>CM061541.1:247335715-248563215 GCA_030864215.1 Capsicum pubescens | reverse complement strand
GTTAAAAGAAAAATTAAAATTAATGTTGGTGTTTTTTGAAAAAAAGTTACTCAGCTAGTTTTAACATTTAGTTGTATTAAAATTCAAATATTCAAAAAAAATTATTCTGTTTTTAATCTTTATTATATTATGATTTTGATTTTTTAAATTGAAATTTAAAAATAATAATGAATAACTAACTTAACTATAATTTGTCCTAAATTACCAAGTGGCTTATTCATAGGCGGTCACTTGGCTTAATGTGGAGGCTTTGTCCTCTCCTTTTAATAATACAAGCTTTGTCCTCTCCTTTTATTGAAGCTTTTTCTTTCTTGAGTCAAGCAATCAACAACATAATTTAAGCATCAATACAAGAACAACAACACCCATTATGGCACCATTATGCCATGGGTCCAAAATGACACCAAACCCCCAAGTGGGTCCCACCTTCGAAAAATGAGTTTTCGAGACCAACCCATAGTCTAAATATCATTAGGGAGCTAAAATCCTCAAGAAATTTGAGTAAATCAATAACATTTGTGGCTACAATTGAGCTTCAAAGACTTAGAATTTTTGAGTCTAGAAATCAAGAAATTAATACCAAATTTGAAGGAATCTTACCTTAGATTTGTAGAAAAAATAGATTACACAAGTTATTCAAGTTCTTAATCAACCCACAAGACTCATTTTTTAGTCAACAATCTCTCATGGGTGCTAGGGTTCTAAAAGAAATGAAAAATGCCCCAAAAATGGGCCTAATGAGGCTTTTATACGAGTTTAAATAGGCCCGCAAGGTCAAAACTGGACTCATTAGAACTCCTTTTTTGCAAATGAACTATGTAACCCCACTAAATTCGATATTTTGGATGCATTGGTGAAGTTGTATTTTTCATCCGACGTCATTTAGGCCACTTGTGGGTCCCACATCCATATATTCCGATTCTTGACTTTTTGACTAATGGGTCGAAGTGAGTTCGGGTGTTGTGGGATCCGAACCAAGGTTCTACCTACCCTAAAATTGATATTACATAGCTGCTGGCGCAGTCGAAATTTGCATCTAAAATTATTTTACTGAAATTTTCGCTCAGCGGTCATTTGGAATCGACGAAGACTTCATATTAGAAAAGTGGTTCTAAAAACAAAACGAACCGTCAGGTAACCGAACTATCAATTCCATCAAGTCACTAATGACTTGGGACGACTATGAATGAGATCTATCGGCAAAAATAATAAAGAACACGGCTAATGACCTGAAGGGTCATTACAACAACTTATTACATGCATGAAACTCAATCGTTCCTGCGTGGATTAGTAATCCACTCAGATGCTGCCACCTAATAAAAAAGACACATTATAAATATGACCTTTAACTTTGTCCGCGCACAAATAGGCCCTTTAACTATACAAAAATTAAACAAAAAAATACTTCAATTCTATCACTGACGCGCGTGGTTTTAAGTGTATACACGCATTTTGCCAGGTAGGATTAGAGTATTTTTTTTGTTCAGCTTTTGTATAGTTAAAGGGCCTACTTGTGCATTGGTAAAGTTAAAGGTCATAGTTATAATTTGGAGTCAAGTTAAAGGTCCTGTTTATGCATTATGCCTATTCCATTATACAAAGTTTGATTGGTTTATTTTTAAACATCCCCTCATGAAACGTCTTTTCTTACTTATCCTATGTTCAACTATATTAAATCTTTTCATTCTAAAAATTCATTTTTCAGAAATATATAGTGATATCATGTATGTATGAAGGAAACAAAGGACGTCAATAAACAAACACATAAACTGTCTCTTTCAATTGAACATATTCATTCTCCTAAACATATAAAGTATGTTTTAAACTTGCTTTTAGTTACAGTTGATATAGTAGTTTGGGACAGTAGTCAAATTGACAACTCAAGTTGTCTACCAATTCCGTATTTCCTACCCGACTGCCCAAGTGATTATCTCAGTTCCTTCAAAATATCCTGTAATAATAACTAAGATGATCATCGACTCATTGTTTGATATAAGGCGACATTTTATGGAGTCACCATTTTTGGTAAACATCTCATTCACCTAAATTGATATATTAATAGATACTTTATTTGAGATTAAAAAATACTTCCGTTGATGCTCCTTTCTCCAATATGCTCTTCTTCACAACTATCCCTTACAAAAAAAGAAATTCATTTTTACAAATTGATGAAAAAAAATAGTAAATATTATATGGAGAAAAGCGTGTATGTCTGGGTATATAATATAATTTACGCTGCATGAGCCAAATAATGATAATTATATTAAAGTGCGAAAATTGCAAGATTGACGGCAAGAGCTCATTATAATATAGGGCAAAACGCTTGTTGTTCACATCTAACAGTATCTGACGCTAGTGAAGATGGTCAGGCTGGATTACAAAATAATAGTTATTTATTTTAAATCATTTAAGGTAGTTAAGTGCTAGTGGCAAAGGGATAGAGTTGCCGCCTTGATGACGTCGGTTTGAACCTAACTGTACGCATGTCATCTTTTTAACTTGAATTCAAGTGTGTATCGGAAACAACTACTTTATCTTTAATGTAAGGACTTGTCTACCCTCCACAGACCCTATTTTGTTGGATTGTAGTTTTTTTTTTTTTTTTTGAATCAGGCTGCATATGCATAATTTGGCTACTGAACTTGAGGTGATTGCTCTTCTAATTTGAAAAAAATATGCTCTTAATAGTATTAGTTCAAAATATTGTATTAATAAAAGACAAAAGAAAGTAGGACTATGAAGATTCATTAGCATTGTACTAATATCGAACACTAATTTGCACATAAAACTTTGAGAAAATAGGCAAAGTGTAAGTTCACGGGGTTCAGAGGCTCATCCACATCCTATTAACATGTGGGCTTCGGAAAAGAAAGCAGAACCAACTCTATCTCTTGGGTGTCCTCATCCTAATCAAGTCATCTCTTCAATCAAATTTCCAAGCTTTGGCACTCCTCATGGAACTTGTGGAAGCTTTAGCCATTGTCGATGCAGGAGCAAGGATGTTCTTTCAGTTCTAAAGAAGGTTAGATCCAGTTTATTTTATAAAACATGTAACTGGTAGATCCAGTTAGAATTCTCATACCAAATTTCAATTCAACCATCTTTGCAGTATTGCATTGGATCAAAAAGCTGCAGTCCTGGTGTTCCAATAAATGTATTTGGTGACCCACGTATAGGAGTCACAAGAAAATAAGTTGTAAAAGCTTTCTACACATGATACCTCGCGGAACTATTGGACTGAGAAGGCACATTCCTAATTGTAGAAGTGATAGAAGGTCAAATAAACTATTACTAAGTTATAAATCAGAAAGATATTGCTTAGCAACTTATACGTCCCCTAGAGTAAGAACACTTTGGCTTCCCTCAACAATTTAATGAGATTATAATAAAAAATGGCTTCAACACTTTTGCCCTTGCTCACCGAAAACTTACGCATGATTTCCGCCCTTTGTATTTATATATCAAAATACAATTATATTTATAGCAATATTTTAGTTAACAAACAATTCACTGCTATTCTTATACACTACCAAAAGACCCCTTATTGGTTAATATCTTTGTATCATCAAGCTGAAAAAACACTTGAGGGTCTTTGGAACCTTTAATTTGCAGAGAGCTGAATGAAATGATGGTGTCTGATATTTGTCTTCCCCACCCATGATTGGCATCTTCAACCCTCTCTTGACTGGACTAACATAGCCCAACTGGTAAGTCTTGCCAAGAATTCATTCGACATCTTTAGATAAATTGAGAAACTCAAATTGTGTCTCTAGATGAGCAAAAGAAACATCTTCTGGTGGTAACTGATAATTGTGAAACTTTGTTTTCTCTCACCAATGGGGACTAACTTTACATTCAATTGCAATGTTGTGGAAACTGTGACCTTCATGCTGTTAAGATCATCTGTCCTCTTGACCACCACTGATCTTTCAGCAGTGTTAAACAGTCTATTCTGCATCTCCGTCCCTCGGGACATCAATTGTCTCACCGTTCCACCGTACAGTAACATGAATATCTTCATCCCAGTTAGACACTTTCTTTGCTCCTAGAACTAATGTATGGGTGTCAAACATGCCTGAAAATGTTTGAACACATGTAAAGTCGCACTTCCTTCGCTGTGGTTGTGTACCAATTAGATGTGCATTAATGTGGAGGTTGTCATCTGAGAAAATAGCAAAGTCAGTTTCCTTTGCTCCATGGAAGTACAACCTCACGCCGTCACCACCCACAAATCTGGGATCGTAGCATAGAGCGCCATAACCATCATACCTAGCTTGTAGCCTTTGAACTTCCTGCTATTTTCCGATACTTGATTCATATGCAATAGGAAGTTTCTTAAATTGGCATATTTCCTAGATCTTTAATCTTTTGTTAGAGAACACATGTATGCTATCTCAAAAACAGGTTTCCAGTAGTATTGCTTTCACATATACCTAGTGTAGTGACCTTTCCTAATTGTTGTGTCCCTACATTTTGACTTGAATATACAACCTACTGCGCCATCGAAGACTTTAACTATTTACTGCCAAATTATATGCGGTGAAAAAATTAAGATAGAATTTCCACTTAAGCTGACAATCATGAGATATAAGATCAAATTTGAAAACAACAGTAAATCAAACAAACAAAAAGACAAATGCGAGCTCCCAATTTCGAGAATGAGAATAAAACAAAAATTCCAGGACAAAATATAACAAAAAACTTCATCGCTCCGCTGTTTCTCAGGCTTAGGGCGTCTTAGATAAGTCCTCTGCTTGATCTCCATTAGTCCAGATGAAAGTGAAAGAATGTAACTCACACTGATATGCACAAAGTGACAGAAGTTTGAAGGCTGCATTTAATAGACATTGATACATGCATACATATTGGGTACTTAAAATTAAAGGAATTTGCATAAATTGCAATTAAAACTGGATTATGAAAAAGTACAAACCCGATAATGGATAATTTTACCAAATCGACTAAAGGCATCTTCCAGCTGATAAATCTATAACGTCCCATGATAAACCTATGTGACTTTTCCAGTTTCTTTCATCACAAAAATTCAGAATTGATCTTATCATAGATAGATAATTAATATTGAAACCCAACATAACCACCAATTTTAAGCTTTATATATAAGACTGATACAAATTTAATAATAATTGATCTCTTTGATATTGAAGGGGTTACAGCTGTATATATAGAGAACTGAAGAATAACTAATTACAGAATAACCCAGATGTATTTAATAATTATATATGTAGTCTATTATCCCCCCGCAAGCTGATCAGCGGTAACGAGGGGCAGCTTGGAGCAGAGAGACTGAAAAGGCTGTAACGGAAGAGGCTTGGTGAGAATATCAGCAAGCTGGTCAGTAGATGGGACATAGTGCGTGGCCATCGCTCCTGCAAGTACCTCATCGCGAACAAAGTGACAGTCAGACCCAACATGCTTCATACGATCATGAAGGACTGGATTTTTGGTAACACAAATAGTGGACTGATTGTCACAATAAATCTGTGGTTTCGTCGGGGGAATGCCAAGTGCATCCGTAAGGTATCGTAACCACATGGCTTCAGCAACACCCGCAGCCATGGCACGATATTCTGCTTCTGTGGAGGAACGGGACACTCGCGTTTGCTTCTTGGTGCACCAGGAAATCAGATTCGGTCCCATCATAACAATATATCCAGTAGTGGACTTTCGATCATCTTTGTCGTTAGCCCAATCCGAATCAGAAAAAACAGATATATCAAACGAGCCCTTTTGAAATAAAATTCCACAGTGAAGAGTACCTTGAAGATAGCGCAGAATGCGTTTCAAGGCCTGAAAGTGTTGTTCTGTGGGAGCATGCATTGATTGGGAGACTCGATTGACTGCATATTGGATGTCCGGACGAGTAACAACAAGATAATGAAGTCCACCGACGAGGCTCCGATATAGTGTAGGATCGGCAAAGGGAGTATTCGGCCCTGGGGATTGGCGGACTGCCATGGGAGTGACCGCGGGTTTGCAGTCTGTCATTCCAGCCCGATTTAGAAGTTCAAGGGTATATTTTGTCTGATGCATCAATATGGTTCCCGATTTGCGGATGAGTTCGAGGCCAAGAAAGAACTCCAGAGGACCGAGGTCCTTAAGTTTGAAGTCACGATGCATAGCTTCAGTAATTTCAGTGATGAGTGATGACGAGCTGCCTGTAATAACAATATCATCCACATAGATAAGAATGATGACTGTCCCTCGAGAACAGTGAAGGGTGAAGAGGTTGTTGTCATGATGGTAGGTGCGAAAACCAAGACCCTGCAGAAAAGTAGAGAGACGTGTGTACCAGGCACGAGGGGCCTGTTTCAGGCCATACAGTGATTTGCGAAGCTTGCAAACATAGTGAGGACGGTTGGGATTAACATATCCCGGTGGCTGAACCATATAGATTTCTTCCTCAAGATGACCATGAAGAAAGGCATTGCTGACGTCTAGCTGATGAAGCGGCCAATCATAGTGAAGAGCAAGAGACAAGACCAGTCGAATAGTCTGTTGCTTAACAACAGGGCTGAAGGTCTCCTTATAATCCACACCATACTCCTGATGATACCCTTTTGCAACCAGACGTGCTTTATAGCGAGAAAAAGATCCATCTGAATTTCGTTTGATGCGAAACACCCATTTGCACCCAATAGACTTTCGGTTACTAGGCAGAGGTACCAAATCCCATGTACGTTGTTCATTCAGAGCCTGAAATTCCTCATCCATAGCTTGGCACCAGAAACTATTTTTGGAGGCTTGGTTGTAGGTAGTAGGCTCAGTTGTGGGATGTGCATCAAAGGGTATTTGAGTGTGGTAGGCTTTGGGTTTGAAGGTACCGGCCTTGGCTCGGGTTGTCATAGGATGAGTGTTGAGTGGAGGGTGATTAGGAAGGGGTGGTGGAGTTGTATGATGTGTGGGCGGGGGTTGGGTGGGGCTGCCGTGGGAGCTGGGATGTGCAGCGGTGGATGGGGTGGCTGTATGTGTGTTAGGAGTATGATGTAGGAAAGTGGTGGGTTGTGTGGCAGTCGGCTGGGTGTTCGGGTGGGAGGTTTGGGGTTTCGGGTGGGTAGTGGTGTAGTGGGGTACCGGGTTAGGTGCCGAGTGAGCCGGAGCATGAGCGTGAGAAAAGGACGGAAATAATGGCACAACGCCAAGTGGATTGGGGGAGTATGGAGTAGAGGAAAGACTTGTGTAAGGAAATTGTTCCTCCACAAAACGAACATGACGGGAAACATATGTTTTCTGAGATACAGGATCGAAACATTTGTAACCTTTGATAGTGGGATGATAGCCTAGAAAGACACAAGGGGTGGACCGAGGTTGAAGTTTATGTTGAGTGTGCGGACGCAACCAGGGATAAACTAGACACCCAAACGGGCGGAGATGGATATAGTCGGGTGGATGATTGTAGAGACGAGCATATGGAGTGGAGTTGGAGAGAGTGTGAGTGGGCATGCGATTTATGAGGTAGTTG
This sequence comes from Capsicum pubescens, assembly GCA_030864215.1. Taxonomy (NCBI): domain Eukaryota; kingdom Viridiplantae; phylum Streptophyta; class Magnoliopsida; order Solanales; family Solanaceae; genus Capsicum; species Capsicum pubescens. The sequence goes on along the minus strand of CM061541.1, from coordinate 248,555,735 downwards.
GCAGTAGCAAGGGCATCAACCCAAAAGGAAACAGGTAAGGTGGAATCATGGAGGAGCGCAACAACTGTTTCTATTAGGTGACGGTGTTTGCGCTCAGCAACGCCATTTTGTTCAGGGGTATATGGACATGAAGTGTGATGAAGAGCCCCTAGATTTTGAAGAAAAACACCAAATGCATTGTTGACAAATTCTTTGCCATTGTCACTTCGAAAAATTTTGATTTTGGCATTAAATTGATTTTGAACCATTCGGTCAAAGTTTACAAAAATAGTATAAGCTTCGGATTTAAATTTCAGAGGATAAAGCCAAGTGAATTTACTGTAATCATCAACAAAACAGATATAATAACGAAAACCTTGAACAGAAGGAACTGAGGTTGGACCCCAAACATCAGAATGAATTAATTGAAATGGCGCAGTGTCCTTGTGTTCAGACAGTGAAAAAGGTAAACGACAAGATTTAGACACTGAACAGGACTCGCAATGTAATTTTTCTGAAAAATTAAAACCTAAGGAAGATAAAATGGATTTGGTGATGGCGGATGATGGGTGCCCAAGCCGGCGATGCCAGGTTGACGAGAGAATGGCTTGACTCACAACAGACGGAGACCTGGATGGAAGAGTGTATAGCCCATGCTCACAGCGGCCCGTGTACCGCACCCGGTTCGTGGTATTGTCCACTATCTGGAAATTGGTGTCATTAAAAATGAGGGTGCAGTTATTTTCTTTAGTAAAGCGATAAACAGATAAAAGATTGGATGTGAGGGAAGGGACGTGGTGAAGGGTTGAGAGATGAAATTTACCATTTGGGGTATAGACATACCCAGAGCCGGTGTTTGTGATGGGAAGGGATTGACCATTGCCTACTGTAATAGTTTCTGAGCCATGATACGGATGAGGAGCTTGAAGTTGTGAATAATCCGACGTCACATGGGTGTTAGCACCTGTGTCTAGATACCAATCGCCAGATTGAGCGTTTGTGGACGCATGCATCGCCCTTGATCCTCCGGACTGGCTATTTACATTCTGCGAGTCATCATAACGATACCAGCAATTAGCCGCAGAATGGCCCCGTTTAGCACAAATTTGGCACGTCGGAAGATCTCGTGTGGGCATCCGCTGGTTTCCTCGTCCCTGTCCGCGGCCTGACTGGAAGCCGTCCCTCGGTGGAGGCCCGCCTCTGCCTTGCTGCCCGGTGTTTCGACGGTCACCGCCGCCGCTGCCTCGCCCTTGGTTACGGCGATCGTCACCGCGACCCCTGGCCGAGCCTCCGCTGCCAGCCGAGTAAAGAGCCGTGACGCCAGGGGTGGAACTGGCTTCTCCGAGCAGTAATTTGTGTTCCATGTCTAGATTCAATTCTTCTGCATTAAGCCATCCAGACAGTTGATTCAGAGTGATTTCGACAGGCGAGAGGCGAATATGCTGTTTGAGAGAGGAATAGCCAGCCGGAAGACCACGTATCACGGCATTCACCACGTCTCGTTCAGGAATAATCTCGTTCACAGCATCTAGGTCAGACAGAATAGAGGCCACATCATCAAGGTATTGAGTCATCGTCTTCGTTCCCTTCCGAAGAGTATGCAATTTGTCACGCAACTGAAAAATATGAGCCGTGGACACAGAGTTGTACCTTGTGGCTAGTGCGTCCCAAAGTGAAGCCGATGTGAGAAAACCCCGGGCGTGTTTGTGCACAGAGGGGCTAATAACTGCGAGAAGACAGGCTCGGATCTGAGTGTCTACGATCATCCACGGAAGGTAGTCGGGATTTGGGAGCTTGACGCCGTCCTTCTCGGCTGTCTCGGGCTGCGGCTTCTCCACACCGTCAATCCATCCGAGCAGCAAGTTGGCTGCGAGGGCGGTGCGGACGTTAAGTGCCCAGGCCGGGTAGTTGTTGTCAGATAATTTTTCGGGGATGAGATTGTGGAGATTCCTGAGCAGTAATTTTACTCCAGACGGTAATTTTGACAGAGGATCAATAACCTTGTCCATGGCGCCGACCTACGGCGGAGGAGGGAGGCCGTGCGGCGTGGTGTAGACGGTGGCGGCGGCGCACACACGTCGGAAAAGAGGAGAGATTAGGGTTTGGGCGGAAGAAGAAACCCTAGCTTTGATACCATGATACAAATTTAATAATAATTGATCTCTTTGATATTGAAGGGGTTACAGCTGTATATATAGAGAACTGAAGAATAACTAATTACAGAATAACCCAGATGTATTTAATAATTATATATGTAGTCTATTAAAGACCACAAAAATCACATACTCAAATCAACAGCAAAAGAACACTATAGAGAATTTTTTTAAAGCAAGTACGGTAACAGTAGATGAGAAAGAAATGGACCTTCCAATCATAATATGTAATTCTTGAAGACCAGGGGACTCAACGCATAGACTGGTACCTGGAAAATGGACTAAAAAACTCAAAACAGAATCTTAACTCTTCAACCAAAACACATTTGCAACATTTAATCATTTATTCAATATCAAATGGGTGTTTGTCGATTTGATTCGGCGAAGCTTGAGAGGCTTATGAATGGAGATCTGGTGGTTCTCAATGGTTGCGGATGAACTCTATTGAAATGAAACTGGAAATGAATGGTGGTACTCGACGGTGATTCATTTCTTCTTATAACCATTTATGTCATGGTTACTAAATTATTTTTTCGACCATAAAGTTTGTCAATGGAAAAAATTGCAATCTTGAAAAATAATTTTCAAAAATTCAAGTAATACCTCAATTAATCACCATATGGACCTGCAAGAATAATAGTATAGCCATCAAGATCAGCAGCACTGCAACAGAGATCACAAAGGTCATCAAGAAACTAAGCTTCATGAATTTCACTCACATCCAACTATTACACACACAACATTGCTAAAGATAAGTTGCAGAGAACTACACAATTCATTTCACGTAATAAGAAATTTTTTTCGGACTAATGTTTATTTGATTTTAAAAGACCAAACATAAATTCGACGTTCAATCTTCCTTATGTCAGATCTCTCATTATCTTCTATATCTGCAACATTTAACCACGTAACTTGTGCGCTCTAGACAATTCACATATATCATTGACTTGCAGATGCAGTATATAAAATAATATGTTTATAGAAGTAGTGTGCAGCATGTGTTGTTCAGGAGATGTAAGAAAATCAACTAACTTATCAACATAAGATTTTTTTTTCTTGGAGAAAAGCTTGCTTAGATAAGAATTAAATAGAACGAATAAACCTAAAAATCTTCCTATACCAAGTTAAAGATGTCAAAAGATGAAAAGTGCCCTATCCTATAAATGAAGTGAGTGGCAATACCTAATTGAAATGTATGTGAAAATTCAGTAGTGCCACGCATTTTGCTAGACTCTCCCCCCTGAAATTATAAAAAAGAAAATGCAAATTAAACTTATAAAAGAAAATATCTAAGCACCGATTTTGAGGTTTCCAAATAGGAGCATGAAGCAGGAAGAGAAGAAACCCATGAGAAATTTTAGGATGAATCCTCACAAAATTATTCTTAGTTCCCGATAAGGCTTAGGACCTGCAGATCTGCAAACATTTCAGAAATTAACAATCGGTCTGCCAACAACATCTAACCAAAAAAAGGCAGCCAAGTGCACTAAAGCTCCCACTATTCGCATGGTCAGGGAAGGGCCCCAACACAAGGGTGTAACGTACGCAGCCTTCAATTATGCTTAGTTCCCAATAAGGCTCAGGACATGCAGATCTGCAAACATTTAAGAAATTAACAATCAGTCTGCCAACAACATCTAACCGAAAAAAAAGGCAGCCCGGTGCACTAAAGCTCACGCTATTCACATGGTCAGGGGAAGGGCCTCACCACAAGGGTGTAATGTACGCAACCTTCAATTATGCTTAGTTCCCGATAAGGCTCAGGACATGCAGATCTGCAAACATTTCAGAAATTAACAAACGGTCTGCCAACAACATCTAATCGAAAAAAAAAAGGCAGGCCTTGAAGGCTGCGTACGGTTCTTACAGAGACAGAGAAATATGTACTAGAAGATTAAACTCGGTGTGTCTTGCCTTTTTGAATTGCCAAAGACACCCTTAACGGTACTTATAGAACAATCAAGTTTGATACTACCTCCTCTATCCAGCATTCGAGATTTCTCCAAGTAGTTATTTTTTTCTTAATCAAATCGTCATTTCTGCATAAAATCTACCCTTTCCAAACCCCACTTGATGAAATTATAATGGGTATGTTGTTGTTGTTGTTGACTGCAAAAGTTCAAAGTTGCATTTTGGAAGTCTCTTATGTTTAACAATGGATAATGTACAAATAAAAGAAAGTTAACAAACAATAAATACACAACTGTCCATAATCCAACACTTATTATGAATCACATGAGAATAGTTAATATTTAACATATGAAGTGGCCAATAAACAACTTGCTTAATGTAGTTAAAATACAATTCAGAAATCGATAAGACTTGAAGCAAAATTATGAAAAAATCAGAATCTAAATTACTTGATAGAGAATTTATATATAAAACAATCTATCAGGTCATATGAAACTTGATATCTTTGTAGCAGAATTTCATACCACCTGAAATAAGATTGCGCTTTTTGGGATCTTTTCTTAAGACATTATAAAAAAATGAGTAAAAAAACCGTTTGTAATTGAAAAAGATTAGGTATTGCACCAAAGACATATCTAAACACAAACAAAGGACGACTACCAAAAACACTTTGAGATGTAAACCATTCACTTGTGCATATTTGTGCTCTGCCTCAGTCATCATCTTATCTAATTTGTAGTTAATTAAACAAATAGAAGTCTTTGGGGATGAGGCATCTTCACTACCTCTTCTTTATTGCTCATTGGAATTGATTAAATCTACGGAATCCAAAGAGAATAAAGAATGGGATCAAATTCGAATGGTATGAAAAAGAGTAGGAAAAGTATATAACAATATAATACTGCAAATTTGATCATTTCTTAACACTGAAAGCAAACAATAAAGGGTAAAAAAGAGAATTAGGAACATCAAAAATCCATTTCATACCTCACAGTCTAGCCATTTTGTAACACCCCATACTTTCAGACTTGAACGTAAATTGTCATTTCTACTTGTACACATTCCAAAAACCATAAATCTATTGTTAATATAGTGTTTTAATCAACTATGTGGTGTATAATTCTAGTTGAGCATGAATTGAGATCATAGAGGTCCCCTAACTCAAGGACGAGTTGAAAGCTTTTCCATCGATTGAGTTCTAGTAAGCGTCAAAACTTGCGTCAACTTCAATTGGTTATTTTTCTTTGTATATATATAATTAGAGTTCCTACTATATATCAAATGAAAGGTCTTCGAATTATATTTCCAACGATACTAATTTCGTAAAAATCTGACACCCGAGGAAGAAGTTATGGCTTTGCAAAGTGGAGTGTGTCGTGCAGCATAAGGTGTGCGACGCACACCCTAACTTATGCCATAAGGTGTGCGATGCACAACCTAATGTGTGCGATAAAGAGTGCGCCGCACAACCTATATTATGCGATAAGGTGTGCGCCGCATACATTACTACTCAAATGACTTAAACACTCCATTTTTGGGGCAAAATGGTCCTTTTCCCACCCTTATTTAGCCATAAACATGAAATTCAGTCCCCAAATACCACAAAATACACCTTCATTCATCAAAATTGCTCAAGAACTCTCCTTAGGGTTTCAAAATAAAAACCCAAGCAACTCAAGATTCAACCGTGGGTTTTTGAAACTAATTGCATAGTTGGAATCCCCAGAACGTAGACTTCAAGAAACACCTATCATCTTCACATATAGAGGTACGTGGGGTTATCCTAAAATCTCATGGGCCTTTAAATTCATGTTTTACAATGGGGGTTTTGAAACTACGAATATAATCATGTTTTGAACGTTTCTATAATATTGATTTGGTCTTTAGGCCTATTTTCGAAGTGATTTGACATATTATATATGTATATGCATGTGTTTCGAAAAGGTGTTAATTTGAGAGCATGAATTATATGGAATCCCTCTCTTGATGTGAATTTGTTTTAAACATTCATATGATGTAAATTGTTTGAAAACATCTTGAAAAGCATGACATGAAATGTTTTGAGAATTGATATGATTTTGACTTGAAAACGGGAGGGCTATTTGTGTTGAAACATGTTGAATACAATGGTTGAGTGAGACGAATGATGTGATATTGATGGCTTGCAAGTCAGGTATGACGATACCTACAGAATATGATATGTGATTGAATCAGATGAAATTTGAATGCATTGATTTTACATGAGATAGGTGGATGCCCGAAAAAGGCGTTTGAGTGTAAGGGCTCATTGCTGGAAACCGTGTTTGCCGACATGGGAATTTGGTACCCTGCTTTGTGATCTTGCGTACCTGACTTTATGTCATTCCCAAGTTGGGACTATGGTTAGGAGCCCTGCTTTGTGATCTTGTGCACTACCATTGGGTCGAGACACACTGCTGTGTGATCTTGTTTGTCTTCCCCTCACTTATACTCTAATCTCGGCGGCAACCGAGGTTTGACAGTTGGTGTAAATGTGATATGTAGGGTATTCCACCTAGCTCAGCTGCATTACATTGTTGTTGAAAACAATTACATTACGCCCATGTGTTTTCAAATGATTTGATATGAAACTGCTTTATAATGGCTCTCAACTATATTTTGTAAAAATATTATGTTTTATTTTGATATCTCTGCGTACCAGTACTTTTGTATTGACCTCCTTCCCTCCCAGATTCGGAGGCACAGTCTAGGGGTTCAGAAAATTAGTACATCCCTCAGACAGATTTGCAGAGTCACTTGGTGAGCCTTCTATATTTCGGAAGGCCTGATATCTGGAAATTTCACTTATCATTTATTAGTTTTGGATCTACTGGGGGCCTTGTCCCAGTTTTCAGATAGATATTTGTTTCAGTCATGTAGTAGAGATTTCGCAGACGTTATAGAGATGTTGTGTTGAGATTGTGGGACATTATTCCCCGTTGTTAATTTCATATGATTCTTGACCATGTTTCCATAATATTGTTTATCTTCCGCATTTCTTTTATCATATGAGTTATGTGTATGATTATCAGACAAATAGGAGTGTTTCGGGCCTTCATGGTTCGGAATGCTCGTCACGGCCAGGGCCCCGGTTCGGGTCGTGACACATTTATTTTCTAAATTTTTTGGTTAAAACAAAAAAATTATATAATGTGTAAATTAATACGTTGGGTAATTTTTTTATTAAATTTCCTTTTTCATTTTTTAATGTGCATTTTATATGGGTTAGTTAATGTGTAGATTAATATAGATTTTTTTCTTTTTAGTTATCTTTTTCTTTTAATATTTAAATTAATTTTATTTAAAATAGGATTTTATATAAAGTGAAACTATCCCTAAAAAATAAATGGGAGTTTCTTAATTAAATAATATTTGATTAAAATTAATTTAAATATTAGTTATCTATTTTAAAAACTATAAATATTAATTAACTAATTATCAATATCTGAATTTTGTAATAAAATTTTAGAAGTAAAATTCAAAAATGCGTAACTAATAACTTACTTTGCTACTTGTTGTCCTAAAACGCCACATGGTAGCTTATCATGCTGCCACATGGCTTTATGTGGAGGCTTTGTCCTCTCTTAAAAATAGATTAATTTTAAACATTTAAAGACGCTCTTTATATGGTGTTTTTTGTCATATGCTTGAAGATTTATTTATAATTGTTACATTTTATTACTCATTACATGCATAAATTCATAGAATTTTAATAGTTCTAATGGATCTATAATAATTAACATGAGACACCATTCGAATATAAATGTACCTATAAGCTTATTTCCACTAATCTGTAGATGTTGTATCTTGGTTAATTTCCCAGTCTCCCGTGGTAAGAATCCTCTAAGATTGTTCTGCGATGCTGACAAAATTTGCAGAGATGAGATATTGAATATGGAGATGGGGACAGAGCCGGTAATCTGGTTTCTCTCCCTGGCTAACTGTACAAAATTAACAAAATTTCCAATTTCTTACGGAATTATCCCTGCAATTAATGTGTAATATAATAAAATTCTGAAGTAATAAAATACAATAGTGCTAGTATTCATAAGATGGAACGTACAAGTGAAATGGTTAGTTCCGAGAGCCAATTTCTACAAGTTGCTCAATCTTCCAATAATTTCACTATGTATTGGTCCATCAAACTCATTTTCTGATAAAGACAAAATTTGAAGTTGTGAATAATTTGACAAGCTTGTAGGCATATGACCGTGAAGATTGTTTGTGGATAAATAAAGACCTTTGAGTATTGGGAGACCATTGCATAAACCTTTGGGGAGATTTCCTGATAAGCTATTGCCAGTAAATGCAATGAATTCGATCCTAGAAATATTGAAAATTGTAAATGGTATAGAACCCGTAAGTTGATTATATTGTATGGCCAACCAGTTCATGTTCTGAAGATTGTCGATCCCTTCTGGGATGTTTGCTTGAAGTGAATTATAAGATATATCTAAAGCCTCCAACCTTGAGGCATTCAAGAGTGACAGAGGAATAGAGCCAATTAGATTGTTACCCCTCAACTTTAATTCTCTAAGGTTTCCAATCACTTTTGGTATTTGGCCCTCTATAGAATTAAAATTCAGATTCAAAGTCTCAAGTGTGGAAACATTAGAAAATGAAGAAGGGATGGAACCAGTGAAACTATTATTTCCAAGGTTTAGTACTTGAAGTTGGTATAAAAACCCAAACCAAGAGGGAACCTCCCGCTGAAGCTGTTGAAACTTAAATCAAGAACCTTAAGCCAATGCAAGTGTGCCATTTCTTGAGGCAAATTTCCATGGAATTTGTTGCTTCCCAAGTCTAGAGAAACAAGAAATGTGAGGTTCCCTAATTCATGGGGTGTTACGCCCGTAAGATCCATGTTGGAAAGATTCAAGAATCTCACTCTCTGGTGACGAGAGCCACAAGTGTCTCCAACCCAATGGCAAACTGATGTAGCCGGAGACCAACTTTCATCCAAGAAGTGAAAGGGGTCCGAAATGATTTGTGATTTCAGGAAAAGAAGAGCTAATTGATCAATGGAGATATTAAATTGGTTCATGGATGAACTACTTATAACATAGTACTGAAGCAACAAGAGAAAAGAGCTGAAAGCAACAAGTTTCTCCATAATTGCTTATATTGGTAAGAATATGGATATGGATAGTAATGATGTGGTTTTGAGACTTTAAATAGCAAAAGGTCTCTTTCTCTTACTGATTTTAAAATCTACAAAAATCTTTTTTATGAGAATTTTCCATACATACTTTAAGGAAAAAAGGAATATCTTTCCTTTATTCATTAATTAAGTCACCTAAAGAAGCAACAAAGTAACTTTAATTTGTTTTAGTGGCAAACCAAGAAAGAAGACTCAAAAAGGAGTCTTCCACTAAGTTATGTAACCAAATGTAAGATGCTCATTGGAGGAGCAAGAATGAATTGAATAGATTTTTTTTATTATTATCTTTGTTTAACTCCAGTAGATACAGGTGAAAATCATAATTTGAGTTAACAACTTAAACAGTACTGACTACAATATCATAATGAATAGGGATTTAGTTTTGGCAAACTAAAATTTAACTAGTGTCATCTATGGGTTCACAGAGATTTATATCTTTTGATACGGAGTATAGATATATATGGAAAAAGCTACTAAAATATCAACAACTATTAGGCTTGAACCCATAATTGTGTTCTGATCTGTCATCCCAGAGTTGTCGGAAAGGTAAGATGGAAATTTGACTGAACTCATTGGGTGTATCTTCCACATGATGTTCAGGAAGCACCTGGTTCGAGTCTGTTGAGGCGCCATCTGCGCCAGCTGTAAGGTTGTTAGAAAGTTAGTTACAAACAACTTTTGGTGCTGGGTACATGGTTCTATTTGAATTTTCATTATTTCGCGGATTTTGACCGTCCCATGAAATGGTTAGCAGCCTCTCTGGGTACATGATTTCGATGTTCTAAAACTGTAGTTAGACTGATAAGTGCACCTTCTTTTGATTATTCTGAGGTACAAGAGTGATGTGCAACATAGGATATTGAATGAATCTATTAAGAACGTTTTATTACACTAAGAAAATTTGACCTACATAAAAATTAGAAGTTCTATAAAACAAAACATCGATGTTATCTATAGAAATAAAATATACGCCGACGAGATAACCAGTTGCAAAAAAGTGTTTGGTTCGAAATCGAGAAGGCGTCATGCGGAAGCTATTAGATGCAAACTATTGTGGTGACAATTCAGAAGACACATAAAAAAATACTAATAAGCTTAATATTATTATATTATTTGGCCAATTGGCCTACATGTAAAACCTAATAGTAAAAACGTAGAAACTAATGAGAGAGAAGATCTCACCCTAAACAATAATCTTAAAAGACTATATTGTGGATGATATTGTGTTATGACATGAGAATGAGTCTTCTATTTATAGATGTCCAAAACCTTTTCTCAAAGAAACAGGTTTGTCAAATATGAAAAATTTTATATTTTCCTTCAATGAAAAATAAAAGTAACTATGGTACTACTTTTATTTTTCTTTAATAAAAAATTAAAACTCAATTTTGGAAAGAAAATCAGGACAAAAACCCTAACAACAATTATGGTACTGATTCCACTTTTTCCTCCTCTTCGCGCTGTTCACTCTCCCCTCCCCTCTATTTACTGCTATGGTGCTGAGAAAGGGTCAAATTTGACCAGATTGTATGATTTCGGAGTTGCTCCGGCAAAAGCCGTTGAAGCAACGCCACTCTGATCACCGCTTTGTTTTGTTGTATACATTAATATGATTGTTTGATTTTTTATTCTCACAGATCTGACCGGAGTTTCTCATTCTCCGGTGAAGCTCCATTAAAAACTGACGAAGCTTCACTATTTTTACTATTTTTTCGTTGATTGCATTTACAATTCTTTTCTTTTGCTTGCTGTCTGTAATATTTATATTGCTATGATTTTGCTCTATTTTTTACCATCTTTGTTATGGATATGTTGATTGCTGCACTTTGTTGTTATTTTAGGATTAATTTTTAATCAAAAATTTACTTTGAAAATGATTCTGCTTTGGTACTGTTTTGGATAATTTTTGGACTGTTTTGGGCTTCTGCTTTGGTACTGTTTTGGATAATTTTCAGACTGCTTTGGGCAGTTTTTTTTCTTACTTCTATTGCTTTGTCATTTATTATACTGATAACGAATAAATACTACGTTAGTTGGCCGAAAAAGAAATTCTCCGTCGATTTTCGAGGCCTCTGCACAAATAAAAGATGGATATTACGTATATAAATACGTAATAAAATAAATAAATTTGGTCGATGATGAAATTTTTATAACAACGCAAATTTTTTTATGATTCGTATCTTGGAAAGACGATTTAGGATGGCTAATAAATCGACAATCACTTCGTAGCCATGAAGTATTTAAAATCTAATTTGAGCCCACCTTTTAACGAAAAATAATATTTTTTTATACATATATCCACACATACGTTCTCAATTTATTTTGATAGTTGTTTATTTGTTACTAACATTTTACTATAAGTGTTTATGCAGGTTATTGGGAATATTTATCGGGAATGGCATGCAAAGAAGATTATAATTTTTATGTTTGTATTTTATATTCTTACACTTGTACAAATAGCGATTATAGTGAAAATTTTACTTTTTGGGGCATCGGGCGGGGATATTTTTACTTACACAGTATCCATCGCGCATTTAGGCAAATTTAGGCCATCAATATTTATGTTAAATTGATTTAGATATTTAATCAAATAATTTACACTTTTTTACACTTGAAATATTACGTAGTCTTTTCTTTAAAACAAGTTTTCTTTATTCAATTTAGTCTATTCTTTACATACATACACTAATATACTTTTGTTTATATATTATGACAACATATGTATTATATTATTTAATGCATATATTTGTAATTACAAAAAATAATCTTTATCTTTATCTTTTAATAAACCTAAGTCTGGTCGGAAACCACATTTGTGGATTCTGAAGGGTGCCTAACCCCTTTCCTTTGGAATAATTTGAACCTTTACCTGGAATCTAAAATGATTTCGTAGATTAGAATAAAGTCATACTTATTAAATAAACAAATAAATAGGTTTCCTATTTTTCCTTAAAAATTTGGTGGCGACTCTGTATAAAATCAATTCTTTTTAGAATCCATAATGTCGTGCTCGTTTTAATCTTAGGTAAAAATAGGGTATGACACAAATTCTTCTCAAGACTCCCATTAGGCATATACTTGAGAACTAAAGCCTTGAAATCAAGATTGGAACAACTAGTAATGACTTTTACGAGATTCCTGTGGTGAAGGATACACAAAACTTCACATTTCGTATCAAAACTCTTGAATGCTGCATCCAGTTGCAGGTTGAACACTTTAACTGCAATGGCAGTTTCACTTCTGAGAATCCCTTTGTAAACAGAGCCAAAACTTCCATAACCAATCAGATTACTCTCGCTAAGCACATTAGTTGCTCGAAGAAGTTCATAGTTTGAAATCCTTTCTCTCGCTACAGTAGACAATAAGTCAGCTTGCTGAGGAACACTTTTACCTCTTCTATACCTTATCCATAGGAGCACAAAGGTCATAGGAACAAATACAACTGCAATTGCGAGCAAAATAAAAAGAACTAGCATTTTTTTCCCATTTGATTTGTCCTTTGATGTAGTGGGGCATAGCGGGACACTAAATTAGAAGAACCACACAATGCTTCATTGTCGGTGAAAAACTGACTCGAGAGGTTCGTGAAAGGATCCCCTGGGGGTATTTCACCATACAATTTGTTGAGAGAAACATTGAAATACTTCAGGTTTTGAAGTTTCTCCAAAGATTTGGGAATGGTTCCTGATATGTTATTATGAGAAAGGTCTAGGAATTCCAAACCTACCATGTTGTTCACTGAGTCCAGTATAGATCCTTGCAACTTGTTGCGTCTCAAAGAAAGGTGTGCCAAATTTTTCAGTCCTCCAATTTCTCTAGGAATTTCATTTGAGAATTGATCCATCGATAGATCCATCTTTGTTACCGCCTTTAGATTTCCAATTTCTGGAGGTAAAGAACCTACCATGTTGTTTGACGATTAGTCAAGAACTACTAGATCTTGAAGGATCCCTAAACTTGGTGGTATATTGGAACTCAATTTGTTGGAACCCAGATGCATCTCCCTAAGGGAGGTAATATTCCCTAAACAATTAGGAAGCGATCCTAAAAGTTGATTTTGACCCAAGTATATGTAACCCAAATGAAGCAATTTACATATATGATCTCCAATAAATCCTGTTAATTTGTTGTTAGTCTAGTCGAAGCGCTGAAGTCTAGTCGAAGCGCTGAAGCTTTCTCAAGTTTCCAATTGATGTGAGGATCGATCCAACCAAGTTGTTTCCGAAAAGATAAAAGAATAATAAGTTCCTTAAGTTCCCAACCTCATTGGGAATTCGCCCTTGGATTTTACAATTGTTGGCAACAAATGCTCTAAAAGATGTGGAAATGTTCTCTATGGAGGCTGGAAGCACGCCATTTAGAGGGTTGAAAGATATATCAAGAAATGTTAAATTTCTGCTATTGGTTAAGGAAGTCAGGAAGCTTAATGATGAGTCGATGGTTAAATTGTTTCCTCCTAAATTTAAATGCTGCAGATGAGTCAAATATCAAATAGAATTGGGAATCAAGCCAGTGAGTTACTTGTTAGAAAGCTCAAGAATAGTAAGTTTTGAACAATTTGAGATGGAATGAGAAATAGTCCTAACAAGATTGGTGTAACACCCTGTAAATTTTTTCGTACACTTATCGCGATTATATGGAGTCCTAAAGGCTTGCGTATGGGTTAAATTAAGTTTATGGTGTTCGGAAGTATCCCGTCAATAGTTGTATGTGTAGGTATTGGAATAAGCTTTCCAACGATATAAAGTTTTCCCAAAACAGAGGAGTATTTCATATAAGCGAGCACATTCGAAATTTCAAAATGGTGGTCGGGAAGCCTGTGAATAGTAAATCTGCAGGAAAATTACTGCAGCTAGGCAATTTTTTTTTGGATCAACTATAGACGATTATAACTCCTTGTACAAAAATAACTGTGTGAGCTTCTATATATCGACGAAAATCTCCGAGAGTCTTCTTTCCGATGAAATTGCTTTCATCCAAATCCAATGTCTGAGTAAGGAGCTATACCCGTTTTACTACAGCCTATCAAAAAAAAAACAGAATTTTGGGACAGATTTTTGGGTCAACTTTAAACGACCATAACTCCTTGTACAGGAAGAACTGGGTGGTATACTTTATATGAAAATGAAATCCCTTTGAATTACCTTTCCAATGCAATTGTTTTCACCCAAATCCGATACCGGAGCAAAGAGTTATGATTGATTTACTTCAGCCTGTCAAAACTGTCCACTGGGGACAGATTCGGATTTATTTAAATTTTTAGGGCAAAATGGTCATTTTCTATTACCTCTTGGATGAAAATTGGTCTTTATAAACATACACTTAGCCTCATATATATCATATATCATCCAATTATTAAGATAAGGTGAAACCCTAGTCTAATTTCAACTTCAAATATTTTGTGATTCAACCGTAGAAAATTCGAATTGGTTCCGTAGTTGTGTTCACCATCTCGAAAGCTTCGAGAAGCACCCCATGGTTATGTAAGGAGGATTCTAAATACAAGAGTTCATTGTTAAGGTATGAATATTGTTTATTCTTGATTCTTATCCATGAATAAGTATTGATAAAGGATTATGAGTATTGTCTTGATGTTGGAAGATAACTAGAAACATAGTTATGAATTGTTTTGTATAAATTGTTAGTAGTAAATTATGGAAGTTGTTGTATTGGATTATGGAGGATGAATTGTGGTGATATATCATTATATTAGTGGTTATGTATGCCTAGTGATCATGTTGGTATTGGATGGTGATTAAAAGGGGAAATAAAGGCTAAGAGTGATGTTGAGGGATATTGCATGAAAATGCATGATATGTGAATGTAATAAGAGTATAAGAGGATGTATGTAGCACTCTTATTGATGAGTTAAAGGATTACTTCCTAGACATTATTTGGTGAAGTTAATACCTAAATGGTAAGGTTTGGTTGCTAATACTAGTTTGCCACAAATGACTTATTGTAGATAAGTGTTCGAAGAGTACGGGAAGTCAAGTTGGACTTGTATTGAAGTGGTTATATCAAGGTATGTAAGACATACTCTATCTAATCTTTGGCATGAATAATGACCCATGGCACTCTCAAGTAAGCTTCCAACATTGTCCTACGACACATGACACATAATAACATCATATGATCTTCGACACTACCAATTGAACTTGTTTTCACTTTTAAGATGTCCGGCTAGTCAAAAAAAATGTCCATATACTATTGTTGACTCCGAAATGGTTTAATGAGGTATCCATGATTCTCTACTTCATTTTCATGATATTGATTACCTATTTACATGTTTTTCCTATTGAGGTATCATGGTTTCAAGTTCCATAAGGTGTGACCACAAAGTAACCAATCTCAAAGATTAATTGAATTAAGAAATGGAATGTCTTTATTTTAAATTGATGATATGATGTATTGTATTAGTACCACTGATCAGTAGGCCATTGTATTATAAAGATTATGTATATATGCTATTCCAGGGGTGGTCCCTGATGTATTGTATTAGTACCACTGATCAGTTGGCCATTGTATGACATATGTTATGTATTGATAAGGAATACGGGAAGTAATGGTATGAAAGTAATGTGCAGGTATCCCATCAGCTCTTTTAAGTGTGGTCTACTCATACTGTTTATTCACTGGTATCTGGGTTCTGTTGATCTTTTGTATCTCATCTTGATACTCACAGCCTTACATACTCAGTACATATTTCCGTACTGACGTCCCTCACGGGGGACCTGTATTCATGCCTGCAGGAACAGGTACTTCAGGTCGTACACCTCCGCAGTAAGAGCTAGGACATTCTGTTGATAGTGGTGAGCTCCAGTTGTTTCGGGGCATCCCAAGTCGTTTCTATATGTATTTTTGGTATTTGTATAAAAGTCTTTTGTGGGCGGGAGTTTGTCCCGACCCTAACTCAGTTGTGTATCTAAGTAGAGGCTTTTGTAGACATATTGTACATCCATAGGAGTGTTTGGTTGATAGACGTGATGGCTCTGACGGCTAATTACGGTTTATATATATATATATGCGTGTCTGCTGGGCTGATACAGGTACTGTTTTCTTCTATTTACAACGAAGTGCTGCCCAAATTTCTAATTTTCATAAGTAATGTAAATGTGAAAGTATAAGTTATGAACGGGTTCTCCCGGGCCTCCTCGGCTACGGGTGCCAGTCCGCTCCAATAGGATTTGGGGCGTGACAGAAGTGGTATCAGAGAAGTTCATCCTAGTGAGTCTACAAAGCCGTGTCTACGTAGAATCTCGTTTATCGGTGTGTTGTGCACCACATCTATAAACAGGAGGCTATTGGACATTTAGGGATTGTTTCCATTCTCCATTTCTTAGATCGTGCAATAGAGCCCATATTAGAGATAAAGTCATAATTGATCTCTTAATCCAATTGTTTTTTTTATTTATTATAGTAACGATGCCGGTTACAAGGAGAAAGAATAAGTGGAAGCGAGTAGATGTAGTGGCCGGAGAAGGTACTAGTAAGTCACCACCGGCACAAGCTGAACAAAGTGAGTTTCAAGCTGAGCATATATCAGGAGCTTCTTCTCCTCCGTAAGGGCCATCTATTAATGCTGTTGATCGAGATTTGAGGGATGCAGTACAACTTCTGACGCGTATAGTTGCCGGTCAAGTTCAAGGGCACGCTATTCCTACCACGGGTTCTAGTGGTACGGATAGAGCAGCTAGCCTTCGGACACATGATTTTCTGAAACTGGATCCTCCTACTTTTACCGGATCAGATATTAACGAAGACCCGCAGGACTTTGTCGATCAAACCCAAAGGGCTCTAGATGTTATGCACATATCCGGTAAAGAGATGGTTGAGCTAGCAGCATATAGACTGAAAGGAGAAGCTATATTGTGGTACGAGGATTGGAAACGATCTAGGGGTATTGATGCACCTCCAACTACGTGGGGAGAGTTCAAAGATGCATTTATTGATCATTATCTTCCATTTGAGACTCGTCAGGCCCATGCAGATCAATTCTTAAATCTTCATCAGGGTAATATGAGTGTAAGGGAGTATAGTCTTCGATTTAACTCCTTGTCTCGATATGCTTCTAATGTGGTAGCTACTATGGATGACAGAGTTCATCACTATGTGGATAGATTGGAACCATAC
Source organism: Capsicum pubescens (assembly GCA_030864215.1). NCBI lineage: Eukaryota > Viridiplantae > Streptophyta > Magnoliopsida > Solanales > Solanaceae > Capsicum > Capsicum pubescens. The sequence continues at coordinate 248,538,380 of CM061541.1, read as the reverse complement.
TTGGTTAGAGATTGTACCATTGCTGCTTTGAACAAGGACATGGATATAGCGAGGATACAAGCTTTCACTCAGAAAATGGAAGATCAAAGGCAAAGAGGAAGAACCCAGGAATCAGAGAAAGGATATTCTAAGCGGGCCATAGCTATAGGGCAGTTTATGGCATCTCAGGGAGGTTTTAGGCCTTCGTTCTCTCATAGATTGCCTAGCCCGTTATCTTCTTATCCTGCAATTAGTGCTCCACCAAAAATTCAAAGGTTCAGAGGTAATCAGTTCGGGCAAAGTAGTGAAAATAAGAGTTCGCGAACAGTGGGGTATCAAGGGCAAGGGAGTATGAGTCAATTGAGACCTCCACGACACCCGTGCCCCATTTGTAGAAGATTTCACTTTGGCAAATGTCGGCTTGGAACGAACAATTGCTTTTGGTGCGGTAAGCCGGGGCATATGGCTAGAGATTGCCCACGCAGGACCACAGGTGGTATAACACGACCTACCGGATCAGCTGTTGCATCATCATCGGTGCCTCCTTTGAGTAGGGGTGCACAACCTATGGGTCACGGTAGAGGTGATAGAGGAGCAGCTAATTCTAACGGAGCTCAAAACCGTGTGTATGCCCTAGCAGATCGGCAGAATTTAGAGGCTTCTCCAGACGTGGTTACAGGTACGTTGTCCATCTTTGCATTTGATGTGTATGCCTTAATTGATCCTGGTTCTACATTATCGTATGCTACTCCTTTGATTGCGGGAAGGTTCGGAAGAACACCCGAATTGTTAGCCAAGCCATTTGAAGTATCAATGCCAGTGGGGGAATCTCTTATAGCTAGGAATGTTTATTGAAATTGTGTTGTGAATATTTGTGGTCGTGATACGATGGCCGATCTTGTTGAGTTAGAAATGGTAGATTTTGATGTTATTATTGGCATGGATTGGTTAGCGTCTTGTTATGCTACAGTAGATTGCCGTTCTCAGAAGGTATATTTCCATTTCCCAAATGAGGCAGTCCTTGAATGGAAGGGTAATGTTGGCGCGCCGAGAGGTAGATTTATTTTTTACTTTAAGGCAAGAAAAATGATTTCCAAGGGTTACATATACCATTTGGTTAGAGTAAGGGATACAGAGGCAGAGCCGCCAACTTTTCAGACCGTTCCGGTTGTGAATGAATTTCCTGATGTATTTCCTGAAGAACTACCAGGTTTACCTCCTGAACGGGAAGTGGATTTTGGTATTGATATGTTGCCAGACACACAACCAATCTCAATTCCTCCTTATAGAATGGCACCAGCAGATTTGCAATTGAAAGAGCAACTGAAAGACTTGCTAGAGAAGGGATTCATCAGGCCTAGTATGTCCCCTTGGGGAGCACCAGTATTGTTTGTGCGTAAGAAAGATGGTTCGCTGAGGATGTGTATTGACTATCGGCAATTGAATAAGGTAAATATCAAGAATAAATACCCTCTTCCCCGAATTGATGATTTATTTGACCAATTGCAGGGTGCCCAGTGTTTTTCCAAGATTGACTTGAGATCAGGCTATCATCAAGTGAGAGTCAAGGATAAAGATATACCCAAGACAGCTTTCTGAACAAGGTATGGTCATTATGAATTCCTGGTTATGTCATTCGGGCTGACAAATGCACCCGCAGTTTTTATGGATCTGATGAATAGGCTGTTTAAGCCGTTTCTAGATGTGTTCGTGATAGTTTTCATAGATGATATTCTGGTCTACTCTAGATCAGAAGAGGATCATGTTAATCACTTAAGGCAGGCATTGCAGATTCTTCGTGATCGTAAGCTGTAAGCAAAGTTTTCTAAATGTGAGTTTTGGCTCAAGTCAGTGGCATTTTTGGGCCATATTGTATCCAGTGAAGGCATAAAAGTTGACACTCTGAAGATTGAGGCTGTGAAGAATTGGCCAAGACCCACGACGCCTACGGAAATTCGTAGTTTCCTCAGGTTGGCAGGTTATTATAGAAGGTTTGTTGAAGGTTTTTCTTCTATTTCTGCACCCTTGACTAAGTTGACGCATAAAGCCTCCAAGTTTCAATGGAATGATGCCTGTGAAAAGAGTTTCCAAGATCTGAAGAGCAAGTTGACTTCTACACCGGTATTGGTACTTCCTGAAGGCACAAAAGGGTATGCAGTGTACTGTGATGCTTCGAGAATTGGCTTAGGATGCGTATTAATGCAACATGGTAGAGTAATAGCCTATGGATCTAGACAGTTGCGACCACATGAGAGGAATTATCCCACGCATGATCTTGAGCTAGCTGCAGTTGTATTTGCTTTGAAGATATGGCACCACTACTTATATGGGGTTCATGTTGACATATATACCGATCATAAGAGCCTGCAATATATCTTCAGTCAGAAAGATCTAAGCTTGAGGCAGCGGAGATGACTTGAATTGTTGAAAGATTACGATGTTGATATCTTGTATCATCCAGGGAAAGCGAATGTGGTAGCGGATGCACTGAGTCGTAAGTCTAAAATGGCATCTATAGAAAAGTAGGGGATGATTAAGGATCTTCATCAACTAGCTAATTTGGGAGTTCGACTTCTCGAAACTCCAGATGAAGAGGTTATTGTACGTAATGCAGAGGAATCTTCATTGATAGCTGAAGTGAAAGAGAAGCAGTATGCAGATCCAATTTTATTGCAGCTTAAGGAGGATGTGCAGAGTGGCACGACAAAGGCATTTGAGCTTACGCGAGAAGGAGTGCTTCAGTGTCAGAATCGTTTATGTGTACCTGATGTAGTTGAGCTAAGAAAGAGAATTATGACAGAAGCACACTGTTCAAGGTATTCCATCCATCCAGGGTCGACTAAGATGTATCAAGATTTGAAAGCAATATATTGGTGGAATGACATGAAGAAGAATATTGCCGAATTTGTAGCTGAATGTCCGAATTGTCAAAGAGTCAAAGTAGAACACCAGAAACCCGGTGGTTACATGCAATGTATAGATCTTCCAGTCTGTAAGTGGGACAAAATCAATATGGATTTCATCACGGGTTTGCCTCGTACATTTCAGAAGTTTGATTCCATATGGGTGATCATTGGTAGGCTTACCAAATCCGCGCACTTCTTACCAGTTAAGACAACTTATACGGCGGAAGAGTATGCGAAGTTGTATATTAAGGAGATCGTTCGGTTACATGGAGTTCCAATTTCCATTATATCCGATCGAGGAGCCCAATTTACCGCGAATTTCTGGAAGTCTTTTCAAAGGAGTTTGGGGACACAAGTAAATCTAAGTACGGCTTTTCATCCTCAAACGGACGGACAAGCGGAACGTACCATCCAGACACTTGAAGATATGCTACGAGCATGTGTATTAGATTTCAAAGGCAACTGGGATGATAACCTGCCTCTTATCGAGTTTGCCTACAATAATAGCTATCATTCAAGTATCAAAATGGCACCATATGAAGCATTGTATGGAAGAAAGTGTAGATCACAAATAGGATGGATTGAAGCAGGTGATGCGGTCTTGTTTGGACCGGATCTTGTTTATCAAGCAATGGAGAAGGTTAAAGTGATCCAACAACGACTTGAAATAGCTCAAAGTCGACACAAATCTTATGCGGATGTTAGAAGAAGAGGACTTGAGTTTTCTATCGACGATTGGGTATTCTTGAAAGTATCACCAATGAAAGGAGTGATGAGGTTTGGCAAGAAAGGAAAGTTAAGTCCACGATACATAGGTCCGTACAAAATCATTCAAAGATTTGGACAAGTTGCTTATGAGTTAGAGCTACCTCAAGAGCTCTCAGAAGTTCATCCCATATTTCATGTTTCGATGCTTCGCAAGTACATCGGATATCCATCGCACATCACTACTACGGATGATGTACAAGTTACAGAAGATCTCACTTTTGAAGAAATGCCTATTGCTATTCTTGATCGCCAAAATAAAAAGATAAGGAATAAAGAGATAGCATCGGTAAAAGTACTTTGGAGGAATCAACAAGTTGAGGAGATCACATGGGAAGCCGAGGAAGCGATGAAGATTAAGTAACCTTACCTATTCAACGATGAGGAGGAAGTTCATGAGACGGAAGAAGAACAATAATAAGTAAGTGTTTATTTTTATGCAAGTATGTTATGATGATGAATATGTTAATTGTAAGCTTGGACATGTCTTAATTGAGTAACTATGCTAACATTCGAGGACGAATGTTCTTAAGGGGGGGAGAATGTAACACCCCGTAAATTTTTTCGTACACTTATCGCGATTATATGGAGTCCTAAAGGCTTGCGTATGGGTTAAATTAAGTTTATGGTGTTCGGAAGTATCCCGTCAATAGTTGTATGTGTAGGTATTGGAATAAGATTTCCAACGATATAAAGTTTTCCCAAAACAGAGGAGTATTTCATATAAGCGAGCACATTCGAAACTTCAAAACGGTGGCCGGGAAGCCTGTGAACAGTAAATCTGAAGGAAAATTACTGCAGCTAGGCAATTTTTTTTTGGATCAACTTTAGACAATCATAACTTCTTGTAAAAAAAGAACTGTGTGAGCTGCTATATATAGACAAAAATATCCGAGAGTCTTCTTTCCGATGAAATTTCTTTCATCCAAATCCAAAGTCTGAGTAAGGAGCTATACCCGTTTTACTACAGCCTATCAAAAAAAAAACAGAATTTTGGGACAGATTTTTGGGTCAACTTTAAACGACCATAACTCCTTGTACAGGAAGAACTGGGTGGTATACTTTGTATGAAAATGAAATCCCTATGAATTATATTTCCAATGAAATTGGTTTCACCCAAATACGATACCGTAGAAAAGAGTTATGATTGATTTACTTCAGCCTGACAAAACTGTCCACTGGGGACAGATTCGGATTTATTTAAATTTTTAGGGCAAAATGGTCATTTTCTATTACCTCTTGGACGAAAATTGGTCTTTATAAACATACACTTAGACTCATATATATCATATATCATCCAATTATTAAGAGAATGTGAAACCCTAGCCTAATTTCAACTTCAAATACTTTGTGATTCAACCGTAGAAAATTCGAATTGGTTCCGTAGTTGTGTTCACCATCTCGAAAGCTTCGAGAAGCACCCCATGGTTATGTAAGGAGGATTCTAAATACAAGAGTTCATTGTTAAGGTATGAATATTGTTTATTCTTGATTCTTATCCATGAATAAGTATTGATAAAGAATTATGAGTATTGTCTTGATGTTGGAAGATAACTAGAAACATAGTTATGAATTGTTTTGTATAAATTGTTAGTAGTAAATTATGGAAGTTGTTGTATTGTATTATGGAGGATGAATTGTGGTGATATATCATTATATTAGTGGTTATGTATGCCTAGTGATCATGTTGGTATTGGATGGTGATTAAGAGGGGAAATAAAGGCTAAGAGTGATGTTGAGGGATATTGCATGAAAATGCATGATATGTGAATGTAATAAGAGTATAAGAGGATGTATGTAGCACTCTTATTGATGAGTTAAAGGATTACTTCCTAGACATTATTTGGTGAAGTTAATACCTAAATGGTAAGGTTTGGTTGCTAATACTAGTTTGCCACAAATGACTTATTGTAGATAAGTGTTCGAAGAGTACGGGAAGTCAAGTTGGACTTGTATTGAAGTGGTTATATCAAGGTATGTAAGACATACTCTATCTAATCTTTGGCATGAATAATGACCCATGGCACTCTCAAGTAAGCTTCCAACATTGTCCTACGACACATGACACATAATAACATCATATGATCTTCGACACTACCAATTGAACTTGTTTTCACTTTTAAGATGTCCGGCTAGTCAAAAAAAATGTCCATATACTATTGTTGACTCCGAAATGGTTTAATTAGGTATCCATGATTATCTACTTCATTTTCATGATATTGATTACCTATTTACATGTTTTTCCTATTGAGGTATCATGGTTTCAAGTTCCATAAGGTGTGACCACAAAGTAACCAATCTCAAAGATTAATTGAATTAAGAAATGGAATGTCTTTATTTAAATTGATGATATGATGTATTGTATTAGTACCACTGATCAGTTGGCCATTGTATTATAAAGATTATGTATATATGCTTTTCCAGGGGTGTTCCCTGATGTATTGTATTAGTACCACTGATCAGTTGGCCATTGTATGACATATGTTATGTATTGATAAGGAATACGGGAAGTAATGGTATGAAAGTAATGTGCAGGTATCCCATCAGCTCTTTTAAGTGTGGTTTACTCATATTGTTTATTCACTGGTATCTGGGTTCTGTTGATCTTTTGTATCTCATCTTGATACTCACTGCCTTACATACTCAGTACATATTTCCGTACTGACGTCCCTCACGGGGAACCTGTATTCATGCCTGCAGGAACAGGTACTTCAGGTCGTACACCTCCGCAGTAAGAGCCAGGATATTCTGTTGATAGTGGTGAGCTCCAGTTGTTTCGGGGCATCCAAAGTTGTTTCTATATGTATTTTTGGTATTTGTATAAAAGTCTTTTGTGGGCGGGAGTTTGTCCCGACCCTAACTCAGTTGTGTATCTAAGTAGAGGCTTTTGTAGACATATTGTACAGCCATAGGAGTGTTTGGTTGATAGACGTGATGGCTCTGACGGCCAATTACGGTTTATATATATATATGCGTGTCTGCTGGGCTGATACAGGTACTGTTTTCTTCTATTTACAATGAAGTGCTGCCCAAATTTCTAATGTTCATAAGTAATGTATATGTGAAAGTATAAGTTATGAACGGGTTCTCCCGGGCCTCCTCGGCTACGGGTGCCAGTCCGCTCCAATGGGATTTGGGGCGTGACAGAAGTGGTATCAGAGAAGTACATCCTAGTGAGTCTACAAAGCCGTGTCTACGTAGAATCTCATTTATCGGTGTGTTGTGCACCACATCTATAAACAGGAGGCTATTGGACATTTAGGGATTGTTTCCATTCTCCATTTCTTAGATCGTGCAATAGAGCCCATATTAGAAATAAAGTCATAATCGATCTCTTAATCCAATTGTTTTTTTTATTTATTATAGTAACGATGCCGGTTACAAGGAGAAAGAATAAGTGGAAGCGAGTAGATGTAGTGGCTGGAGAAGGTACTAGTAAGTCACCACCGGCACAAGCTGAACAAAGTGAGTCTCAAGCTGATCATATATCAGGAGCTTCTTCTTCTCCGTAAGGGCCATCTATTAATGCTGTTGATCGAGATTTGAGGGATGCAGTACAACTTCTAACGCGTATAGTTGCCGGTCAAGTTCAAGGGCAAGCTATTTCTACCACGGGTTCTAGTGGTACGGATAGAGCAGCTAGCCTTCAGACACATGATTTTCTGAAACTGGATCCTCCTACTTTTACCGGATCAAATATTAACGAAGACCCGCAGGACTTTGTCGATCAAACCCAAAGGGCTCTAGATGTTATGCACATATCCGGTAAAGAGATGGTTGAGCTAGCAGCATATAGACTAAAATGAGAGGCTATATTGTGGTACGAGGATTGGAAACGATCTAGGGGTATTGATGCACCTCCAACTACGTGGGGAGAGTTCAAAGATGCATTTATTTATCATTATCTTCTATTTGAGACTCGTCAGGCCCGTGCAGATCAATTCTTAAATCTTCATCAGGGTAATAAGAGTGTAAGGGAGTATAGTCTTCGATTTAACTCCTTGTCTCGATATGCCTCTAATGTGGTAGCTACTGTGGATGACAGAGTTCATCACTATGTGGATAGATTGGAACCATACTTGGTTAGAGATTGTACCATTGCTTCTTTGAACAAGGACATGGATATAGCGAGGATACAAGCTTTCGCTCAGAAAATGGAAGATCAGAGGCAAAGAAGAAGAACCCAGGAATCAGAGAAATGATATTCTAAGCGGGCTAGAGCTATAGGGCAGTTTATGGCATCTCAGGGAGTTTTTAGGCCTTCGTTCTCTCATAGATTGCCTAGCCCGTTATCTTCTTATCCTGCAATTAGTGCTGCACCGCAAATTCAAAGGTTCAGAGGTAATCAGTTCGGGAAAAGCAGTGAAAATCAGAGTTCGCGAATAGTGGGGTATCAAGGGCAAGGGAGTATGAGTCAATTGAGACCTCCACGACACCCGTGCCCTATATGTAGAAGATTTCACTTTGGCGAATGTCGGCTTGGAATGAACAATTGCTTTTGGTGCGGTAAGCCGGGGCATATGTCTAGAGATTGCCCACGCAGGACCACAGGTGGTATAACACGACCTACCGGATCAGCTGTTGGATCATCATCGGTGCCTCCTTTGAGTAGGGGTGCACAACCTATGGGTCACGGTAGAGGTGATAGAGGAGCAGCTAGTTCTAGCGGAGCTCAGAACCGTGTGTATGCCCTAGAAGATCGGCAGAATTTAGAGGCTTCTCCAGACGTGGTTACAGGTACGTTGTCCATCTTTGCATTTGATGTGTATGCCTTAATTGATCCTGGTTCTACATTATCGTATGCTACTCCTTTGATTGCGGGAAGGTTCGGAAGAACACCCGAATTATTAGCCAAGCCATTTGAAGTATCAACGCCAGTGGGGGAATCTCTTATAGCTAGGAATGTTTATCGAAATTGTGTTGTGAATATTTGTGGTCGTGATACGATGGCCGATCTTGTTGAGTTAGAAATGGTAGATTTTGATGTTATTATGGGCATGGATTGGTTAGCGTCTTGTTATGCTACAGTAGATTGCCGTTCTAAGAAGGTATATTTCCATTTCCCAAATGAGGCAGTGCTTGAATGGAAGGGTAATGTTGGCGCGCCAAGAGGTAGATTTATTTCTTACTTTAAGGCAAGAAAAATGATTTCCAAGGGGTACATATACCATTTGGTTAGAGTAAGGGATACAGAGGAAGAGCCGCCAACTTTTTAGACCGTTCCGGTTGTGAATGAATTTCCTGATGTATTTCCTGAAGAACTACCAGGTTTACCTCCTGAACGGGAAGTGGAGTTTGGTATTGATATGTTGCCAGACACACAGCCAATCTCAATTCCTCCTTATAGAATGGCACCAGCAGAGTTGCGAGAATTGAAAGAGCAACTGAAAGACTTGCTAGAGAAGGGATTCATCAGGCCTAGTATGTCCCCTTGGGGAGCACCAGTATTGTTTGTGCGTAAGAAATATGGTTCGCTGAGGATGTGTATTGACTATCGGCAATTAAATAAGGTGACTATCAAGAATAAATACCCTCTTCCCCGAATTGATGATTTATTTGACCAGTTGCAGGGTGCCCAGTGTTTTTCCAAGATTGACTTGAGATCAGGCTATCATCAAGTGAGAGTCAAGGATAATGATATACCCAAGACAGCTTTCTGAACACGGTATGGTTATTATGAATTCCTGGTTATGTCATTCGGGCTGACAAATGCACCCGCAGTTTTTATGGATCTGATGAATAGGCTGTTTAAGCCGTTTCTAGATGTGTTCGTGATAGTTTTCATAGATGATATTCTGGTCTACTCTAGATCAGAAGAGGATCATGTTAATCACTTAAGGCAGGCGTTGCAGATTCTTCGTGATTGTAAGCTGTATGCGAAGTTTTCTAAATGTGAGTTTTGGCTCAAGTCAGTGGCATTTTTGGGCCATATTGTATCCAATGAAGGCATAAAAGTTGACACTCAGAAGATTGAGGCTGTGAAGAATTGGCCAAGACCCACGACGTCTACGGAGATTCGTAGTTTCCTCGGGTTGGCAGGTTATTATAGAAGGTTTGTTGAAGGTTTTTCTTTTATTTTTGCACCCTTGACTAAGTTGACGCATAAAGCCTCCAAGTTTCAATGGAATGATGCCTGTGAAAAGAGTTTCCAAGATTTGAAGAGCAAGTTGACTTCTACACCGGTATTGGTACTTCCTGAAGGCACAAAAGGGTATGCAGTGTACTGTGATGCTTCGAGAATTGGCTTAGGATGCGTATTAATGCAACATGGTAGAGTAATAGCCTATGGCTCTAGACAGTTGCGACCACATGAGAGGAATTATCCCACGCATGATCTTGAGCTAGCTGCAGTTGTATTTGCTTTGAAGATATGGCACCACTACTTATATGGGGTTCATGTTGACATATATACCGATCATAAGAGCCTGCAATATATCTTCAGTCAGAAAGATCTAAACTTGAGACAGCGGAGATGGCTTGAATTGTTGAAAGATTACGATGTTGATATCTTGTATCATCCAGGGAAAGTGAATGTGGTAGCAGATGCACTGAGTCGTAAGTCTAAAATGGAATCTATAGAAAAGCAAGGGATGATTAAGGATCTTCACCAACTAGCTAATTTGGGAGTTCGACTTCTCGAAACTCCAGATGAAGAGGTTATTGTACGTAATGCAGCGGAATCTTCATTGATAGCTGAAGTGAAAGAGAAGCAGTATGCAAATCCAATTTTATTGCAGCTTAAGGAGGATGTGCAGAGTGGCACGACAAAGGCATTTGAGCTTACGCGAGAAGGAGTGCTTCAGTGTCAGAATCGTTTATGTGTACCTGATGTAGTTGAGCTAAGAAAGAGAATTATGACAGAAGCACACTGTTCAAGGTATTCCATCCATCCAGGGTCGACTAAGATGTATCAAGATTTGAAAGCAATATATTGGTGGAATGACATGAAGAAGAATATTGCCGAATTTGTAGCTGAATGTCCGAATTGTCAAAGAGTCAAAGTAGAACACCAGAAACCCGGTGGTTACATGCAATGTATAGATCTTCCAGTCTGGAAGTGGGACAAGATCAATATGGATTTCATCACGGGTTTGCCTCGTACATTTCGGAAGTTTGATTCCATATGGGTGATCATTGATAGGCTTACCAAATCCGCGCACTTCTTACCAGTTAAGACAACTTACACGGCGGAAAAGTATGCGAAGTTGTATATTAAGGAGATCGTTCGGTTACATAGAGTTCCAATTTCCATTATATCCGATCGAGGAGCCCAATTTATCGCGAATTTCTGGAAGTCTTTTCAAAGGAGTTTGGGGACACAAGTAAATCTAAGTACGGCTTTTCATCCTCAAATGGACGGACAAGCGGAACGTACCATCCATACACTTGAAGATACGCTACGAGCATGTGTATTAGATTTCAAAGGCAACTGGGATGATCACCTACCTCTTATCGAGTTTGCCTACAATAATAACTATCATTCATGTATCAAAATGGCACCATATGAAGCATTGTATGGAAGAAAGTGTAGATCACAAATAGGATGGTTTGAAGCAGGTGATGCGGTCTTGTTTGGACCGGATCTTGTTTATCAAGAAATGGAGACGGTTAAAGTGATCCAACAACGACTTGAAACAGCTCAAAGTCGACACAAATCTTATGCGGATGTTAGAAGAAGAGGACTTGAGTTTTCTATCGACGATTGGGTATTCTTGAAAGTATCACCAATGAAAGGAGTGATGAGGTTTGGCAAGAAAGGAAAGTTAAGTCCACGATACATAGGTCCGTACAAGATCATTCAAAGATTTGGACAAGTTGCTTATGAGTTAGAGCTACCTCAAGAGCTCTCAGAAGTTCATCCCATATTTCATGTTTCGATGCTTCGCAAGTACATCGGAGATCCATCGCACATCACTACTACGGAAGATGTACAAGTTACAGAAGATCTCACTTTTGAAGAAATGCCTATTGCTATTCTTGATCGCCAAATTAAAAAGATAAGGAATAAAGAGATAGCATCGGTAAAAGTACTTTGGAGGAATCAACAAGTTGAGGAGATCACATGGGAAGCCGAGGAAGCGATGAAGATTAAGTACCCTTACCTATTCAACGATGAGGAGGAAGTTCATGAGACGGAAGAAGAACAATAATAAGTAAGTGTTTATTTTTATGCAAGTATGTTATGATGATGAATATGTTAATTGTAAGCATGGACATGTCTTAATTGAGTAACTATGCTAACATTCGAGGACGAATGTTCTTAAGGGGGGGAGAATGTAACACCCCGTAAATTTTTTCGTACACTTATCGCGATTATATGGAGTCCTAAAGGCTTGCGTATGGGTTAAATTAAGTTTATGGTGTTCGGAAGTATCCCGTCAATAGTTTTATGTGTAGGTATTGGAATAATCTTTTCAAAGATATAAAGTTTTCCCAAAACAGAGGAGTATTTCATATAAGCGAGCACATTCGAAATTTCAAAACGGTGGCCGGGAAGCCTGTGAACAGTAAATCTGCAGGAAAATTACTGCAGCTAGGCAATTTTTTTTTGGATCAACTTTAGACGATCATAACTCCTTGTACAAAAAGAAATGTGTGAGCTGATATATATAGAAGAAAATATCCGAGAGTCTTCTTTCCGATGAAATTGGTTTCATCCAAATCCAATGTCTGAGTAAGGAGTTATACCCGTTTTACTACAGCCTATCAAAAAAAAAAACAGAATTTTGGGACAGATTTTTGGGTCAACTTTAAACGACCATAACTCCTTGTAAAGGAAGAACTGGGTGGTATAATTTATATGAAAATGAAATCCCTTTGAATTATCTTTCCAATGCAATTGGTTTCACCCAAATCCGATACCGTAGAAAAGAGTTATGATCGATTTACTTCAGCCTGTCAAAACTGTCCACTGGGGACAGATTCGGATTTATTTAAATTTTTAGGGCAAAATGGTCATTTTCTATTACCTCTTGGACGAAAATTGGTATTTATAAACATACACTTAGACTCATATATATCATATATCATCCAATTATTAAGAGAAGGTGAAACCCTAGCCTAATTTCAACTTCAAATATTTTGTGATTCAACCGTAGAAAATTCGAATTGGTTCCATAGTTGTGTTCACCATCTCGAAAGCTTCGAGAAGCACCCCATGGTTATGTAAGGAGGATTCTAAATACAAGAGTTCATTGTTAAGGTATGAATATTGTTTATTCTTTATTCTTATCCATGAATAAGTATTGATAAAGGATTATGAGTATTGTCTTGATGTTGGAAGATAACTAGAAACATAGTTATGAATTGTTTTGTATAAATTGTTAGTAGTAAATTATGGAAGTTGTTGTATTGGATTATGGAGGATGAATTTTGGTGATATATCATTATATTAGTGGTTATGTATGCCTAGTGATCATGTTGGTATTGGATGGTGATTAAAAGGGGAAATAAAGGCTAAGAGTGATGTTGAGGGATATTGCATGAAAATGCATGATATGTGAATGTAATAAGAGTATAAGAGGATGTATGTAGCACTCTTATTGATGAGTTAAATGATTACTTCCTAGACATTATTTGGTGAAGTTAATACCTAAATGGTAAGGTTTGGTTGCTAATACTAGTTTGCCACAAATGACTTATTGTAGATAAGTGTTCGAAGAGTACGGGAAGTCAAGTTGGACTTGTATTGAAGTGGTTATATCAAGGTATGTAAGACATACTCTATCTAATCTTTGGCATGAATAATGACCCATGGCACTCTCAAGTGAGCTTCCAACATTGTCCTACGACACATGACACATAATAACATCATATGATCTTCGACACTACCAATTGAACTTGTTTTCACTTTTAAGATGTCCGGCTAGTCAAAAAAAATGTCCATATACTATTGTTGACTCCGAAATGGTTTAATGAGGTATCCATGATTATCTACTTCATTTTCATGATATTGATTACCTATTTACATGTTTTTCCTATTGAGGTATCATGGTTTCAAGTTCCATAAGGTGTGACCACAAAGTAACCAATCTCAAAGATTAATTGAATTAAGAAATGGAATGTCTTTATTTTAAATTGATGATATGATGTATTGTATTAGTACCACTGATCAGTTGGCCATTGTATTATAAAGATTATGTATATATGCTATTCCAGGGGTGTTCCCTAATGTATTGTATTAGTACCACTGATCAGTTGGCCATTGTATGACATATGTTATGTATTGATAAGGAATACGGGAAGTAATGGTATGAAAGTAATGTGCAGGTATCCCATCAGCTCTTTTAAGTGTGGTCTACTCATATTGTTTATTCACTGGTATCTGGGTTCTGTTGATCTTTTGTATCTCATCTTGATACTCACTGCCTTACATACTCAATACATATTTCCGTACTGACGTCCCTCACGGGGGACCTGTATTCATGCCTGCAGGAACAGGTACTTCAGGTCGTATACCTCCGCAGTAAGAGCCAGGACATTCTGTTGATAGTGGTGAGCTCCAGTTGTTTCGGGGCATCCCAAGTCATTTCTATATGTATTTTTGGTATTTGTATAAAAGTCTTTTGTGGGCGGGAGTTTGTCCCGACCCTAACTCAGTTGTGTATCTATGTAGAGGCTTTTGTAGACATATTGTACATCCATAAGAGTGTTTGGTTGATAGACGTGATGGCTCTGACGGCCAATTACGGTTTATATATATATATATGCGTGTCTGCTGGGCTGATACAGGTACTGTTTTCTTCTATTTACAATGAAGTGCTGCCCAAATTTCTAATTTTCATAAGTAATGTAAATGTGAAAGTATAAGTTATGAACGGGTTCTCCCGGGCCTCCTCGGCTACGGGTGCCAGTCCGCTCCAATGGGATTTGGGGCGTGACAATTGGTTAAGCCACTCAGATAAAGCTCTTCAATATTGGGTAAGATAGAACCTATGTTTGGTGGTAGGCTTCCTGGTAGATTGTTGAATGTAAGATCAATTATTCTGAGCCCTGATATGTTGAAGATCTCCTTATCAAGTTAAACAATAAAATTATTAGCCGCAAGATCAAGTTTCTCCAACTCAACGAGATTGCTTATCTCTTTCGGTATTTCACCTGTGAACACATGAAGAAAGTATGAATATGTTGAAGATCTCCATATGCGTGGTTATCTATGTGATTCATGCTTTAATTTGAGTTGATGAAGAAGAATCTTGAATTGTAATTTCTAATGGGACAACGATATAAGAACAACCAAGAACACACAAAACAAACACCCAAAGCAGTCCACAAGTTCAAGAGAACCGAGGACCCTTTGAGTGGCCCCTCTTGGATTCAAGAACAACAACAAGAACATAAAGTATTGTGGTGCTTAACACCTAATTTCCAGTGATCCAAAAACTATATTACCAACACAATATGAGAACAACAATATTACATCAACAAGAAACTCATGGGTTACACTAACAACAACAAGAAATCCGTAACTTACAACAACAATACAAGATAGATAGTTAGACCCAATGAAGGGACAATCTTAAGAACCCAAGAATTGTGAGACTCTTGGAACCTTAACACTACCCACGACACAAACCTAACTCTAACATTGACACAAAAGGGATGTTTCCTCATCTAAACACCAACGTATCAAGCCAATGATGCAACACAAGTGATATCCACACTTGGGCAACCCTAGTTACTGATTGGTGGCTTTTCCAAGCCCTACAACTAAAGGGTGTTACACTCCTCACACTAGAGAGAGAGTTTGTCTTACATCAATAAACAACTAAGTCCTAAAAACCCTATCTTTTTCTATTTATATTACATTACAAAAAAAGACAAATACCTACACTACCCTTAATGAGAGGGGTGTCCATGAAGTGCATTTTGAGCAAAGTGAAGTGACCAAAATGCCCTCAATGAAGATGGCCCAAAAATTGTGAGCTATTAAGTGTCCCAAACCTTGAATCCTCAAGTCTTCAATGCTCCTAGCAATCTTCCACTCACGGCCTTGATGAATGGTAGGCTCAAAATAGGTCTTCCTTGCATATTCTTGTGCCTTCGAGGTGAAAAAGTCTTGATCCTTTAAGTGATGGTCTCCAATCTTGTCTTCAAAAATTAGGGTGGCCATTTGACTTGTATTATCCTCCCCTTCTTGAAAAGGATTCGACCTCGAATCCAAACCTTGGAAGAATGAAGAGAAGACAAACAAGCACCACATCCTCATGACATGAGGGTTAGAGTTAGTACAATAAACAACATCAACATGCCAAGGAGGTACACACTTGAGATATAGCCACTCATCTTTGACTTTAATCACGGGGGGCTTAGCAAAAATATTACAAAAGGGTGGTGCCCAAATTGAAAGTTAAGTCCACACAACACATATAGCAACATCACTCAAACAAGTGGACTGAGCAACAACTATCCGTCCTTCACACCCTAAGAAGTTACCAGGGTCAAATGGAAGACGTAACCAAGGACTTAGGTCCCGACCACTCTCATTCTCCCCTAGAGTGCCATCTTCAAGGTTAAGCAATCCCTCTTTATCACCATTGGAAATATCATGCATAAAAAGAGGGTTGAGAAAGGTGTTCCACAAGCCAACTTTAAATAAAGGATTCTCATGCATGCACTTACTTCTAGTTTCAAAATCTCCACTAGGAATATGCCCACTATAAGAAACACTTAAAGAAGAAGTAGATGGAATTTATAAGAACACATCACCTTCTCTTTCAAATGAACAATCCTCACTTAGACACAAACCACCACGGGAAGCCAAGGCATCCCAAGGAAAACCATCTTTACCAAGACAATCACAATTCGGGTTTCCTAAACAATCAAGCACATCAAGGTCTTTTCCACCCAATTGATCATTGTCCACATTCTCACTTGTTGTTGGCAACTTATATACCAAGGTAGACTCACCTTGTTTTTCACAAGGGTCAACTAGTGTGTGAATACTCTCGTCACTTGGTAATGGAACCTTATTCAAGTAATAAGTGCTAGCACTAGATAGACACAAATCATTCTCACGCGGAGAATCAATTTCGTCATCTAAAGGATCAACTAGTGCTTGCGTATCTACAACAAGAGTTTGGTCCTCGTGCGACCTAACAATACCAAGAGTATCACCAAAGGGAGACTCAAGCACCTCTACCCTAGGCAAAGCTGCAACTTCCCCCACTTGGCTCCTACTAGCCACAACACAACATTCTAAGTCCATACAAGTGTAGGGAATAACTTTTTACCTCGTAGCTCACATGAGCTACAGCCTTCCTCTTTAAGTATGTCCAGGTATCCCACTTGCACCCTTTGACCTACCATACAATCCAACCTTTCATTTTCCATAGCTAGGTCTCGGGACATAGTTTTAAGGTAGGCCAAAATGACATTGGTGGCATTGTTGTCCAAGGGTTGAGAGTTTGAAGCCGCAGGTTCCCTTGTAGTTGTTCCTAAATAAAGAAAAGAAAATAACAAGCCTACAAAGCAAAACACACGTTAGTTAGAAACAACCTCACCATACTCTCACACACTTGATCGTCTCACACTTGGATTCACAAGTGTTGCAAGTCGGCTTGTAGTTCGTGATGAGTCAAGGGGTGAGTCTACTCCTTGGTCGGAATGGATTCTTTGTTTGAAGACTCAAGGAAAGTAATGTCTAAACTTGAACCAAGAAGTACTATGATTTTAAAAATAACAAAAGCACAAAAGAAACGTAGACACAAACAATGGATTCAAAGGACTAATTGACAATCTAGTAGGAGTTTACTAGTTTGTTAATTAGTACTAGAATCAATTAAACAAAATGAAGGATCAACAAATAAGAAACCAAGAAATCTAAAATTTGAGCTTAAAAATGTTGCGTGAGCAGTAAAACATGATGACATGGAAGCACGTAATGGTTGTGGTTTTAGACAAGTTATTTTCCAATTTGGAAGTCTTGGTCAATTTTCAATTTGGGAATTGGGGAATTCGTTTAAGGAGGGAAATTCAAACAAGTCTTGGAGCCTTTTTCAACTTCAATTTTCAAGACTTGACTTTCTTATACACCCTTAAAACATGGCCCCTTGTATCATGGAAAGTTGTTGGATAGTGGTTGTTAAAGTCTTTGGTGGTTGAGAAGTCTTGCAAGACTAACAAATTCTTACACCTTTTCCTTCACCTTTTTGGATCAAATAAGCACTTTATTTTTAACAAGGTATGAAGGTTGTGAAGAACATCAAGAACTATAACAACATTCACCAAGAACAACAACAACAATCTCAAGAACAACCAATAATTTCCACACGGCTCCTCCCAAATCCACAACAACAATATCTTCAACACTTGGTCAAGACAACTACAACTTCAACAAATATGTTATTAGGCCACCAATTAACAACAATATCACATGGTCAAGCTTAGAACAACAACAATTTGAAGACCACACAGCCAAAACAGTCCATCACAACAATGTTCAACAAGAAGCGGCCAAGTCTTATGTTCACAACAACAACAACACTTAAAGCTCAAACTTAGATATAGACTCAATGTGTTAGTGAAGAAAAAAACTAACACTTAGAGACAACAAATACAAGTAAAAATATTGACCAATACACAACAAGAACACAATTTTCAGCCAAGAACACAAGATGGACAGATTGCTCTTTTTACTGAAATTTTCAGTTTTCAACAATATTTTTTTTTTTTTGAATGTTTCAAGCAAGCTAGCCCAAGATTGATCTTGTGGGAACAAAATCAATCCATTCTTTGATATCAAATGATACAAGAACAACCAAGAACACACAAAACAAACACCCAAAGAAGTCCACAAGTTCAAGAGAACCGAGGACCCTTTGAGTGACCCTTCTTGGATTCAAGAACAACAACAAGAACACAAAGTATTGTGGTGTTTAACACCTAATTTTCAGCGATCCACAAACTATATTATCTACATAATATGAGAACAACAATATTACATCAACAAGAAACTTACGGGTTACACTAACAACAAGAAATCCAAAATTTACAACAACAATACAAGATAGATAGTTAGACCAAATGAAGGGACAATATTAAGAACCCAATAATTGTGAGACTCTTGTACCCTTAACACTGCCCACTACACAAACCTAAATCTAACGTTGACACAAGATGGACCTTACCTCTTCTAAACACCAACGTATCAAGCCAACGATGCAACACAAGTAATATCCACACTTGGGCAGCCCTAGTTACGGATTGGTGGCTTTTCCAATTCCTACAACTAAAGGGTGTTACACTCCTCACACTAAAGAGAGAGTTTGTCTTACATCAATAAACAACTAAGTCCTAAAAACCCTATCTTGTTCTATTTATATTACATTACAAAAAAGACAAATGACTACACTGCCCTTAATGAGAGGGTGGCCATGAAGTGCATTTTGGGCAAAGTGAAGTGATCAAAATGCCCTCAATGAAGATGGTCCAAAAACCCTGAGCTATTAAGTGTCCAAAACCGTGAATCCTCCAGTCTTCAATGCTCCAAGCAATCTTCCACTCACGGCCTTGATGAATGGTATGCTCAATGGTAGGCTCAAACTGAGTCTTCCTTGCATATTCTTGTGCCCTCGGGGTGATCAAGTCTTGAACCTTTAAGTGATGGTCTCCAATCATGTCTTCAAAAATTAGGGTGTCCATTTGACTTGTATTAGACAAGGTGTCAACAAGAACTCAGAAAATTATGTTCTAACTCTATACTTCTTTTTCCTTCATTTATATTGTTATTGATCAAAGTCTTCAGAAGGATGTACATATTATATATTTTTTTCTCTGTTTTACTTTACTTTATTATATTTTTTGTGTTTTTCTATCTATTGGACTTCATAATTTAATTTTATATAAATTTCTGTTGTGCAGGTTTGTATTTTTATATGGACTCAAATATATAAAATGATACTTCATTGAAAGTTTGCTAACTACTGATAGAAGTTCAAATTTACTATTTAAACATTAAAAGACGCTCCTCATTTGGTGTTTCTTATCACACTTTTGAAGATTTATTTGTAATTGTTACATTTTATTACTCATTACATGCATAAATTCATGGAATTTTAATAGTTCTAATGAATCTATAAAAATTAACATGAGACACATGTACAATGCACGTGTATATAGAGAGAGACACCATTTGAATATATATGTACCTATAAGCTTATTTCCTCTAATCTGTAGACGTTGCATGTTGGTTAAGTAGCCAATCTCCCGTGGTAAGAATCCACTTAGATTGTTCAGCGCCAGTGACAAAACTTGCAGCAATGAGATATTGAATAAAGAGATAGGGACAGAGGCAGTAATCTGATTATCCTCCATGGCTAACTCTACCAAATTAACAAAATTTCCAATTTCTTGTGGAATTATCCTTGCAATTAATGTGTAATAAAATAAATTTCTGAAGTAATAAGATACAATAGTTCTAGTATTCATAAGATGAAAGGTACCAGTGAAATGGTTAGTTCCAAGATAGAATTCCTGCAAGTTACTCAATCTTCTTATTTCACTATGTATTGGTCCATCAAACTCATTTACCGATAAAGACAAAATTTGAAGTTGTGAACAATTTGATAAGCTTGTAGGCATATGACCGTGAAGCTTATTTTTGGATAGATAAAGTCCTTTGAGTATTGGTAGACCATTGCATAAACCATTGGGAAGATATCCTGATAAGCTATTGCCTGCAAATGCAATGTCTTCAATTCTTGAGATATTGAAAATTGTGAATAGTGTACAACCCGTAAGTTGATTATATTGTATGCCAAACAACTTCAGGTTGTGAAGATTGCCAATCCCTTCTGGAATGTTTCCTTGAATTGAATTAAAAGTTATATCTAAAGTCTCCAACCTCGTGGCATTTGAGAGTGACAGAGGAATGGAACCCATGAGCTTGTTACCCCTTAAGTTTAATTCTCTAAGGTTTATAAGACTTCCAATTACTTTTGGGATTTGACCATCTAAGGAATTGAATGCCAAATACAAAGTTTCAAGCTTTGAAATATTAGAAAATGAAGAGAGGAGTGAACAAGTGAAACTATTATTTCTAAGACTTAGAAATTGAATTTGGTGTAAAAACCCAAACCAGGAGGGAACCTCCCACTGAAGTTGTTGAAATTTAAATCAAGAAACTTAAGCCGACACAAGTGTGTCATTTCTTGAGGCAAATTTCCACTGAAATTATTGCTTCCCAAGTCGAGAGAAACAAGAAATGAAAGGTTTCCAAGATCACGGGGAATCTTGCTTGTTAGAGCCATGTTGGAAAGATTCAAGAACTTTACTCTATGGTGGCGAGAGCCACAAGTGACTCCAACCCAATGGCAAACGTACATAGCTAGAGACCAACTTTCATCCAAGAAGTGAAAGGGGTCTAAACGACTTGGGATTTCAGAGACAAAAGAGCCAATTGATCAGTAGTAATGTTGGTTTTGTTCATGGCTGAACTAGCCAAAAGATAGTGAAGCAACAAGGATGTTAAGAGAAAAGAGGTGAATGCTTTCCCCATTAGTGCAAAAAGTAGTAGGAAAATGGTATGGCCAGTAACATTTGGTTTTGAGACTATAAATAGCAATGAGATCTCCCTTTTGTACTTCACGATTTTGAAAAAATTACTGTTCTGTAACACCCGCATTTTCGAGCTATAAATTAAACTGCCGTTCCTATGTGTGTAAGCTCTAATTCCGTGGTTTATATTTAAATTCATGTGTCATTATATTTATCCTAGTATATGAAGTGATTATGAGGTGAAAAATATTTGTAGAAATCGCTTAAAGCAAAGTTGAGCTAAGAATCCTTCATTCGTCCAAAGTTTGATATTCGATTCTACAAGGGTCCACTTTGAACGTGTATAACTTTGGATACACGTATAATTTTGCAGCTTAAGACCTAGAAAATTTTAGATAATTGAATTAGCTTTCCAACGATACCAATTTTGCCTAAATCCGATAACCGAGCAAAAAGTTATGGTATTTTCCGTGTAAGGCAGTAAGCCGATGCGATAGCGACGCAACGCGTCTGCCAGCACGTTATGGAACTGTTTCACACGCTAAATCAGTTTCTAATGGGTATAGGGGCATTTTGGTCGCTTCTCCTCACCCAAATTCCGTCCATAACATAAAATTTCAGCCCCAAGAAGCATAAAGTGCCTCTTAAATCAATTTTCTCTCAAAAGAAAAACCCTAACCTCCTCTCCAAGAACAAGATTCAATTTTTCTTCTCAAAGATCAAGAATTCAAGCCTTCCAATTCAAGATTCTCGAGAAAGGTTTTCAAGATTAGGCTTTCAATCCTTAAAACTAAACAATCCAAGGTACGTGGGGCTATCCTAAACTACATGGGTATATGTTTTACGATTTCTACAAGCCTTAAAGACGTATATACTATGAGTTTTGATAAATTGTTTTGAAGAGAATGCATTGTGAAATCAATTCAATGGAATTATGAAAATCGTTATGGGTTTTTCTGTAAGTTTGATTTATAAATCCTGTGCTTTTTTTGTGATTTGAAATCGAAAGTTAGCTTACGAATGTAACTTGTGAAATTCCACTCCTCATGACGAAAT
The DNA here is from genome assembly GCA_030864215.1 of Capsicum pubescens. Taxonomy (NCBI): domain Eukaryota; kingdom Viridiplantae; phylum Streptophyta; class Magnoliopsida; order Solanales; family Solanaceae; genus Capsicum; species Capsicum pubescens. The sequence goes on along the minus strand of CM061541.1, from coordinate 248,516,178 downwards.
TTATGAACCTAGCATGATATAAATTGTGAATTGTTTTTGACAGCATGAATTAAGAGCCCCTCTTTTTATCATGAAATTATGTATAACCAATGTCGGAGACTGATTTATGAATGATGAGAAACTCTTGAGTTTAAATGTCTCCTTAATTATTATACATGAGTAGAATAAATGGAATGGCCACTATGTTTTCAAGATTCGCAAAAAGAGTGTGTTTGAATGAGTTTCATGTGGTTTTGATAATGAGAAATCTGGTGTGACTGGATAAACCTTTCGGTGGTAATTGTACATGTTTGAATAAGAAGGGTTGTGGAATTGATATGATATGACTGACTTGCAAGTCTGGGTATGTGTAATACCCCGTATTTTCGTGCTAGAATTCTAACTGTCGTTCCTGCGCGTCTAAGCTCTAGTCCAAATGAGTTGAATGTGAATACAAGTTTCATAATCTTTATCCTAGTATGTGAAGTTCTCTTGAGGTCAACAATGTTCATATAAATCATTTAGAGCCAAGTTGAGCTAAGACCATTTGATTTGTCTAACATTTGATATTTGATTCTACAAGGGTCTACTTCAAACGTGTATATCTCTTAATATACATGGAATTTTTCATCCCAAGACCTATTAAATTGTAGATAATTGAATTAGCTTTCCAACGATACCAATTTTGCAAAAATCCAATACCCGAGTGATGAATTATGCCCATTTTCGTGAGAGGCAGTATGGATGTGCGATAAGGTATGCGATGCATACCTTAGCTTGTGCGATAAGGTGTGCAGCGCATACCCTAGCATATGCGATCAGGTGTGCGACGCACACTTAGGGTTTCAGCAATGAAAACACTCGGTTTTTGAGTTCTTTCGAGGATAACTAAGCCTTTTAACATTCCTTACACGTCCCTAAACATAACCCTATGAATTTAACTGCTCCTAAACACATCATAACCCTATTATCAGTCTAAGCACATCATTCAAGAGCACAATAAGAGAAAAATAATTAGGGTTGCACAATCAAGATTTGAAGGTCCAATCTTTCAACAATTTCGTTACTATAGAGGTATGTGGGGATATCAACAAGAACATCCTTTCGTTCTTGTGCCCAAAATTTATATTATTTTATGAAGACACATGATTTTACATGCTTTACTTGTGAATTTGAGATGGAAATATTCTTGTTGAAGAAAATATGATATTTTGATGTTTTAAAGATGAATTCCATGAGCTTAATGTGAATATTCATGATTTAAGTTGAATTTCCAGATTTTGGTATGAATTATACATGTTGCTACATAAAGTATAAATCTTGAAATGTTTTGCTCAAGTATTGAATTATGGATTTTGAACCCCCTATTCGAGATTATGAATTTTTAAGAAGTTATGTGTTATATACACCTTGAGATGAGAATGATTTGACCTTTTGGTCTTGAAAGAGTTGTTTTGAACTCGAATGAGAAAAGAAATCCACATTTTGATTGATTATGAAAAAGGGGTAGCATGATGGCTCCCATTATGAATTGTTGAATTGTGTTGTTGTGGATTTTCTTGTGAAATGATCTGAGCTAAGTTTGGGAGTAGTCTTTAGCACCGAGTGGGAGGTATAGATGTGATTGGTACTTTCCTAGAACTACGTGCCCCCATAGGATGTGAGCCTAAGGCTGAATGATATAGTGATCACTAGTGAATGAACGATTAAGGTCCTACTCCGATGGCAAGGATAGGACAGCTCTCCCCAACGTGGGTTGGGCGTTGGACTCCATGTAGCTCACATGGTTTATGTCGGTTATAAGAGACTCCCAATGTGTGTGTGTGTATTCTCCTATCTAATATGAAAAGTCTTATTCTTCTATCTGAGATGAAAGCATATTTGTTTGAAAGACTGAGTTTGAGAAAGTCATTATTTTCGAAAGATTTAATGAACATATATTCCAAATAGAATCGTTATGAGATTTGATTGTTTTGGTGCTTTGGAATCGAGATAGAAGTGAATTGACATTTATTATGATGACTCACATGTTTCACCTGATTTATTTTACTCTCTTATGATTATGATGATTTTAATTCGAGCTAAGTGAGTCAGTTATATCAGCATGCATAATTTTATAAACTGTGATGATATTAAGATATTATTTTATATATGCATTTCACCCCCATATGCTCGGTACATTTCCATGGTACTGACCCACACACACACCCGTGTGTGGGCTACATTTTCTCGGAATGTAGGTACAAGGTATAGCGTGCACCTTCAGATCCAGTCAGTTAGCGGCATCCAGTCAGCAGGTGATGAGTCCTTTTGATTCAGGGGCTTGAGTCAGTTATGCAGAATTAAAAATATTGTATTTTCTTTATTCAGTCGTATTGAGTTGGTTTAGTCGGGAGTCATGACCCGGCTACCTACAGTCAGTACTAGTAGAGGCTTCATAGACAGTCAGTAGAAGTTGATGCATTTCATTTCAGTTATGGTTGTAAAGGCAGAATTGAAATCTTGTAACTTTAGTATTGTATTGATCAAATTCAAAAAGAATTATTTTCCGCAGATTTGCATATATATTTGTACTTCTTATTCAGTTGCTTATGAGATGTGCCAGTAGAAGGGTTAGCTTGGGGTCATTTGTGACCCTAAGCACCGTGTGATGTCTCGGGACCCAATTTCGGGGCGTTACAGTATGACGATACTCTATTATGATGTTCCCTTAACAAAATGAGAAAGATTTGTTATTAAGCATGAATTATGTTTTTAGGAGGCTAAAAATTGGGCTTAAAGAGAGTTAGATGGTTACCCAAAGATAGCATGAGTTGAAATACTCAATGCTAGAAATCGTGATTTGCCGACACGGGATTATGGTACCTTGCTATGTGATCTTATGTACCTTGTATTATGTTATCCCAATTTGGAACTAAGGTTAGGAGCCCTGCTTTGTGTTCTAGTGCACAACCACGACATATTGACTTGACTAGCGAATTTGACACCCAGCTTTATGATCTTGCGTGTTCTCCCCCTTATAGATACTTCAATCCTTGCGGAAAACTTGGATTGGGGCTTGCCGCTGAGTCAAGGGAGGATTCCATATAGCCCATGAAATTATAGATTGTAGGGTGTACCATCTAGATTAGAAGTAAAATAAAGAGTGGGTCATGGTTTCAAAGAAATACTTCAAAGTCTTTTAAGTATGCCTATGTGTTTTCATATATCATATGTAAAAATGTTTTATAAATTGCTCTCACTTATGTTGTACAAAAGTTGATTATTTTGGATTGCTCTGCATACCAGAAAATCTATATTGACCCCTATATTTCAGGGTCTGAGGCTCAGTCCAGGGGTCCTGCTAAGTCGTAATTTGTCAGACAGAAATGTGAAATTGGTGAGCCTCCCTTATTCTGGAAGGCCTATTTTTAGAACATTGATATTTCATTTTGCTTTGGTCCGACTAGGGGTTTTGTCCCAAATTTCAGACAGATGTCATTTTCTATTGATAGAGATTTCACAGACTAGTGTCAGGTGTTTTGAATGTTTCATGAACTCATTTTTTTGTATTATTCTGTTAAAGAAAAAGATAGTGACCATGTTTTCGTCTTGGTTTATTTTTTCTCTAATTTACTATATTGTATGAATGTTGTGCATGATTTCCAAATAGAGAAGGGGCGCCCGAGCCTTCATGGTTCGGAATACTCGTTACAGTCGAGGACCCAGCTCGGATCATGACAAACTTGGTATCAAAGCACGGTTCATGGTCTCAGGGTGTCTGCAAAATTATGTCTAGTAGAGTGTTGCTTATGGGTGTGTTGTGCACCACACTTATAATCAGGAGGCTACCGGGCATTTAGGAGTTTTTTCTTATTCTTTCATACTCTAGTTCGTGTTATAGCGTCGTCTATAAGAAAGTTATCCAAATTTCTTCCTTATTCAAATTGCATAGGCCATGCCTCATTATTGAGGCGATACAAGCCTATGAGTCTTGCTCTCCCAATGGTTCTCTCTAATTGAGTTGTCTATAAAGTTATGAATATGCACAAGGACTTGAGAGGAGTCCATGAGTTCTTTAAAATATGTTGATTTAAGAATATACTCCTATCTGCATTAGTTGTGCGCTTGAGCCTGAGGTATGGAGTGTATTCAGTCTCCTTTGATAAAATTCTTGTTGCGGATGTCATATTTAAGGATAATGATGTGTAGCAGAATGTTGGAACTGTATTTCCACCCAAGTAGTAGTATAATTTAAAGTGTCACGACCTACTAATAGTGAGATGATCCAAAAGTTGGTGACATGAAGTCACAAGGATAGTAGTCAGAGTAAGGGTGACATTTGCGTAAATAAATAATTTTAGTTGTATAATCACAGATTGAGGAGGGGGTTACTATTGTATAGTGATAGAATAATGTGGAAGCAATATTTGTAGATTATATGGTAGTCTGTGAAGGAAGTAACTGGATATGATTTTTATCTATTCGAATTAGGGAAGGAGCCTAGAGTGGATAGCATTGGTGGTCATAGAAATCAGTTATAGGCTGTGAATGGAAAGGGGTAGATTAGTTAATAAGTTGTAGGTAGAGACTCATTAGAGTTTATTGAGTTTTGAAGATCATTATGATGTATGATTAGGTAAGTAAGTATAAGGTGAGAAATTAGAATATATTGATAAAATTGAAATGAGTTATATTATAAGATTAAGATCGACTAATCCTATCATGTGACTTTACCTCTTTGATGGTCTTTTCTTTAGTAGTAGTAAACTAATACTTCATGTAAGGAGGTATGTAGTGGATTTTGAGTTGTAATAGTGAGGTCATGGAGAGGATGTGATTGTAAGTAGTAGTTAAGTGAAATTTCCCCAACTTGATAAACCAGTATAGTATGTGGCATGCTTTATCGGTGGTACATGATTGGTTATAGACTATAGTCTTGAACTTGAGATATGGGTAGTGGTGGATAGTAGCTCAAGATTAGTGATGTATATCTTGTGGGAATGAATTAGTAGGCTTGATGTGAGGTGTGAAATAACTTAGGTTGGAAACTTGTGGACAAAAAAAGAGGAGTGGATAATTGTGATATTTATGTGCATGAGCACTAGTGTTAAAATGATGAATTGTGGGTGAGTCATTAAGTATATAATAGCATGAGTATATAAGAATAAGTTGAACCCCAGATAGCATGTTGATAGATAAGGTTGTATGGTAGAAGTGTCATCCGTACTCATCTTGTGTTTGTGGATTTTGTAGTACGAAAAAGTCTGGCGAGTTGTTGTATAGCATTATTTAAAGTTGAACTTAAGGAAATGTAGGTAGGCAATGTGCGCCTTTGGTATAGTTGTGCACATTTTGTTAAGTTGTAAGTTATGTGATTAAAGGTGTAATGCTAGTATCCTAAGAAGTTGAAGATAAGGCGTTAAGTGTTTAGAAGCATGGATATCTATGCCTATGATAATGTTAGTCATAAGTCAACGATTTTGAGGGTTAGAGAAAGTTGTGATTTGTGTCCCTAAAAGGGGGATGTCCTAGAAAGAAATTAGTGTGTTTTTATTTAAAATTATTGTGGAGAGTTGTAGTTATAGATTTGATAAGGGGATATGTCCGTAAGTCTAGGATTGTGACTTTGATCTAAGGGGGAGATGGTGAATTAAAGTAGTTTTCGAATTTTCCTGTGGTGTCAAGTTTCAAGAAGAATCATGATCAATCAATTCCTGTTCAAGCATAATCCTCCTACTTCAGTTTGAATAGACATCTACCAATGTCTTATGTATTCAGTTCTTGCCGATGACTATGGTTTGAGTTCTCTATGGACGTATGTTTATGATCTGACCTCCAAACTAGAAGCAATTATGTCTCTCAGTGATCCAGTCTTTCATGTATTCAAGACATATGTTATATTGTTTGTGATCCATAAAAATCTATGTCTCAGCATGCTTGGTCCTAAGAAAATATATTTCTATATGTCACCGATTCATCCTATGTCGGGTTTAGCCAAAGTGATAAAGTTTATGCAAACTCATGGTAAATCTCAGTTTCTTAAATGAGGAGTAATCGCTTCAAGTGGCAATCTTTGTCTTAGTTGTAATGTAACACCCCGTAGCATTCTCAACTCAATACTACTCTTAGTTGCATGTATGGAGAGCTTATAACCTGAAAATTTTTCTAATTGTTAAAAGACTTAGTCATACTCATGAGCTCTTAACTTCGATGATTTTCAAATTGATCTTCCCGATGCCAAAACGTAGATTTTTGAGTTGATTCATGATCAAGGGTGTAAAGGGGGTGCCTCGAAAAAGTTTTAGATTTTTTTCAGACAATGTTTGAGGCATGTTCTGATGATCAAAATAGTGGGCCAATGCGATATCGAAGCATCGCGCCAGGAATCGTATCGGTAGGGACTGACGCGGCGCGGCGTGGCGCTTAACACGTCGGGTTTGTCTTACTGATTTTCGGGTTCAGGAGGGTTATTTAGTCTTTTTCTCTTATTTTATTTTGATATGTGCACCAATATTTTCTCACTATGCTCTATCCTAAGAATTCATGTCGTATTGTGTTTCTTCCGAACGACTCTCTACTTATGATCCAGACACTTGATATATGGAGCACTTCATATCTATTTTATCGTATCTTCATTTTATGTCCCTTCTTGAGTGGTTCAATAAGTATAAGTTCTGGTCTAATAGTGTTACTTCCATTCATGACATTTATGCTCAGGTCCCTTAATGACCCTCCGTATGATAGTATGATGGTGGTTGTGGAAGTACAGTGATGTGTTAGGTAGGGGAGTAGATGTTCTTGAAGGCAAAAAATTTGGTGTGAATTCTCGAGCTAAGGTTATAGGTGAAAGGGAAAAGAAGAAGAGGAACTTTTGTTGTGTGAAATTGTTAGGAATGAGATATATGGCGAAAATCTTTGTGAATGTGATTGAATTTGCTGATTTTAGTGGAGGAAGTCCATGACGTGGGTGTAGTAATGATAGGCTTGAATGTTGTGATTGATGAAAACACAACCCATGTACTATTACTACTTCTTGAATTAAAACCCGAGGGTGTTTGACGATAGTGATAAGGTGAGGTAATATTCTTAATGGGATGTAACGTACAAGGTCCTATAGCTAAAGTTATCACCTTGTTATTCCGAGTTAGGCTTCAACATAAAAGCATATTGCAGTGAAACTCAAACTCTTGTGGTTAGATGTGTGATGGGAGAATAGTAAGATGGAAAGGACGAAGTATGTTAATTAATGTTGGGACATAGTTGGGTAGTACCTTTAATCTAAGTCTACTCGTTGTATCATGAGGGGTGGAGAATGCTTCAATCCCTATCTTTCACAAAATCTTATTTCATGACTAGTACTAATATAAATTAGGTCTATGATCATCAAATAAATCTCTGTCTTATATTGTGATAATTATGGTGCATAGAACTCATGTGCAAGATTATCCCTATGTAAAGTCTCATTATCCCATGTTTCATGCTTTCACATTTCACTAGGGATTATCATGAAGCTCGTTTGATGCCTTTGCATATTTTTTTAGGGAAAAATATTTAATGCGAGGCTTCGTTCTTTATTCTACACTTTTATAACTTCAACAAGTACCTACCCATCATTCAGGGATAAATGATACCAATGGGGAGATAATGTAACACCCTGCATTTTCAAGCTAGAAATCAAACTGTCGTTCCTATGTGTGTAAGCTCTAATTTCGTGCTTTATATTTAAATTCATGTGTCATGATCTTGATCCTAATATATGAAGTGATTATGAGGTGAAAAATATTCGTACAAATCTCTTAAAGCAAAGTTGAGCTAAGAATTCTTCATTTCACTTTGAACGTGTATAACTTTGGATACACGTAGAATTTTACAGCTTAAGACCTAACAAATTGTAGATAATTAAATTAGCTTTCCAACAATACCAATTCACCTAAATTCGATAACCGAGCGAAAAGTTATGGCATTTTCCGTGTGAGGCAGTAAACCTATGTGATATCGACGCGATGCGTCAGCCAGCGCGTTACGGAACTGTTTCACAGGCTAAATCAGTTTCTGATGGGTATAGAGGAATTTTGGTCACTTCCCGTCACCCAAATTCCGTCCATAACATAAAATTTCAGCCCCAAGAAGCATCAATTGCCTTTTAAATCAATTTTTTTCTCAAAAGAAAAAATCCTAACCACCTCTCCAAGAACAAGATTCAATTTTTCTTCTCAAAGATCAAGAATTCAAGCCTTCCAATTCAAGATTCTCAAGAAAGGTTTCAAGATTAGGCTTCCAATCTTCCAAACTAAATAATCTAAGGTACGTGGGGCTATCCTAAACTACATGGATATATGTTTTACAATTTCTACAAGCCTTAAAGATGTATATGCACGTATATACTATGAGTTTTGGTAAAAAAAAATTAAGAGCATGCATTGTGAAATCAATTCAATGAAATTATGAAAATTGTTATGTGGTTTTCTATAAGTTTGATTTATAAATCTTGTGCTTTTTTTGTGATTTGAAATCGAAGGATAGCTTACGAATGTAACTTGTGAAATTCCACTCCTCATGACGAAATTTATGAATCTTGCATGATATAAATTGTGAATTGTTTTTGAGAGCATGAATTAAAATTCCCTCTTTTTATCATGAAATTATGTATAACCAATATCGGGGGCTGATATGTGAATGATAAGAAACTCTTGAGTTTAAATGTCTTCTTAATGACTTGGAAGTCTGGGTATGATAATACCCTATTGTGATGTGCCCTTAACAGAATAACAAAGATTTATTATTAAGCATGAATTATATTTTTAGGAGGCTAAAAATTGGGCTTAAAGAGAGTTAGTTGGTTACCCGAAGATAGCATGAGTTGAAAGACTCAATGCTAGAAATCGTGATTTACCGACGTGGGTTTATGGTACCCTGCTATGTGATCGTGTGTACCTTGTATTATGTCATCCCAATTCGGGACTATGGTTAGGAACCCTACTTTGTGATCTTGTGCCCAACCACGACATATTGACTTGAGTAGAGAATTTGACACCCTGCTTTGTGATCTTGCATGTTCTCTCCCTTATAGATACTCCAATCCTTGCAGCAAACTTGGATTGGGGGCTTGGCCGCCGAGTCAAGGGCGGATTTCATATAACCTGTGGAATTATAGATTGTAGGGTGTACCATCTAACTCAGAAGTAAAATAAACAGTGGGTCATGGTTTCAAAAAAAAAAAAACTTCAAAGTCTTTTAAGTATGCCCATATGTTTTTATTTATCATATGTAAAAATGTTTTATAAGTTGCTCTCACTTATGTTGTACAAAATTTGATTATTTTGGATTGCTCTACATACCAGTACATCTGTGTTGACCCCCTATATTTCAAGGTCCAAGGCTCAGTCTAGGTGTCCCGTTAAGTTGTACATTTGTCAGACAGAAGTGTGCAGTTGGTAAGCCTCCCTTATTCCGGAAGACGTGTTTTTAGAACATTGATATTTCATTTTGTTTTTTTTTTCCGACTGTGGTCTTATCCCAGATTTCAGACAGATGTCGTTTTTAGTTGTTAGAGATTTCGCAGACTAGTGTCTGGTGTTTTGAATGTTTCATGAACTCATTTTTTTGTATTGTTCAGTTAAAGAAAAAGATAGTGACCATGTTTCTGTCTTGGTTTGTTTTTCCGCTAATTTACTATATTGTATGAATATTGTGCATGATTTTCAAATAGAGAAGGGGCGCCTGAGCCTTCATCGTTCGGAATGCTCGTTACGGTCAGGACCCCAACTCGGGTCGTGACATTTTCATTCTGTAATATCCAATGACGGAGCCAAAATTTTCATTAAAGGTTTTCAAAAGACATAATACATAAACATGCCTTTTAACTTGACCTCAAATTGCATATATGACCTCCAACTTTGAGTGTGCACAAGTAGACACTTAAACTTATATAAAGTTGAACAAGTCGACCTCCAATTGCCCTAATTTCACCAAGTATTGTATGCTTCAATTAGAATTGTAAATATGGTTTATAAATTCCCCTAATCAACTAAAGACTTGTGCAAGTCAACCAAGTCTTGCTTTATTTTCTCCTGAATTGTGTGGTACAAAAATGGCGTGTCATGTTCCTCTAATAACTTAATTTTATCAACTTATACTATACGCTCGAGAAATATTTTTACATGATTAGCATATTTTATATAGTTTGATCATAACATATTTTGAGTAAAGCATCTAGTACGCCCCTGAACTATGACCAAATTTGCTACGACACGCTCCAACTTCATGGGGTCTCTATTACCCTCTAAACTCAATTTTAGTATATTTTTGTCACTCTTTTGTGCTGACGTGACACCTTTTATCAATTTTTTGGCTGACATGAAACTTTTGATGTGAGCTCCATTTTGTGTAAAAAATGTTGTCATGTCAGTACAAAAGAGTGACAAAAATACACTAAAATTGAATTCAGGAATAATAGGATCCCTGTGAATTTGTAGTGTGGTGTAGCAATTTTGGCCATAGTTCGAGAGGGTATTGGATTTTGTAAATGTCACAGAATCCAGGAACATTTACAATCAAGTTACTTTTTGCAGATAATTTAGCACATCTATATGGGATGGTAATAAAAGGAGTTTATTTGAGTCATGCCTATGTTTTTATGAACTTTTTTCAAAATAAAAGAATACATAAAAATAATTTGTATTGGTTGTTATCATTTTAGGGAATTTTCCTGGTTATGTGGCCCCAAAGACTTTACAAAATTGTAGAAGATAAAAAATACACCAAGTCTTGCAACTGTAAATGTGGTGCCAAATTTATTCCTCTAATCAGTCCAAAAGACTTCCCAAGTTGCCTTCTACAAAAGTTATCTATATTAATTATATAGAGAATTTTATGTGATAGTATAATTAATTAATGGGTGAAAATCGTTCCCTTTGAAGTTTGTCTTAAAAATCAACCTCCCCTGAACTATCAACAATAATCAACCTCCCCTTTTTGTTCCATGCAATGTCCATTTTGTCCTTGTAATTTTAATTTTATATTTATGTAATATCTTTTTATATTATATGTACTGAATATTTTTTTAACATGGATATTTATAGTATTTTATTTAAGTTTATTAACTTTATAAGCAAATTAATACTTTTTATAAATTTATCATAAAATTCAATGTTATTTTTTAAGATCGTTATTTTAGTATTATATTTATTAAAGAGTCATTTGGTGTGAGGTATAATTATAATAATTCAGTGATAAAGTTCATGATTATTTATCCTGCGTTTAATTAGATGTACTAGGTAGTGTCAAAATTATTTATCGCACCATTTATACCACAGTGATAAGATAAATTATCACACATATATGTTAGTACAACTTATTTTGTAATAACTAATCCCGGAATAACTTGTTTCCAAACAACCCACCCCTAAATGTGTATATATACATATGTATGTACATGCATATGTGTATATTTTCGTATTTTATCACTCTCTTACTAAATTCGTTTCGTATTACTTAACTTTTTGTTGATATAACACAATCCTTAAGAAAAATTTACTTAGAGGTATATTTTGCTAAATTAACCTTATTAATAATAATTTGAAACTTTAAATTTGTCTATACTGTTACTTTATATAGTTATTTAACACTAAGTGGTAGAAGAAACTATAATACAATTCTTTTGATTTCACAAATTGAGCAGATAAATTAAAACTCCTATTTTTAGTATGAGGATAAAGTGATAAGAAATGATATTATCTATTGTCTATATCAGTAAATAAGATGTGATTGTCATTAATAGAGTATTACATATTTTATAATTTATATAAATAATATAATCTTTAAAATTTAACCTTATTTTTATTCGAGAAAAACATCTAGTACCCCTGAACTATGACCAAATTTGCTACGACACACGTCAACTTCACGGGGGTCCTATTACCCCTTAAACTAAAATTTAGCGTATTTTTATCAATCTTTTTAGCTAACGTGATACCCTTTGTCAATCATTTTAGATGGTGTGACACCTTTGACGTGGGCTCCATTTTATGTAATAAAGGTTTTACTAGAGGCTTATCTCTTTCATTTATTGTTTGTATTTTTTGCATTGAAATATGTTTATAAAATTAGTATTACTTATTATTTTCACTTGTAAAATAAATATTACAGTTTTGATTATTATTAATAAAACTAATTTTCTTATATCATGCTAATTTACTTCATAAAGATCATCATTAGCTTATATACTTAATTAGTATTTCTTTTTTTTTCCTAGAAGATAATGTTTATGTTTTTATGAAGACTTTGTTATATGATTTTTTTTAAAAAAATTAAGATAATGTTTATGTTTTTATGCAATGTCCATAAACATTATCATATTACAAGGACAAAATGGATATTGCATGGGATAAAGGGGGAGGTTGATTATTGTTGATAGTTCGGGGGGAAGATTGATTTTTAAGACAAACTTCGGGGGAGGGGGGGGACGATTTTCACCCATTAATTAATTCTATTTTCATTTTAGGTAATATTAAACTCGGTCAATTTTATTTTTATCAAAAATTAAAATATTGGGATTAAATCGATTGAGTTGGTCGGCGTTTGCGGTGCATTTAGTAGCACTTTTATCAAAATAGAACTACTTCCATAGATAAAATGGATTATTTTTACTAAAAACTCTAAAGTTATATGTACACCAGCTATGTCAAGAATTTTTAGATGATTAGTTATTTAGTATAGTTTATAATTGATTCTAGCTACTTTTTAAGCACTACAATAGTGTGGAAAATATTTTCAAACTTTCTAATGAATATTCTTCTTCCACATTTTATTTTCAAACTAGGTACCCTCTCATTCCTAATCTGAATTCCTATCGCGTAAGACCCATCAAATGGGAAGCACTTTCTACCAAGATTATTTTCAAATTCAGAAAATCCAAGATCTTTGATTATAGCGGGAGGAATCATGTTCATCCACAACCTTAATGCTAAATTTTACTTTCGTTTAGAGATATTTTTTAAAAAATTTATTCTTAAACAGTACACAACTTTTCTTTGTAACGACTGATGTCATTTGACTCTTCAGTTACTTGGTTCCCTAACTCATATGGTCTAGGCGAGCAAAATACTCCTGGCACCGCAAGAGCCATGTTGGAGACAAGTAAATAGCTTAGTTTGCATTGATGTCAACCATAATAATGGTAGCAAAAGAAATCCTCTAATCCTCTACTCGTTTTTTTTTTTAGGATAAGATAATTTTTTTTTTTGACGAGAAGATAGAGAATGAAGCTCATTATACTTTAGTGTTGATGCAGTAGTTTCTGGGTGCACAATGTGTCCTAAAGTACTAACAACATACTATGCATCATAACATTATTACTTATTGCTTAGGCACTGATGAAAAACATACTATGCATCATAACATTATACTTTAGTGTTGATGCACGAGTTCCATTGTTTCGAGGATTTTTATCTCCAGAATTTGAAGAACTAGTAGGTGATATTCCCATAAAATGGGCAAAGGATGCATTTTTAGACTTGAGTCACCTTTTCCTCGATCTGTAACAATCTTATTATTGTCCTATAGATACTGATTACTTATTTAGTTATAGTATACGCTAAGCTCAATATGCCAAATTGTGCTAAAGTATTAATTTCTTGCTAATGGAGTTTGACGCTTAATATTAATCAAGTTTAGTCAAATTTTTCCAATAAACTACTTTCTATAATGACACTGATATGGATATTCCTTGTCATTCTAATCTTGAAATAGCTCCAACTTGCCTACTATATGAAGATCCTATAGTTTATAGTATATTCTTTCCTAGATAGTCAAGGTTTTACCAGTGAATTATTTTCTATATATCCTTTGGAATTAGTTGAGTTGCGGAAAACCTAGCTCAGAAACCACAGTAATTAAAAAACAAACATAGTGTGATTACGTATTCGGTTAAAATTGTTTGAAACTAGTAACATAGAATTATGTATTTGGTAAAAATTGTATTTGTAAGCAGTACTTTTGTTAAAGTGACTATAAAATAACCTTAATTTGTTGAATTCATAATCTATATCTATATATTATTAAAAGGAGAGGACAAAGGCTTTACATTAAGCCAAGTTACAGCCCAAGAATAAGCCACTTGGTATTTTTGGACAAAAAATATAATTAGGTTAGTTGTTAGTCACCAATAATTTTTAATTTGTTTTATACATTTTTAAAATAAATTCTTTATTTCACAGATAGTTTAATGTCACATGTTTTTTAAAAATTTAAATTTTAAATATTATATTGATGAGTTTGACAAATGTCGTATGGTAAGCCACCCACGAATCAACCACACCTCTGAACTTCAATTAATAATTAACAATTTTTAAATTGAGGAAATAGCCAGAGGCAGTTTTATTGCAAATTCATCAGCAAATCCCAATGTAAAAGAACAAAAATAAAAAAGTTTGATGCCATTGTTGAAGCCTTTGACTGCACCTGGATCTCAACAACACAAATTGCAATTCGCAAAAGAGATGTGAAATTTGAAAGAAAATGTATCTGATGATAAACAGAGAAGAAGAATATCCAACAACATTCATTCAAATAAGAGATGAAATTGCAAAAGTTCTGTGCAGTTCAAGGGTTTTCTTTTCATGGGCAGATATAAGTTTTTTTTATCCATCTTTTCAAGAATTATCAACTTTGGTGTTTTATGACATCAATTGTTGGTCTTCACCATTTTTGTATCTGAATATAATTTTGGCTTAATTACATCAAAATTGAATGATATTACAATAACGATTCTTATGACTTAGTTTGTGAAAAATATTTTGTATTATTTAATATTTTTATCAATTTAATTGGTATATAATGGTGAAGAAATTTTTATTGCATGGTGTTTAAAAGTGTACAATCGTGCGTATGAGGTAGTTTCCAAATTAGTTTTCACATTATGAATTATGAATGGATTTTGAACAGAAATTGGATTTCTGATAGCATTTTGCAAGCTTTTACATTCTGAAATTTTACCTTGTGAAATGGCAATTCGTTTATGCATATATTGATTTAGGGAAAGGTCTCTTCCTTTAATACTTTCTTTTTTACTTTTGGGGTATTTTTCTGCAAGATGGTGGCTGATATTGCACTTTTTTTTATTTTTCCGGTTTGGATACTACTCAATACGGCATTAAGTCCTACTAGATTTAGGCTTTACTGAGTCGACATTGCCCTGCATCAATTCCTATTAATTAAATATAAGTACTTTTAAAAGAGCATGGTCAAATGCTTTATGTGAGTGTTGCAGATTGGCAGGATATAAAATGTTGGCTTTATGTTGATAGATAGTGAAAGAGATTGAGGGTGGTGGATTGATAGAGGAGTGAACAGTGACATTCTTCTCTATTAGAGTTGGAAGCGGATGGCGGTTAGTATGTCATAGGATTTTATGTTGTCTGATATGTTGGGTTTGAAATCTAGAGCCAAATTTTTATTTTTTCTGATTGAATGAATCATGATGTGAAACTGGTTGTTTTTAATCTTATTCTTTTATACTTTGCTGAAGGACTTCATATGGGTATGTGGTTGGCATTCATATCTTTTTAAGGCATAACTGTTAAGTCATTGTGGAGGA
Organism: Capsicum pubescens; assembly: GCA_030864215.1. NCBI lineage: Eukaryota > Viridiplantae > Streptophyta > Magnoliopsida > Solanales > Solanaceae > Capsicum > Capsicum pubescens. The sequence goes on along the minus strand of CM061541.1, from coordinate 248,500,622 downwards.
CTGCTCAGCAGATTCGTGACTTAAGAGTTCTGTCAGCGAGAATACTTCATGGCTATTATCTGAAACACCAGAGTAATTAGCTTATTTACACTCCAGCTATATATAGGTACAGGGGCCTATAAGACTCAAATTGTGTTTGTATGTCAGTTGTCTTCCCCTTGGAAATCTCTTTATCCTTTCATATTGAGTTTTCTCTATACATGTTATTCTTTTTCACCTTTAGGTAGGAGTGGTTGGTGGAGATTGTTAAACTAGAGAAGAACAACCTTGCAGGGAGAAGTTGGCTTTAATAACAACCTTCAGGGTTCTTAGACATGCATGATTTTTCATGAGATGTTAATATTATGATTCTGTCAGTGTATAAAGGGTTAAAACGTCTATTTTCTCCTTCATTTAAGGGAAACCCACTATCAGAAAAAAATTAAATATATATCATTAAACTAAGCTTTTGTAGAACCCTCGGCAAAGTTAAATGATAAGCTAGTAAAGGATGACCTTTATTGTAACACCCCGCATTTTGGGCTAGAACGAAAATCGTCATTTCTAATCGTAGATGATCCAAAAGCCATAAATCCAATGAAAATTTGGCATGTTAATTAATTATATAGTGTGGGAATCTATTTTAGCATGAATTGAGATCATATAGGTCCCCTAACTCAAGGACGAGTTGAAAGCTTTCCTATCATTTGAGTTTGAGTGAGCGTCGAAAATTGGATAACCTTCAATTGACCATAACTCTTTGTAGATAACGAATTAGACGTCCTACTATATATCAAATGAAAGATCTTCGAATTATATTTCCAACGATACTAATTTCGTCAAAATCCGATACCCAAGCAAAAAGTTATGGTCATTTTCGTAACTGAGACAGTAGCATCTCGCGATTAGCGTGCGACACACGCTCTGTCACATGCACCCAATTTCCAGGTCCTGTTTTCGTATTTTTAAGGGAAAAACTCCGAAAAAGTGGTATTTTCCACCCCCTATTCAGCCATTAAACGGGATTTAATCCCCCAAACACCAAAATAAGGTCATTCTCTCTCAAAATCACCAAGAACACTTCTTAGGATTTCAATCCAAAGATTAAAATATCTTAAGATTTCACGTGGGTTTTCAATAATTTTTTGAGATTCGAAATCCCCATTGCGAGGGCTACAAGAAGCACCCATCAATTGTTCGAATAGCATCCTTAAAGCACGAGTTTATTCAAGAGTCAAAAATTAAGGTACGTGGGGTTTTTCTAAAATTTCATGGGCAAAGAAACCATCTTTAATTCATGCTAACGGTTTAGAAATCATGATATTTAAGAAAGGGGTTTTGAATTTATGATTACTAGCATGTTTTAGAAGCCTTGATCAGTATTGTTTTGGTCTTTAGTCTTTCCCCCAAAATGATTTGAAACTCTATATATATGTATGCATGTGTTTAAGGATGAATATTCAATTGCGAGCATGAATCTAAAGAATCCCTCTCTTGTTATGATTTTTCCCATCTTTTATATGATATGAATTGTGTTTGAAATGTCTTGATTATTGTTATGACTTGAATATGATTTTGAATCCAAAAGAGAGGGTTGTGCATGTTCATAAACATTGAATACACTTTTAATGAAAGAATTGCATGTTTGCCAAAAATACATGACCACCACATGGTTATTGAAAGTATGAGAATCTTAGCATGATTTTGACTTGTGCTTTTGGAACATGAAATTTCCTATACTATTTGCATGCTTGGGTGGTCTGAATTATGTTTTAATGAAATAATCATGCATGGTACAATATGGATCAAAAATAGGACTTGCAAGTCTTGGTGTGACGACACCAACTCAGTTAAAGCCATAGTAATTCAGAACAAAATAGAACACATGTTTGAAATTAGATTTTTAGATTATGAATTCAGAAAGATGCATGTTTAGAAAAGGTTTAAAAATGGGCTTAAAGAAAGTTAGATGGTTATCCGAAGAAAGTATAAGTTGAAAGACTCTATGCTAGAAACCGTGATTTACCGACACGAGATTATGGTACCATGCTTTGTGATCTTGTGTACGTTGATTTATGTCATCCCAAATTGGGACTATGGTTAGGAGCCCTGCTTTGTGATCTTGTGCACTACCATGACATGTTGATTTGATTGGGGATTTTGGCACCCTGCTGTGTGATCTTGCGTGTTCCCCTTATAGATACTCCAATTCTTGTGGCAAACTTGGATTGGGGGCTTGGCCGTCGAGTCAAGGGCGGATTTCATATAGTTCGTGGAATTACAGATTGTAGGGTGTACCATCTAGCTCAGAAGTAAGACAAAAAGTGAGTCATGGTTTCAAAGAAATGTTTCAAAGTCTTTAAAATGTGACCATGTGTTTTCATATATTATATGTAAAATATTTTATGATTTGCTCTCACTTATGTTATATATAAATACATTATTTTGGATTTCTCTGCGTACCAGTACATCTATATTGACCCCCCTCCCTTCCAGGTTCTGAGGCTCAATCTAGGGGTCCCGATAAACAGTAGGTTTTCTCCAGACAGAAGTGCAGAGTTCCGTGGTGAGCCTTCTATATTTCAGAAGGCCTAGTTTACTTGAGTCATTTATCATTATTATGTTTTGGTCTACTGGGGGCCTTATCTCAGTTTTCAGACAATTAGGTTTATGCATGTAGTAGATATTTCGCAGACTGAGTCAGCTATAACTCAGATTTTTTGAAATACAGTTTTCATTAAGATTTGAATTTAGATTTAATGACCATGATTCCATTTCATTATGTATTTCTGCATTATCTTTTTCATATGAGGATAGTGTATGTGATTACAAGTTAGAAGGGTGTCCGGGCCTTCATGATTTCGAGATGCTTGTCATGGCTAGGGCCCCACTTCGGGTCGTGACAAACTTGGTATCAGAGCATGGTTCATGGTCCCAAGGTGTCTACAAAATTGCATTGGGTAGTGTCTTATTTATGGGAGTGTAGCACGCCGCACTTATAGGCAGGAGGCTACTAGGGTTTAGGAATGTCTCTCTTTCTTCATGTTCTAGTTCGTCCTATGGAGTCAGAATGTTCCTCTTACATACTCTAATTCGTGCTATGGTGTCGCCAATACGGAAGTAAAGTCATCCCAATTCTTTTCGCCCATACGGAAGTAAAGTCATCCCAATTCTTTTCTTAGTTTGATGTGCTCAGATATTTCTCATTATTGGGGTGATTCAAGTGCAGAAGTTTCATTAATCAAGATGAAATAATTTTTTTCTCTTTTTACCCTTAGTATTAATTATTTTTTCTCCAAATTAAAATGTAAACACCATTTAATAGGGGTAGCGTGGTAAAGTAGTTATGTTATTAATTATTTTTCTCAATCAATGTGCAATGTCAAATTGGGACTTGTAAAATGGGACGGAGGGAGTATATGGGATGGTAGTATAGAAGGAGCTTTTAATTATTGTTTATAATTTATTTGAAATTTTGACTTGTTTGAGGGTATGTTCTTGTGATTTTTTTTTTAATAAAAGAATACATAACATTAATTTGTATTGGCTGGCATCATTGTAGAGAATTTTCAGGTTTTCTGGGCCTCAAAGACTTTGACAAAATTGGAGAATTTTTATCTCCAGAATTTGAAGAACTAGTTGGTGATATTCCCATAAAATGGGCAAAGGATGCATTTTTAGACTTGACTCGTCTTTTCCTCAATCTGTAACAATCTTATTATTGTCCCATAGATACTGATTACTTATTTAGTTATAGTATCTAAGCTCAATATGCTAAATTGTGCTAAAGTATTAATTTCTTGCTAATGGAGTTTGATGCTTTAAGAACCAAACAGTGCAGTTGGAAAGGAGAAAGGAGAAAATTCTTGATGATCAATTATGTATGAATCTTGAACTGAATTTGAAAAATGATTTTTACTTTTTATCGCACTAAAATTATTTCGCATAGACTCTGATTACTTAAAATGTTCCTCCCAGCACTAGTTCTAAATGCTCCATCTTTCACAACATAATTGGTGTATTTCTTAGCACTATTGGGACTGCATGTATTGTCGCTCAGACCATAACCTGTACCAAGAGCGCTTGGATATGTTCCAACATGATAGCTTTCAAAAGCAAATGTAGATAAGAGTCGAGTCTATTCTGGAGGGGTAAATGACCATACCAAAAGCAGTATCCTAGCTCTTCTTGGATATGAGAGTGGTGAGCTTCATTCAAGTATATAGGTGCTCCATTATCCATTAAAAGACTCACCGTTCTGCAATGCAAACCTCTACTGGCAAAAATTACTGCCAAGATCACTACATAGATGGCCAAATGTTTATAATGCCGAAGAAAGCAATTGAATTGATAGAGGCTACTTGTAGAAGTTATTTGTGGTCTAGGGAAGTTATTCCTCTCATCACTACAATTATTTATCAAACATTTGCAACAAAACAAGTTATTTGGAACAAGAATTGACAAGAGCATGTTCAACATGCGAGAAGTTGAATTCTGATCTTTTCTAGCATCCCTACAACATCTTTCATATTTATCCGTCTTGCTGGAGATTCAGCACAGAAATATAGTGTGACATTCATGATTAATGCCACACAATCCAACTTCTTCAATAAGTGATTATCTGTTGGTGGAACCAAGTTGGCATCTGCAACATCTATTAGTGCATCGGGAAGTGAATAACTCACCCAGTGCTTCAAGCTAAGATCTCCCTCAAACTCGCTAGGCTTTCTCCTAGTAAACGTTTCCAGCAACATGATTCCATAACTATACACATCACATTTAGTAGACACCAATCCATCTTGTCCATACTTGATACAAGACTAAGTGTGTATCAAGAGATTCAAGCCAACACAAGAGCAACAAGCTGAACAACAAGGTGCTAGTGAATCGAAATAGGCCACTCACGGCCTCACTAGACTTTAGATTTAGTTTTGAGCAAGAAAAGAGATGAACACAAGAACAACAATGCTAGTGAATCAAAAGAGCCCCTCACGGCTTCACTAGACTTCAAAGACCAACAACAATACAATGTTAACAAAAGAGATGGATAGATAGTTTGACATACAATATTCAAGAATCTAAGAACCCTAACCACATGTAAGGACCCTAAGATTAATGAATGTTAACACAAACTCTTACGTTGACAAAAGAGGAACTTTACCTCCCTAATCACCAACATATCAAGCCAACGATGCAACATAAGTGATATCCACACTTGGGCAGCCCTAGTTGCGGATTGGTGGCTTTTCCAAGCCCTACAACTAAGGGGTGTTACACTCCCACACTAGAGAGAGAGTTTGTCTTCCATCAATAAACAACTAATGAGAAAAAGACCTAAAATGTTCTATTTATATTCTATTATAAGACAAGGCAAAATGACAACAATGCCCTTAAAGGGTGGGGTGGCCATGGAGTGCATTTGGACCCAATGAAGTGACCAAAATACCCTTAATGAAGATGACCAAATCATGACCCATTAAGTGTTTTCCAAAACCGTGAGTCCTCAGGTCTTCGATGCTCCAAGCAATCTTCCACACACGGCCTTGCTTGTGCTCAAAACGGGTCTTCCTTGCATATTCTTGTGCCCTTGGGTGACCAAGTCTTGAGCCTTTAAATGATGACCTCCAATCATGTCTTCAAAAATTAAGGTGTCCATTTGACTTGTATCAATACTCTACAATCAAACAACTAATTTAAAGATGTGACATGATAACTTGGTGGAAAAAAAGAAAGGCAAAAGAAATGTTCAAAGCAAAATCAAGAGACATACCTGCGCAATATAACTCAATGTTGCTAAGGTTTTAGTGTATAAATCACTCTCATCTTCACCAAGTAGTTTTGAAATGCCAAAGTCTCTTAGGTGGGCAACCATATCATCATCCAGCAAGACATTACTCGGCTTCAAATCACAGTGAATCACAGGCGGCGAGCACCCATGGTGCAAATATTCCAATGCACATGCCACATCTATCATTATTCTTAGCCTTTGCATGATGTCTAAGAAGTTGTTGTGAGAATACAAATACTTCTCAAGGCTCCCATTAGGCATATACTCGAGCAATAAAGCCTTAAAATCAAGGTTGGAACAGCTAGTAATTACTTTTGTGAGATTCCTATGGCGAAGGTTGCATAGAACTTCACATTCCATATCAAAACACTTGAATGTCGCATTCAGTTGTAGATTGAACACTTTAACTGCAATGGCAGTTCCACTTCTGAGAATGCCTTTGTACACAGAGCCAAAACTTCCAAAACCAATCAGATTACTCTCGCTAAGCCCATCAGTTGCTTGGAGTAATTCATTGTATGAAATTCTTTCTCTTGTTACGGTAGACAATGACTCAGCTTGTGGAGGAGCTCTGTTACCTCTTCTATGCCTTATCCATAGGAGCACAAAGGTTGTAGGAACAAATACAACTACCATTGCGAGCAAAAGAAAAAGAACTAGCAATTTTTTCCTATTTGATCTGTGCTTTGATGAAGTGGGGCATGGTGGGACACTACATCTTGAAGAACCACACAATGCTTCATTGTGGATGAAAAACTGACTCGGGAGGTTCTTGAAAGGACCCCCCGAGGGTATTTCAGCATACAATTTGTTGACAGGAACATTGAAATACTTCAAGTTTTGAAGTTTCTCCAAAGACTTAGGAATTATTCCAAATATATTATTGTGAGAAAGGTTTAGGAATTCCAAACCTACCATTTTGCTCATTGAGTCAGGTATAGCTCCTTGTAACTTGTGTCTCAAAGAAAGGTGTGCCAAATTTTTCAATCCTCCAATTTCTCTTGGAATTCCATTGGAGAATTTATTCATCGATAGATCCATCTTTGTTATAGCCTTTAGATTTCCAATTTCTGGAGGTAAAGAACCTACCATGTTGTTTGATGATAAATCAAGAACCACTAGATCTTGAAGGTTCCCTAAGCTAAGCTTGGTGGTATATTCGAACTCAATTTGTTGGAATCGAGATGTATCTCCCTAAGGGAATGAATATTCCCTAAACAATTAGGAAGAGATCCTGCAAGTTGATTTTGACCCAAGTAAATATCACCCAGATGCTGCAATTTACATATATGATCACCAACAAATCCTGTCAGTTTGTTGTAACTCAAGTTGAAGCGCTGAAGGCCTCTCAAGTTGCCAATTTTTGTGGGAATTGATCCAGCCAAGTTGTTTCCAGAAAGATCAAGGAATAATAAGTTGCTTAAGTTCCCAACTTCATTTGGAATGAGCCCTTGGATTTTTCAACTGTCAGCAATAATTTTCTAAGAGATGTGGAAAGGTTCCCCATGGAAGCTGGAAGCATGCCATTTAGCGGGTTGAAAGATATATCAAGAAATGTTAAATTTCTGCTATTGGTTATGAAAGTTAGGAAGCTTAATGATGAGTCACTGGTTAAATTGTTTCCCCCTAAATTAACTGTAGATGAGTCAAAGATCCAAGAGAATTGGGAATCAAGTATGTGAGTTGGTTGTTAGAAAGCTCTAGATGAGTATGTCACAACCCGAGCCTAGGCCCTAGCCGTGACGAGCATCCCGAACCATGAAGGCCCGGAACACCCATTCTCTATCTGGTTATCATGCACAACATTCATAATCATAATAAAATGCGGAATTGAAACTGAGTACGGAAAACATGGTCAAGTTCTGCAACATTTCTGAATAATACTATCTGACATCAGTCTGCGAAATCTCTACTAAGAACATAAACATCTGTCTGAAAAGAAACTGGGACAAGGCCCCCAGTAAACCAAAAACATAATAAATAAGATAATGTCTGACATAATTAGGCCTTCCGAATAATAGAAGGCTCACCACTGTGAGATCAAGTCTGCAAATCTGAGAATGTCTATTGAGTAGCTGGACCCCTAGACTGTGCCTCAGAACCTGGAAGGAGGGGGGGTCAGCACAAAAGTACTGGCACGCGAAGCAATCCAAAAAAAATAGTATAATGGAACATATATATATATATATATATATATATATATATATATACATATTAAGTGAAAGCAATTTTTCATCAAGACATCATGTATAAAATTATTTCTGAAAAATACATGGGCACTTTCTGAAAACATGTAACCTGTCTGTTCATTTCAAATCATGATCTGTGTTTTACTTCTGAGTTAGGTGGTATTCCCCTACAAGTCTGATATTCCACGGGCTGTATGGAATCCGTCATTGACTCGGCGGGGAAGCCCCCAACCCAAGTGTGCCGCAAGGGTTGGAGTGTCTGAGTCTGATACGCCACAGGACATTTAAGTCAGCGCATAATAGTATACCCGGGTCGGCAAACCACGATTTTAGGCAATGAGTCGCTTGAACTCAAGCCCTCTTCGGGGAACCACCTAACATCTCTGTATGCCCATTTTTAACCTTTTCTGTACATGCAACATTCTGAATGTCTAAAATCATGAAAGTCTGAAATGTCTGTTAGTCTGAGTCTGATATGGCATTAGTCTGAGTTGGTATCGTCATACCACGACTTGCAAGTCATGATTTTTCTGAGCCATAATGTATTAAGCAAGAGCTTTCATTCAAAACATAGTTTAGACCACCCAAACATGTAACTGATGTAAAGGATTTCATATTCCGAAACTTAAAGTTCAATTCATGAAGAAATTTCATCAAACACCTGGTGGTCAAATGTCTTTAGCAAGTTCATGTATTCAAAATTGAAACACATTCATTCATATATGTATATAAACTGTCAAATCGCTTTGGAGATGGTCAAAAGACCAAAACAATGATGTTAAAACATCTTATACATAAATATATATATACATAATTTAAAACCCCATTCTAAAACATGATTTTTCTATGCCCATGAGAATTTAGGAAAACCCGCGTACCTTGTTCTCCACGAATTTTGGGTGTCTATCGAAGCCTACGTCGAGAGGATTCCAAATCTGTAATTTGTTTCACGAACCCGCGGTTGAATCTTGAGTTGCTTGGGTTTTAATGTTGAAACCCTAGGGAGAGTTCTTGAGAAATTTTGGGAAAAGTATGTGTATTATGGTATTTGAGGGATTAAATCCCGTGTTGGTGGTATATATAGGGGTGGAGGATTACCAAAATACCTCTAAGGAACAATTAAGGTCAAATCTGTCCCTCAGTTGACAGTTTGGTAGACTGGAGTAAATCAATTATAACTTTTTACTCATATACTCAAATTGGATGAAACCAACTGCAATTGAAAGAGGACTCGAAGATCTTTTGTTTGATATATTATAGATCACACATTTCATTATATACAGGGAGTTATGATCGTTTGAAATTGACCCTGAAATGCTGAAAACTGGGCAATAGTCTATGCGTTTTGCTACTGTTTTTAAATCCAAACGCAGCCTTATGCGTTCCGAAAAATTCCGAAACTTATCCGAGATGTACTATGAGATTTCCTGATCATAACGCAACTTGAAAATCTAAAAGAGGATGTCGGGAAGGTTGAAAAGTTGTATCCCGAAGATTGCCAGCTAAAATGACTCTAAGTCCTCATTACACTTAGAAAAATTTTCAAGTTTTTAAGTCTAAGGGCACTCTATTAAAGGATAATCCATGCACGACTTTTACAGGGTGTTACAGAGTAAGTTTTGAACAATTGGAGATGGAATGAGGAATAATCCAAACAAGATTGTTTAAGTTGTTTAGATAAAGCTCTTCAATGTTGGGTAAGATAGAACCTAAGTTTGGTGGGATGCTTCCTGATAGATTGTTGAATGAAAGATCAATTATTCTCAGATCTGATATGTTGAAGATCTCTGTATCAAGTCGACCACTAAAACTATTATTCGCAAGATCAAGTTCCTCCAACTCAACGAGATTGCTTATCTCTTTGGGTATTTCACCAGTCAACACATGAAGAAAAAATGAATACAAGTGAGATGAACTGTTTAGCTCAATGCTTATCTATGTGATTCATGCTTTAGTTTGACTTGATAAGAAGACTCTTGAATTTTAACTGGTTATGGGAGAAGGTGTCGACAAGAACTCAGAAAATTATGGAATAGCTATATACTTCTTTGTCCTATTGTTATTGATCAAACTCTTAAGAAGGATGTACATATTATATTTTTTTTTTCTACATTAAAGTTCTTAATTTAATTTTCTATGAATTTCTGATTGTGCAGGTTTGTATTTTTATATGGACTCAAATATATAAACTGATACTTCATTAGAAGTTAGCTAACTACCAACAAGAGTTCAAATTTACTGATTATTACTTAAAACAAATTAATTTTAAACATTAAAAGACGCTCCTTATATGGTGTTTCTTGTCATACGCTTGAAGATTTATTTATAGTTGCTACATTTTATTACTCATTACATGTATAAATTCATAGAATTTTAATAGTTCTAATGGATCTATAAAAATTAACATGAGACACCATTAGAATATATATGCACCTATAAGCTTATTTCCACTATTGTAATAAGATGCAATCGCTGCAAGTTACTCAAACTTCCAATTTCACTGTATATTGGTCCATCAAACTCATTATATGATAAAGACAAAATTTGAAGTAGGGAACAACTTGATAAGCTTGTGGGCATATGACCGCGAAGCTTGTTATGAGACAGAAAAAGCCCTTTGACTATTGGGATACCATTGCATAAACCATTGGGAAGATATCCTGATAAGCTATTGCCTGTAAATGCAATGACTTCGATCCTAGAAATATTGAAAATTGTGAATGGTATTGAACCCGTTAGTTTATTAAATTGAATGGACAACCAGTTCATGTCGTGAAGATTGCCGATCTCTTCTGGAATGTTTCTGTTAGGAATCGGGCAGAAATAAAGCAAACCACAAGCAGAAAGAAAAACAAGATCACACATATTTACATGGAAACCCTTGCGGGAAAAACCATGGGCAGAGGCAGAGGATGTTTCACTATAATGAAAGGAGAGGAGTACAATGTGGAGAATGCGTATTTTCTGGATACCCCAAAACAACCCACTAAATGCACTTATATAATATGTGTATACAAAAAAGACCTAGGCCCAAAAAACATAAAGGTCCACGGGCCTATCGGCCTGATCCCTACGCTACCACCACAGACCCAATTGAAAATCACAAACATGGGTTGCACCGCAAAACTTTCTGGGACGGATCAACAAAATTTGGATCACAACTCTAACAATCTCTACCTTGACACGAATTCTAATTCATAACTCAAATCCATTTCAAGACAAACTCTCTACCTCTTCCTTAAAAACACCTAAGGGCACATCTTAACAGCTAACACTAACCAAGTCCAAGCAATGCTCAAACTTGGCACTTGGTAGTGTCTTGGTCATCATATCAGCAGGATTATCATGAGTACTAATCTTGCTCACCACAATATCACCACGAGCAATAATTTCACGCACAAAATGATACCGAACATCGATGTGCTTTGTCCTCTCGTGAAACATCTAATCTTTCATAAGAAAGATAGCACTCTGACTGTCGCAAAATACCGTAGTAATCTGTAAGTCTTTGATAAGTTCACCAAACAGACCCTTCAACCTAATAGCTTCCTTGAAGGCCTCTGTAATAGCCATATACTCTGTCTCAGTAGTTGACAAAGCAACCGTAATCTGTAAGGTAGCTTTCCAACTAATAGCACAACCACCAATGGTGAAAACATATCCTTTAAGTGATCTCCTTTTATCATGATCTCCTGCAAAATCAGAATCAACATATCTGATTACTCCATCTCTATTTCGCCCAAACTGCAAACAAACATCAGTAGATCCATGCAAGTATCTAAAAAACCATTAAACTATTTTCCAATGTTCTTTGCCTGGATTTGACATATATTTGCTAACTACACTGATGACATAAGATAAATCTGGTTGGGAACACACCATCGCATACATAAGAGACCCGACAGCACTACAGTATGGAACTCGAGACATATAGTCACGCTCATCATCTGTCTTTGGAGATAAAGTGGCCGAGAGTTTGAAGTGAGATGCCAATGGAGTACTTACAGTTTTGTCATTTTTCATATTGAACTTGTGATGCACTTTCTCAGTATACCTTTTCTGACTCAAGTATAACTTACACTTCTCTCTATCCCTCATAATTTCCATGCCAAGAATCTTCTTTGCTGCTCCTAGATCCTTCATCTCAAACTCCTTGCTGAGCTGGGCTTTGACTTTTATTATCTCTCTCATATCCTTTGTTGCAATCAACATACAAGAGAAGATACACGAATGAACCATCACTTACCTCCTTAAAGTAGACACAACTATCATAACTACTCCTCCTAAACATATGAGAGGTTATAAAAGAGTCAAACCTCTTATACCACTGGCTGGGAGACTGTTTTAAGCCATAAAGAGACTTTTTCATCAAGCATACATAGTCCTCCTTTCCTGAGACTACAAAACCCTCCGGTTGTTGTATATAGATATCTACTCAAGTTCTCCATGTAAGAATGCAATTTTGACATCTAACTGCTCAAGCTCAAGATCATACATGGCCACAATACCAAGCAAGGCTCGAATCGAACTATGCTTTACAACTGGAGAAAATATATTTGTGAAGTCAACACATGGAACCTGACTGTAACCTTTAGCAACTAGTCTTGCGTTGTACCTAGTATTTTCTACTCCCAATGTTCCGTCTTTCTTTTTGAATACCTGCTTGCAACGGATAATTTTCTTATCTTTAGGCAATCTCACCAAATCCCATGTGCCATTTTTATGAAGTGATTCCATCTCCTCCTGCATAGAAATCATCCTTCGGCCAGAATTATCACAACTAACTGTCTCTGAGTAAGAAGAAGGTTCTTCACCGGAATCAATACCTTTTGCTACATTCAATGCATAAGCAAACCAAATTAGCTTCAGCATACTTCTGAGGAGGTCTAATATCTCTTCTAGGCCTGTCTTTAGCAATAGAATATTGTGGCGTCATTGGTGGTGAAGAAGAAATAGTACCACTCTGTATCTCCGGGCTAGACTGAGAAGTAGGCACTGGTGTAGACTCTGCTCTAATTTGCAATTAAACATGGGTGAATGATTTTTGCTGATTCATGTCACTAAGCTCATCTGGAGGCAAAACACTAGATTCGGAAGGAGCTCGAAGCATGGCAGTTTCATCAAACACAACATCCCTGCTAATTATAACCTTTCTACTTTCTCGACACCAAAACTTATAACCTTTAACACTAGGCTTATAACCCAAAAATAAGCACTTGACAGATCTAGGCTCCAACTTTCCATTATCAACATGAGCATACACAGGGCATCCAAACATCCTCAAATCAGAATAACTAGCAGGAGTACCAGACCATACTTCTTGTGGAGTCTTTTTATCAATCACAACTGAGGGAGAACGGTTAATAAGAAGACAAGCAGTGAAAGCAACTTCGACCCAAAAAAACTTGGGTAAACTAGCATTAGAGAGCATACAACGCACCTTCTCCATTATAGTCCTATTCATTCGTTCTGCCACACCATTCTACTGCGGAGTATGACGAACTGTCAAGTGCCTCACAACTCTTTCTGACTTACACAGAGCATTAAATTCATTAGAGCAGAACTCTAAACCATTATCAGTCCAAAGAAATTTTACCTATTTTCCTGTTTCCTTTTCAATCATAATCTTCCACTCCTTGAAAGTAGGAAACACATCATTTTTTGCTTCAGGAAGAACACCCAAACTTTTTTGGAATAGTCATCAATAATATTCAACAAATAATTCGCACCTCCTTTAAAAGGTACTCTAGAAAGACCCTAGAGATCAGAATGAATGTAATCAAGTGTGCCTTTAGTTGAGTGGATGCCTTTAGTGAATCTGACTCTCTTCTGCTTTCCAAAAATGCAATACTCACAGAACTCCATTTTGGTAATACTATGCCCATCAAGAAGTCCTCTCCTACTTAGTTTAGCCATCTCGTTTTCACTCATATGCCCTAGGCGCTTATGCCAAAGTTTAGCAACATCACTTTCTGATATAGAGGAGGTAAAAACAATTGCATCACCTGTTACATTAGAGCCTTGTAGGACATACAAATTAGCAGACATTCTTTATCCCTTCATCACAATAAGAGCACCTTTAGTAACCTTTAGGACTCCACCTTCACCAGTGTACCTATAGCCATTCGAATCAAGGGTACTCAAGGAAATAAGATTTTTCTTCAGGTCTGGGACATATCGCATATCACCAAGTGTTCTCACAACCCCATCAAACATTTTGATCCTGATTGTTCCAATACTAGTTATCTTACAAGTTTTGTTATTTCCCATCAACACACCACCTTTAGAGACTGTTTAATATGTTGTAAATTAATCCCGATTACGATACATATGAATCATGCAAGATGAATCAAGAATCCAATCCTCACAGGGGTTTGAAGTTACCATCAGAAACTACCAAGATTTTTCCATCACTACCGCCATATTTCACAAAACTGACTTTACCAGACTTCTCTAGTTGGTTTCCCTTCGGTTTTGGAGCTTCTCTTTTCTCTCTATTCTGTAGCTTCCAACACTCGGATTTGATATGACCCTTCTTCTTGCAATAATTACAGGTTTTATTTCTGTTTTTGGATTTTGACCTATTCCTGTCATCACCTCCAGAATTCCTCTCACGAGTCATTCCTCCTCGAATAATGAGACCATATCCTTGAGTCTCCGAACCATTCACAAGATGTTTCATTTTCTCCTTAGAAAACAACGCATCATAGACTTCATCAATCGTTAGGGTATCATGACTATATAAAATCGTAGCCCTAAAGGTTGTGTATGATGCAGGCAGCGAACACAATAAAATCAACCCTAAATCTTCCTCATCGTACTTAACCTCCAGAGTCTCTAAATCAAAGATGATTTCTTTAAATACAGATAGGTAATCCTCCAAGGACGCACCCTCAGACATGCGATGAGAATAAAGTCATTGTTTGAGATGCAACTTACTTGTTAGGCTCTTCTTCATACACAACGATTCCAGTTTCAACCACAACGCAGTGGATGTGGTCTCCTTCAAAATATCCTTTAGAATCTGATTGGATAAATGAAGGTGGATCTGAGATAGAGTCTTCCGATTCTTACGTCATTTGTCCTCGTTCGTCCATGATGAGGGCATCTTCTCAAACCCTAATAAAGCATTATCCAAATCCATCTGTGCGAGCACAACCCGCATCTTAACCTGCCATAACAAAAATCTGGTATTGTGATCCAACAACGAAATATCATACTTCATGATTTCCATCCCCGAGAAAACAATCGAATAGGCTCTGATACCAATTTGTTAGGAATCGGGAAGAAATAAAGCAAACCATAAACAGAAAAAATAAGAACACACAAATTTACGTGGAAACCCTTGCGGAAAAAACCATAGGCAGAGGCAGAGGATGTTTCACTATAATGAAAGAAGGGGAGTATAATATGGAGAATGCGTATTTTCTAGATACCCCAAAACAACTCACTAATTGCACTTATATAATATGTGCAAACAAAAAAGTTCTAGGCCTAAAAAATATAAAGGTCCACGGGCCTATCGTCCCAATCCCTATGCTACCACCACAGACCCAATTGAAAATCACAAACATAGGTTGCACCGCAAAACTTTCTGGGCCGAATCAATAAAATTCGGTTCACAACTCTACAGTTTCCTTGAAGTGAATTATAAGATATCTCCAAAGTCTCCAACCTTGAGGAATTTGAGAATGATGTAGGAATAAAGCCTATGAGCTTGTTACCCCCAAAGCATAATACTCCAAGGTTTATAAGATTTCCAATCACTTTTGGGATTTGGCCCTCTATATAATTATAGTTCATATTCAAAGTCTCAAGTGTAGACATATTAGAAAATGAAAAAGGAATGAAACCAGTGAAACTATTATTCCGAAGACTTAGAAATTGAAGTTGGTGTAAAAACCCAAACCAAGAAGGAACCTTTCCACTGAAGTTGTTGACACTTAACCTAAGAAACTTAAGCCGACGCAAGTGTGCCATTTCTTGAGGCAAATTTCCATGGAAATTGTTGATTCCCAAGTCAAGAGAAATGAGAAATGTGAGGTTTCCAAATTCACGGGGAATCTTGCCTGGAAGAGCCATGTTGGAAAGGTTCAAGGACTTCACTCTCTAGTGACGAGAGACACAAGTGACTCCAACCCAATGGCATACAGAAGTAGCGGGAGACCAATTTTCATCCAAGAAGTGAAAAGTATCTGAAATGATTTGGGATTTCAATGCGAGAAGAGCCAATTGATCAGTGGTAATGCTGGTTTGGGTCATGGCTGAAATAGCCATAACAAAGTGAAGCAGCAGGAGTACTATTAAGAGAAAAGAACTGAAGGCTTTCTCCATTAGTGCAAAAATTAGTAGGAAAATGGTATTTCTTAAAACATGTGGTTTTGAGACTTTAAATAGCAATGAAATCTCCCTTTTGGTCTTCATGATTTTGAAAAAATTACTTTTCTTCATTCATTCTGTCATATTCAGCGCGGCGTTAAAATTTTCA
Source organism: Capsicum pubescens (assembly GCA_030864215.1). Classification (NCBI taxonomy): domain Eukaryota; kingdom Viridiplantae; phylum Streptophyta; class Magnoliopsida; order Solanales; family Solanaceae; genus Capsicum; species Capsicum pubescens. The sequence continues at coordinate 248,484,178 of CM061541.1, read as the reverse complement.
TTTAGGGGTTTCAAAATAAAAAGAAGTAAATTCACGAAAAAGTTAAAGAATGTCAATATGTAACAGGGAAAAGGCTCAAATATGCCACTGAACTATCAGAAATGGTTCATTTATGCCATCAGTTAAAAATTGAGCTCATTCATGCCATCGCCGTTACAAAACCAGCTCATCCGTGCCATTACTTTTGAACGGTGGTTTTCAAAAACAACTTTGCCACATGGCCTTTTATTCGAGGTCCATGTCATTAATTAAAATAAGCAAAAAGGCTCAAATATGCCATTGAACTATCATAAATGGCTCATTTATGCCATCAGTTAAAAGTTTGGCTCATTTATGTCATCATCGTTATAAAATCAACCCACTCATGCCATTACTTTTAAAGATGGATTTTTAAAAATATCTTTGCCACGTGGTCTTTTATTAGAAGTTCACGCCATTAATTAAAAAGAAATCACTATTAATTTCAAAATATCTGAAATTAGTTAGTATCGGAATTATTTATTTGAAATAATTTTTCAATAATGTATACTCCCCTAATTCGTGATGGGAGAATGAAGAAGTTGTATTGGTACGCCTCTTTCTTTTTCTTGCTTGCCCTTGTCGTTCATTGGCTTATTTTCTTGCAACTTTAGAGTATATATTGGAGTCTCTGGAATTTAAACTAATCAGTTACTGTAGGATAGAATTTTTGAGGTTTCTGTTAAGCGTAACATTTATAATGATTTAGAATGAACTAGAAATAGCCAAAGGATATACATTAATCACTATTTTTTATAATTAGAAAAATAGTTGTTGTTGCAGGAAAAAAAATACTTTAATGGGTGTGGGTCAGGTTATGTTAAATGAATCAATTGTTTTTAATGGGTCTAAGATATTTTAAAATTAATATTAGTTTATTTTAATTAATGTCGCGGGCCTCTAATAAAAGGCCACATGGAAAAACTATTTTTGAAAACCCACCATTAAAAAGTAATGACATGGGTGAGATAATTTTATAACGACGATGGCATAAATGAGCTGAATTTTTAACTGATGGCATAAATGAGCCATTTCTGATAGTTCAGTGGCATATTTGAGCCTTTTTCCTTATTTTAATTAATGACGTGGATCTTTAATAAAAGGCCACGTGACAAAGCTGTTTTTGAAAATCACCGTTAAAAATTAATGGCATGGATGAGCCGATTTTGTAACGGCGATGGCATGAATGAGCCAAACTTTTAACTGATGGCATAAATGATCCATTTCTGATAGTTCAATGGCATATTTGAGCCTTTTCCCTACATATATACACTAAAAATATAGTTTTACCAAGTCTTGCACGTTTCAATTAGAATTGTTGTAAATATGGTTCATAAATTCCCTTAATCAGTCAAAGGCTTGTCCATGCTCCTCTAATAAGTTAATTTTAATAACTTATATTACACGATTGATATTTTTTTTTACATGATTAAGATTGTTTAGGGAGAAAAGTGTGAAATATACTTAAACTTTGGCGAAATTTGATGCAACACACCTCAACTTTGCGGTTTCCTATCACCCCCTAGATTTTTTTTTACTATATTTCTGTGGCACCACTGCGTGAATACACGCACACTGTGTACGTAAGGATTGAAGTGGTTCAACTAAGCAAATATATGTCACAGAAATACGATTAAAAATAATCTAGGGGGATCATAGGACCCCCGTAAATTTAAGGCGTGTTACAATAAATTTCGTCAAAGTTTAAGTATATTTCGGACCTTTTTCCCAATAGTTTATATAGCTGATCATAACATGTGTAAAATCCTTTTATCTCTAACTAGGACAGAATCTGTAGACTTTTACATTCTAGTTACTTTTTGTAGAAGTTAATTGAGCTCATTTTTATATAGGATGGTAGTATAAAATGAGCTTTTAATTATAGTTTATAATTAATTTGCAATTTTGACTTGTTTTAGAGTATGTTTTTACGAAATTTTTTTTATAAAAAGAATACACTACATTAAGAGCATATTTGAATAGGATTAAAATCTGGTCAAATCATCTTTTAATCTCTTTTTAGCATTTTAAGTGTTGGTAAAATTAAAAAGTGCTAAAAAAAAACTTATTAAAAAAAAAAGCAAAAAGTGAGAAGCTGGTTACCCCTATTTTTTTTACTTTTTAGATTAAAATTCTTTAAGGTTTGACAAAAATATTTACCTTTTTATCTTTTATATTTTTCTCTAATTCCAATGATACCATGAACTTGTAACCCATAAATATTTGATTTTTTTTCTCTTTGCCACTTCTCTTCGTCTCTTTCCTTCAATTTCCTCTTCATCTTTCTCCTTTGTTTTCAACAAACTCATCATTACATCGGAGGTTTGCTCAAAAATTTTATTTTAGAATTAAAAATTATAAATGATTCACTTAATTTATGGTGTTAATAATTTTAAGGATATTTAAGTTATTTTGACAATAAAAAGTGTTTAACATCACTTGTTTACCAAACACATCAACAATTTTTTCTTTCAGTTTCAATACTTTTATTCAAACATTTAAATACTTAATTTTTAAGCACTTATTATAAGTTTTTAATCACTTAAACTAAAAAACTATTTTTTTTAATCCTATCTAAACTGGCTCTAATTTGTAGTGGTTGCTATCATTTTAGAGAATTTTCCAGGTTATGTGGCCTCAAAGACTTTGACAAAATTGGAGAAGACCAAAAATACACCAAGTCTTTATAAACGTAGATTTGGTGGCAAAGTTATGTACACTAGCATAGTCTATAATTGATTCTAGTCACTATTTTTTAGGTAATATATATATATATATATATATATATATATATATATATATATATATATATATATATATATATATGACAACAAGAAAAATTATTTACATTCTCCATCAAAGATAACGCAGTAAGCAAATTATTCTATCGTAGTATAATATCTCGATGAGACTATTTACTTTTAATTTTTAGGATGTTTTTACTTTTTTTTCTAAATTCTAACAAAGCAAACAACATTTATAGCGTGTTTGGACTATCTTATTTTAAATGTTTTTAAACAAAAATAACTTTTAAACACTTTATTTGTGAACTTTTCTTAAGTGTAGTGTTTTCCAAACATGTTCTATTTCTTTTATTTTAAATATTTTTTTAGTTAGTTTAAAATGAAGGATTCTCTTGTTATCTCGACATTGTGTTTTTCTCCACGGGTTTTCCAAATGGCATAAGTCAAAAGAAACAAGAAATGTGAGGTTTCCAAATTCACATAAAATCCTGCAAGAGTCATGTGGGAAAGATTCAAGGATTTCACTCTCTTGGTGATGAGAATTACAAGTAACTCTATACCAATGGCAAACAGAAGTAGCAGAAGACCAACTTTATTTTATAAATAGAAATATACATATCAACGAAGTTTAGAAGATCATTGTTTTATATATATATATACTACCTTAAAAACACCAACTCAAAAAAACTTAAAGTGAAATTACTAATTTACCCCTAAATTAAAAAAAAAAAACTTTCAACCAACACTTCAACTTGAATTTCACCAACAACCGTGTCTTCCACCTCTCTAAACTTTAACAGACACCATACTTTGGGCCCTTCCAAACAACGCTTCTACTTGAACTTCACCAACAGTCGTGTCTTCCACCTCTCTCTGCTTTAACAGACACCACACTTTGCTCTGTTTTCTACATATGTACTTACAGAAACACCGCTTTCCAGTTGAAGCTATGCACCTTCTCACTTTGCGCTGTTTATACAAACAGAAATGCTTTTCACTGCTTTCCAACATCAACTTCTCTTGTCTAACTTTGCTGTATTTTTTACATATATATACAGAACAACTTACTTCCGTAAACCGGCATCTGCTTCTCCGACAAGACACAAATTAGCTTTTGCGATTATTCATCTACTTCAAACAGTTGCTTTCAGTGTAATCTTTATTCATATTTCTATAATTGTCATTGTTTCTTCCATCTACACTCGTTGTTAAGGAAGGGCGAAACCATTGGTGAAATTCTCCAACCAGAAAATCAAATTGTAAGTTTCTTTGTCTGGAACGGCATAGTAGCGTCCATGTCTTTTCACCCTTCCAACGCTCCTAATCGAGTTTCTTTCTGCACTAATATAATGTATATCGTATGAGTTTCTTATTTGCTTTCACAAAACTGCAGTGGATTTAAATTATGCATAGCAATATCCCCTGCTTCTATGACAATTTTGCACTGCTCTTTGTTCGAATTTAACGGCTTCTGATTCGGCCTCCGTGCGCTAAATAATCGAGTTTCTTTCTGCACTTATGTGATTTATACTGTTTGCTTTTCTTATTTGCTTTCACAAAACTGCAATGGATTTAAGTTATGCATAGCAATATCCCCTGATTCTGTGACAATTTTGCACTGCTCTTTGTTTAAAATCTTAATTAACGGCTTCCATTTCGGCCTCTGTGCGCTAATTAGTCGAGTTTCTTTCTGTACTAATATGATTTATACCGTATGCGTTTCTTATTTGCTTTAATAACAAAACTGCAATGGATTTAAGTTATGCATAGCAATATCCCCTGATTCTGTGACAATTTTGCACTGCTCTTTGCTCAAAATCTTAATTAACGGCTTCCATTTCGGCCTCTGTGCGCTAATTAATCGAGTTTCTTTCTGTACTAATATGATTTATACAGTATGCGTTTCTTATTTGCTTTAATAACAAAACTGCAATGGATTTAAGTTATGCATAGCAATATCCCCTGCTTCTGTGACAATTTTGCACTGCTCTTTGTTCAAAATCTTAATTAACGGCTTCCATTTCGACCTCTGTGTGCTAAATAGTCGATTTTCTTTATGCACTAATATGATTTATACCGTCTGTGTTTCTTATTTTCTTTCACAAAACTGCAATGGATTTAAGTTATGCATAGCAATATCCCCTGATTCTTTGACAATTTTGCACTGCTCTTTGTTCAAAATCTTAACGGCTTCAATCATTCATATTTTTATCATTGTCGTTGTTTCTTCCATCTAACATTATCTGTATCCCGCGTATTCAATCATTTTTTCCCTTTTTAGTGAACATCTTTAAATTAGAGCATAGTTCTGGTTTTAGACAAATCTATCATTTTACCTTTCAGGTTTGTCCAACATGCTGACGGATGTGGAATTATCACAACAAAGTGTTCCTATTAACAATATACCTACTTACTCTGCTGACAGTATTATGAAAGTATTAGTTCTTAAAAGGGGATCAGTAATACCTTATAAGACCTCGACGCATCATGGCACTTTGAGAACTGCACTATTAGTTGACGAAGAGGTAAAATAGATTTAACTTTTTACCTCATTATAATGTCATTTTTATTTACTTTATTCGTGACTTCAAATGTTGCTTAAATCAAATATAGGGGACAAAGATTCAGGCAACCTTATTCAATAAGCATATCGAAATATGGAAGGACTTCTTCAAGCCAAATAATTCTTACTACATTGTCAATGGTTGCTTGGATCGCGTCAACCCCAAATACACTTCAGTGCACAAACAAGTTGAACTGACGTTTACAAACAACAATTTCGTTCTGGAGTGCACACATTTTCACAGTTTTGTTTGTGAATGATTGTGGATATATTCATTTATATACAAAAATTATTTTGAACTATGTATACCTTCAGAATATGACATATTTATGAAATCCGTTTTAATTGTCAATTTTTTTACTGTAATACTTGTGTGCGAATATTTTACAGTCATCTCTTACAATGTTATGGTGATAATTTGCAGAAACCAAAAAATTGTGAATCCATAAAAGGATAAACAATGTTATAAATCCTTGTATGAAACTTTGCCGTAACAACATCTTTGTGCAGCTACTTTTATACTTTACTCTCATGATCAACAACTTTTCTGTATATAAAATTCGAATACCTAAGCTTCCCGCGATGGCGTGATGGCTGGAATGAGAGAGGTATGTTTATATGCTGCCATGGAAATACAGAAGATTTTTAAAATTTATCTTACACGCCGCATGTTAGCTGACTATGTTTTCGTTGCGGAATCCCTTCCGTTTTTCTCAATAAATATTAACATGTAAACATGCTATTAAAAATAATTATGTAGGTCAATTTTTTTTAACAAATAGTAGTCAAAAACACATCTAAACTTTTCCCACGTATATTACCTTAGCTGTTTAAATTCCTGCAGATTTATCACCATATATATCTATATCTATAATACCTTCAAAGCACCAAGTAAAAAAACTTAAAGTTACAAACTGTTTCACTACTTAAACCTGCTCACTTGAGCTAAAAAGATTTCATTAATGTATAGAAATCAAATGCAACTTAGACCAAACGAATGTCCCCATCATTTATGAGGAACAACAACCAGCTTCCTTTCCAAGTCGTCGTCACCCTCATCCAAGAATTCAACCAAACAAATGTCCCTGTCATTTATGAGGAACAACAACCAGCTTCCTTGCAAAGTTGTCGTCATCCTCATCCAAGAATTCGTCATCAGGGTGACCTTCGTCGAAGTTGTAGTCTTCACCTTCAACCGGCTCAGGGCCAAGACCGCCTGCTCCTTCCACAACCATCTTTCCGTTCAGCTTCAAGTTCATTTTCCAAATTCGGAACAGGAAGGCCAGACACATTGTTGGTGAAAGCGGCAGGAAAATTACCATTCCCTGAAGTCATGGAAGTCATTTTTTTTCCTTTTACATTGATCATCTTCACTCTGACCGAATGACCCCCTGTTTTCCTCTTCAGAATCTGTTTTAAGCGCATTGGTCCTTCAAATGACATATCCTCCCCGCTATCAAACTTTTCGAACTTTTGCTGGGGTTGTTACTCATTGCTCTCGGCAGTTCTCCTACCTTTGACTTCTGCGATATTACCTAACTGGAAGCTATATTCTTCCTCGAAGGCGACCACTAAGATAATTTCCAGGTGAAGGTAAGTACTGCACATCCCTGATAGAGCTCTTGTTGATTCAATTTTCCAAATGCTTTTCCCTTGAAAAACCAAGAACAACGACAGATTTCAAATCATTACCTCTTCCCCCTTGCTTGCATTCATTCCAGACAATAATCAATTTGTATACGATTATAGGAGAATGATGTGTAACAATTTTATATGCAGCCAAAACATTGAAGCACCTTATGATGTCACTCAAACTTTCATATATCACGGTATTCAGCTTAGAAGATCTACTGTCAACCACCACAACAATATATTTCCGATTATCAAACAGCAACTCACAAATATGGCTAACAGAGTCTTTGCTGATGCCATTCTCCCACAAATCTTTATCAACAACTATTCCGTGTCTATCAAACCATTTAACTGAAGCTGGCCAATAAAAGGTAGCTACGCAACACCATTCGACATTCATAATGAAAACTTTGAGGACGATGAGTTTGCGAGACCATTGATTGAATAATGTATACATAGATACAACGCGGACTTAGCATTACAGGTGGAAGACAAGCCTAAAATTACTTCTAAAACATAAATACCCAAATAAACCCTACTAATACTACGCAACCTTTTTAAAAAAACTTTCAAAATTGAAGACAACCATCACACATAAAGCAACGCTTCACACACATCTTCTTCCCCTCATTAGTTGCATACTATGGGAAACGGTACTTTTTCGAACCATTGCCACCAATTTTTTTCACCACCTATAAAACAACACACCACATAAAAATTTATCATCAAACTCCATCTTCTCTGAATATCTTAAGGTTCGATTAACTTCTTCTTGCACATTCTAAGTTTTTTCACTTTACAACCATTGATTTACCAATCATCTCTAATTAATTACACTTACAGGATCTAACATAGCTTTGTTTTGGCAGCAAGCTATTCGCGTCACAGCTTTCCAGATCATCTGTTAGACAGCCTCTGTTTTCGACATTTGCACAACTTTCAGATTTCTTAGCAATAGCGACTTCTACATATAAAAAATTGTAAGTTTCAGTCAATTGTATTAATGTATAGATGTCTTCAAAAACATCTTCATCTATGTTATCTTCCCCTCCGTCTGAAACAATCAATTGCAATATTATCTTCCAACGTATATAATAAACAACGGATAAATCTTTTTCTATGTACATTATGCTAAAAAATAGTTGTTGATTCGTACATCTATACCCGTTAATTATAGAAAATATTTATAAAAAATTGTATCCATTAGTAGATACGCTTATCGTCAACACCTAAAACTCATGAAAGTATAATAGCAGTCATTGCTTGCTATGCAAAATTTTGTCCAAAAAGAAAGCCAGTCTCATATATATCTGACATTTTAAGTTTGTTTGTTAAGAAACTCAAAATACAATGTCAAAATCCATAAAATCGCAAAAATAAAATTATAAGCTGTAAATCCTACGATACATTACTATCATCAAGGATTTAACAACTACACAATTTATTAACTATATAATAACTCAACAATATATGTATCACACGTGCAACGCACGTGAGGTAAATCTAGTATATATAAAAATATAAAGACTTGTACAAATCAACCAAGTCTTGTTTTATTTCGCATTGTGCTTAAATACTTTGTAAATAGTCTCGCTTTCATATTCTCTAGAATACTTACTACTCTCTTAGTCCTATAATAAGTGTCACCTTAATAAACCAAACTTATTATTACCTAAGGAATTCTAGACAAAAATTCATATGTTTTTCCAATTATACTCTTGTACTCCATCTTCTTAACAGTGTCCAATTTTCAAGAGACATTTATTAAATAGGGGTAATTTAGTAAATTAAATATCTTTTTTTTATTATTATTTCTTAAAGGAGGTGATTTTTGCTATGATAACATTTTTTCTTTTCGGGGCGGCTGTTACCATTATTAAATAATAAATCAATAATTATTGTTTAGTTGGCTTGGAAAAAAAAAACAGTTAGACGGTTTCCTATTGGTTGGTTTTAAAAATATTTCTCCATATTACCAACTTTCAGCAAGCTTAGAAGAAAATTTGCTTTCAAATTTGCTTTCACGTTCTACAATTGGTGATGAATTTGCTACAAGAACAATTCATGTTGATGACAATATTATTAAAGTTCAAATTTGGGACACTGCTGGTCAAGAAAGGTGCCAATTCCTTTCCATTTATTCTATTATTAAATCGTGATGGATCTAGAATTTTAAGCCAATATGCAATTGTTTAGAATGCGCGTGTACATATAGATATATATAATGTTTGACCATATTTGCTATTTCCATTTGATAAAATCCCATCTTGTTCTCTTACTATTTGTAACAATAGTGCATTCAGAATTTAGACGTTATTCATTCTGCATCAAGAAAATTAATGTATTTTGAAATATGCATTAATATGCTACGAAAGAAGTGGTTATATATGTTGACCTTATGCTATGATTCTTCGTTCTCTTATTAAATTTTCTAGTTAGATGATGTCACGACCCGAGCCTAGGCCCTAGCCGTGACGAGCATCCCGAACCATGAAGGCCCGGAACACCCATTCTCTATCTGGTTATCATGCACAACATTCATAATCATAATAAAATGCGGAATTGAAACTGAGTACGGAAAACATGGTCAAGTTCTGCAACATTTTTGAATAATACTATCTGACATCGGTCTGCGAAATCTCTACTAAGAACATAAACATTTGTCTGAAAAGAAACTGGGACAAGGCCCCCAGTAAACCAAAAACCTAATAAATAAGATAATGTCTGACATAATTAGGCCTTCTGAATAATAGAAGGCTCACCACTGTGAGATCAAGTCTGCAAATCCGAGAATGTCTACTGAGTAGCTGGACCCCTAGACTGTGCCTCAGAACCTGGAAGGAGGGGGGTCAGCACAAAAGTACTGGCACGCGAAGCAATCCAAAAAAAATAGTAATATGGAACATATATATATATATATATACATATTAAGTGAAAGCAATTTTTCATCAAGACATCATGTATAAAACTGTTTCTGAAAAAATACATGGGCACTTTCTGAAAACATGTAACCTGTCTGTTCATTTCAAATCATGATCTGTGTTTTACTTCTGAGTTAGGTGGTATTCCCCTACAAGTCTGATATTCCACGGGCTGTATGGAATCCGTCATTGACTCGGCGGGGAAGCCCCCAACCCAAGTGTGCCGCAAGGGTTGGAGTGTCTGAGTCTGATACGCCACAGGACATTTAAGTCAGCGCATAATAGTATACCCGGGTCGGCAAACCACGGTTTTAGGCAATGAGTCGCTTGAACTCAAGCCCTCTTCGGGGAACCACCTAACATCTCTGTATGCCCAATTTTATCCTTTTTTGTACATGAAACATTCTGAATGTCTAAAATCATGAAAGTCTGAAATGTCTGTTAGTCTGAGTCTGATATGGCATTAGTCTGAGTTGGTATCGTCATACCAAGACTTGCAAGTCATGATTTTTCTGAGCCATAATGTATTAAGCAAGAGCTTTCATTCAAAACATAGTTTAGACCACCAAAACATATAACTGATGTAAAGGATTTCATATTCCGAAACTTAAAGTTCAATTCATGCAGAAATTTCATCAAACACCTGGTGGTCAAATGTCTTTAGCAAGTTCATGTATTCAAACTTGAAACACATTCATTCATATATGTATATAAATTGTCAAATCGCTTTGGAGATGGTCAAAAGACCAAAACAATGATGTTAAAATATCTTATACATAATTTAAAACCCCATTCTAAAACATGATTTTTCTATGCCCATGAGAATTTAGGAAAACCCCGTGTACCTTGTTCTCCACGAATTTTGGGTGTCTATCGAAGCCTACGTCGAGAGGATTCCAAATCTGTAATTTGTTTCACGAACCCGCGGTTGAATCTTGAGTTGCTTGGGTTTTAATGTTGAAACCCTAGGGAGAGTTCTTGAGCAATTTTGAGAAAAGTATGTGTATTATGGTGTTTGAGGGATTAAATCCCGTGTTGGTGGTATATATAGGGGTGGAGGATTACCAAAATATCCCTAAGGAACAATTAAGGTCAAATCTGTCCCTCAGTTGACAGTTTGGTAGACTGGAGTAAATCGATTATAACTTTTTACTCATATACTCAAATTGGATGAAGCCAACTGAAATTGAAATAGGAGTCGAAGAGCTTTTGTTTGATATATTATAGCTCACACATTTCATTATATACAGGGAGTTATGATCGTTAGAAATTGACCCTGAAATGCTGAAAACTGGGCAATAGTCTATGCGTTTTACTACTGTTTTTAAATCCAAACGCAGCCTTATGCGTTCCAAAAAATTCCGAAACTTATCCGAGATGTACTATGAGATTTACCGATCATAACGCAACTTGAAAATCTAAAAGCGGATGTCGGGAATGTTGAAAAGTTGTATCCCGAAGATTGGCAGCTAAAATGACTCTAAGTCCTCATTACACTTAGAAAAATTTTCAAGTTTTTAAGTCTAAGGGCACTCTATTAAAGGCTAATCCATCCATGACTTTTACAGGGTGTTACAGATGATCACTGTGTTCACTACTTTTACAATATCCGTGCCTCTCCTTGAATTATCTAATCATTTTTCATGTCTCATAAAAAGGAATCGAACCATCACTAGTGCATGTTGAAAGAATTCGATTGTGAAATATGCTACGAAAGAAGTGGTTATGTTGACCTTAGGCTACGATTCTTTGTTCTCTTATTAAATTTCTAGCTAGAAGATCACTGTGTCCACAAATTTACAATTTCCACACCTCTCCCTGAAATATCTAATCATTTTTCATGTCTCATAAAAAGGTATCGAGCCATCACTAGTTCATATTATCGCGGAGCAATGGGTGCCTTACTGGTTTACAACATAACACGCCATGTAAAATTTGAAAATGTAGCGAGATGGCTCAAAGAATTGTGAGACCACACAGACCAGAACATCGTTGTAATGCTCGTGGGGACTAATTAAGACGGATATCCTCCACTTCAGAGCTGTCCCCACGGGGGAATCAAGTGGTTTTGCAGAAAGAGAGAACACTTTCTTCATGGAAACATCTGCACTCGAGGCACTCAATATAGAAAACTCCTTCACAGAAGTACTCACTCAGATTTATTGAGTGGTTAGTCGAAAAGCTCTTGATATAGGAGATGATCCGGCATCTATACCAAGAGGACAAACGATTAACATTGGAAAAGATGATGTATCTTCTGTTATGAAAGGTGGATGTTGTTCCGGATCTGCAAAAGGATCGATCTAGAGGTGAATCCAGAATTTAGCGTCAACATGTTCAGAATGAGTACGATCCTTTTTTCCGTATACACAAAGTTCGAGAAGAAAATAATGAATTCAGTTGTACTCACCCTAGATCCTCCTCTGGATGCAAGTATATATATATATAAAGACAACAAATCCCGTTTTCAAAAAATGTAAGATAGACAAAAGAACTAATAGCACAATATGTTGTGGAGGAAACTAAAGGGGGATGGAAGTACATTTAGCTTAAAAGTTTACTTGTGTTATATTTTTCATGTGTAATTCGTAAATCAAGGGAATTTCAGCTAAGAAAACTTTCTTGTTGCCACAAAATACTTCCAATAGACTGAATGTCAATGTTGCTCGGACTCTTCAATAATATCGATGGTTACGTGTCTGATCCTCCAAAGTAGTGTACCTTTTAAGGGTTCAACACGGATGCTGCAACATTTTTGGAGAGTCCAAGCAACATAGCTCAATGTTACGAGAAGTTGCATTTTGCTTCACCAACCAAAAATAGAAGAAGAGTTTTTTTTCCCCATTGTAGATGAACAAAAAGAAAACACATTCTTTTCTCTTCTTATTCTATGCCGATTGGGCGGAGCTAGATTTTAATACGAGTTTAGCAGAATTCGATAGCTTTGACCCCAATACTATTAGAGTTCTGACCCGAATTATGTTGAGCCGGCCCTGAAAGTTTTGCGGTGCAACCCATATTTGTGATTTTCAATAAGGTCTGTGGTGGTAGAGTAGGGATCGGGCCGATAGGCCTGATCCTAGAGCCCACCACTGATCTCGATGAAGGTGCTGGGGCAAAGCCCCTGCGGTATGGACCTTTATTTTTTGGGGCCTAGGACTTATTTGTATGCACGTATTATATAAGTGCATTTAGTGGGTTATTTTGTATATTCAGAAAATACTCATTCTCAACATTGTACTCCTCTCCTTTCATTATAGTGAAACATCCTCTACCTTTGCCCGTGGTTTTTCCCGCAAGGGTTTCCATGTAAATCTGTGTCTTCTTGTTTATTATTTTGCTTGTGGTTTTCTTTATTTTTGCCGATTTATAACAAACTAGTATTAGAGCTTGGTCGATTATTTCTCAGGGATGGCAACCATGAAGTACGATATTCTGTTGTTGGATCGTAACACTAGATTTTGTTACGGCAGGTTAAGATGCGGGTTGTGCTTGCACGGATGGATTTGGATGATGCGCTAATAGGATTTGATCACATGCCCTCATCGTGGACAGATGATGATAAATGGTGCAAGGATCGGAATGCTCTATCACAGATCCACCTTCACTTATCCAATCAGATTCTACAGGATGTTTTGAAGGAGACCACTGCCGCTGCGTTGTGGTTGAAACAGGAATCTTTATGCATAACGAAGAGCCTGACAAGTAAGTTGCATCTCAAACAGGGACTTTATTCCCATCGTATGTCTGAGGGTGCGTCTTTGGAAGATCACCTATCTGTCTTTACAGAAATCATCTCTGATTTAGAGACTCTGGAGGTTAAGTATGATGAGGAATATTTAGGGTTGATTTTGTTCTATTCGTTGCCTACATCATACTCTACCTTTAGGGATATGATTTTATATAGTCATGATACTCTGACCATAGATGAAGTTTATGATGCGTTGTTCTCTAAGGAGAATGTAATGCCCCAAAGTTTTTCTTATCTAAATTTTGTCCCTAAAATACCAAGCATTGACTTTTAGAATGATTTATACTTATTTCCCTGTGGAATCCCTTAGATTTCAACTTTTAATTTCGTAGATGATTGAATAAGTATTCCATCGACATAAGATGCATCCAAAACGGACACTCGGTGAAGGAGTTATGGTTAATTTAAGTCCTAGTCATAAAACACCGACATTTTTTTCCTTAGCGCATCGCAGAGAGGGTGTAAATGACGATGGTCAATTTTCAGTGGGACTCCACAATGGTGGTGCATCGCGGAGTGGGCCAAATTCCCATTCGTCAATTTCCAGTGAGCCACCGCGATAGTGGCGCATCGCGGTGGCCCATGAAATCGGGCTCCCAGTTATATTTTTTTATACCGGTCTTATTAAGGGTATATTGGGTATTTTCCCACACCCTTATCAGTCCAAAAAACGAGATTTCAACCTCAATTGAGCATAATACTCATACATTCACCAAAAATATTCAAGAACACTCTCTAGGATTCCATATTGATAATCCAAATAAATCAAGATTCAACCGTGGGTTTTCAAAATAAATTGAAGATTTGGAATCCCCAAGCCGTGGGCATCAAGAAGCATCCTTTAAATTTCTAGCTAAAGGTACATGGGGTTTATCCTAAAGAAAAAACTACATGGGCTTAAAACCATTAGAGCATGATTTTTAGATTTTTATGCATGCATTTCAAAAGGGTTTAGGAATCTATGTTCTAAATTACGTACTTCGAATATTTTAATGTTACTATTGTTTTGACCTTGTGGTCCTATCCCCTAAATTGATTTACATGTATACGTATATGTATGGAATTTGAGATTTAAGATCGTTAACTCCCTCTCGTGTATTGAATTAAAGATTATGGTTTCGTGATTTGAAAGATGTTTTTGCAATATTATAGCATTTAAGCATGATTTGAAATTGTTGAGAGGGTGTTTCTTGATATAAATATGTTCTTGTATTTAAGAGAAAGAATTGCATGTGAATTGAGAACTTTGACATGATCACCTTGTACAGTACTACTGAATGCTTGACAAAGATGAGTTCCTTGCATGCGTTTACATGAGGTTTAAGAAAGAGTTTCTTTGAATTGAATTATTAAAATGGTGGTCCCAAAACTCGTGTTTTGAAAACAGAGATTTACGATAGACTAATAATGGCTCAGAGATG
The DNA here is from genome assembly GCA_030864215.1 of Capsicum pubescens. Taxonomy (NCBI): domain Eukaryota; kingdom Viridiplantae; phylum Streptophyta; class Magnoliopsida; order Solanales; family Solanaceae; genus Capsicum; species Capsicum pubescens. The sequence continues at coordinate 248,469,128 of CM061541.1, read as the reverse complement.
TGACTTGCAAGTCAATGGTATGACGATACCATATGTATTTATTCCATAACACATTATGTTTTCAGAGCATATTTTCAGAGTATGTTTTTAGAGACTGTATATTTTTATAGAGTTTTAAAAAGGGGCTTAAAGAGGGTTAGGTGGTTACCCGAAGAAAGCGCGAGTTCAAGAAACTCTTAGCCTGAAACCATATTTGTCGATATGGGTAGATTATTATTGTACGTTGGCGACGGCCGTGTGGCGTAGTAGATTTAGAGACTCCGACCCTTGCGGCTCACTTGGGTCGGGGGCTTCGCTGCCAATTTAATGGCAGTTTCCATATAGTCCATGGAATTTTTTAGAGTTTTAGGGTATACCACCTAGCGCAGAAGTAACACAGATTTCTCAGAGTTGAGCTGAATTTTACAGAGTCCTTAAAATGCCCATGTGAATTCTTACTATATGATATACTTATGAACTTTTTAAAATTGATCTCATTATTGTTGAATAATAAATGATTACTTTGGATATGCTCTGCGTACCAGTACATCTGTATTGACCCCCCTACCTCTCAGGTTCTGAGACTCAGTCTAGGGGTCCAGATAAGTAGTAGATAATTCAGACAGCTGATCAGATTATGCAGTGGTGAGCCTTCTCTATTCCAAAAGGCCTGTCTTTTCAGATTATGTCACTTATTTCAGTTTTGGTCTACTGGGGGCCTTGTCCCAGTTTCAGACAGTTGTCAGATTTTCATGTAGTAGAGATTTCACAGACTGAGTCAGATGTTATTTAGATGTAGTTGATTTACAGTTTCCATACTTATGTTGAATTCAAAGTTGACCATGTTTTCGAAGCAGATTATGTTTCCGCATCTTCTTTTATTATATGAATGTTGTGCATGATTACCAAATAGATAAGGGTGTTCCGGGACCTCATGGTTTGGGATGTCCGTCACGGCCAGGCCCTAGCTAGGGTCGTGACAAACTTGGTATCAGAGTGAGGTTCATAGTCCCACGGTGTCTGCGAAATTGCATCGGGTAGAGTCTTATTTATGGGTGTGTAGTGCGCCACACTTATAAGCAGGAGGCTACTAGGCGTTTAAGAATGTTTCTCTTCTTTGTGATTTAGTTCGTGCTTCAGAGTCTAATCTGTCCCCTAATCAATGACCTCTTTATTTCAGAAAACCAGTGATGCCTCCCCGTCGCACCAACGTTAATGCTCAGGATGATGAAGTCCGTCCCACCCATGGGATATGGACTCGTAATAGAGCTCATACGCCAGAACCTTTTCCTACTCCGAGAGTACCTCCTTTACCAACCAGTCCTCCCAGAGCTCCCCGGATGGGGGGCAATCGCACTCAGCCTCGTGAAGCAGAGGTTTCTAATGCTGAATTCAGACAGTCTATTCATATGCTGGCACAGCTGGTAGCCGCATAGACTCAGAAGTCGGAGGATACTGGGTCTGCGTCTGTTACTTCTGAAGTTACTAGAGTAGGCCAGTTTATGAAAATGAACCCGCCCAAGTTCTCTGGTGCTAAGGTAGAAAAGGACCCGCAGGAGTTTGTAGACAAAATGGAGAAGATTTTCAAAGTAATGCATGTTTATCAGGTGGAGAGTGTTGAGATAGCAGCATACCATCTAAAGGATGTAGCGAACCAACGGTACAACGAGTGGGAAGATGCGAAGGGTGACAGTGATGAGCACACAATTTGGGACGAGTTCGTGGAAGCTTTTCTTGACCGATTCTTTCCTCTGGAGATGAGGGAAGCTAAAGTAGAGGAGTTCATGAACCTTAAGAAGGGTAAGATGAGTGTTCAGGAGTATACTTTAAAGTTTAACCAGCTGGCCCATTATGCTCCTGAGATGACGAGTAGTATGAGGGCCCGAATGAGGAAGTTTTCTTCCGGCCTTTCAAATGATCTGGTGCTTGAGTGTCAGGGAGCTATGCTGAACAGGGATATGGACTTTGCTAAACTGCCAGTCCACATGCAGCAAGTTGAGAAGAAGAAGAAGAAGATAGCCGAATCTAAGGAAAAGGACAGGCAAGCAAAGAGAATCAGAGCAACAGACCAGAGTTATAGTCAGTATCATAGCGGTAATTAGGGCGGAAAATGGCAAAATAAAAAGAATTGGGGTAATGCACAGTCGGCAGCTAGTGCTCCAGTGTCCAGACCCACAGCCGAGCATCGCATCTAGAATTTTCAGTCTAGTCAGGGGCTGAGGATGCAGGGTACGCAGTTGCAGGGAAGTGTAGCCCAGAACTCTTAGTCCTATCCGCGTTGTGGGAGATACGGGAGGAATTATCCAGGGAGATATCAGTTTGGCGCTTTGGTGTGTTATTCATGCGGCCAGCCAAGCCATATCCAGAGAGACTGTCCTGAAGGAAAGAGTAATATTGGAGGAGCCAAGTTGCAGGCGAATTCATCTGTACCACCACTTCAGAAGGGTGCCACTTCAGCCGCCGAAAACGTTCAGAACCAGTTGTATGCTTTGACTAACCGCCAGGAGGCAGAGGTCTCACCAGATGTAGTCACCGGTATGTTGCAAATATTTTTTTGTAATGTATATATATTACTTGATCCCAGGTCTACCTTGTCTTATGTGACCCCATACGTGGTTGTTGGTTTTGGGTTTGAGCCTGATGTGATTGCTGAACCTTTTCCGGTTTCCACCCCAGTGGGAGATTCTATTATGGATAGAAGGGTGTATAGAAATTGTATTGTGTCTATTTTCAGTCGAGAAACTGAGGCAGATCTCATAGAACTTGATATGGTTGATTTTGATGCCATCTTAGGGATGGACTGGCTCCATTCGTGCTATGCCACCTTGAATTGTAGGACCCGAAGAGTCACCTTTTCGTTTTTGAATGAGTCTGTGATAGAATGGGAGGGACATTCTCTAGCACCTAGAGGGCACTTCATATCTTGTATCAGGGCCCATAAACTTATTTCCAAAGGTTGCTTGTATCATCTTATTCGGGTTACAGATTCTAGAGCCGAAAGTCTTCCTCTTTAGTCTGTCCCCGTAGTGAATGAATTCCCGAAAGTCTTTCCAGATGATCTCCCAGGAATACCACTTGATAGGGAGATAGATTTTGGTATTGATTTATTGCCAAATACCCGTCCTATTTCTATTCCGCCATATAGGATGGTTCCTACAGAGATAAAAGAGTTGAAAGAGCAGCTAGAAGATCTTCTAGATAAAGGTTTTATCCACCCCAGTGTGTCTCCCTAGGGTGCACCAGTACTTTTCGTGCGTAAGAAAGACGGTTCACTTCGTATGTGAGTAGATTACCGCCAGTTGAATAAGGTCATGATTAAAAATAAATATCCCCTTCCTAGGATTGATGATCTTTTTGATCAACTTCAGGGTGTTAAGTGTTTTTCAAAGATAGACCTTCATTCGTGATATCACCAATTGAAATTTAAAGAGTCAGATATTCCCAAAACATCTTTTTGAACCATATACGGCCATTATGAATTCTTAGCCATGTCCTTCGGGTTGACTAACGCCCCTGCAGCTTTCATGGGTCTAATGAATAGGTTTTTTCGTCAGTTTATGGATCTGTTTGTCATTGTATTCATTGTTGACATTTTGGTATATTCTAAGAGCAAGGAGGATCATGCCAATTACCTCTGAATCATCCTTCTGACCCTTAAAGATCATAAGTTGTATACAAAATTTTCCTAGTGTGAATTATGGTTGAAGGCTATTGCGTTCTTGGGGCATATTGTGTCTAGTGAGGGGATTAAAGTTGATCCCCAAAAGATTGAGGCAGTGAGAAAATGTCCCAGACCCACAACTCCAACCGACATTCGGAGCTTCTTGGGTTTGGCAGGTTATTACAGAAGATTCATCGAGAGTTTTTCTTCCATAGATGCACCACTTACTAAGTTGACTCAGAAAAAGGTAAAGTTTTTGTGGTCTGACTCTTGTGAGAATAGTTTTGAGAAGTTGAAAGACAAGTTGACTACTGCTCCTGTTCTGACTCTTCCGGAGGGTACAGAAGGTTTTGTTATATACTGTGATGTGTCCCGAGTGGGACTTGGGTGTGTTCTTATGCAGCACGGTAAGGTAGTGGCTTATGCATCTAGGCAGTTGAAGGTGCATGAGCGGAACTACCCTACTCATGACTTGGAGTTAGCGGCTATGGTTTTTGCACTTAAGATCTGGTGGCACTATTTGTATGGGGTACATGTTGATATATTTACAGACCACAAGAGTTTACAGTATGTTTTCTCGCAGAAAGAATTGAATCCCAGGTAGAGGCGATGGTTGGAACTTTTAAAAGACTATGACATGATCCTGCACTATCATTCGGGCAAGGCGAATATGGTAGCCGACGCCCTCAGCAGGTTATCTATGGGCAGTCTTTCTCATGTGGGGAAAGAAAAGAGGGAGATGGTAAAGGATATTCACCGACTTGCAAATCTAGGAATGTGACTTTTGGATTCCGAGAATGGTGTGGTTGTTCATGAGATAGCTAAATCTTCCCTTTGTGAAGAAGTCAAAGAGAAGCAGGTTGAAGATTCCATCTTGATGCAGATCAAGAAGGATGTGGGTCAACAAAAGGTTTTGTCTTTTGAAATTGGTGGTGCTGGTGTTTTGAGATACCAAAGTAGGTTGTGTCTGCCAAATGTAGATGGTCTGAGGAAGAGAATCCTTGATGAAGCTCACACGTCGAGGTATGTTGTTCACCCTGGCTCTAATAAGATGTATCAGGATTTGAAAACCATTTATTGGTGGAATAATATGAAGCGTGATGTGGCTAACTATATTGCCAAGTGTTTGAATTGTGAACAAGTTAAAGTGGAAAATTTGAGGCCAGGTGGTTCTTCTCAAGAGATAGCTTTGCCTTTGTGGAAGTGGGAGATGATTAATATGGACTTCATTACAAGACTTCCGAGGTCCCAAAACCAGTATGATTCCATTTGGGTGATTGTAGATAGGTTGACCAAGTCATCTCACTTTCTACCTGTCAGGACAAATTATTCGGGAGAGGATCATGCCAAGCTGTTCATTGCCGAAATAGCTCGTATTCATAGGGCACCTGTGTCCATCATATCTGACAGAGGTACATAGTTTTCTTCACAGTTTTGGAGATCGTTTTAAAAGGTTTTAGGTACCCAAGTGAATTTGAGCACGGCTTTCCACCCTCAGACAGATAGGCAAGCTGAGCGCACCATCCAGACCCTTGAGGATATGTTGAGGGACTTCGTTATTGATTTTAAAGGTAGTTGGGTAGAGCACTTTCCATTGATAGAGTTCGCATATAATAATAGTTTCCATTCCAATATTGTAACACCCTGTACTTTCGGGCAAGAATTTAGACTATCGTTTCTACGCGTATAGACCCTAACTAAATTATTCCTTGTTAATGTATGTGTGATGATCACTCCAATTTTGTGGTAAAACCTTTGAATATTAATTGAGGTCACAAGAATCCCCTAACTCTAAGGCGAGTTGAAAACAATTCTATCGATTTAGTTTGAGTGGACACTTCAACTTGGGTAAACTTTCGTCAGCCATAACTTCAGTAATATAACGAACTGGGTGGCCTTATATATATCAAATGAAAGGTATTTTAGTATTCTTTCCAACCAAACTGATTTTGTCCAAATCCAACATCGGAGTAAAAAGTTATGCCCAATTTACTTCAGCATATCAATCTGTCAACTGAGGGACTGCTGCGACTTTTTTTGTTTCCCTAAGGGTATTTTAGTCTTTTCCCCAACCCCAATCCGCCCAAACATCTGATTTAAGCCTCTTGCAAGAATTTTTACTTATATTCATCAAAATTCTTCTCAACCCAAAACCCTAAGCTCCAACATTCAAGATCAAGAATTCAAGCCAAGTCCAAGATTTCAAAGGAAACGAATCAAGATTCGAGTTCTACTCTTTAGTCTAAGTAATCTAAGGTACGTGGGGTCTTCCTAAATCTACATGGGCATGGTAAATTCTTATTAATCATGTTAAAGGTTTAGAAATTATGAATTTACAAGGGTTTTTTTTTTGGATTTATAATTAGATTCATGCTTTTAAAATTTTTGATGATACTAATTTGGTCTTGAGGCCTTTCCCCCAAATATGATTTATAACCATGTTCAATTAGATATATGTGTGAGTTTGAATTGTGAATTGAGAGCATGAATTATTTGAAATCCCTCTCTTATTTACAAGTCTCTTAACTTCGTAAGATATGATGTGTTCGAAATGTGATATTGGAAACATGATTTAATATAAAAGCTTTGACTTTGATTATGACTTGATTATTGATTTTTGAATTGAAGAGAGAGGGTTTTACATGTTGGTAAGTGCTGAATATATATATATATATATATATATATGAAAAGAATTTCATGGGTTGTTGAAATTTATGACCACCACATGTTTGTTGAAATGATTGAAAGGAATGGTTTTTGCATAGTTTGATAAATGTATTGAAGAAGGAATTTTCTTGAACTGTTTGAAATATGGTGGTCTGAACTTTATGTTCTCAAAGAAAAGACTGTGATATGATATTTTTATGGCTCAAAAATATGACTTGCAAGTCTTGGTATGACGATACCAATACAGATAATGCCATGGTAAATTTAGAACAGAATATAGATTTTTACTCAGATTTTCAGAATTTGATTTCAGAAAGATGCATGTTTAGAACAGGCTAAAAATGGGCTTAAAGAGAGTTAGGTGGTTACCCGAAGAAGGTGTTTGAGTTTAAGGGCTCGTCGCTGGAAAAACCATATTTTGCCGATATGGGTATTGTCTGAAAAAGAAAATAATGTGGAAGTCATGTAAGGGTGATGCCACGGTATACTTGTACGGGGGTATACCGAACTATTCATAAACTCCAACCCTTGCGACAAAATTGGGTTGGGGGCTTGGCCGCTGAGTTAAGGGCGTATTCTATATAGCCCGTGGGATTGTAGAAATGTAGGGTGTACCACCTAACTCAGAAGTAATACAAAGATTAGAACTGCATTGACAAGATTGTTTTAAGATCATTGAAATTGCTCATGTATTTTTTTTTAACTATTTCATGCTTAATGTTTCAAGACTTGCTCTTATCTATGTTATATATATAATAAATACATTATTTTGGATTGCTCTGCGTACCAGTACATCTGTATTGACCCCCCCTCCCCCCTATATTCCAGGATCCAAAACACAGTCCTGCAGTCTCATATAGCAGTAGATCCGTGTGTGTCAGAAGTTGCAGTTGATGAGCCTCCTCTATTCCGGAAGGCCTGAATTTCAGATTTTATTGTTTCTATCCTTTTCTATTGTCTACTGGGGCCTTGTCCCAGTTTTGTCTCAGTCTTCAGAGGTTATTTTCAGTCAGTAGAGATTTCGCAAACTAATGTTAGATGTTGTTGATCTTATGAACTCATTTCATTATTATGTAGTTGAAATAAGAGTTGACCATAATTCTATTGTAATATTTTTCCATGTTTTTCCTTATTGTATATGAATGGTGTTCATGATTGCCAGATAGAAAGGGGAGCCCGAGCCTTAATGGTTTGGGATGCTCGTCACGGCCAGGGCCTCGGCTCGGGTCGTGACAAATATTAAGATGGCACCTTTTGAGGCATTATATGGGATAAGATATAGGTCCCCGATAGGATGATATGAAGTAGGTGAGACACAGATATTTGGGCCTGATCTTATTCATCAAGCAATAGAGGATGTGAAAGTCATTAGAGAACGATTTAAGATAGCTCAGAGTTGTCAGAAGTCCTACGCCGATGTTAGGAGAAGAGATTTAGAGTTTGAGGTTGGAGATTAGGTGTTTCTCAAGGTTTCTCCTATGAAAAGAGTCATGCGATTCGGGAAAAAAGGTAATTTGAGTCCTCGCTATATTGGACCATATCAGATTGTGAGAAAGATAGGTGGAGTTGCGTATGAGTTAGAATCGCCAGCTAGTTTGGGTTTGGTTCATCCGGTATTTCATATATATATGTTGAAGAAGTGTATTGGAGACCATTCTTTTGTATTGCCTGTCAAAGAAATCAAAGTGAGAGACTCCTTATCCTATGAAGAAGAGACTGTAGAGATTTTGGATCGCCAAGTTAGAAGATTGAGGAACAAAGAGATAGCCTCAGTTAAGGTGTTGTGGAGAAATCAGAAAATTGAAGAAGCAACTTGGGAATCAGAAGTTGACATGAGAGCTAGATACCCAAACCTTTTTTATCCAATGGATGACGAAATGGAAGGTACAATCCTTGCCTTATTCTTTCTATGCCTTAGTATGTTTGAAATTATACTTGTTTGTATCCAGCGTCAAAATTCGGGGATGAATGTTCCCAAGGGGGGGTCATTGTAACGCCCCGAAGTTTTTCTTAGCTAAATTTTGTCCCTAAAATATTAAGAATTGGCTTCTAGAATGGTTTATACTTATTTCCCTGGGTAATCCCTTAGATTTAAACTTTTCATTTCATAGATGATTGAATAAGTTTTCCGTCGACATAAGATGCGTCCAAAACGGACACTCGGTGAAGGAGTTATGGTTAATTTAAGTCCTAGTCAGAAAACACCGTCATTCCTGTCCTTGGCGCATCGCGGAGAGGGTGTAAATGATGATGGTCAATTTCCAGTGGGACTCCGCGATGGTGGAGCATCGTGGAGTGGGACAAATTCCTATTCATCAATTTCCAGTGAGCCACCGCGATAGTGGCGCATCGCGGTGGCCCATGAAATTGGGCTCCGAGTTATATTTTTTATACCGGTCTCATTAAGGGTATATTGGATATTTTCCCACACCCTTATCAGTCCAAACATGATATTTCAATCCCAATTGAGCGTATTACTCATACATTCACCATAAATATTCAAGAACACTCTCTAGGGTTCCATATTGATAATCCAAATAAATCAAGATTCAACCGTGGGTTTTCAAAACAAATTGAAGATTTGGAATCCCCAAGACGGGGGCAACAAGAAGCTTCCTTTAAATTTCTAGATAGAGTTACGTGGGGTTTATCCTAAAAAAAACTATATGGGCTTAAAACCATTAGAGCATGATTTTTAGATTTTTATGCATGAATTTCAAAAGGGTTTTGGAATCTATGTTCTAAATTACATACTCGAATGTTTTAATGTTACTATTGTTTTGACCTTGTGGTCCTATCCCCTAAATTGATTTACATGTATACGTATATATATGGAATTTTAGATTTAAGATCGTTGAGAGCATAAATTATGAACTCCCTCTCGTGTATTGAATTAAAGATTATGGTTTCATGATTTGAAAGATGTTTTTGCAATATTATAGCATTTGAGCATGATTTGAAATTGTTGAGAGGGTGTTTCTTGATATAAATGTGTTCTTGTGTTTAAGAGAAAGAATTGCATGTGAATTGAGAACTTTGACATGACCACCTTGTACTGTACTACTGAAATGCTTGACAAAGATGAGTTCCTTGCATGTATTTACATGAGGTTTGAGAAAGAGTTTCTTTGAATTGAATTATTGAAATGGTGGTCCCAAAACTTGTGTTTTGAAAACAGAGATTTACGATAGACTAATAATGGCTCAGAGATGTGACTTGCAAGTCAATGGTATGACGATACCATATGTATTTATGCCATAACAAATTATGTTTTCAGAGCATATTTTTAGAGTATCTTTTTAGAGACTATATGTTTTAAAAGAGTTTTAAAAAGGGGCTTAAAGAGAGTTAGGTGGTTACCTGAAGAAGGCGCGAGTTCAAGCAACTCTTAGCCTGAAATCATAATTGCCGATACAGGTAGATTATTATTGTACGCTGACGACGGCCATGTGGCGTAGTAGATTCAGAGACTCCGACCCTTGCGGTACAGTTGGGTTGGGGGCTTCGCTGCTGAGTTAATGGAAGTTTTCATATAGCCCAAGGAATTTTTCAGAGTTGTAGGGTATACCACCTAGCGCAGAAGTAACACAGATTTCTCAGAGTTGAGCTGAATTTTACAGAGTCCTTAAAATGCCCATGTGAATTCTTACTATATGATATACTTATGAACTATTTTAAATTGCTCTCATATATGTTGAATTATAAATGATTATTTTGGATATGCTCTGTGTACCATTACATATGTATTGACCCCCCCTCCCCCTACCTCTTAGGTTCTGAGACTCAATCTAGGGGTCCAGATAAGCAGTAGATAATTCAGACAGCTGATCAAATTGTGCAGTGGTGAGCCTTCTCTATTCCAGAAGGCCTTTCTTTTCAGATTATGTCACTTATTTCAGTTTTGGTCTACTGGGGGCCTTGTCCCAGTAGCAGACAGTTGTCAGATTTTTATGTAGTAGAGATTTTGCAGACTGAGTCAGATGTTATTTAGATATAGTTGATTTACAGTTTCCATACTTATGTTGAATTCAAAGTTGACCATGTTTCCATAGAAGATTATTTTCTACATCTTCTTTTATTATATGAATATTATGTATGATTACCAGATAGAGAAGAGCATTCTGGGTCTTCATGGTTTGGGATGTCCGTCATGGCCAGGCCCTAGCTCGGGTCATGACAGGAAATATAAAGCATCTTCTGAATGGTTCAAAGACTCAAGCTGATGGTCTCATTATTTAAGGAAGGAATCATGAGAGAAACTCTGGGGTGATGATAGAAACATATCGAAATCCAAAAATAGAAACAAATCCTGTAATTACTGTAAAAAGAAGGGCCATATCAAATTCGAGTTTCGGAAGTTACAAAATAGAGAGAAAAGAGAAGCTCCAAAACCAAAGGGAAACCAACCAGAGAAGTCTGGTGAAGCCATTTTTGTTGAAGATGATGGTAGTGATGGAGAACACTTGGTTGTTTCTGATGGTAACTCCAAACCTTGTGAGGATTGGATTCTTGATTCAACTTGCACGTTTCATATGTGTCGCAATCAGGATCGGTTTACAACATATGAAGAAGTCTCTAAAGGTATTGTATTGATGGGAAATAACACACCTTGTAAGATAGATAGTATTGGAACAATCAGAATTAAGATGTTTGATTGGGTTGTGAGGACACTTGGTGATGTGTGGTATGTCCCAGATCTGAAGAGAAATCTTATTTCCTCGAGTACCCTTGATTTGAACGGATATAGGTACATTTGTGAAGGTGGAGTCCTGAAGGTTACTAAAGGTTCTTTTGTTGTGATGAAAGGATAGAGAAAGTTTGCAAATTTATATGTCTTGCAAGGCTCTATGGTTATAGGTAATGCAACAATTTCTACCTCCTCTCTATCAGAAAGTGACATTGCTAAACTTTGGCATTTGCGCCATGGGCTGAACTAAGCAGGAGAGTACTTCTTGATGGTCAGAATATTTCCAAACTAGAGTTCTGTGAGCATTGCATTTTTGGGAAGCAGAAGAGAGTCAGATTCACTAAAGGAATCCACTCAACTAAAGGCACACTTGATTACATTCATTCTGATCTCTGGGGTCCTTCTAGAGTACCTTCTAGAGGAGGTGCGAATTACTTGTTGACTATTATTGATGACTATTCCAATTAAGTTTGGGTGTTCTTCCTGAAGCAAAAGAATAATATGTTACCTACTTTCAAGGAGTGGAAGATTATGATTTAAAAGCAAACAGTGAAGCAGGTAAAATGCCTTCGGACTGATAATGGTTTAGAGCTTTGTTCTAATGAATTTAATGCTCTGTGTAATTCAGAAGGAATTGTGAGGCACTTGACAGTTCTTCATACTCCGCAGCAGAATGGTGTGTATGAACGAATGAATAGGACTATAATGGAGAAGGTGCGTTGTATGCTCTCTGATGCTGGTTTACCTAAGTCTTTTTTCCAAAGTTGCTTCCATAGCTTGTCTTCTTATTAACCACTCTCCCTCAGTCGTGATTGATAAAAAGACTCCACAAGAGGTATTGTCTCGTACTCCTGCTTGTTATTCTGATTTTAGGATATTTAGATGTCCTGCGTATGCGCATACTGATAATTGAAAGTTTCAGCCTAGATATATCAAGTGTTTATTTATGGGTTATAAGCCTAGTGTTAAAGGTTATAAGCTTTGGTGTCCAGAAAGCAGAAAGGTTATAATTAGCAGGGATGTTGTGTTTGATGAAACTGCCATGCTTCGGGCTCCTTTCGAATCTAGTGCTTCACCCCAGATGAGCTTAGTGACATGAATCAGCAACAGTTAAGTACCCACGTTGAATTGCAGATTGGAGCAAAGTCTACACCAGTGCCTACTTCTCACTCTAGCCCAGAGATACAGAGTGGTACTATTTCTTCTTCACCACCAGTGACGCCATAATATTCTATCACTAAAAATAGGCGTAGAAGAGATATTAGACCTCTATAGAAGTATGTTGAAGCTGATTTGGTTGCTTATGCATTGAATGTAGTAGAAGGTATTGATTTTGATAAAGATCCTTCTTCTTACTCAGATGCAATTATTGTGATGATTCCGCTGATGGATGATTGCTATGTAGGAAGAGATGGAATCATTTCTTAAGAATGGCACATGGGATCTGGTGAGATTGCCTAAAGATAAGAAAGTTGTCCATTGCAAGTGGGTATTCAAAAAGAAAGAAAGAACATCAGATGTTAAGGATGCTAAGTACAAAAGCAAGACTAGTTGCTAAAGGTTACATTCAAGTTCCAGGTATTGACTCTACATATGTGTTTTCTCTTGTTGTAAAGCATAGTTTAATTCGAGCATTGTTGGTATTATGTCCATGCATAATCTTGATCTTGAGAAGTTGGATGTTAAAACTACATTCTTACATGGAGAACTTGAGGAGGACATCTATATACAACAACCAGAGGGCTTTGTATCTCAGGAAAGGAGGACTATGTATGCTTACTGAAAAAGTCTCTTTATGGCTTAAAGTTTTCGCCCAGGCAGTGGTATAAGAGTTTTGACTCTTTTATGACCTGTCATATGTTTCAGAGGAGCAGCTATGATAGTTGTGTCTACTTCAAGGAAGTAAGTGATGGCTCATTCATGTATCTTCTCTTGTATATTTATGATATGTTGATTGCAGCAAAGGATATGAGAGAGATAATAAAAGTCAAAGCCCAGCTCAGTAAGGAGTTTGATATGAAGGATCTAGGAGTCGCAAAGAAGATTCTTGGCATGGAGATTCTGAGTGATAGAAAGAATTGTAAGTTATACTTGAGTTATAAAAGATATATTGAAAAGTGCTTCACAAGTTCAATATACAAAAATGCCAAGCCTGTTAGTACTCCATTGGAAGCTCACTTCAAACATTCGGCCACTTTATCTCCAAAGACAGATGATGAGTGTGGCTATATGTCTCAAGTTCCATACTCTAGTACCGTCGGGTCCCTTATGTATGCGTTGGTTTGTTCCCGACCAGATTTATCTTATGTTGTCAGTGCAGTTAGCAGATACATGGAAAATCCTGGCAAAGAACGTTGGAAAGCAGTTCAGTGGAATTTCAGATACTTGCATGGATCTGCTGATGTTTGTTTGCAGTTTGGGCAAAATAGGAATGGAGTAATCGGGTATGTTGATTCTGATTTTAGAAGGAGACCATAATAAAAGAAGGTCCCTTATGGGCTATATTTTCACCATTGGTGGTTGTGAGATCAGTTAGAAATATACTTTACAGACTACGGTTGCTTTGTCAACTACTGAGGCAGAGTACATGGCTATTACAGAGGCTTTCAAGGAAGCCATTTACTTGAAGGGTCTATTTGGTGAACTTAGAAAAGACTTACAGATTACTACAGTCTTTTACAATAGTTGGGGTGCTATCTTCCTTACGAAAGATCAGATGTTTCACGAGAGGACAAAGCACATCGATGTTCGGTATCATTTTATGCGTGAAATTATTTCTCGTGGTGATATTGTGGTAAGTAAGATTAGTACCCTTGATAATCCTGCTGATATAATAACCATGACACTACAAAATGCCAAGTTTGAGCATTGCTTGGACTTGGTTGGTATTAGCTGTTGAGATGTGCCCTTAGGGGCTTTTGTGGAAGAGGTGGAAAGTTTGTCTTGGAATGGATTTGAGTTCTGAATTAAAATTCGTGTAAAGGTGGAGATTGTTAGAGTTGTTACCCGAATTATGTTGAGCTGGCCCTGAAAGTTTCAAGGTGTGACCCATATTTGTAATTTTCAATGAGGTTAGTGGTGGGCTCCGGGATCGGGCCTAGGACTTATTTGTATGCACGTATTATATAATTTCATTTAGTGGGTTATTTTGTGTATTCAGAAAATACTCATTCTCCACATTGTACTCCTCTCCTTTCGTTATAGTGAAACACTCTCTGCCTCTGCCCGTGGTTTTTCCCACAAAGGTTTTCACGTAAATCTGTGTGTTCTTGTTTATTATTTTTCTTGTGGTTTGCTTTATTTCTGCTGATTAATAACAAAACCTTTGTATTTGTATTAAGAAGTCCACTTAATAAGTAAAAATAATTTTTTTAACCTAGTAAAGTTGCATCTTTTGTAGAATTGATTTTCAACATTAAACAGAATGTTGCGCGCGAAACAAGTAATTTCTGGTGAGGTACTACCTCGTGAGATAGAAAGGTTACCGCAAAGGGGGTGGATTTTGGGGATACAGGGCGGGATTAAACATAGGGCAGAAGCACTAGAGCTAACTAGCAATCTCAGTGCTACTGTTTCAAGATTTTTAAATTCCATCCTTATGCAATATTCATATCAAAAGGAAACAATTAGATTTATTGCAACCAGCTAAAAATTTTGAAAATAGAATCATGCAAAAATCAAGTGCTAAAAGATAAAAGAGAACCATTATAAAGATGTTCAACATTGAAGAAGTTGAATCTTGATCTTCTGCAGCTTCCCTACAACATCTTTCATGTTAGTTCTTCTTGCCGGAGATTCATCACAACAATCCAATGCTACTTTCATGATTGATGCCACAACATCTAACTCCTTCTGTAAACCTTTACTTGTTGTTGTTAGCAAGTTGGCATCTACGACGTCCATTACTGCATCCGGAAGTGAATAACTCACCCATTGCGTCAAGCTAAGATCTCCCTCAAACTCAATAGGATTTCTCCTAGTAAATGTTTCCAACCACATTACCCCATAACTATAAACGTCACACTTTGTTGACACTAGTCCTTCCAGTCCATACTCTATAGTCAAACAATTCATTTAAAGATGCAATATACTTTCTAGGTGGGAAAAAAGAAAGGACTAATCAGCAAAACTAAGAGAAGTACCTGGCGCAATATACCCCAATGTTGCTAAGGTTTTAGTGTACAAATCACCCTGATCTTTACCAAGCAGTTTTGAAATGCCAAAGTCACTGAGGTGGGCAACCATATCCTCATCCAGCAAGACGTTACTAGGCGTTAGATCACAGTGGATCACAGGCGAAAGCACCCATGGTGAAGATATTCCAAATCACATGCCACATCTATCATTATGCTTAGTCTCTGTCTGGTATCGAGGAAGTAGTTGTGCAAATACAAATATTTCTCAAGACTACCTCTAGGCATATACTCGAGAACTAAAGCCTTGAAATCAAGATTGGAACAACTAGTAATGACTTTCATGTGATTCCTATGGCAAAGGCTACGCAAAACTTCACATTCCGTATCAAAACTCTTGAATATTGCATCCAGTTGTAGATTGAACACTAACTGCAACAGCAGTTCCACTTTTGAGAATGCCTTTGTAAACAGAGCCAAAACTACCAGAACTAATCAGGTTACTCTCACTAAGATCATCTGTTGCTTGGAGCATTTCATAGTATGAAATTCTTTCTCGTTTCTTTGTATACAATGAACAGCTTGTTGAGGAGCTCTTTTACCTCCTCTATACCTTATCCATACAAACAAAAATATGATAGGAACAAATAAAATTGCAAGTCCTAGAAAAACATATAGAACTAGCAATGTTTTCCTGTTTGATTTGTGCTTTGATGAAGTTGGGAATGATGGGACACTAAATCTTGAAGAACCACACAGTGCTTCATTGTCGATGAAAAACTGACTCAAGAGGTTCTTGAAAGGACCCCTTGAGGGTATTTCACCATATAATTTATTGACAGAAACATTGAAATACTTCAGGTTTTGAAGTTTCTCCAAAGACTTGGGAATGGTTCCTGATATGCTATTATGAGAAAGGTCTAGGAATTTTAAACCTACCATGTTGCCCACTGAGTCTGGTATAGATCCTTGCAACTTGTTTTGTCTCAAAGAAAGGTTCGCTAAATTTTGCAATCCTCTAATTTCTTTAGGAATTCCATTTGAGAATTGATTCTTTGACATATCTATGTAAAGATTAGTGCCTCAAAAGCTGCAGATTAGTTGTACCAGCTGCTGTAAATACAGCTTTAAAGTAGGATTTAAATTTATTAAATGAGGCTACAACCATGCAAAATCGGCTTTATTACTTTTGCTTATCTTTAGGTCATAATTATTAGAAATAATGGTAGCTTATTTTACTCCTTTTATTGAGATTTTTCAGTTATGTTCTTATGTATAAATATGGCAGTGGTCAATGAAACTTTATCATGCTTTCTGCTCTTTCTTTTTTTTTACTGTTAAGATCTGTTTTTCTCTCCAACATATTGGTATCAGGGCATTGCCATCTTGAGGGACCTGTGAGAAGAGAGTGAATCAAAAACACAAGTTCTTTCTATATAACCATTCATTAAACTGTTATCTTAAATAGTTTATAGAAAATGAATTCTGAAACAAGCTTTCTAATTCCACCCATCTTCAATGGTAAGAATTATCAAGCGTGGTCAATTAGAATGACGGTTCATCTTGAAGCACTGGATCTATGGGAAGTAGTAGTAGAAGAGGAGTATGAAGTAACTTCTCTTGGAGATAATCCAATAGTGAATCAGATGAGATATCACAAGGAGAGAAAGACAAAGAAAGCCAAAGCCAAAGCATGCCTTTTCTCTGCAGTATCTCCTTCAATTCTTACCAGAATTATGCAAATAAAGTCCGCTGCAGAAATTTAGGAGTATCTCAAAAAGGAATATCATGAAAAAGAAAGAGTGCAGAATATGCAAGTGATGAATCTGGTTCGGGAATTTGAAATGAAGAGAATGAAAGAATCAGAAACTATAAAACATTATGCAGACCAGCTACTTGACTTAGCCAACAAGGTGAGATTGTTTGGTAAGGATTTTACTGATGAAAGAATTGTTCAAAAAATTCTTGTCACACTTCCTGAGAAATATGAAGCCACAATAGAGAATTCTAAGAATCTGTCAAGCATTACCTTGGCAAAACTTGTTAATGCTTTGCACGCATTGGAGTAAAGGAGAATAATGAGGAAATAAGGTTTTGTTGAAGGTGTTTTTCAAGCTAAATCATAGAACGAGTCATACAAGGAAAATAAAAAGAACCAAAAGCAATGGCAAGGCAATAATAACAACAATCAGGGAGGAAGTAATCCACCCTGCCCTCATTGCACAAAGACAAATCACTCTCAATAGAAATGTTGGTGGAGACAAGATGTCAAGTGCAACAAATGTGGTCAACTGGGCCATGTGGAGAGGGTTTGCAAGTCACGACCGCAACAAAAAGAAGCCAAGGCTGTTGTAAATCAATATGAAGAAGAGCTATTGTTTGTAGCACCTTGTTTTGCTAGCAAAAGCACTTCTAAAAATTTGTTGATTGATAGTGGATGTACAAATCATATGACCAATGATCAAGAGCTCTTTAAAGATCTAGATATTTTTGATATTTCCAAAGTTAAAATTGGAAATGGATAATATCTTGATGCAAAAGCCAAAGGAATGGTTGCAATTCAAAGTCCTACAGGTTTAAAACTTTTAACTGATGTTTTCTTTGTTCCTGATCTTGATCAAAACCTATTAAGTATTGGAAAGCTACTTGAAAATGGTTTCAAAGTGTTGTTTGAAGAAAAAGCATGTGTCATTAAGGATTCTGATAATAAGGAGATGTTCAAGGTCAAGATGAGAGGAAGGAGTTTTCCTCGAATCTATTGGACGAGGAGCAAGCAAAAGTTGTCAGATCGGAAAATGATTCCGAGTTATGGAACAAAAGAATCAGACATTATCATCATGATGTGATACTCTTCATGAAAGAAAATCAACTCGCAGAAGGTCTCCCAAGCCTTGAGAAAAATTTTCCTGCTTGTGAATCTTGTCAGTATGTGAAGCAAACAAGGCTTCCTGTTCAGAATTCATCAGGAAGGGCAAAGAATAAGCTGCAACTTATTCATACGGAAGTAGGCGGACCTCAGAAAACACCATCTTTAAATGGTAGTAAGTTCTACATTTCCTTTATTGATGATTGTTCCAGATATTGTTGGATTTATTTTTTGAATTTTAACTATGAGGTTGTTGATGTATTCTGGAAATTTAAGGCTTTTGTGGAAAATAAGAGTGGTTGCAAAATTTAGGTGATAAGAACAGATAATGGAACTGAATATACTTCAGAAAAGTTCAACAACTTTTGTAATGAAGCAGGAATCGTGCATCATCTAACGGCACCCTATACTCCTCAACTAAATGGAGTAGTGGAAAGGAAAAATAGGATGCTAATGGAGATGACAAGGTGTTTTCTCCATTAGAAAGGGGTACCAAAGAAATTTTGGGTTGAAGCTACCAATACCGCAGTATTTCTGCTAAACAGATTGCCAACTATGTCTTTACTTAGAGCAAGATTCTAGTTTCTCGGAGAAAGACTTGGTGTTACAGCTCTTAAGTCATGGAGGAGTGTTAAGATTATTGCCTCAAAAGCTGCAGATTAGTTGTACCAGCTGCTGTAAATACAGCTTTAAAGTAGGATTTAAATTTATTAAATGAGGTTGCAATCATGCAAAATCAGCTTTATTACTTTTGCTTGTCTTTAGGTCATAATTATTAGAAATAATCGTAGATTATTTTACTCCTTTTATTGAGATTTTTCAGTTATGTTCTTATGTATAAATATGACAGTGATCAATGAAACTTCATCATGCTTTCTGCTCTTTCTTTTCTTTGTTAAGATCTGTTTTTCTCCCCAATAATCTTTTAGTGTTGCAGCCTTCAGATTTCCAATTTCTGGAGGTAATGAACCAAGCATGTTGTTTGACGATAAGTCAAGAACCATTAGATCCTTTAGATTCCATAAGATTGATGGTACATTGGAACTCAATTTATTGGAATCCAGATGTATCTCTCAAAGGGAAGTAACATTCCCCAAACAATTCGGAAGAGATCCTGAAAGTTGATTTTGACTGAAGTAAATAGCACCCAAATGCTGCAATTTACAAAAGTTATCTCTAATAAATACAGTAAATTTGTTGTTACTCGA
The DNA here is from genome assembly GCA_030864215.1 of Capsicum pubescens. Classification (NCBI taxonomy): domain Eukaryota; kingdom Viridiplantae; phylum Streptophyta; class Magnoliopsida; order Solanales; family Solanaceae; genus Capsicum; species Capsicum pubescens. Next base: position 248,449,927 of record CM061541.1, on the reverse strand, counting down.
GTTAAAGAGTTGAAGGTTTTCCAAGTTGCCAATTGATGTGGCAATTGATCCAACTAAGTTATTTCCAGAAAGATCAAGATCTAATAAGCTGCTTAAGTTCCCAACTTCATTTGGAATTCTCCCTCTGATCTTTCAACTGTTTGCGTAAAATTTTTTAGAGATGTGGAAAGTTCCCTACAGAGACCAGAAGCAAGCCATTTAGTAGGTTCAAATATAGAGAAAGATATGTTAAATTTCTACAACTGGTTAAGGAAGACAGGAAGCTTAATGATGAATCGCTGGTTAAATTGTTTTTCCCCAAGTTTAGGTATTGTAGATGAGTCAAATATCCAAGTGAGTTGGGAATCAAGCCAGTGAGTTTGTTATTTGAAAGCTCAAGAATTGTAAGTTTTGAACGATTAGAGATAGAATAAGGAATAGTTCCAACAAGATTGGTTAAGTTTATCAGATAAAGCTCCTCAAGATTGGGTAAGATAGAACCCATGTTTGGTGGGAGGCTTCCTGATAGATTATTGTTTGAAAGTGAAATCACTCTCAGCCTTGATATGTTGAAGATCTCCATTTGGAAGTGAACCACTAAAACTATTACACTGAAGATTAAGTTCCTTCACCTGGAAACACATATAGCGGATTACTAGTGAGTTTGAATAGTTGGTTCAATCTCCCGTGGTAGAATCCACTAAGATTTTAAGAGAAAAAAAATATGTGTAGAAGATAAATATATTTGAACGGAACCATTAATCTGGCTTCTCTCCATGACTAATACCACAAAACTTAGATACCTCAATTAATTCTGAAATTATGTAATAAAATAAAATGCTGAAGCAATTAGATACAATCATTCATAAGAAAAAAACATACCAATGAAATGGTTATATCCGAGATGGAATAACTGCAAGTTACTCAATCTTCAAATATCACTATGTATTGGTCCATCAAACTGTTGGGTTCAATTGGTGTGAATGGAAAATGAAAAGTTGCTTGGAAGGGACACAACTCTTCAAGTAAAAGACACACTATTTCGGGAAAAGGTATGATTGTTTGGATGGTTGTGGCTGTTCGGAAAAGACACACTTTTTCGAATGGACAGACATGACTGTTCAAAAAGGATACACCTTTCCGGTGAACCATTGCCACTTTTCAGAAGGGGCACTTAATGTCTATAGGTTTAGTACGAATTTTTCTGCACTTGAAAACATTTCTTTTCTTCTAAAATACTCTATGTGATCGTCTAACTATTGAGTGAGTTCGAAGAGAATTCGATCGTTTGAGGTACCACTACAGTCAGATTGTTAAGCCATTTTATCCTGGAAGGAAATTACACAACCTCGGGTACTTGAGGGGAATTATTTCCTTAAGGAAACTCCATGAATTCGGAGGACTTGGCTTTTTCTGCTTCATCTAATTTTCTTTAAAATACCGAAAACACACTTCTTTGAAAGATCATTTTTTATCTTGTGTTGAAGGTGTTGGAAACTTCATAAGTGTTCTTGATTTATTCTTGAACTTGTGTTGAAGTTTTTTTACCAAAATACAGATTTTTGTGTGCCCGAAAACAACACAAACTCATTATATGATGAACCCAATAGTTGAAGTTGTGAACAATTTGACAAGCTTGTAGGCATGCGACCGTGAAGCTTGTTTTTGGATAGATAAATCCCTTTGAGTATTGGGAGAACATTACACAAACCATTGGGGAGACTTCCTGATAAGCTATTGCCTGTAAATGCTATATTTACAATTCTAGAAATGTAGAAAACTGACAGTGGTATAGAACCAGTAAGATGACTATATTGTATGGATGGCACTTTCATGCTTTGAAGATTGCCAATCCATTTTGGGATGTTTCCTTGAAGTGAATTAAATGATACATCTAAAGTATACCAGAGGCATTCGAGAGTGACAGAGGAAGAGAGCCTATGAGATTGTTACCCCTCAACTTTAATACTCTAAGGTTTATAAGACTTCCAATCACTTCTGGGATTTAACCCTCCATGGAATTGAAATTCAGATTCAAAGTCTCAAGTATGTACATATTAGAAAATGAAGAAGCGATTGAACCAGTGAAACTATTATTTCCAAGATTTAGAACTTGAAGTTGGTGTAAAAACCCAAACCAAGAGGGAGCCTCCCCGCTGAAGCTGTTGAAACTTAAATCAAGAACCTTAAGTCAATGCAAGTGAGTCATTTATTGAGGAAAATTTCCATGGAAATTGTTGCTTCCCAAGTCTAGAGAAACAAGAAATGTGAGTTTCCCAAGTTCACAGGGTATTTTGCCCGTAAGAGCCATATCAGATAGATTCAAAAATCTCACTCTCTGGTGATGAGAGCCACAAGTGCAACCCAATAACAAACAGACCTAGCTGGAGACCAACTTTCATCCAAGAAGTGTCTTATGATTCGGACAAAATAAGCAAACCACAAGTAAAAGAAAACAAGAACAACACACAAATTTACGTGGAAATACTTGCGAGAAAAACAACGGGCAGAGGTAGAGGATGTTTCACTATAATGAAAGGAGAGGAGTACAATATGGAGAATGAGTGTTTTCTGGATACACAAAACAACCCACTAAATGCACTTATATAATATGTGCATACAAATAAGTCCTATGCCTAAAAACCTAAAGGTCCACGGGACTATCGGCCCGATCCCTACACTACCAACACAGACCCCGTTGAAAATCACAAACATGGGTCACACCACGAAATTTTCTAGGATGGATCAACAAAATTTGGGTCACAACTCTAACAATCTCCACCTTGACACGAATTCTAATTCAGAACTCAAATTCATTTCAAAACAAACTCTCCACCTCTTCCATAAAAGCCCCTAAGGGAACATCTTAACAACTAACACTAACCAAGTCCAAGCAATGCTCAAACTTGGCACTTAGTAGTGTCTTGGTCATCATATCAGTAGGATTATCATGAGTACTAATCTTGCTCACCACAATATCACCAAGAGCAATAATTTCACGCGTAAAATGATACCAAACATCGATGTGCTTTGTCCTCTCATGAAACATCTGATCTTTCGTAAGGAAGATAGCACTCTTACTGTCGCAAAAGACCGTAGTAATCTGTAAGTTCTTGTTGAGTTCACCAAATAGACCCTTCAACCAAATAGCTTCCTTGAAAGCCTCTGTAATAGCCATATACTCTGCCTCGGTAGTTAACAAAGCAACCGTAGTCTATAAGGTAGCTTTCCAACTAATATCACAACCACCAATGGTGAAAACATAGCCTGTAAAGGATCTCCTTTTAATATTATCTCCTGCAAAATTAGAATCAACATACCCGATTACTCCATCTCTATTTCTCCCAAACTGCAAACAAACAGCAGCAGATCCATACAAGTATCTAAAAATCCACTTAACTGTTTTCTAATGTTCTTTGCCAGGATTTGCCATGTATCTGCTAACTACACTGACGGCATAAGGGGAACACACCATCGCATACATAAGAGACCCGACAGTACTAGAGTATGGAACTTGAGAGATACAGTCACGCTCATCATCTGTCTTTGGAGATAAAGTGGTCGAGAGTTTGAAGTGAGTTGCCCATGGAGTACTTACAGGTTTGGCATTTTGCATATTTAACCTGTGAAGCACTTTCTCATATACTTTTTCTAACTCAAGTATAACTTACACTTCTCTCAATCCCTCATAATTTTCATACCAAGAATCTTCTTTGCTGCTCCTAGATCCTTCATCTCAAACTCCTTGCTGAGATGGGCTTTGACTTTTATTAGCTCTCTCATATCCTTTGCTGCAATCAACATATCATTAATATACAAAAGAAGATACATGAATGAACCATCACTTACCTCTTTGAAGTAGACACAACTATCATAACTACTACTCCAAAATATTTAAGATGTCATAAAAGAGTCAAACCTCTTATACCACTGTCTGGGAGATTGTTTTAAGCCATAAAGAGACTTTTTCAGCAAACAAACATAGTCCTCCTTTCCTGAGACTACAAAACTCTTTGGTTGCTGCATATAGATATCCTCCTCAAGTTCTACATGTAAGAATGCAGTTTTGACATCAAACTGCTCAATCTCAAGATCATGCATGGCCAAAATACCCAGCAAGGCTCGAATCTAACTATGCTTTACAACTGGAGAAAACACATCTATGAAGTAAAGACCTGGAACCTGACTGTAACCTTTAGCAACTAGTCTTACTTTGTACCTAGCATCTTCAACTCCCGATGTTCCTTCTTTCTTTTTGAATACCCACTTACAACGGATAACTTTCTTATCTTTAGGCAATCTCACTAAATCCCATGTGTCATTCTTATGAAGTGATTCCATCTCCTCCTACATAGCAATCATCCATCAGCCAAAATCATCATAACTAACTGCCTCTGAGTAAGAAGAAGGTTCTTCACCGGAATCAATACCTTATGCTACATTAAATGCATAAGCAACCAAATCAGTTTCAACATACTTCTGAGGAGGTATAATATCTCTTCTAGGCTTGTCTTTAGCAATAGAATATTATGGCGTCACTGGTGGTGAAGAATAAATAGTACCACTCTGTATCTCTGAGTTAGACTAAGAAGTAGGTAATGGTGTAGACTCTGCTCTAATTTGCAATTCAACATGGGTGAATGATTTTTGCTGATTCATGTCACTAAGCTCATTTGGAGGAAAAACACTAGATTCGGAAAGAGCTCAAAGCATGGCAGTTTCATCAAACACAATATCCCTCCTAATTATAACCTTTCTACTTTCTGGACACCAAAACTTATAACCTTTAACACTAGGCTTATAACCCAAAAATAATCACTTGACAGATCTAGGCTCCAACTTTCCATTATCAACATGAACATACACAGGGCATCCAAATATCCTCAAATCAAAATAACTAGCAGGAGTACCAGACCATACTTCTTGTGGGGTCTTTTTATCAATCGCAACTGAGGGAGAGCGATTAATAAAAAAACAAGTTGTGGAAGTAGCTTCGGCCCAAAAAGACTAAGGTAAACCAGCATTAGAGAGCATACAATGCACCTTCTTCATTATAGTCCTATTCATTCGTTCGGCCACACTATTCTGCTGCGGAGTATGACGAACTATGAAGTGCCTCACAATACCTTCTCACTTGCATAAAGCATTAAATTCATTAGAACAGAACTCTAAACTATTATCATTTCGAAGGCATTTTACCTGCTTCTCTATTTCTTTTTCAATCATAATCTTCCACTCCTTGAAAGTAGGCAGGGCACCATTCTTTTGCTTCAAGAAGAACACCCAAACTTTTCTGGAATAGTCATCAATATTAGTCAACAAATAATTTGCACCTCAGAATGAATGTAATCAAGTGTGCCTTTAGTTGAGCAGATGCCTTTAGTGAATCTGACTCTCTTTTGCTTCCCAAAAATGCAATGCTTACAGAACTCTATTTTGGTAATACTCTTCCCATCAAGAAGTCCTCTCCTCTTTAGTTTAGCCATCCCGTTTTCACTCATATGCCCCAGGCGCATATGCTAAAGTTTAGTAATGTCACTTTTTAATAGAGAGGAGGTAGAAATAGTTGCATCAACTATAACCGTAGAGCCTTGCAAGACATACAAATTTTTAGACTTTCTCTGTCCCTTCATCACAACAAAAGAACCTTTAGTAACCTTCAGGACTCCACCTTCACCAGTATAACTATAATTGTTCGAATCAAGGGTACTCAAGGAAATAAGATTTCTCTTCAGGTTTGGGACATACCGCACATCACCAAGCATCCTTATAACCCCATCAAACATCTTGATCCTGATTGTTCCAATACCAACTATCTTACAAGGTGCGTTATTCCCTTCAACACAGCATATTTAGAGACTATTTCATATGTTGTAAACCAATCCCGATTACAACATATATGAAATATGCAAGCTGAATCAAGAATCCAATCCTCACAGGGTTTGGAGTTACCATCAAAAACTACCATGAGTTCTCCATCACTACCTCCATCTTCCACAAAACTAGCTTCACCAGACTTCTCTGGTTGGTTTTCCTTCGGTTTTGGAGCTTCTCTTTTCTCTCTATTCTGTAGCTTCCAATACTCAGATTTGATAAGGCCCTTCTTCTTGCAGTAATTACAGGTTTTGTTTCTATTTTTGGGTTTTGGCCTATTCCTGTCATTACCCCCAGAATTCCTCTCATGAATCCTTCCTCCTCGAATAATGAGACTATCTCCTTAAGTCTCCGACCCATTCACAAGATGCTTCATTTTTTCCTTAGTGAATAATGCATCATAGACTTCATCAATCGTCAGGGTGTCATAACTATATAAAATCATATCCCTAAAGGTCATGTATGATGTAGGCAGCGAACATAAAAAAATCAATCCTAGATCCTCCTCATCGTACTTAACCTCCAGAGTCTCTAAATTAGAGACGATTTCCTTAAATACAAATAGGTAATCCTCTAAGGATGCACCCTCAGACATGTGATTGGAATAAATTCATTGCTTGAAATGCAACTTACTTGTTAGGATCTTCATCATACACAGCTATTCTAGTTTCAACCACAACGCAGCGGTTGTGGTCTCCTTCAAAATATCCTGTAGAATCTGATTGGATAAATAAAGGTGGATCTGAGATAGAGCCTTCTGATCCTTACGTCATTTGTCCTCGTCTATCCAAGATGAGGGAATCTTCTCAAACCCTAATAAAGAATCATCCAAATCCATCAGTGCAAGCACAGCCCACATCTTAACCTGCCATAATTAAAATCTGGTGTTGCAATCCAACAATAGAATATCATACTTTATGGTTACCATCCCTGAGAAAACAATCGAACAGGCTTTGATACCAGTTTGTTATGATTCAGACAGAGTAATAAACCCACAAATAAAAGAAAACAAGAACAACACACAGATTTATGTGGAAACTTTTGCGGGAAAAGCCATGGGCAGAGGAAGAGGATCTTTCACTATAATGAAAGGAGAGGAGTACAATGTGGAGAATGAGTATTTTCTGGATACACAAAACAACCCACTAAATGTACTTATATAATATATGCATACAAATAAGTCCTAGGCCCAAAAACATAAAGGTCCACGGGTCTATCGGCCTAATCCCTACGTTACCACCACAGACCCCATTGAAAATCAAAAACATGGGTCACACCGCAAAACTTTCTAAGCCGAATCAACAAAATTAGGGTCACAACTCTAGCAAAGTAAAAGTGGTCCAAAATGATTTGTGATTTTCGGGAAGAAGAGCTAATTGATCAGTGGATATATTATATTAGTTCATGGCTGAACTACTTATTAGATAGTACTGAAGCAACAAGAGAAAAGAGGTGAATGCTTTCTCCATAATTGTATATATTTGTAGGAATATGGATGTGGATAGTAATGATGTGGTTTTGAGACTTTAAATAGCAAAGAGGTCTCTTGCTCTTTCTGATTTTAAAATCTATAAATATCTTATCTGTGATGAGTTTCCATTCAAACATATTTTAAGGGAAAAAAGGAATAGATTTCCTTTATTATTTAATTAAGTCATCTAAAGTGACTTTAATTTCCTAAGTGGAAGACCAAGAAAGAAGACTCAAAAAGGAGTCTTACACTAGTAATATGTTCATTGGAGGAGCAAGAATGAATTGAATAGATTTTCCTTATTATTTCCTTTCTTAATTCCATTCTATACAGGTGAAATTCATAATTTGAGTTAACAACTCAAACAGTACTGACTACAATATCATAATGAATAGGGATTTAATTTTGGCAAACCACAATTTAACTAGTGTCAGCTATGGGTTCATCGGGATTTATATCTTTTAATACTGGAGTATAGATATATATATATATATGTATGTATGTATGTGTGTGTGTGTGTGTGGAAAAAACTACTAAAACATCAACAACTACTAGGTTTGAACCTGTGATTTTAAAGGATTTCTCGAAGTAAACCCCCGACAAAGTTTGTTATAGTGAAAATATTAAAGTAAATTTTTTGGAATCATAGATTTCTAGTTAAGTCTCTAGAATCGTCTAGTGAAATTTCTAGGATAATCATGTTGAAGAAATATCTAGATATTTAGGTAATTATAGTTAGAAGAATCTAGAAAGGAATAGTGTAGTCTATTTGATAATTTTTTTGGAATCATAGATTTCTAGTTAAGTCTCTAGAATAGTCTAGTGAAATTTCTAGGATAATCATGTTGAAGAAATATCTAGATATTTAGGTAATTATAGTTAGAAGAATCTAGAAAGAAATAGTGTAGTCTATTTGATATTTATATTTAGGAAAGATCTAAAGGGTGCTAGATATTTGAGGGAGATATTTGTATAAGAACACTCTAGATTTTTTGTATCTAGAATCATCCCTACATAAAAATAAATAAGGGATGACATTAGACATTTGTAACTACTTAGAAAAATAGAAAACAAAAGCAAAAAAAGTTTCAGTTTTTTCTCTTCACTGCAGTCTCTTTTGTAGCAATTTACAGATACATCATTTCCACTGTTTCAACTTGTTTTCCAATCCTTCTTTCCCTTCTTTTGACATGGTATCAGAGCCCATTTCTTATGGGATCTGAATCTGTTTTTTGTTGATTGGCTCATCTTATTTTTAGCTCTTTTTTCTTGGATCTATTTGCTGAAAAAACATGGCACCAGAAAATCAACCAACAACGGGTCCTTCGATTTTCTCGAAGGAGAATTACCATATTTGTGACATTAAAATAAAGGCTTATTTGAAGGCTCTCAACTTGTGGGATATCGTTAAGAGAGGAGAACCTGTTGTCCAGACACTAAGAGACAACCCAACTCTCAATGATATCAAAAAGTATGATGAGTTGGTGACTAGATCTCCAAGAGCTCTAACTTGAATACATTCAAGCCTTACGGAAGTGATGTTTACAAGGATTATGGCTTGTGAGACAGCCAAAGAAGCATGGGATAAGCTAAAGGAGGAGTTTGAAAGCAGCAACAGAGTTAAGTCCGTTAAGGTCTTAGCCTTGAAAAGGGAGTTTGAGCTCTTGAAGATGAAGGATTCAGATAGTGTAAAAGAATACTCTTCCAATCTGATGGTTATTGTGAACCAAATAAGAATACGTGGTGAAAACTTTCTAGGTCAGAAAGTTGTAAAGAAGATCATGGTCAGCCTTCTGAACAAGTTTGAACCAAAAATCTCAGCTATTGAAGAGTCTTGTGACTTGACTACTCTTTCAATAGCTGAGCTGGTCTCTAAATTACAAATCCAAGAGCAATGGGTAACCATGAGAAGTGAAGGGACAGTCGAAGATGCCTTTCAAGTAAGGCATAAATTCAAGCAACAACAAAAAAAAAGAAAAAAGGTCTCTTTAGACCACTCTGGAGAGGTGAAATCTGGTGGATACCAAGGTAAATCGTCGAGGAGAGGAAAATTTCCACCTTGCGGTATTTGTAAGAAGACAAACCACTTGTAGAAGAATTGTTGGCAGAAGCCCAAGAGGTCTCCTATTCAATGCAGATACTTCAAGAAGTATGGGTACATTGAGACGTATTGCAGGCAAAAGCAAACTCAAAGTGGTCAGTCTTCCCAATGAGTAAATTTTGCGAAAGATCACCAAGTTGAAAAAACAGAGAAGGAGGTATTCATGGCTTTGCACACATCACATGTTGATCGATATAATTGGTATGTCGATAGTGCGTGCACAAGGCACATGGCGATTGATGAAAATCTATTTGTTAGCCTTGACAGGTCTGATAGGACCAAAGTAAATCTTGGAGATGGTGCACTGGTGCAAGCTCAATGAGGAGAATCAGTGAAATTCCCTACTGACGAAGGTATGAAAATCATAAACGATATTTTTTATGTGCCAAGACTGACTCAAAACTTGTTAAGTGTTGCTCAGTTGCTTCACAATAATTATTCACTTACTTTTAAGGATAATAAATATGTCATTTATGATCCTAAAGGTTGTGAATTAGCTAAAATTAGCATGATTGGCAATTCCTTTCCAATTTCATGCTATTCTGCTGAAAGTTGCTCTTTCAATGTTAAAATGAGTGATACTTGGCTTTGGCACAAAAGATTCGGTCATTACAACCTTAGTTAATTGGTGTATATGCAATCCAAGGGTATGGTACTTGATGTATCCAAAATTGACATGTGCCGAGATGTTTGTGAGTTAGGTCAATTTGGTAAATTGCATAGACTATTCTTTCCTAAAGGAAGTCTTTGGAGGGAGAAGGAAAATCTAGAGTTGGTTCATACAGATATATGTGGACCAATGAGGACGGCTTCTTTTAGTGGGAATAAATATCTTCTCTTTATAGATGATCTAAGCCGAATGACATGGGTCTATTTTTTAAGTAGCAAAGTTCAAGTGTTTTCTATTTTCAAAGAATTCAAGGCTAGGGTAGAAAGAGAGAGTGGCTGCCGGTTGAAGTATATCAAGTAAGATAATGGAATTGAATATACTTCGCATCATTTCAACAAGTATTGCAAAGACTTGGGTATTCAAGAAAAATTCACTGTTAGCTACACTCCATAACAGAATGGAGTTTTTGAGAGGAAGAACAGAACAATGATGGAGATGGCGAGATGCATGTTGGCAGAAAAGAAGATGCCTAAATATTTTTGGGCTGAGGCAGTCAATAGTGTCGTCTATTTACTGAACAGGTTACCAACTAGAGCACTCCAAGACATGACACCATTTGAAGCAAGGAAGGGTATAAAGCCGTCTGTGAGGCACTTGAAAGTATTTGGTTCGGTGTGCTATGCCCATGCTCCAGATGCTAAAAGAGGAAAATTGGACAACAAGGCAGAATTCTATATTTTGTTGGGCTATAGCACAACTGCAAAAGGGTACAAAGTGTATAATGTTAGCACGAAGAAGGTGCTTATCAGTAGAGACCTTGTGGTGGACGAGTCTAGAAACTATGATTGGGATCGAGATATAGTTGTAATGAACGAAGAAGGGAGTACTTCAGTTGTAGCTCTAAATCCGTAGACAAGTGATATTTCTTCCAGTCCTATTATTGGAAAAGAGAATAATTCCAATGTTGAATTAACTTCAGATTCTCCAGTTTTGAAGACCAGGTCACTAGCTAAAGTTTATGAGCAATACAATTTTGCTCTTGTGGAACCATCTTCTTTTGAAGAAGCAGCAAGTCATGAAGCTTGGGTTTCCGCAATGGAGGAGGAGCTTGCCATGATTAATAAAAATGATACTTGGGAGTTGGTTGATAGGCCCGAACAAAAGATCATCATCAAAACAAATGAGGAGACTGATACCAAAAAAATATCCTTGTGTTATGGAGTTGCTTCAGAAAGAGTAAGTTTTAAAATCTTGAATCCTACAGCTTCAAACTTTTCCATCATAATTGGGTCACCAGATAATGAAGTTGTGGAGGAGTTCAGAGAAAGAGGGAGCTCGAGAACTCAACATGATAAAACTCAACAAGGGTCAATCATTAACGAGAAATCTTCATCATTTGAAGAAGAAAGAGGAGTCATGCAAAAACTATCAAGATTTTCACTAAGGCGCGGTTCAAAGCTTCACTTGAGTTCTTCCGCAACAAGTTTCGGGTAGCTTCCAAAAAATCACTTTAAGGAGGAGTGTGAAAATATTAAAGTAGATTTTTTGGAATCATAGATTTCTAGTTAAGTCTCTAGAATAGTCTAGTGAAATTTCTAGGATAATCATGTTGAAGAAATATCTAGATATGTAGGTAATTCTAGTTAGAAGAATCTAGAAAGGAATAGTGTAGTCTATTTGATATTTATATTTAGGAAAGATCTAGAGGGTGCTAGATATTTGAGGGAGATATTTGTATAAGAACACTCTAGATTTGTAGTATCTAGAATCATCCCTACATAAGTATAAATAAGGGATGCCATTAGACATTTGTAACTATCCAAAAAAATAGAAAACAAAAGCAAAAAAAGTTTCAGCTTTTCTCTTCACTGCAGTCTCTTTTGTAGCAATTTACAGCTACATCATTTTCACTGTTTCAACTTGTTTTCCAATCCTTCTTCCCCTTATTTTGAAAGTTATTACTCATGTGAAAGCCCTGAAGGTTTGTTATTACCATGTTGTGGAAGTGACAAAAAAAATCAGGAGATATACTACATCGTGAGAAAGAACTGTCCTATAGGAAAAAAAATATCCAACCTCATGCTTTTACAATTGGGCTTTTGATCCATATATATATACTCACCATTGTATTATGTCCATAAAAGCAATGTCAGGTCTGGTGATTGTTAAGTAGATCGATCAAAAGCTAATTTAACTAACTGCCCATTGTTAAATTTACAGGCTCGGTAAGGCCGCAAAAAGGACTCAGTTTCTGACAACCTTCAAGTCAGATGATGAGCGTAGAGAGTCAGCATAATGGGGAATGAAGAATGTCTTCCATCTCAAAAACAAACATATGAACAAAGGAGCAGAAAAACGAGTACAGCACAAGACAATTGAATATCCTTCCCTGGAAATTATGCTGAGAACACTCTTAGCAAAATTTCTAGTTTCACTACTTGCTTAGAAGATACCACTTTGAAATTTTGCTACCAACTCAGCTAAAATCTTTGTGTGTTGAATAAAACAAACATTATTTACGTCTTCAATAAGTGAAAATGCAAGGAAGCAAAGAAGGGAGAAATAAAAAGGGTAACTAACAATTGTTGTTTTTTTTTAAAGATGGGACAGTAAAATGGGGTTAAAATGGCTCTCAATGGATTGAAATGACTTTCAATAATTTACTAAGCATTAGGGGCTTAAAATTCGCAACTCCTTAGTTCAATTTCTCCTCCCTCGTCGCCGCCTTCCCACTTTTTTGCTTCTTCGGTGCCATTTTCACTAGTTATAAGGATGAGAGAAAAGATAGGAGAGAAGAGCTGCTTAAATAGGAAAGTGATAGGGGAAGCAAAAAAAAAGCACATTGCTATTTCCCTTTCTCGATTAAATAGGTTCTTAATACTACTTAGAGACAACATAAAAAAAAATACTCATCATTGATTTGTTTGCTGACCATTAGGCTACCTCGGATTCTTCCCTATAGATATTAATGAGGTGGCCGGGAAGGATAGATCCCAACTTATTATATACGGATAAGGATATTTCTTGTCAATTTAATCCTGATATAGTTCCAATAGATATATTCTTTGACTCTCCTATGGTATATTAGTATATTCCTTCCATTATATATGGATAATGATATTTCTTGTCATTCTAATCCTTATATAGTTCCAATAGACATATTCTGAGCATCCTGCTTTAAACATTCTTTCTACAGAACCAAAACGAGTCTTGTCCTTGCTAGTTGGAAAAAATCTTGTTTTATTTTTCATTTCTACTTGCTTTGTGTGTGATTCTGTTTTAGTTAACCCACAATCTTTCCACCATAGCCATATACCAATTATGTTGTGAAAGATGGACCATTTAGCATTAGTGTTGGGAGGACAAATTATGCATCATCAAAGTATTACTTGTGGAGTAATAAGAAATTATTGGCACTTCACCACCTATTAATAGAAACACAATTGACAAAATAACTCTACATTTTCTCCTTTGAGTCACTTTCTGCAAGAGACTGATCTTCCAAATCATCAATGTCATTTCCAGTTTCATCAACATTATTGTTTTGAGGAGTTTATCTCCAGAAACTTGTCACACCCCTTTTTTAACTCCCAAAAAAAATAGATTTTAAAGTTCAAAAGAGATTTTTATTATTAAGTGACAAAAGATTGAAAATTTATTTCGAAAAAGGATTATTACACTTTTATTCAGAGTCGCCGCTTGACATAATCCGGTGTGTCAAGTCACCTTTGAAAGATCCTTTTTTCAAAACGATTTGACTCTTTAAACTGGTTTGCGAACAGAGATTCTGGCTAAGGAATTATGTTGACCAAGGGGAAGGTGTTAGGCACCCCTCGATCCCGTGGTTTGACCACAGTCGCTTGGTAGAGCGTATCGGCTAATTTTGACACTACGAATGTACAAACCACACAAAACACATAAAACAATCAAACAAACAAACAAAACAAAACTAATCAAAAATATAGTGTCCAGTCCAATTTATACAGTCCAAAATAGAAAAATGCGAAAATAAATCTTATCTTACCTACACTAATCCTAACGACGCTCCCGTGCTTTACCCGATGCCTCGGACCTTTGAACGTCTTCCACCAACATGATACGTCAGGGCATTCCCCGGTGAATAAACACAATGTGTCTCGGGGCATTCCCCGACTAAATGAATACATTAGAATTAAATACGATAAACTAGAAAAAAACATTCACGCACATTCCAACATTCAACCAAAACAACAAGTTCTAAGATTTTCCTACCCAAACCTATATTGCCTGTCCGTTTCAACACATCATAAATCTATCACGATTCATATCAACAATAAATCAAAATTAAACCGAATCTATCTTTTTTGTCAATTTTCAATTCTTACCCCCAAATCCCTTTTATCAATCTCCACAGTTAACAATCACCATTTCAACAATCCATACTCATTTTTAGTAACAAATTTAATAGCAAAACAATATCAACGAAATCAAACTATCATAATCAACCAACACATAATCATAGACAATGCAACCAATCAAAATGAAGAAGAGAACGGGTTGAAGAAATGGACCTTTCGATGTGACTTATGTTGATAATAAAGAAAATATGGACTTGAAATTTCAAATAGAACCTCCACAATGACGAACAAACTCTAAACTTGGTATCACAAAATAGAAACCCGCTATTGACCCCAATGAATCGACGGAGACGGACAGAACTACGAATCCCAGAATAGTACGAAGACCAAAGAATCGAGTGGAAAGCAGCAGAGTAAACCCGACCCGTACACAAAGCTAAACGCAAAAACTAATTTGAGACTGGACCAATTTCAGTGAGGAATTCACTGTTGGTCCACGTTTTCCGGCCAAACTTAACGTTTTCGGCCAAATTTCCTTACAAATCCCAGAAAATAATGAAGAAATTTGGAATCTTCGTTAGCTGGTTAACCGGATGATGAACCGGAATCGATTCCAGTGAATGTTTTCCACCAGAAAAAGGTTGGCAAAGGATCGAACCTCGCACCAATTCCCTATTCCGATCACTCTTTGTCTTCTCGATCTCCCTCTGTAACTCTCTCTTCATGACTCTTTCTCTCTCTGTTACTCTCTCTCTCGATCTCTCTATTTTGGTGTGTATTTTTTGTGGGTTGAGAGTGACAATGGGAGAGGGTCGATTGTCTGTATATGCCTATCAGCTCCCTATTTCGTATGTGAGTGTGTGTATGATGTTTATGCGAGTATGTATGCTATGAATTGGGATGTGCGTCAATGGTGTGGGTGTGGGATGAGTGACGATGGAGAGTGTTTTCTGTGAGGGAATCGTGAATGGTGAGGTGAATCTCTGTGAATTGGAAGATGAACTTTTGTGTGTATATGGTTCCTTTTTTCAATTTGTAAAAGAAAGAAGAACCCCCAAAAGGAATCTACTGTGGGCCCCTTTTGTGTAATTGAAAAAACCCAATTGGAATTCCTTTTCTGTTAGTATATATGGTGTGGGAATATTGTGTGAATGGTGCCTTTGGTTAGTTGCAAAAATCACGTGAAAGGATGGGGTAGTGGGGACACGTGGGGTAGGGGTGAATTGGCGAGGTGTTAAACTTTAATAGGGAGGGGCTGTTAAAATAAGATAAAATTAGTTAGGGGTTGTTATTTTTTGTCATTTTGTGGAGGGATAATTAAACGGGGTAGGGTACGTGGTAAGACGAAGGAAAAAATGGTAATAGTGTTATCGGGGAGGGACAAAATTAGGTGTCTACATCATGCCTCCTTTGAATGTAAACACAGAATGTTTTCATACAAAGAAGTAGACAACGAGACTGAATCTTGTCTCAATCATTATTCGAAGGAATAAGGACAACCGAGTCTTGACTTAGGACATCCTACCTACCCAAGTAACGAGGGAATCAAGTGACAGGTATCTCAAAGGATTGGAAGGAGATGAACTATACCAAGTTGGAGAGTCAAGTGAGGTTCCATAGAGGTTCCGGTCTGCGGCTCTGTCATTACATCAAAATGAAAATTACAAGTTAAAACATAAATAAAATTACAAAATCCTATCTACGCAGCTTCTTTTGAACTCTTGACTTGAGTTTCATCACCCTATTCTTCAGGCGGGCTCCTGACTTGCAATTTTTCAATTTGTTGCTCGGCTTTCAATTGTTTCACCTTGTTGCTTGACTTTCCATTTATTCTCCTTGTTCTTTGGGCAGGCTCCAATGTTGCTTGAGTTATCAAAATAAGGAAGTGCGTCTCCTTACAAATG
Source organism: Capsicum pubescens (assembly GCA_030864215.1). Classification (NCBI taxonomy): domain Eukaryota; kingdom Viridiplantae; phylum Streptophyta; class Magnoliopsida; order Solanales; family Solanaceae; genus Capsicum; species Capsicum pubescens. The sequence continues at coordinate 248,433,651 of CM061541.1, read as the reverse complement.
CCGCTTGAATTACCCAAACAAGGAAGTGTGTCTCTTTACCAATGCTGCTTGAATTACCCAAATAAGAAAGTGCGTCTCCTTACAAATGTTGCTAGAAATACCCAAACAGGAAAGTGCGTCTCCTTACCAATGCCTCTTAAATTACCAAAACAAGGAAGTGCTCTCCTTATCAATGCCACTTAAATTACCAAAACAAGGAAGTGTGTCTCCTTACCAATGTTGCTTGAATTATCCAAACAAGGAAGTGTGTCTCCTTACACATGTTACTAGAAATACCTAAACAGGAAAGTGTGTCTCCTTACCAATGCCTCTTGAATTACCAAAACAAGGAAGTGCGTCTCCTTACCAATGTTGCTTGAATTACCCAAACAAGGAAGTGCGTCTCCTTACAAATGTTGCTTGAATTATCCAAACAAGGAAGTGCGTCTCCTTACAAATGTTGCTTGAATTATCCAAACAAGGAAGTGCGTCTCCTCACAAATGTTTTCTTGAATTCACCAAACAATAAAGTGTATCTCCCGACAAATATTGCTTGAATTTCCCACACAAGGAAGTGCATCTCCCTACAAATACCGCATGAATTACCAAACAAGAAAGTGTGTCTCCTTACCATGTTGAAGAAATATCTAGATATTTAGATAATTATAGTTAGAAGAATCTAGAAAGGAATAGTGTAGTCTATTTGATATTTATATTTAGGAAAGATCTAAAGGGTGCTAGATATTTGAGGGAGATATTTGTATAAGAATACTCTAGATTTGTTGTATCTAGAATCATCCCTACATAAGTATAAATAAGGGATGACATTAGACATTTGTAACTACTCAAAAAAATAGAAAACAAAAGCAAAAAAAGTTTTAGCTTTTTCTCTTCACTACAGTCTCTTTTGTAGCAATTTACTGATACATCATTTTCACTGTTTCAACTTGTTTTCCAATCCTTCTTCCCCTTCTTTTGACATGGTATCATAGCCCATTTCATACGGGATCTGAATCTATTTTTTGTTGATTGGCTCATCTTATTTTTAGCTTTTTTTTCTTGGATCTATTTGCTGAAAAAACATGGCACCAGAAAATCAACCAACAACGGGTCTTTCAATTTTCTCGAAGGAGAATTACCATAGTTGTGACATTAAAATAAAGGCTTATTTGAAGGCTCTCAACTTGTGGGATGTCGTTAAGAGAGGAGAACCTATTGTCCAGCCATTGAGAGACAACCCAACTCTCAATGATAAAAAAAAATATGATGAGTTGGTGACTATATCATCAAGAGCTCTCACTTGAATACATTTAAGCCTTACTGAAGTGATGTTTACAAGGATTATGGCTTGTAAGACAGCCAAAGAAACCTGGGATAAGCTAAAGGAGGAGTTTGAAGGCAGCAACAGAGTTAAGTCCGTTAAGGTCTTAGCCTTGAAGAGAGAGTTTGAGCTCTTGAAGATGAAGGATTCAGATAGTGTGAAAGAATATTCTTCCAAGCTGATGGATATTGTGAACCAAATAAGGATACTTGGTGAATACTTTCTAGATCAGAAATTTGTAGAGAAGATCATGGTCAGCCTTCTGGACAATTTTGAACCAAAAATCTCAGCTATTGAAGAGCCTTGCGACTTGACTACTCTTTCAATAGCTGAGCTGATCTCTAAATTACATATCCAAGAGAAACGGGTAACCATTAGAAGTGAAGAGACAGTCAAAGATGCCTTTCAAGTAAGTCATAAATTCAAGCAACAAAAAAAAGCAAAAAAGGTCTCTTTAGACCACTCTGGAGAGGTGAAATCTGGTGGATACCAAGGTGAATCGTCGAGGAGAGGAAAATTTCCACCTTGCGGTATTTGTAAGAAGACAAACCACTTGTAGAAGAATTGTTGGCAGAAGTCCAAGAGGTCTCCTATTCAATGCAGATACTGCAAGAAGTATGGGCACATTGAGAAGTATTGCAGGCAAAAGCAAACTCAAAGTGGTCAGTATTCCCAATGAGTAAATTTTATGAAAGATCACCAAGTTGAAAAAACAGAGAAGGGGGTATTTATGGATTTGCACACATCACATGTTGATCGATATAATTGGTATGCTGATAGTGCGTGCACAAGGCATATGGCGATTGATGAAAATCTATTTGTTAGCCTTGACAGGTCTGATAGGAACAAAGTGAAGCTTGGAGATGGTGCACTGGTGCAAGATCAAGGAAGATAATTAGTGAAATTCCCTACGGACGAAGATATGAAAATCATAAATGAATGTTGCTTGAATTTTCCAAACAAGGAAGTGTGTCTCCTTACACATGTTGCTAAAAATACCCAAACAGGAAAGTGCGTCTCCTTACCAATGCCTCTTGAATTACTAAAACAAGGAAATACGTCTCCTTACCAATGTTGCTTGAATTGCCCGAATAAGGAAGTGTGTCTACTTACAATTGTTGCTTGAATTGTCCAAACAAGGAAGTACGTCTCCTTACAAATATTGCTTGAATTATCCAGACAAGGAAGTGCGTCTCCTCACAAATGTTTGTTTGAATTCACCAAACAAGGAAGTGCATCTCCCTACAAATATTGCTTGAATTTCCCACACAAGGAAGTGAATCTCCGTTCAAATACCTCTTGAATTACCAAAAAAGAAAGTGTGTTTCCTTACCAATATTGCTTGAATTACCGAAATAAGAAAGTACATCTTCTTACTAATGCATCTTGAATTATCCAAATAAGGAAGTACGTCTCTTTACAAATGTTGCCTTAATTACCCAAATAAGGAAGTGTGTCTCCTAGAAATATTGGATTATGAGTTTTACCATGATTTTGAATACCAAATCTATGCAGCAACATTGCCTCTTGCATTTGTAGAAGTGAGAATATTATGACTTTCGATGTTTAGGCTTTGAAATACTTGACTCGAAGCTAGCATGTGTTCCTGTTTCATACTAAGAAAGCTTGTTAGTTTAAAAACATGGTGGCTGGTTTGTGGCTTTGGCTTTCGTGGAAATCGCTCTTGCCCCTGTCACATTTAATCTTGCTTTCAACCATTAGCATGTGTCACTGGCTTGCTGCATCATTGACCCGAACTCAGATTATTAAGAGTGACTCTGAAATAGATATAGTATCTCTCCTTTGTCATGCTTCTCAAATAAACCCTTTGAACCTTGGTATTTCCATGAGTTCCCAGACTTGTTGGTTGACACAACTTTTGGCATGCCTTATTTTGGCTCACAATCATGTCCCTTTCATGTGTTGGTCTTTTGTCTTGCTTTGCGCAATTGAAGAAGCTGGTAGCCAGTTTTAAAATCTTTTCTCACTTATTTTGACATGGACTTGACTCAAAGACAAGAGAAAAAAAATGACAATGATTTTTATTTGGACAACTGACTAAATAAAAATAAAAAATAAAGAAAAGAAATAAAAGACAATGAATGTCCCCATTTGAAATAAAGAAATGAAAATTTATCTAGAAATGACAGTCAACTCTAATGATTATGCCATGTATTTTGGATCAAGCTGCCTGATCTTTCCATTCAAGCTTTCTACCAATTGTTCTTGAGTTAATGGCTCTAAAACTAAGTTACTTGCTTAGACCCATTGCATTCGAAGAGCTCATTCGGCTAGTGGCACATTGAAGGATTTTTGCCAACACGGCTCTCTCATTTTTCTCTCAACTCACCATTGCCTTATGGTGCCCGTGGGGTTTTCACTAATAAGACTCTCTCATTTTATCTCTATCCTGATTCCTTATGCTGAGGAAGACAAGTAGTTCTCAAAATGCGTTATCATATCCCTTGCATGCTTAGCCTTAACATTCTCAAAGATTGACTTGAAGGTCTTTCTTTGGTTGTACCTTGGCTTTTGGATAGGGTTAGAAAGATAGGATGACATGAGGCTCGAACGACACTTGAAGTGGTGTAGGACTTACAACTTTTGGAATCGACTCAAACAATGAGGATCAACTCATTCCCCAGTTCCTTTTGACTAGGCAATTCTAAATTGTTTATTTGGTTGGACCGAGCCCAAAGTAGGGCAGCCTATGTATCTCACCCCCAAGAGAGGAGAATCAGGTCACGCATAGTTCTGGCAACTTGTTTTGCATGATTTAGACTTTTGATTCTTTTTCTTTTATTGACACTCTTTTCTCTTTTTTCTGATTCTATTTTTCTTGACATTCTTCTCTTTTCTTTCTTTTTTGGACACATTTTTCTCTTCTTTTTTTCTGACACTATTTTTTGCTCGACACTTTTCTTTTGAGCTTTGCTGACTCTATCTTGATTCCAAAAGAGGGGTATGAAAGAAAATAACACTAAGGCTCAAACGGGGTAAACAAAGGATGACACAATGTTTGGGTAACAGAATAAAATGCCTTCGTCATATCAATCATTGAAAATACTAGTACATAGCATGCAATGTGAAAGTGCATGATCAACATCACTTGTGACATGTTTTACAACACTAACTTGCCCCGAGCATATGTGCCACCTCTTCTTCTACACTTGTCGAACATACAACTCCACCCTTGTTGTATATCCCTCACATTGAATGACTCATGCTTTCGTGGAGTTTGTTTTAGCTCTTTCCTAGGGAGAACACATCCACTATTTGACCTAATTGAGCTAGGTTTTTCAATTGATGACCAAGTTATTCTTACGATTCTCAAAATAATTGCCTTAATTTTTGAAGAAGGATTCAACTTGTCACCAAATGTCTCAGCACTCCACCTATTTTCTTGGATGTTTTTCCTAACTTTAGCCCTCAGATTCAATGTTCATGCTTAAACTGGATTTTAAGATCTGGCTGAAAATTTCACTAGCATGTCATATCGCTAGAGTCAACATAAAATGTACTATGTAAAGAAAACAAACAAACAACACATATTTAAAACACAAAGAAAAATGAGACACTTCATTTAGTTGAAACGAAAGATAGAAGGGTTTGAACATAAATGACACAAGGACAAAACAAGATAGATCCCGAACTAGAATCCTGAAATAATTTGGACAACAAAAAATAAAACAAAACACACTACCAGACCTCTTCCTAGTAGGGAGAGGGGTGACTTCTCAATTGCCCAGCCTGACATCTTAGCCACTGGTTTGCATATCAGTATGACTAGAGCTTTCCTCACTGTCAATGGTCTGCACCATAATTGATTTATTTTGAATCATCTTTTCTATTTCTCTTTTCAAAGAATGACAATCTTCAATACTGTGACCCTGAACATCAGAATGATATGCACAACGTACATTAGCATCAAAACTTCTTGAATGCGGTTCAGGAGTATACCCAAGGAGAGGAGTGATCATGCCCTATTGTACCAATCTCTGGAATAAACTGGTGTACGACTCTCCAATTAGTGTGAAGCTATCTCTTGACTTCTGCCTCATTTCATTGTTTGGCTTGGATCGAAAATCGAACCTGGAAGGGCTTTGATATGTTTGTGGAGTTTGAGGATGACTCTGAAGAGTTGGTGCACGCCATTGTGGGTAAGAAAGGAATTGACTATAGGGTTGTGCATTGTATATTGGATATGTAGGTGGGGGAATACGGTATAATAGATTTTGGGAAAGATTCTGTGGAGCTTGGGCATAATCTTGGGTTTGAGCCTATGGGTAACGATGGTGTGGTCCTCTTTCCCATGTTTGTTGTCCAATCACAATGGCAGATGCATCTTTCTCATACTTCTTCCCTCCGACACTTCCCGAACCTCTTTGAATTGCTTGAGTAGTCGCCTTCAATGTTGCAAAACTCACAATGCGACCGGTTTTAATTCCATCCTCTATCATCTCCCTCATTTTGAGGACCTCAATAAATGGCTTGCCCAATGCAGGTAACAACTGTTGATAATATGTTTCATCCTGCGCTTGAATAAATACCTCCACTATTTTACTTTTCTTCATTGACGGTTTCACCCTAGCAGTTTGTTCACGCCATCTAATCGCATACTCTCTGAAAGTCTTTGTACTCTTTTTCTTCATGTTAGTTAGGGATTTATCATCAGGAATCAACTCCACATTGTATTGGAATCGTTGCACAAATTCATTGGCTAGGTCATCCCAACTAATCCACTTGTCGATGTCTTGGTCAACAAATCATTCCGAAGCTAGGCCTGAAAGACTCTCACCGAAATATGCCATGAGTAATTCTTCCTTCCCTCCAGTGCCCCTTAATTGGTTACAATAGCACCTCAAATGTTCCACTGGGTCCCCATGTCCATCATACTTCTCAAACTTTGGCATTTTAAAGCCAGGAGGGAGGTTGATACTTGGAAACATGCAAAAGTCCTTATATGATACACTTTTGTAACCCCCAAGTCCTTGCAAGTTCTTCATAGCTAGTTCCAAACTTCTCAATTTTCTGGTCATTTCCTCTTGTTCTTCTGTCATAACGGGTTTCTCAGTGTTAGAAGGAAATTCAGGCGAGTGAGTGTCACTGTAAAGACCAGTCAACTTGAATGTAGGCTCGGAAGTATAACGCTGATCACCAGTAATATTCAATGCAGGATCTCTTGTAGAGTAGGGAGGAACAACGTGTGGATGAACATCAAAAGTAGGAGCTTCAGGTGGGGGTGGCGCCGCAAAATCATGAACAACAGATGGAGTCGCGTATGTGGTAGTCTTGGATTGGGGAGTGAGGAAATGATCATTGGAAGTGGTTGGATATTGTTGCCCCGGAGTCGATCCTGATGCATTTTCTGGCATATCAACAAAAATGAGAAATTGTGCATGTGACACGGGAGGCAAGCCAGAAAGATATTCCAGATTATCAGTGGGAACTGGGGGAGGTGTCAACCCATTAGCCCAAGCTCGATGCATCTCTATCATTTGCAGCCTTAATTTCAGAATCTCTTCATTAGATCCTAAATTCTCATTTCCCGAACTCCCTATCTGATTAGTAACAACAAATTCGGTATCCTTGTTGGCCATAGAGTTCTCTGTTACTTGGTGCAATATGGAGGACCAGCCAAAATGCCACAAACCAACCACCTTAAACTAACTGAACAAGAGATAGCAAATGTATTAAAGTTGAACACTTTCTCAAAATCTCTTTTTTTTCTTTTTGAAAAGGTCACCGAACCCAAGAAGGGCGCCTACGTATCTCACATCCCGAAAGAGGAGAATCAGGTGTGCGTAGTTCGTGAAGTTTAGCCACAAAATGACCGATCAACTCTTTTTCTTTTTCTCTTTTTTTTTTTTTGAAACTTTGAGAAGAAAAGAAAATAATAAATTTTCAAAAGAATTGACGAAAATCTTTTTTGCATTTTTCAAGTTAAAACTCCCTATACAAAATAAAACTTATGATTACCAAAGAAAAATCTTTTTCAGTTTTCGATTTTTAATATCATACGACAATGAAAATTAAAATTATTAAAGGAAAATCTTTTTGTAACTTTTAAAGATGTATATGACACCTACTCTAGATGAAGAGTGAAGAAAATCTTTTTGAATTTTTTAAATAAGATCCCCGAACCAACAATAGGCTGTCTACGTATCTCACATCCCAAAAGAGGAGAATCAGGGGTGCGTTGTTCGTCCAGATTGGACAATTAAGGATTAAATAACCAACACCCTGACTTGAGAGACACGAGCACAAACAGAAGATGCAAAACGTCAAAAAAATCTTTTTGGTATTTTCGTGAAATGTACAAAACTCCTACAATTTTTTTTGTATTTTTCTTGTATAAAAACTCCTATGAATGAAAAATCTTTTTGAAGTTTTCGAATTGTGAATGCATGCTAAACGAGACAAAGGAAAAATCTTTTTGATGTTTTTGTTTTTGAGAAATGAGTGCAAAAGGTAAAAATATTTTTGAATTTTTGGATTGTGAAGAACAAAAGCCATAAAAAACTCTAAAAAACTACGACACTCTTTTTTTTTCGATTCACCTTTTCTCTTTTTCTCCTTTTTTTTGTTAAACTTTTCCTTGTCTACACACTTCCTTTAATTCTAGAACATGTTTTTGCCCAAAACAGCCTGTCAAATGACCCTGTTACCCTAAAAAATGCAATATTTAGAAAGTAGGAATGCTTTAGAGGTGAGTCTCCTACAAAGGACCAAGTGGGTCCCTCTAGGTCTCAATATGATGCAGATAAGCATGACCTAAAGGCTGACCTACGTTGGGGTTCACTAACAAGGCTGTTCGGGGGAACGTATGATCGATAGTGGCTGCTTTAGCTTTCCACCTACTCCATACCAGCCGATGGCTCCCCCTCCTAAGATAAAGGTGACTTAACTAGAGGTCGTGTACACAGCGTGCACTACGAACTTGTTGCAGAAAGAATGACTCAGGTTATGCACATGATGTCAGATATAAAGCGGTAACACGCAGATAAAAATTGTAAACAAAGAGCATGCAAGCACTCAACAATGAAAAAAATAATAACACAAAACAACACAAACGTCTATACACCCATAATACCAAACTAAGCCGATACAACTCCAAAAAATAAGCTTGAATTCTGAAATTGTCCCCAACAGAGTCACCAGAGCTGTCACACCCCTTTTTTAACTCCCAAAAGAATTAGATTTTAAAGTTCGAAATGGATTTTTATTATTGAGTGACAAAAGATTGAAAATTTATTTCGAAAAAGGATTATTTACACTTTTATTCAGAGTTGCCACTTGACATAATTCGATGTGTCAAGTCACCTTTGAAAGATCCTTTTTTCAAAACGATTTGACTCTTTAAACTGGTTTGCGAAAAGAGATTTTGGTTAAGGAATTCTATTGACCGAGGGGAAGGTGTTAGGCACCCCTCGATCCCGTGGTTTGACCACGGTCGCTTGGTAGAGCGTATCGGCTAATTTTGACACTACGAATGTACAAACCACACAAAACACGTAAAATAATCAAACAAACAAACAAAATAAAACGAATCAAAAATATAGTGTCCAGTCCAATTTATACAGTCCAAAAGAGAAAATGCGAAAATAAATCCTATCTTACCTACGCTAATCCTAACTACGCTCCCGTATTTTTCCCGATGCCTCGGGCCTTCGAACGTCTTCCACCAACACGATACATCGGGGCATTCCCTTGTGAATAAATACAATGTGTCTCGGGGCATTCCCCGACTAAATGAATACATTAGAATTAAATACGATAAACTAGAAAAGAAATATTCAGGCAAATTCCAACATTCAACCAAAACAACAAGTTCTAAGATTTGCCTACCCGAACCTATATTGCCTGTCCGTTTCAACACATCATAAATCTATTACGATTCATATCAATAATAAATCAAAATTAAACCGAATCTATCCTTTTTGTCAATTTTCAATTCTCACCCCCAAATCCCTTTTATCAATCTCCACAGTTAACAATCACCATTTCAACAATCCATACTCATTTTTAGTAACGAATTTAACAGCAAAACAATATCAATGAAATCAAACTATCATAATCAACCAACACATAATCATAGCCAATGCAACCAATCAAAATGAAGAAGAGAACGGGTTGAAGAAATGGACCTTTCGATGTGACTTTTGTTGATAATAAAGAAAACCTGGACTTCAAATTTCGAATAGAACCTCCACAACGATGAACAAACTCTAAACTCAGTATCGCAAAATAGAAACCCGTTATTGACCCCAATGAATCAACGGAGACGGACAGAACTACGAATCCCAGAACAGTACGAAGACCAAAGAATCGAGTGGAAAGCAGCAGAGTAAACCTGACCCGTACACAAAGCTAAACGCAGAAACTGATTCGAGACTGGACCAATTTCAGTGAAGAATTCACTGCTGGTCCACGTTTTCCGGCCAAACTTGACGTTTTCGGCCAAATTCCCTTAAAAATCCCAGAAAATAATGAAGAAATTTGGACTCTTCATGAGCTGGTTAACCGGATGATGAACCGGAATCGATTCCGGTGAAAGTTTTCCACCAGAAAAAGGTTGGCGAAGGATCGAACCTCGCACCAATCTCCTATTCCGATCACTCTTTGTCTTCTCGGTCTCCCTCTGTAACTCTCTCTTCGTGACTCTCTCTCTGTTACTCCCTCTCTCGATCTCTTTATTTTTGGTGTGTCTTTTTCATGTGTTGAGAGTGACGATGGGAGGGGGTCGATTGTCTGTATATGCCTATCAGCTCCTTATTTTGTATGTGAGTGTGTGTATGATGTTTATGCGAGTATGTATACTGTGAATAGGGATGTGCGTCAATGGTGTGGGTGTGGAATGAGTGACGATGGAGAGTGTTTTCTGTGAGGGAATCGTGAATGGTGCGGTGAAGCTCTGTGAATTGGAAGAAGAAGAACTTTTGTGTGTATATGGGTCCTTTTTTCAATTTGGAAAAGAAAGAAGAACCCCCAAAAGGACTCTGCTGTGGGCCCCTTTTGTGTAATTGAAAAACCCCAATTGGAATTCCTTTTCTGTTAGTATATATGGTGTGGGACTATTATGTGAATGGTGCCTTTGGTTAGTTGCAAAAAACGCTTGAAAGGATGGGTAGTGGGGACACGTGGGGTAGGGGTGAATTGGCGAGGTGTTAAAATTTAATAGGGACGGGCTGTTAAAATAAGATAAAATTAGTTAGGGGTTGTTATTTTTTTTCATTTTGTGGAGGGATAATTAAACGGGGTAGGGTACGTGGTAAGACGAAGGTAAAAATGGTAAAAGTGTTATCGGGGAGGGACAAAATTAGGTGTCTACAAAACTGACGTAGCCTAGAGTTAGACTGATAATACGACAAAGGCCCCGAAGAGCAAAGAATTCATTTTAGACTTGACTCTCACACCATCACCTGTACCAAAATGGACTGTGAGACATTACTCGAACAGAAGGTAGAAGATTAACAGGAGGCATACCTGGAGCTAATTTAACTAACTGTTCATTGTTGAATTTACGGGCTCGGTATGGCCGCGAAAAGGACGCGGTTTCAGATGGGAAACATAGTGAGTTAGCATAATGGGGAATCCAGTGGATGCATTAAAGTAACAGATCCTTTCTGAAGTGTAGGAACAAACAAAATCCATTCCGCTCTAATCAGGATATTTTATTATACTAACAATTTATATTACTTGCCTAACTGTATTTAAAGACATAGAGAGTAGAAGATGCAAAAATATCGTATGTTTTTAATCGTATGACAACTATTTAAAGAGTATATACAAGACCTATAGCAAGAAGGATAGACTTGAATGTTACAACAACTATAAGAACTCTATAACAACTACGTGTCTAGTAGTTATCCGTTATTACGCCGCCGCAAGTTGGTGGTGTCAACAACACCCAATTTGGAAAAATGCTAGTGAAAAGAGACTCTTGGAAGTGGTTTGGTGAGTATATCTGCCAATTGATCAGCCGAATGAAGGTTTTGAACTGTGATATCCTTGTTTTGAACTTGTTCACTAACAAAGTGAAAATCAATAGCAATATGTTTCATCCGACTATGGAACACCAGGTTGGCACAACTATAGGTGGTGCTAACATTGTCCCAAAATATCCGAGGAATGTCTGAAATACGAAATCGAAGCTCATGGAGTAAACTTGTTAGCCAATTGGTCTCAGAAACAGTAGCTGCAACAGCCCAATATTCTGCTTCTGTGGAGGAATGGGAGATAGATCTTTGCTTTTTAGAGGACCATGATATCGGAGAGCTGCCAGGTAAACAACATAACCTGTGGTGGAGGTTCGATCAAGAGGATCTCCAGCCCAGTGAGAATCTGAGTAGGCTAGAAGATGGTGATCATGTTCTTTGGCAATCCGGAGGCCAAAAGAGGATGTTTGGTGTAGATACCGAAGGAGACATTTCGTGTCTGTCCAATGAGATATGAAGGGCTGGTGCATGGACTGTGAGAGTTTACTGACAGCAAATGCTATGTCCGAACGTGTAAATGAAAGGTAATGAAGTCTACCAATGATCCGTATATAAAGAGAGTCATCAACTAGAGAATCTTCAGTGGACTCTGGGAAAGTTATAGTAGAAGCCATTGGTGTTGGAACACCCTTGCAATTTTGCATATTAACTTCCTGCAAAAGATCTGTAATGTACTTCTGTTGAGATAACAAAAGACCACCAAGATAAGAAAAGACTTCAAAACCAAGTAAATAATGAAGTGGACCAAGATCCTTCAGTGAGAATCGGGTTGCAAAATTATCAATAATGATTTGAACACCATGAATCTAATTACCGGTAACGATTATGTCATCACCATATACTAGGACATAAACAATAAACTCAAAATTCTGCAGGGTGAGCAATGAAGAATCAGATTGGGACTTAATAAACCCCAAAGTAACCAAATAATTTTTGAGTTAAGTGTACCAAGCTCTGGGGCTGTTTTAGTCCATAAATAGCTTTTTGCAGCTTACAAATATGCGTCAGATGTGCAGAAGATTCAAAACCGGATGATTGGCGCATATAGACTTCCTCATCAAGACAACCTTGCAGGAAAGCATTATTGGTATCAAATTGACGAATGGTCCAACTTTGTTGTGTTACAATCACAAGAACTATTCGAACAATTACTGGCTTTACCACAAGGCTGAAAGTGCATTGGAAGTCAAGGCAAGGTTGTTGTGTGAATCCTTTGGCAACCAATCGATTTTTGAACCCATCAACAGAACCATCAAGATGATATTTAACCCAAAAAAGACACTTATAATCCACCACAATTTTCGAAGGATCACATGGTACTAGCTCTCATGTCCTGTTCCGAACTAAGGCATCAAATTCATTTTTCATAGCTTCACACCAACGTGGGACTTGTTGAGCTTTCTTAAAGGTTCTAGGTAGGGAGGAAGTGGTTTAAATAACAGTGTGGAATTTCTTACGCTTAAGGCTATTGGTCTGCAATCATGTTATGAGTGGGCGCTGATGTAGAGCTAGGGGCAACAAGAGAAAGTTGTGGGCCACGGGATATGGGATAAGTGACGAGGAAGAGGGTTGTACCATAGGGTTCTGGCTCAAAAGTCCAGTGGACTTATTTCGACACTGGTAAGTGATTATTGTGGATTATGGCTGCACATTTAAATGGGGATAAGGATGAACTGGTGAGGCCGAAACATTTGGTTGAGGTGAAATGCGGCTGAAAACTGAATTTTGTATGGTGAGGGAAGTGGGAAGTGGAGATGTTGGAGAAGGATAAGAAGTATCAGATAAGGGAGAAACTTAATTACCTGAGACGGCGGTACCTGTTGGGGTAGACGAGATGGGTGAATGCGTGTCCATGGGATGCTACACAATGTGAGCAGGAAGCTCATAAGAATCATTTGAATATTGAGTATTATCCTATGGCTGTTGTTCAGTTGAACAAATTTCCCAAGATACATTTTTATTTTGTGTATTTTTCAAATGAGAGAAAATATTTTTGAACGAAAACTGGTTTTCTAAAAATAAAACGTCACGAGATTAAAAAATTTGAAAGTTAAAGGATCAAAACATTGGTGGCAGTAATGTTTATTCGAAAATCCTAAATAAACACATGGTGTCGAGCGGGGTTCGGATTTGTTTTTGGCATATGGTTTAAGTCATGGATAACAAAAGCAACCAAATACTTTAATGGAGCCATATACTTGGGTATAATCTAAAATAAAATTTTAAAGGGGCTTTTATGCTGAAGATTCGGTGTAGTTAGCCTATTTATAAGATAAACAGCTTGTTGACAGGCAAAACTCCAAAAGTGTGAGGGTAAAGATGCTTGGTGCAACAAGGTTCTAGCAGTTTTGATAACATGCCGGTGTCGTCTTTCGACTAGAGCAGCTCTCTGTGGAGTATATGGGGGTGACACAAACTGCTCTTTGCCATGTGTTTTGAGATACGACTATGACTCTAAAATTCACCACCACCATCAGTGTAAAAAGATTGAATTTTGGTGTTGAATTTGTTCCAGCGTTTCATTTTTTTATTTTAAAGTGACCAACCACATGTATTTTGAAAATTGATCAACAAATAACACAAATATCTTTTCTTATCTGTTGACAAAACTGGAGATGGACCCCATAAATCGCTATAAAGAATTTGCAAGGGCTTATTACTTCGCAATGAATTTTCTGAGAAAGTCAACCCGTGCATTTTATTTGAATAACAAGAATTACAAATGGAGCTAGCTTTAGGATCTAAACCAGGAAGGGAAAAATTATTCAAAGTAGTATCTAAAACACGGTGATTAGGATGGCCTAAATGTTGATGCCAAAGGTGAAGTGGAACAGCCAAATTGCATTTAGGAGAACGATGTGTACAGCCCAGTGGCCACTCATACAACCCATCTTTATTCTGCCTCCGAACTAGAGATGCCCCCGTACTCAGATCCTTCACAAGATAATGGGAAGGAAAAAATTCAATAGAGGAATGATTATCACGACAAAACGTAGAAACAAAAATAAGATTATTTTTAATGACGGGGGAGCATAAGGTATTGAGAAGTTCAAAATGATGATTTGATGCACTTATGTTAGTGTTACCGGTATGGGATATTGGAATGGTGTTACCATTACCCATAGCTATCTCCTCGGTGTCATGGTAGTCATGTACAGTGGCAAGGCTTTGAGCATTAGATGTTATATGATGAGTGGCTCCACTATCTACAATCCAAGGGGCCTGTTGAGAAGGAAAACAAGCAACAAATTTTACCCGGGCTTGCAGATGGTTATGTGACTACGATCTGCAAACTCTAGCGGAATGACCTACGCGATCATATAGTTGGCAGCGAAGATTTTTGTCAAAAGGCTGCTGCTGGTTCTTTCTTCGTGGGCGTTGTGCTTGCCATTGCTTATTGTTGGCAGGAAGGTTCACACCTGGACGGCTTGCTGGAGTAATTATTGTTGCCCTGGCGACGAGGAGTTAAGCTTGTCTTTTGTGCTACAGCAACAGTAATGGGAGTTGATAGCATCTTCTTGTCTTCCTCATGTTTCAGGAAAAGCTCATAATCTAGAAGTTTTTCGTAAAGCTCTTCATATGAAATAGTGGAATCGCGGGAACAAATGGCAGCAGAGATTTCTCAAAATTCAGATCCGAGTCCACTGAGGATTTTCACAATGAGTTCCGGGTTTGATACCAGTGCACCAGCAGTTGCAAGTTCATCACAAAGTGATCGAACTTGATGAAGATAATCTGTGACTGGACGAGAATCTTTAGTGACGCGGGCCAATCTATCTCGCAAGCTGGAAATTCTTGTTTGAGATTTGTTCGCGTATGCAGTATGTAAAGCATCCCAGGCAGCTTTGGCGGAGACTACAACAGCAACAGTGGGGGCAAGCGTAGGATCAATAGAGTCCAACATAGCATTTTGAATTAGATGATCTTGGCGATACCAAGGAACGAACTCAAGGTTATCAACATCTTGATTGTTCTGAGAGATGGTGCGAGTGGGGGCAGTGATGGAACCATCGAGATGACCATAAAGATTGTGACCATGCATAAGCATTGAAACTTGATCTTTCCAAGAGGAGAAATTGTGACTGCACGTTAATTTTATGGGCAGTTGTGTAACTGGATTGAATTGAACAACAGTGATGGTATTGTTGATTCCATCAGCATTGGTCACAGAAATCTTAGAGGCCATTTGTGCGAGTAAGCAGAAAAGTACCATAAAGAGATAGAGATTAGAAGATGGGAAAATAATCGTATGTTATTAATCGTATGACAACTATTTAAAGAGTATATACAAAACCTATATTAACAAGGATAGACTTTAAAGTTACAACTATAACAACTCTACAACAACTAGGTGTCTAGTAATTATCTGTTATTAGTATTCATATAGTTAATTCCTCTAAGAAGTTTTAAAAAGTTCATTTTCAGGAGGAACAATTTGGTTTTAGTTATTCAATTTACAAGTTCCCCCTTTGAAACAACTGATTTGGAACAACAGATTCCAAAAACATGCTCAACATGCAAGAAGTTGAATCTTGATCTTCTGCAACATCGCTACAACATCTTTCATGTTTGTCCTTATTGCCGGAGATTCAGCACAACAATCTAATGCCACATTCATGATTGATTCCACTACATCAAGCTCCTTCTGTAAGCCTTTACCCGTTGGTGTTACCAAGTTGGCATCTACGACGTCCATTACTGCATCTGGAAGTGAATAACTCACCCATTGCTTCAAGCTAAGATCTCCCTCAAACTCATTTGGCTTTCTCCTAGTAAACGTTTCCAGCAACATGATCCCATAACTATACACATCGCATTTTGTTGAGACCAACCCATCCAATCCATATTCTGCAGTCAAACAATTAATTTAAACATGCAATATAAGCTTTCTTAGTGGAAAAAGAAAGAGAAAAAATCAATGTTCAAATGCAGAAAAGAGACGTACCCGGTGCAATATACCCCAATGTCTCTAAAGTTTTAGTATATAAATCACTGTCATCTTCACCAAGTAGTTTTGAAATGCCAAAGTCACTTAGGTGGGCAACCATATCCTCATCCAGCAAGACATTACTAGGCTTTAGATCACAGTGAATCACAGCTGATGAACACCCATGTTGGAGATATTCCAATGCACATACCACATCTATCATTATGCTTAGTCTCTGCCTAATGTCGAGGAAGTAGTTATGGGAATACAAATACTTCTCAAGACTTCCATTAGGCATATACTCGAGAACTAAAGCCTTGAAATCAAGATTGGAACAACTAGTAATGACTTTTACAAGATTCCTATGGCGAAGGCTGCACAGAACTTCACATTCTGTATCAAAGCTCTTGAATGCCGCATCTAGCTGAAGATTGAACACTTTAACTGCAACGACAATTCCACTTTTGAGAATTCCTTTGTAAACAGAGCCAAAACTTCCAGAACCAATCAGATTACTCTCACTAAGATCATCCGTTGCTTGGAGCAGTTCATAGTATGAAATTCTTTCTCTTGTTACGGTAGAATCAGCTTGTTGAGGAGTTCTTTTAACTCTTCTATACCTTATCAATATAAACACAAAAGTGATAGGAGCAAACACTAGTGCAATTCCCAGCAAAAGAAAAAGAACAAACACTTTTTTCCTACTAGATTTGTGCTTTGATGAAGTGGGGCACGGTGGAACACTAAACCTTGAAGAACCACACAATGCTTCATTGTTGATGAACAACTGACTCGAGAAGTTCTTGAAAGGACCCCCTGAGGGTATTTCACCATACAATTTGTTGACAGAAACATTGAAATACTTCAGGTTTTGAAGTTTCTCCAAAGACATAGGAATGATTCCAGATATGTTATTATGAGAAAGGTCTAGGAATTCCAAACCTACCATGTTGCTAACTGAATCAGGTATAGGTCCTTGCAACTTGTTGTGTCTCAAAGAAAGGTGAACCAAATTTTGCAATTCTCCAATTTCTCTAGGAATTCCATTTGAGAATTGATTCATTGGCATATCTATCAGTGTTGCAGCCTTTAGATTTCCAATCTCTGGAGGTAAAGAACCTACCATGTTGTTTGACGATAAGTCAAGAACCACTAGAGATTTAAGGTTCCCTAAGCTTGGTGGTATATTGGAACTCAATATATTGGAACCCAGATATATATCTCCAAGGGAAGTAATGTTTCCTAAACAATTAGGAAGAAAACCTGAAAATTGATTTTGAGTCAAGTCTAGGACATCCAAGCGCTGCAATTTACATATATCATCTCCGATAGATCCTGTAAGTTTGTTATTACTCAAGTACAAGCCCTGCAAGTTTCTCAAGTTGCCAATTGATGTGGGAATCCATCCAAAAAAGTTGTTTTCAGAAAGGTCGAAGTCTATTAAGTTGCTTAAGTTTGCAACTTCATTTGAAATTCGCCCTTTTATTTTGCAACTCTCGGCGTAAAACTTTATAAGAGATGTGGAAAGATTCCCTACAGAGACTGGAAGCATGCTGTTTAGAGGGTTGAAAGATAGATAAAGAATTGTTAAATTTCTGCAATTGGTTAATGAAGTCAGGAAGCTTAACGATGAGTCACTTGTTACATTGTTTTCCTCAACGTTTAGGTACTGTAGATGAGTCAAATATCCAAGTGAGTTGGGAATTAAGCCAGTGAGTTTGTTTTCTGAAAGTTCTAGATAGTAAGTTTTGAACAATTGGAGATTGAATGAGGAATAGTCCCAACAAGATTGGTTAAGTTGTTCAGAAAAAGCTTTTCAATGTTGGGTAAGATAGAACACATGTTTGTTGGGAAGGTTCCTGATAGATTATTGCTTGTAAGAGCAATTACTTTCAGGCCTGATATGTTGAAGATCTCCATTGGAAGTGAACCACTAAAACTATTTATCTCAAGAAGAAGTTCCTCCAATTTAACGAGTTTTCTTATCTCTTTGGGTATTTTACCTAGAAACGCATAAAAAGAATGAGTGAATACTAGTGAGTTAAACTAGTTAGTTCAGTAAGTTGTATTTTTTTTTCCTTCTGTCACGCACCAGTAAACCTATTTTCGCTAAGATATAAAAATTGCATCTTGGATAAGTTGCCAATGTCCAGTGGTAAGGATCCCTCGAGATTGTTTTTCCCTAGTGAAAGATAATGCAATGAGGAGATATTGAATATGGATATCAGGACAGAGCCGGTAATCTGATTATACCCCATGTCTAACTCCATCAAATTAACAAGATTTCCCAGTTCTAATGGAATTATCCCTGCAATTTATGTGAAATAAATTATTTGTAGAAGGAATTGGATTCAATACTACTAACAGTCATAAGATAATTAATGCAACAGGAACATACCTGTGAAATGGTTATATCCGAGATACAATATCTTTAAGTTTCTCAATCTTCCAATTTCACTATGTATTGGACCATCAAACTCATTATCAGATAAAGACAACATTTGAAGTTGTGAACAATTTGGCAAGCTTGTAGGCATACGACCGTGAAGCTTGTTATAAGACAGATAAAGCTCTTTGAGTATTGTGAGACCATTGCATAAACCATTAGGAAGATCTCCTGATAAGCTGTTCTTTGTAAATGCAAGGACTTTGATTTTCGAAATATTTAAAACTGTGAATGGTATAGAACCGGTAAGATGATTATCTTGTATGGACAAGAAGTTCAGGTTGTGAAGATTGCCAATTCCTTCTGAAATATTTCCTTGAAGTAAATTTCGAGATAAATCTAAAGTCACTAACCTTGAGGCATTCATGAGTGATGGAGGAATGGAGCCTATGAAACTGATTCCATACAAATTTAAATTTCTCAGGTTTTCAACACTTCCAATCTCCTTCGGGATTTGACCATCTAAGGAATTGAATGCCAAATCCAAAGTTTCAAGCTTTGAAATATTAGAAAATGAAGAGAGGAGTGAACCCGTGAAACTATTATTCCTAAGACTTACAAATTGAAGTTGGTGTAAAAAAACAAACCAAGAGGGAACCTCCCCGCTGAACCTGTTGAAACTTAAATCAAGATACTTAAGCCGATGCAAGCGTGCCATTTCTCGAGGCAAATTTCCATGGAAATTGTTGCTTCCCAAGTCAAGAAAAACAAGAAATGTGAGGTTTCCAAGTTCACGGGGAATCTTGCCTGTTAGAGCCATGTTGGAAAGATTCAAGAATTTCACTCTCTGATGGTGAGAGCCACAAGTGACTCCAACCCAATGGCAAACGGACGTAGCAGGAGACCAGCTTTCATTCAAGAAGTGAAAGGGGTCTGAAATGATTTTGGATTTAAGGGAGAGAAGAGCTAGTTGATCAATGGTATGTGTCATGGTTGAAATAGCCATAATATAGTGAAGCAACAAGAGTGTTAAGAGAAAAGAGGTGAAAGTTTTCTCCATAATGCATAAATTAGAAGGAACTTGTTATGTCCAATAACGTTGTTGTTTTGAGACTTTAAATAGTTATGCAGGGCATGGGATGGGTGAGTTAGATAATAACCACAACTTTTGTAAAATTCAATTGTGCACATTTTTATTAAAATTCTCCATCATGACAAGAAAAACATTATTTCAATTGTTAGTGGCGGATGCATCACCGAGATATCGAGTTCATCCGAATCTAATATTGCCAATGCGGAGATAAGTTTATGCATAGAAATCTATTATAATTGCACCAAGAAATTAAGTCAGAACACAGTTTTACAAATACAATACATTCAATACTAAAACCTTTAAAGATTAGAACAACATACCCAGTGAAAACCTTTAAGCTTGAACTCATAAAAACTTAATTTGGAATCCTCCTATGTCATAAATGTTTGGATGACATATAATTAGTGTTTGACTTGGAAAATAAAGTTTAAGTGGTAGACCAAGAAAGAAATATAGTTAGTGCTTGACTTGGAGAGGGTTCAACCAATAAGTGGATACTTCAAAATGGTTGGTTTGCACAAATGCATTATTTTGGGGTGATATTTAATTTTTGCCCTATACAATGTTTAAGTAATAATAAAGTGGCCAAAAGTGCCCTTAACAGCGAAAAACTTAGAAAAATAGAAATCCCAAGGCAAAAATATTTGTGGGACGTAAGTTCACTGACACAAGTTATGCTCCAAGGCATAAGTTCAGTGACATAAATTATGTCACAGTGCCTAAGTTCAATGGCACAAGTTATGTGATAGGGCATAACTTTAGTGACAAAAATGCTTTAAGTTGGTTCTCAAAGGCTGCATGATGAGACTGTTTTGGCAGTTGCATAAACTGGCTAAGCATGTGTATGGCAAAAGCAATGTCAAGCCTGGTCAATGTTATGTAGATCAAAAGTCATCTTAACTAACTGCCCATTGTCAGTATTGGTATGGCCGTGAAAAGGATTCGGTTTCTGACAACCTTCAAGTCAGATGATAAGCATAGCGAGTCGGCACAATAGGGAATGAAGAATGTCTGCGATCTCAAAAACACACAAATGAACAAACGAGTGGAAAAAAGAGTACAGCACAACACGATTGAATATCCTTCCCTAGAAATAATGCTCAGAACAAGCTTAGCAAATTTCTAGTCTCACTACAAGCTCAAGATCTCCTCTTGGTCAGAAGACACTACCATGTTGAAATTTCACTACGAACTCAGATAAAATCTGTGCGTTGGATACAACGAACTTTATTTTTATCTTCAACAGGTGAAAATGCGATGAAGCAAAGAAGGGAGAAAAGGGCAACTAACAATTAATTGATGCAGAGATATTTGAAATTACTCCAGCTTACCACGTTCGTATTAGCAATCAAATCATTTGATAGTCTGCTAATATTATCCTGAGCTAGACATGATCCTCATGAACTAGCTTTTAAAACATTTGTATTACTTACCCGTTTGTATTCATATAGCTAATTCCTCAAACAATTTTATTTTTTAAAAAAAATATTTCGTTCTGCTAAGATTTTCATGATGATCAATTTGATTTTCATCAAAGTTGCCACAATTTTACCATCAGTAATGCAACTCATTTGATAAGAACACTGCTGCCACGCAAAAGGAAAAAAGAAACCCGTTTGCTATCGCTGCAGGGGGTGGCTTATGCTGATAATAGAAGTGGAACAAGAGCAACTGCCTTTTTTAAAAGAAAAAACTTTTTCTACCAATACAGCAACCATAATAGTCTTCTTTGATGTTTGAATACTTGATGAAGAAAGAGGCACATCATTTGCAACCACTTATTTAAGGTACCAAGGATTTAATTTTAGTTAAAAGACAATAGTGAGATTTATTGTAACAGGCTAGAATTTCTGAATAACAGAATCATGCACAAATCAAGTACTAAAACCAAAAAAAATAACCAACAATTTAGCAAAAATTTGCAACAAACAAGTCACTTGGAACTACATGCTCCACATCCAAGAAGTTGAATCTTGGTCTTCTGTAGCATTCCTACAACATCTTTCATGTTAGTCCTTCTCACCGGAGATTCAGCACAACAATCTAATGCTACATCCATGATTGATGCCACAACATCTAGATCCTTTTGTAAGCGATTGCCAGTTGATGTTAGCAAGTTGGCATCTACGATGTCCATTACTGCCTCTGGAAGTGAATAACTCACCCATTGCTTCAAGCTAAGATCTCTGTCAAACTCATTAGGCTTTGTCCTAGTAAACGTTTCCAGCAACATGATCCCATAAATATAGTCATCACATTTTATTGAGACCAATCCATCCAGTCTATACTCTACTGTCAAAAATTAATATAAAGATGCAATATACATTCTAGGTGGGAAAAAAGAGAAAGGAAAAATCAGCAAAACCAAGAGACGTACCCGGTGCAATATACCCCAATGTGGCTAAGGTTAGTGTATAAATCAATCTCATCGTCACCAAGCAGTTTAGAAATACCAAAGTCGCTTAGGTGAGCAACCATATCCTCATCCAGCAAGACATTACTAGGCTTCAGAATGCACATGCCACATCTATCATTATGCTTAGTCTCTGCATGATGTCTAAGAAGTAGTTGTACTAATACAAATACTTCTCAAGACTCCCATTAGGCATATACTCGAGCACTAAAGCCTTAAAATCAAGATTGGAACAACTAGTAATGACTTTTACGAGATTCCTATGGCGAAGGTTCCGCAAAACTTCACATTCTGTATCTAAACTCCTGAATCCCGCATCTAGTTGTAGACTGAACACTTTAACTGCAATGACAGCTCCACTTCTGAGAACGCCTTTGTAAACAGAGCCAAAACTTCCAGAACCAATCAGATTACTCTCGCTAAGCTCATCAGTTGCTTGGAGCAATTCATAGTATGAAATTCTTTCTCTTGTTATGGTAGACATTGAATCAGCTTGTTGAGGAGCTCTTTTACCTCGCCTATACCTTATCCATACGAACAAAAAAGAGATGGGAACAAATAGAAGTGCAAGTCCTAGCAAAAGAAATGTAACAAGCAATTTTTTCCTATTTGATCTGTGCTTTGATGAAGTGGGGCATGGCGGGACACTAAATCTAGAAGAACTGCACAATGCTTCATTGTAGATGAAAAACTGACTCGAGTGGTTCTTAAAAGGACCCCCCATGGGTATTTACCCATACAATTTGTTGACAGAAACATTGAAATACATCAAGTTTTGAAGTTTCTCCAAAGACTTAGGAATGATTCCAGATATATTGTTATGAGAAAGGTCTGGGAATTCCAAACCTACGATGTTGCTCATTGAGTCAGGTATAGCTCCATGCAACATGTTGTTTCTCAAGGAGAGGTACTCCAAGTTATATAATCCCCCAATTTCTCTAGGGATTTCATTTGAGAATCCATTCGTTGATAGGTCTATTTGTACCAAAGCCTTTAGATTTCCAATTTTTGGAGGTAAAGAACCAACCATGTTGTTTGACGATAAGTCAAGGTCCAGTAGATCTTTAGGATTCCCCAAACATGTTGGTATATTGGAACTAAATTTATTGGAACCTAGATATATCTCCCTAATGAAAGTTATTGTAATACCCCGTATCATGCTGGACTTGATTCCACTCTTAGTTGCATGCATAGGGAATGTAGAGCATGAAAATTTTGTAAGTGTTGAGAGACTTAGGCCTATTTTGAGCCTCCTAACTTCGAAGATTTTAATTTGATCTTCCCGACCCCGAGACACTGATTCTTGAGTCAATTCATGTTCAGGGGTGTAAAGGGAATGTCTCGGAGAAGTTTTGGATTTTCGGACGAGGATTGGGCCGTGCTTGGATCACGAAAATATTAGATTACCGCGATTGTACCGCGTCGCGGTGCCTATAGCGATGGGGCACCTACCGCATCGCAGTGAGCCACCAAAACGCAACTCAGTTGTGGGTTTAAGTGACTGAGGGTCAATTACGTCTTTTCCCATTAATTATATTCGTCTAATCAAGATTAATAATGTAGTCAAGGCATGAAATTCGCCCATTCTCTCCAAATTATTCTCAAACAAAACCCTTCCCTCTTCCCCAACAATCAAGAATTTAATCCTTTTAAGTTCAACATTCTCAAGAAAGTGTCAAGATTAGGGTTCCAATCTTCAAACTAAGGAACCTAAGGTACGTGGGGCTGTCCTAAATCTCATGGGGATGTGTTTTTATGATCTTGTACAAGCTTTAAAGTTACATAAGTTTATATAAATGTAGTAAGTTTGGAAATTCATTTTAAAAGCATGCATTGTGAAAATAGTTTGATGAAAGTACTTAATGATCATGGGGTTTCTTTTCATCACCTTGGTTTATGATTTCGTGTATATGTGACTTGAACTTGAAGGATGATTGCGAATGTGATTTGTGAACCTTTTTTATCCCATGATGATATTTATGAACTTTGTATGGCATAAATTGTAAATTGTTGAGAGCATGATTTAATAGCCCTCTTTTGATCATGATAATTATGTTTAACCAATGTTGAGGGTTAGTTTACAAATGATGACAATTCTTTGAGTATTAAAGTTTTCAATAACCATTACACATGTTTTGAATGAATGAAATTCTTTTGACGGTCATATAGATGGTCTGAATGAGAAGGGTTGTGGGAAGATACGATACGAATGACTTGCAAGTCGGGGTATGACGATACCTCATTGTGAATTGCCCTTAATAGGATAAGAAAATAATGGTTTGTATGCATAAAGCATGTTTTCTCATAAGAGGTTAAAACTGGGCTTAAAGAGGGTTAGATGGTTACCCGAAGAAAGCACGAGTTGAAAGACTCTATGCTGAAATCGTGATTTGACGACACGGGGTTATAGTACCATACTTTGGGATCTTGTATACCTTGAATTCATGTCATCCTAAATTGGGACTATGGTTAGGAGCCCTGCTTTATGATCTTGTTCCCTACCAAGACATGTTGTTTGATTGGGGAACTTGACACCCTACTTTGTGATCTTACGTGTTCCCCTCTTTTTGACACTCCAATCCTGGTGGCAAACCTGGATTGGGGGCTTGACCGCCGAGTCAAGGGTGAATTCCATATAGCCCGTGGAATTACAGATTGTAGGTCATACCATCTAGCTCAGTAGTACAGAAACGAATTGTATCACAATTGAAAGAAATATTTTGAATCTCATCAAGTTATGCCCATGTGTTTTCAAATGTCTTATACCGATATGTTTTATGAAATGCTCTCACCTTTATTGTATAAAGCATATTTTGTTTTGGGGTTGTTCCGCATACCAATACATTTATATTGATCCCCCTATATTCAAGATCTGAGGCTCAGTCCCAGGGTTCCGCTATGCAGTTGATCATTGTCCAACGTTTGGAGTTGGTGAGCCTCCCTTATTTCGGAAGGCCTTGTTTCATGTGATATTTTCATTTGGTTTATAGTTCATGGTCCGACAGGGGGCCTTGTCCCGGTATCAGACAGATGTTGTTTCCAGTATTGATAGATATTTCGCAGACTGGTGTTAGATGTTTTTGAATCTTTATGAACTCATTTCCGTATTAATTAGTTTGAAATAAGAAGATGACCATATTTCCATTTTTTTCCGGCATTTATATAGTGTATGAATTATGCTTGTGATTGCCAGTTAGAAGGGGTTCTCGGGCCTCTATGGTTTGGGATACCCATCGCGGCCAAGGCCCCGTCTCGGGTCGTGACAGTTATGTTCCCTAAACAATTAGGAAGAGATCCTGAAAGTTGATTATTTATCAACTCTATGACACCCAAGCGCTGCAATTTACATAGATTATATCCGATAGTTTCTGTAAGTTTGTTATCGCTCAGGAACAAGCCCTGCAGGATTCTCAAGTTGCCAATTGATATGGGAACTGATCCAACCATGTTGTTCTCATTAAGGTTGAAGTCTATTAAGTTGCTTAAATTCCCAACTTCATATGGAATTCACCCTTTGATTTTGCACCTGTCGGCGTAAAGCTTTCTAAGAGACGCTGTTTATTTAAAGATTCCCTGTCAATGCTGGAAGCATGCCATTTAGAGGGTTCCGAAACAGAGAAAGAAGTGTTAAATTTCTGCAGTTGGTTAATGATGAGTCACTGGTTAAATTGTTTGCTCCCAAGCTTAGGAACTATAAATAAGTCGAATATCCAAGAGAATGGGTAATCAATCCACTGAGTTTGTTGCCTGAAAGCTCTAGAATTGTAAGTTTTGAACAATTGAAAATAGAATGAGGAATAGTCGCAACAAGATTGGTCAAGTTCTTCAGATAAAAAACATGAATGTTGGGTAAGATAGAACCTATGTTTAGTGGGAGGCTTCCTGATAGATTATTGTTTGTAAGTGCAATCTTTCTCAGCTGATATGTTGAAGATCTCCATATTAAGCCGACCACTAAAACTATTAGGGAAAAGCAGTAGCGGACCCAGGATTTAAGAATAGTGGGTGCTTAAAAAAATTTAAAAAGAAAATCACCTCAATCAGGTTCGAACCGAGGACCTTCTTCCAATAAAGCACCTTAAGATCAACCCAAATGTCAATGCACCCAACCAACTTTTTGTTATAGTGGGTACTTTTATATATTTTATACCTATTTTAATATATTTTTTATGTAATTATACTTATTCCGCGTCGAGTTTAGTGGGTGCCGTAGCACCCCAAAATACAACGTAGGTCCGCCCCTGGGAAAAGGCTCAAATATGCCATTTAACTATCAGAAATGACTCATTTATACCATCAGTTAAAAGTTTGGCTCATTCATGTCATCGCCGTTACAAAACCAGCTCATCCATGCCATTACTTTTTAACGGTGGTTTTCAAAAATATCTTTTCCACGTGATCTTTTTTTAAAGGTCCATGTCATTAATTAAAATAAGAAAAAAGGTTCAAATATGCCATTGAACTATCAGAAATGGCTCATTTATGCGATCAGTTACAAGTTTAGCTCATTCGTGTCATATCATTATAAAACCAGCTCATCCATACGATCACTTTTTAACGGTGGATTTTCAGAAATAGTTTTGTCACATGAACTTTTATTAGAGGTCCACGTCATTAATTAAAATAAATCTATGTTAATTTCAAAATATCTAAGATTAGTTAGTATCAGAATTATTTGTCACACCATTTATACTATAGTGATGGAATAAGTTATCCCATATAAATGACGGAATAATTGGGATAGCGGATTTCTTTTAAACCATTATTTGGAAATAATTTTTCAACAATGTATGCTCTCCTAATTCGTGATGGAGAAAGGAGAAGTTCTATTGGTACGCCTCCTTCTTTTTCTTGCTTGCCCTAATCATTAATTGGCTTCTTTTCTTGCATCTTTGGAGTATAGTAGTCACTAGAATTACAACTAATCAGTTACTGTAGGATAAAAAAAAGTTACAACTTTTGAGGCTTTCGTTAAGCATAACATTTATAATGATTTAGAATCAACAAGAAACAGCCAAAGGATATACACTAATCACTATTTTTTATGATTAGAAAAATAGTTGTTGTAGAAAAAAATACTTTAATGGGTGTGGATCGGGTTATGTTAAATGAACCGGTTCTTTTTAATGGGTCTAAGATATTTTGAAATTAATATTGATTTATTTTAATTAATAACATGTACCTCTAATAAAAGGCCACGTGGCAAAGCTGTTTTTGAAAATCCACCGTTAAAAAGTAATCGCATGGATGAGCTAGTTTTATAACGGCTATGGCACGAATGAGCCGAACTTTTAACTGAAGACATAAATGATCCATTTCTGATTGTTCAATGGCAGATTTGAGCATTTTTTCTTAAAAAAAAATTGGCTCATGTAATTAATGACGTGGACTAATCATTGTTGATGACGTGTACAAAATGTTTTTGCCAAAAACCACCAAACTAGACTGTTAAAAAAAGTGGCATGAATGAGCCTTTTTTGTAACGGCAATAGCATGAATGAGCCAAAATTTAAACGGATGGCATAGATGAGCCTTTTCTCAAAGTTCGATGGCATATTTGAGCCTTTTCCCAAACTATATTCTGGAGATTAAGTACCTCCAACTCAACGAGATTGCTTATCTCTTTGGGTATTTCACCGTCAACTCATGAAGAAACAAGGAACACTAGTGAGTTTAAATATTTTGTTCAATCTAGCATAAGTTGTATTTTTTGCTACCACTTCTAATGCGTACCTGTAAACCTATTTTCGTCAAGATATAAAGATTGCATCTTGGTTAAGTTGCCGATTGCCGACTTCCAATCACTTCTGGGATTTGACCCTCAATGGAATTGAAATTCAGATTCAAAGTCTCAAATGTGGATATATTAGAAAATGAAGAAGGTATGGAACCAATGAAACTATTATTTATAATTTTAAAAACTTGAAGCCGGTGTAAAAACCCAAACCAAGAAGGAACATCGCCTCTGAAGTTGTTGAAACTTAAATCAAGAAACTTAAGCCGACACAAGTGTCATTTCATGAGGCAAATTTCCATGGAAATTGTTGCTTCCCAAGTCGAGAGAAACAAGAAATGAGAGGTTTCCAAATTCACAGGGAATCCTGCCGGTAAGAGCCATGTTAGAAAGATTCAAGAATTTTACCCTTTGGTGGCAAGAGCCACAAATGACTCCAACCCAATGGCAAACGGACGTAGCGGGAGACCAACTTTCATCCATGAAATGAAAGCGGTCTGAAATGATTTGGGATTTCAGAGAAAAAAGAGACAATTGATCAGTGGTAATGTTGGTTTGGATCTTGGCTGAACTAGCCATAAGCAACAAGAGTGTTAAGAGAAAAAATGTGAAGGCTTTCTTCATTATTGCAAAAATTAGTAGGTATGCTCTATAACATGTGGTTTGAGAATTTAAATAGCAATGAGGTCACCCTTTCGTTCATATCAATACTAATACCACTAAATCAACCAAGCCTTTCACATCTCAATCAGAATTATAAATATGGTGGCAAAAAGTCCTCTAATCAACCAAAGACTTGTCAAGTCAACCAAGCCTTTGCAAATTGCCTTGCTTTCATATTCTGTAGAATTGTGTGATGAAGAGTAGTGTCATCTCAATATTAATCATGTTAACTCAACCTTACACTAGTGGATTTATCCCAGGCAATTAGAGCCTTCCTAGAGAGAGTCAAATTTTTTCCAATGAATTACTTTCTATAAAGATGAATAATTTCATTCTAAAAAAGATTTTATTAATTATAATGTGCATGAAGAAATGCCCTATTATCACTCACTTAGACTATGCTAATGATACTATTCTTTTTTTTCTCAGGTAATAGCAACTCTCTAGCTCTTATGCTATTTGGTGGCTCCAAAAACTAATGCTGATAGACTTGAGGAATTAAACCAACTCATTGGCGTAACTGGTAAAGGTTCTTCCATATGACCACGAGGTTGCGGGTTCGAGCCGTGGAAACAATCTCTTACAGATATGCAAGGTATGGCTGTGTACGATAGACCCTTTCCTAGAACTTTGTGCACCAGGCTGCCCTTTTATTGGCTTCAACAACAATTACTTTCCTCATGAATCTATTATAGTTCTATGATTTCATGCCCTTTCAATCATGAATCTATTATAGTTGTAAACTGTAATGATTTTCTGTTATAATCGCATATTGTATAGTCTCTTCTGCTTAAATTATCCTGAGCTAGACTTGAGCCTCATTTACTTCAAGATAATTATGATGATCAATTTGATTTTCATCAAACTTCCCAAAATTTCACAATTAGTAAGGAAACTCATTTCATAAGAATATTGCTGACACGTAAAAGGTAAGAAAACATAAACTCACTCAGCCTCTGCATCAGTAAAAAGCACCCGGTTTGCTATCGCTGCAGGGCCAGGGTGGCTTATGGAAATACAGGGAAGGACTAAACAAAGGATAGAAGCAGAACAAGAACAACTGCCTTTTTTGCTGAAAAAAAAGAGGTTTTTCTACTAATGGTCTTCTTTGATGTTTGAAAACTTGATGAAGAAAGAGGCGCATCGTTTGGATAGTATTGGACCACTTAAATAAGGTACCCAGGATTTAAATTCAGTTAAAAGGCAGTAGTGAGATTCATTGCAACCATCTAGAACTCCTGAAACAGAATCATGCACAAATCAAGTGCTAAAACCAAAAAAATAAAAATTAGAACCAACAATTTAGCAAAAATTTGCAACAAACAAGTCATTTGGAACTACATGATCCACATTCAAGAAGTTGAATCTTGGTCTTCTGTAGCATTCCTACAACATCTTTCATGTTAGTCCTTCTCGCCGGAGATTCAGCACAACAATCTAATGCCACTTTCATAATGGATGCCAAAACATCTAGCTCCTTCCGTAAGCGATTACCAGTCGACGTTAGCAAGTTGGCATCTACGACGTACATTACTGCCTCTGGAAGTGAGTAACTCACCCATTGCTTCAAGCTAACATCTCCCTCAAAATGATTACGCTTTCTCCTGGTAAACGTTTCCAACAACATGATCCCGTAACTATAGATATCACATTTTGTTGACACCAATCCATCCAGTCCATATTCTAAGTCAAACAATTAATTTAAAGATGTAATATTTCCTTGGTGGGAAAAAAGAGGAGGAAAAATCAATGTAAATAACTAGCAAAACAAAGAGACGTACCCGGTGCAATATATCCCAATGTTGCGAAGGTTTTTGTTTATAAATCACTCTCATCTTCACCAAGAAGTTTTGAGATACCAAAGTCCCTTAGGTGGGAAACCATATCCTCATCCAGCAAGACGTAACTAGGTTTCAGATAACAGTGAATCACTGGCAATGAGCACCCATGGTGGAGATATTTCAATGCACAAGCCACATCTATCATTATGCTTAGTCTCTGCATGATGTCTAAGAAGTAGTTGTGCGAATACAAATACTTCTCAAGACTCTCATTAGGCATATACTCGAGCACTAAAGCCTTAAAATCAAGATTGGAACAACTAGTAATGACTTTTACGAGATTCCTATGGCGAAGGTTCCGCAAAACTTCACATTCTGTATCAAAACTCTTGAATCCCGCATCTAGTTGTAGACTGAACACTTTAACTGCAATGACAGCTCCACTTCTGAGAACGCCTTTGTAAACAGTGTCAAAACTTCCCGAACCAATCAGATTACTCTCGCTAAGCTCATCAGTTACTTGGAGCAATTCATAGTATGAAATTCTTTCTCTTGTTATGGTAGACACTGAATCAGCTTGTTGAGGAGCTATTTTACCTCGCCTACACCTTATCCATACGAACAAAAAAGAGATGGGAACAAATAGAAGTGCAAGTCCTAGAAAAAGAAATATAACGAGCAATTTTTTCCTATTTGATCAGTGCTTTGATGAAGTGGGGCATGGCGGGACACTAAATCTTGAAGAACCGCAAAATGCTTCATTGTAGATGAAAAACTGACTCGAGAGGTTCTTAAAGGGACCCCCCAAGGGTATTTCCCCATACAATTTGTTGACAAAAACATTGAAATACTTCAAGTTTTGAAGTTTCTCCAATGACTTAGGAATGATTCCAGATATATTGTTATGAGAAAGGTCTAGGAATTCCAAACCTACGATTGTACTCATTGAGTAAGGTATAGCTCCATGCAACATGTTGTGTCTCAAGGAGAGGTACTCCAAGTTTTGCAATCCCCCGATTTCTCTAGGGATTTCATTTGAGAATCCATTCATTGATAGATCTAGTTGTACCAAAGCCTTTAGATTTCCAATTTCTGGAGGTAAAGAACCAACCATGTTGTTTGACGATAAGTCAAGGTCCAGTAGATCTTTAAGATTCCCCAGACTTGTTGGTATATTGGAACTGAATTTATTGGAACCCAGATATATCTCCCTAATGAAAGTAATGCTCCCTAAACAATTAGGAAGAGATCCTGAAAGTAGATTATTTATCAACTCTATGACACCCAAGCGCTGCAATTTACATAGATTATATCCGATAGTTCCTGTAAGTTTGTTACCGCTTAGGAACAAGCCCTGCAGGATTCTCAGGTTGCCAATTGATGTGGGAATTGATCTAACCAAGTTGTTTTCATTAAGGTCCAACTCTATTAATTTGCTTAAGTTCCCAACTTCATATGGAATTCGCCCTTTGATTTTGCACCTGTCAGCGTAAAACTTTCTAAGAGACGCTGAAAGATTCCCGACCGATACTGGAAGCATGCCATTTAGAGGGTTCCGAGAAAGAGAAAGAAGTGTTAAATTTCTGCAGTTGGTTAATGTCACGACCCGAACTAGGGCCTAGCCGTGACGGACATCCCGAACCATAAAGGCCCGGAACGCCTTTCTCTATCTGGTAATCATGCACAACATTCATATAATAAAAGAAGATGCGGAAACATAATCTGCTATGGAAACATGGTCAATTCTAAATTCAACATAATTATGGAAACTGCAATTCAACAACATCTAAATAACATCTGACTCGGTCTACGAAATCTCTACTACATGAAAATCTGACAATTGTCTGAAACTGGGACAAGGCCCCCAGTAGACCAAATCTAAAATAAGTGACATAATCTGAAAAGACAGGCCTTCTGGAATAGAGAAGGCTCACCACTGCATAATTTGATCAGCTGTCTGAATTATCTACTGCTTATCTGGACCCCTAGACTGTGCCTCAGAACCTGAGAGGTTGGAGGGGGAGGGGTCAATACAGATGTACCGGTACGCAGAGTAAATCCAAAATAGTCATTTATAATCAGCATATATAAGAGCAGTTTAAAGCAATTCATAACCATATCATACAGTAAGAAATCACATGGGCATTTTTTAAAGACTCTGTAAAATCATCTTAACTTTGTGACTCTTTGTTTTACTTCTGCGCTAGGTGGTATACCCTAAAACTCTATAATTCCATGGGATATATGGAATTTTCCATTAACTCGGCAGCCAAGCCCCCAACCCAAGTTTGCCGCAAGGGTCGGAGTCTCTGCTCTGTACGCCACAGGGCACTAGGCCAGCGTAAAAATTCCTCATGGGAAATAATGTACCCGTATCGGCAAAACACAGTTTCAGGCTAAGAGTTACTTGAACTCAAGCCTTCTTCAAGTAACCACCTAACCCTCTTTAAGCCCATTTTTAACTCTTTCAAAACATGCATTCTCTGAAAACGTAGTCTGAAATCATACTTTGAAAACATACTCTGTTATGGCATACATACTTATGGTATCGTCATACCATGGACTTGCAAGTCACATCTCTGAGCCATCTACAGCATATTATCTCTCTTCTTTCAATACATAAATTTTGGACCACCATGTTATTAAACAATAGTCAAGTAAAATCATACTTCAAAACATAAGTCAAAATATGCAAAGACCCTCTCTCTTTATCATTTCAACAAACATGTGGTGATCATGCCAAATCCTCAAATCACATGCAATTCTTCCTCTTTAAACAAGAACATGATTATTTCAAGAAACTCCCTCTCATCATTATCAAAATCATGATAAATATTTATTATTGAAAAGATCACTTTCAAAACATTACATATGCATCTCAAATCCTTCTCAACAAGTTCACAAACTCTAAATTATCAAAGAGAGGGATTTCAATAATAATGCTCTCAATCAAATCTTCAATATCATACATATACACATAGGTGTAAATCAATTTATGGAGAAGGCCTAAAGTCCAAAACAATATCGTTATCAAAACATCCATAATGCAAAATTTAAAGCATAAGTTCTAAAACCCCTTTAAAAATTCATGCTTGATAATCTTTAAATCATGGTCTAGAGTTTAATAGCCCATGTAGTTTTTTAGGATGAACTCCACGTACCTCTATTTCAGAAAGTAATGGATGATTCTTGAAGCCTACGATGCGAGGATTTCAAATCTCCAATTATCTTCTAAAACTCACGGTTGAATCTTGAGTTGCGAGGATTTTTAGTTTGAAACCCTAATGGAGTTTCTTGAGAGATTTTGATGAAAATCATCTTACTTTGGCCTTCTTGGGATTAAATCCCATGTTAGAGATGATAAGGGGTTGGAGAAGTATCATTTTACCCTTAATGAGACGGAGTAAAAATATAATCGGTGCTCGATTTTATGGGTCACCGTGACGCGCCACTATCGCGGTGGCTCACTAAAAATTGACGAATGTGAAATTGGGATACTTCGCTATGCACCACTATCTCGAGGTCCCACTAGAATTTGACAATTGCTAATTAAACCATCTCCGCGACGCGCTAAGCACCAAAATGTTGATGTTTTACGGCTAGCATATAAAATAGCCATAACTTCTTCACCAAGTGTCCGTTTTGGACGAATCTTATATCGACGGAAAGCTTATTCAGTCATCTACGTAATGAAAAGTTGAAATATACAGAATTCCACAGGTAAAATAAGTGTAAATCACTCTAGAGCCAAAGATTGACACTTTAGGGACAAAATTTAGCTAGGAAAAGTTTGAGGGCGTTACAATATCCCCCCCTTGGGAACATTCATCCCCGAATGTTGACGCGGGACATAGACAAGCATAATTTTAAGCATACTAAGGCACAGAAAGAATAAATCAAGGGTTGTACCTTCCATTTCGTCATTCACCTTCCATTTTGTCATTCATTGGATCAAAAAGGTTTGGGTATCTAGCTCTCATGTCAACTATTGATTCCCAAGTCGCTTCTTCAATTTTCTGGTTTCTCCGCCATACTTTAACCAATGCTATCTCTTTGTTCCTCAATCTTCTAACTTGGCGATCCAAAATTTCTACAGGCTCTTCTTCATAGGATAAGGAGTCTGTCACTTTGATTTCTTTGACAGGCAACACTAAAGAATGGTCTCCAATACACTTCTTCAACATAGATATATGAAACACCAGATGTACAGAACCCAAACTAGCTGGCAATTCCAACTCATACACAACTCCACCTATCTTTTTCACAATCTGATATGGTCTTATATAACGAGGACTCATCTTACCTTTCTTTCTAAATCGCATGACTCCCTTTATGGGAGAAACCTTGAGAAACAGCCAATCTCCAACCTTAAACTCTAGATCTCTTCTCCTAACATAGGCGTAGGACTTTTGGCGACTCTGAGTTGTCTTAAGTCATTCTCTAATGACTTTCACATCCTCTATTGCCTGATGAACAAGATCAGGCCCAAACATCTGCATCTCGCCTACTTTATACCATCCTATCGGAGACCTATATCTTCTTCCATACAACGCCTCAAATGGTGCCATCTTAATACTGGAATGGAAACTGTTATTATACGCGAACTCTATTAGGAGCAAGTGCTCTACCCAACTTCCTTTAAAATCAATCACACAAGCCCTCAACATGTCCTCAAGGGTCTGAATGGTGCCCTCGGCCTGCCCATCAGTCTGAGGGTGGAAAGCAGTGTTTAGGTTCACTTGGGTACCTAAACCTCTCTAAAAAGATCTCCGAAACTGAGAAGAAAATTGTGTACCTCAGTCGGATATGATGGACACAGGTGCCCCATGCAAATGAACTATTTCAGTAATAAACAGCTTGGCATAATCCTCTCCCGAATAGTTAGTCCTGACAGGTAGAAAGTTGGTTGTCTTGGTCAGCCTATGTACAATTACCCAAATGGAATCATACTGGTTTTGGGACCTCAGAAGTCCTGTAATGAAGTCCATATTAATCATCTCCCACTTCCACAAGGGTAAAGCTATCTCTTGGGAAGAACCATCTGGCCTCAAATGCTCTACTTTAACTTGTTGGCAATTCAAACACTTGGAAACAAAGTCATCCACATCACGCTTCATATTATTCTATTAATACATAGATTTCAGATCATGGTACAGCTTAGTAGAGCCTGGGTGAACAACATACCTCGAAGTGTGAGATTCATCAAGGATTCTCTACCTCAGAACATCTACATCTGGCATGCACAACCTACCCTGATATCTCAAAATGCCATCACCACCAATCTCAAACGACATCACCTTTTGGTGACCCACATCACTCTTTATCTGCATCAAGATGGGATCTTCGGCCTGCTTTTCTTTAACTTCTCCACAAAAGGATGATTTACATATCTCATGCACAACTACCCCTCCATCTTCGGAATCTAAGAGCCGCACTCCAAGATTTGCAAGTCGATGAACATCCTTCATTATTTCTCTCTTTCCTTCCTCAATATGAGAAAGGCTTCCCATAGACAATCTACTGAGGCCGTCGGCTACCATATTTGCCTTACCAGGATGATAGTGCAGGCTCATGTCATAGTCTTTTAAAAGTTCCAACCATCGCCTCTGCCTGAGATTTAATTCTTTCTGCGAGAAAATATACTGTAAACTCTTGTGGTCAGTAAATATATCAACATGTACCCCATACAAATAGTGCCTCCAGATCTTAAGTGCAAAAACCACAGCCGCTAACTCTAAGTCATGAGTAGGGTAGTTTCGCTCATGCACCTTTAACTATCTAGATGCATAAGCCACTACCTTACCGTGCTACATAAGAACACACCCAAGTCCCACTCGGGATACATCACAGTATACAACAAAACCTTTTGTACTCTCCGAAAGAGTCAAAACAGGAGCAGTAGTTAACTTGTCTTTCAACTTCTCAAAACTATTCTCACAAGAGTCAGACCACGAAAACTTCACCTTTTTCTGAGTCAACTTAGTAAGTGGTGCAACTATGGAAGAAAAACTCTCTACGAATCTTCTGTAATAACCCGCCAAACCCAAGAAACTCTGAATGTCGGTTGGAGTCGTGGGTATGGGCCATTTTCTCACTGCCTCAATCTTTTGGGGATCAACCTTAATCCCCTCACTAGACACAATATGCCCCAAGAACGTAATAGAATTCAACAAGAATTCACACTTGGAAAATTTTGCATATAATTTATGTTCTTTGAGAGTCTGAAGTATAGTGCGGAGGTGATTGGCATGATCCTCCTCGCTCTTAGAATAGACCAAAATGTCATCAATAAAAACTATGACAAATCGATCTAGAAACTGACAGAAAACCCAATTTATTTGGTCCATAAAAGCTGCAGGGGCGTTAGTCAACCCGAAGGACATGACTAAGAATTCATAATGACCATAGCGGGTTCAAAAAGTTGTTTTGGGAATATCTAACTCTCTAACCTTCAACTGATGGTATCTCGAATGAAGGTCTATCTTTGAAAAACACTTAGCACCCTGAAGCTGGTCAAAAAGATCATCAATCCTAGGAAGGGGATATTTATTTTTAATTGTGACCTTATTCAACTGACGGTAATCTATGCACATACGCAGGGAATCATCTTTCTTTCGTACGAAAAGTACAGGTGCACCCAGGGAGACACACTGGGGAGGATAAAACCTTTATCTAGAAGATCCGCTAGCTGTTCTTTCAACTCTTTTAGCTCTACACGAGCCATCCTATATGGCAGAATAGAAATAGGATGGGTATCTGGCAATAAATCAATACCAAAATCTATCTCTCTAGCAGGTGGTATTCCTGGGAGATCATTTGGAAAGACTTCCGGGAATTCATTCACTATGGGGACAGACTGAAGAGGAAGAATTTTGGCACTAGAATCTTTAACCCAAATAAGATGATACAAGCAACCTTTGGAAATAAGTTTACGGGCCCTGAGATAAGATATGAAGTGCCCTCTAGGTGCTAGAGAATGCCCCTCCCATTCTATCACAGACTCATTCAGAAAAGAAAAGGTGACTCTTCGGGTCCTACAATTCAAGGTGGCATAGTACGAATGGAGCCAGTCCATCCCTAAGATGGCATCAAAATCAACCATATCAAGTTCTATGAGATCTACCTCAGTATCCCGACTGAAAATAAACACAACACAGCTTCTATACACCCTCCTAGCCACAACAGAATCTCCCACGGGGGTGAAAACAGAAAAAGGTTCAGCAATCACATTGGGCTCAAACCCAAAACTATTGGCCATATATGGGGTCACATAAGACAAGGTAGACCCGGGATCAAGTAACACATATACATCACGAGAAAATATTTGCAATGTACCAGTGACTACGTCTGGCGAGGCCTCTGCCTCCTGGCGTTGGTCAAGGCATACAATCGGTTTTGGCCATTACAAGCAGCTGAAGGGGCGCCCTTCTGAGGCGGTGGCGGAGCAGAGGAATTTGCCTGAGATTTGGATCCCCCAATATTACCTCTCAATGTCAGGCAATCCCTCTGAATATGTCCTGGATGGCCGCACAAATAACATACCATGGGGACAAACTGACATCTCCCTCGGTGGTGTTTTCTGCAA
The DNA here is from genome assembly GCA_030864215.1 of Capsicum pubescens. Lineage (NCBI taxonomy): Eukaryota > Viridiplantae > Streptophyta > Magnoliopsida > Solanales > Solanaceae > Capsicum > Capsicum pubescens. The sequence goes on along the minus strand of CM061541.1, from coordinate 248,395,771 downwards.
GTGTTACGCTGAGGAGGAAACCTAGTAGGCTGAGCCACACTCCTCTGCGACTGCACACTCTGCACTCTCGGCCCCTGGCTAGATCGAAAATTCTGAAATCGCTGATCAACTAGAGGTCTGGATACTGGAGCACTAGCTGTGGGCTGAGAGTTACCCCAATTCTTCTTCTTCTGCCATCTACTACCCCCAATTATTGCTCTGCTGCTGACTGTGATTCTAATCCGCTGTCCTGGCCCTCTTCGCTTGTCTGTCCTTAGCTCTAGATTCGATAATTTTCTTTTTCTTTTCTTCTACCTGTTGCATGTGGACTGACAGCCTAGAAAAGTTCATGTCTCTATTCATCATAGCTCTCTGTCATTCAAGCACTAGATTATCTGAAAGGCCGGATGCAAACTTCCTCATCTGAGATCTCATATTGTCTGTCATTTCTGGTGCATAACGGGCCAGTTAGTTAAACTTCAGAGTGTACTCCTGAAAACTTATCTTTCCTTTCTTCAGGTTCATGAATTCTTCTACCTTGGCTTCCCTCAACTCTAGAGGAAAGAACCGGTTAAGAAAGGCTTCCACAAACTCGCCCCAAATTATGGGCTCAACACACTCACCCTTCTCCTCTTCCCACTCATTATACCATTGGTTCGCTACATCTTTAAGCTGGTATGCTGCTAACTCAACCCCTTTCATTTGATCCATATGCATTACTCTAAAAAAAATTCTAATTCATCTATGAACTCCTGTGGGTCCTCTTCTACCTTAGTGCCCAAAAATTTGGGCGGGTTCATTATCATGAACTGGCCCACCCTAGTAGCCTCAGAAGTGATAGATGCATACCCAGTATCTTTCAACCTCTGAGTCTGTGCGGCTACCAGCTGTGCAAGCATATGAATGGATTATCTGAATTCTGCATTCGATATATCCCTCTGAGAAGACTGAGGACGGTTAACATTTATCCTTGGAGCTCGAGGAGGACTGGTTGGGACTGGAGGTACTCACAGAGTGGGGACAGGCTCTTGGGTGTGGGCTCTATTACGGGTCCGCATCCCATAGGTGGGGCAGACTTTATCATCCTGAGTATCTTGGTTATTGGAACAACGAGGAGGCATAGCTAGTTTTCTGAAAAGCAAGAGATCCTTGATTAGGGAACAGATTAGACTCTGAAGCACGAACTAAATCACAAGGAAGAGAAACATTTCTAAACGCCTAGTAGCCTCCTGCTTATAAGTGTGGCGCACTACACACCCATAAATAAGACTCTACCCGATGCGATTTCACAGACACCCTGGGACCATGAACCGTGCTTTAATACCAAGTTTGTCACGACCCGAACTAGGGCCTGGTCGTGACGGATATCCCGAACCATAAAGGCGCGGAACGCCCTTCTCTATCTGGTAATCATGCACAACATTCATATAATAAAAGAAGATATGGAAACATAATCTTCTACGGAAACATGGTCAATTCTAAATTCAACATAATTATGGAAACTACAGTTCAACAACATCTAAATAACATCTGACTCAGTCTATGAAATCTCTACTACATGAAAATATGACAACTGTCTAAAACTGGGACAAGGCCCCCAGTAGACAAAATATGATATAAGTGACATAATCTGAAAAGACAGGCCTTCTGGAATAGAGAAGGCTCACCACTGCACAATCTGATCAGCTTTCTGAATTATCTACTGCTTATCTGGACCCCTAGACTGTGCCTCAGAACCTGAGAGGTTGAGAGGGAGGGGGTCAATACAGATGTACTGGTACGCAGAGCTAATCCAAAATAGTCATTTATAATTAACATATATGAGATCAGTTTAAAGCAATTTATAACCATATCATACAGTAAGAAATCACATAGGTATTTTTGAAAGACCCTGTAAAATCATCTGAACTCTGTGACTCTTTGTTTTACTTCTGCGCTGGGTGGTATACCCTATAACTCAATTATTACACGGGCTATATGGAATCTTCCATTAGCTTGGCAGCCAACCCCCAACCCAAGTTTGCCGCAAGGGTCGGAGTCTCTGCTCTGTAAGGCACAGGGCACTTGGCCAACGTAAAAATCCCTCATGGGAAATAATGTACCCGTATAGGCAAAACACGGTTTTAGGCTAAGAGCTACTTGAACTCAAGCCTTCTTCGGGTAACCACCTAACCCTCTTTAATCCCATTTTTAACTCTTTCAAAACATGCATTCTCTGAAAATGTAGTCTGAAATCATACTCTAAAAACATACTCTGTTATGGCATACATACTTATGGTATCGTCATACCATGGACTTGCAAGTTACATCTCTGAGCCATCTACAGTATATTATCATCTATTCTTTCAATACATAAAGTTTGGACCACCATGTTATTAAACAATAGTCAAGTAAAATCATACTTCAAAACATAAGTCAAAATATGCAAAGACCCTCTCTCTTTATCATTTCAACAAACATGTGGGGGTCATGTTAAATCCTCAAATCACATGCAATTCTTCCTCTGTAAACAAGAACATAATTATTTCAAGAAACTCCCTCTTATCATTATCAAAATCATGATAAATATTTATTATTGAAAAGATCACTTTCAAAACATTACATATGCATCTCAAATCCTTCTCAACAAGTTCACAAACTCTAAATCATCAAAGAGGGGGATTTCAATAATAATGCTCTCAATCAAATCTTCAATATCATACATATACACATAGGTGTAAATCAATTTAAGGGGAAGGCCTAAAGGCCAAAACAATATCGTTATCAAAACATCCATAATGCAGAATTTAAAGCATAAGTTCTAAAACCCCTTTAAAAATTCATTCTTGATAATCTTTAAATCATGTTCTAGAGTTTAATAGCCCATGTAGTTTTTTGGATGAACCCCGCGTACCTCTATTTCAGAAAGTAATGGATGATTCTTGAAGCCTATGATGCGAGGATTCCAAATCTCCGATTATCTTCTAAAACACACGGTTGAATCTTGAGTTACGAGGATTTTTAGTTTGAAACCCTAATGGAGTTTCTTGAGAGATTTTGATGAAAATCATCTTACTTTGGCATTCTTGGGATTAAATCTTGTGTTAGAGATGATAAGGGGTTGGAGAAGTACCATTTTACCCTTAATGAGACGGAGTAAAAATATAATTGGTGCCCGATTTTATGGGCCACCACGACGCTCCACTATCGCAGTGGCTCACTGGAAATTGACGAATGCAAAATTGGGATCCTTCGCTACGCACCACTATTGCGAGGTCCCACTGAAATTTGACAATTGCTAATTAAACCATCTCTGCGATGCGCTAAACACCAAAATGTCGATGTTTTACAACTAGCACATAAAATAGCCATAACTTCTTCATCGAGTGTCCGTTTTGGACGAATCTTATATCGACGGAAAGCTTATTCAGTCATCTACATAATGAAAAGTTGAAATATACAGAATTACACAAGGAAAATAAGTGTTAATCATTCTAGAGCCAAAGCTTGACACTTTAGGGACAAAATTTAGCTAGGAAAAGTTTGTGGGCATTACAGTTAAGGAAGTCAGGAAGCTTAACGATGAGTCGTTGGTTAAATTATTTGCCCCCAAACTTAGGAACTGTAGATGAGCTAAATATCCAAGAGAATTGGGAATCAATCCACTGAGTTTGTTGCCTGAAAGCTCTAGAATAGTAAGTTTTAAACAATTGGAGATTGAATGAGGAATAGTTCCAACAAGATTGGTTAAGTTCCTCAGATAAAGACCATCAATGTTGGGTAAGATAGAACCAATATTTGGTGGGAGGATTCCTGATAGATTATTATTTGTAAGTGCAATCTTTCTCAGCCCTGATATATTGAAGATCTCCATAATAAGTTGACCACTAAAACTATTATACCCAAGATTAAGTACCTCCAACTCAACGAGATTGCTTATCTCTTTGGGTATTTCTCCTGTCAACACATAAAACAAGGAACACTAGTGAGTTTAGATATTTTGTTCAATCTAGTATAAGTTGTATTTTTTGCTACCACTTCTAATACGTACCAATAAACCTATTTTCGTCAAGATATAAAAATTGCATCTTGGTTAAGTTACCGATTTCCTGTGGAAAAAATCCACTAATATTGTTCGTCGATAGTGACAAAATTTGCAGCGATGAGATATTGAATATGGAGATTAGGACAGAGCCGGTAATGTGGTTTTTGTCCATGACTAACTCCACCAAATTAAGAAGATTTTTTATTTCTTTTGGAATTATCCCTGCAGTTAATATGTAATAAAATAAATTTCTGAAGTAATTAGATACAATAAGACTAGTATTCATAAGATAAAGAATACCAGTGAAATGGTTAAATCCAAGATACAATAACTGCAAGTTACTCAATCTTCCCATTTCACTATGTATTGGTCCATCAAACTCATTTTCCGATAAAGAAAGAATTTGAAATTGAGAAAAAATTGATAAGCTTGTAGGCATATGACCGCGAAGCTTGTTTGTGGATAAATAAAGCCCTTTGAGTATTGGGAGACCATAGCATAAACCATTGGGAAGATTTCCTGATAAGCTATTGCCTGTAAATGCAATGACTTTGATTCTTGAGATATTGAAAATTGTGAATGGTATAGAACCTGTAAGCTGATTATAGTGTATGCCTAACAAGTTCATGTTGTGAAGATTGTCGATCCCTTCCGGAATGTTTCGTTGAAGTGAATTATAAGATAAATCTAAAGTCTCCAACCTTGAGGTGTTCGAGAGTGATAGAGGAATAGAACCTATGAGCTTGTTACCCCTCAATTTTAATTGTCTAAGGTTTATAAGACTTCAAATCACTTCTGGGATTTGACCCTCTATGGAATTGAAATTCAGATTCAAAGTCTCACGTGCGGATATATTAGAAAATGAAGAAAGGATGGAACCAATGAAACTATTATTTATAAGTTTAAGAACTTGAAGCCGCTATAGAAACCCAAACCAAGAAGAAACCTCTGTTAGGGAAAGACGGGCACACAATCAAAGAGTCTGACAGGGTAGCAGCGGAAAATACCCAAGACTAAACTTTCCCTTTCAACTTAAACCAAGAGGAGACAAATAAACCCAAGAAAAATAGAGTGATATACAACAAACAAATCAACCAAATGAAACAAGACAAGAATAAAGGCAATCATGCGAGACACCAAATTTACGTGGAAAATCCTTCGGTGTGAAGAGTAAAAAACCACGGGACCAAACCTCCACTATAATCATCAAAGAGTTACAATTTCGTCCTCCAAAATGTCTACCGAACAAGTTCCAAACAACAAGAAACAATACATAAACCACAGCACCAAACACTAGAGAAATAAAGAAGTGAAAGCACCAAAAATGCAGCTACTATTTGGGAATGAAGAACAGGAGGTACAGGCCACCAAATCAATCTCCATCAGTTCCTAATCAAAGATTGAGATGATAGGAATAAGCAGTCTAAAAATCAGCTCAATCGGACAAGAAACGAAGCGGGAATCGCAATTTGAAGTTGACAGCTGTGGCTGAAATTTAGGTGCGAAAATCAGCTTTGTTTTTCTCTCTTTGGCTGCTGAAAACTCTCTTTTTTGTGATGGTGAATAAGACCTAAAAAGATCAATATATATGCCCCATAGTAATGGGCCTATGGGGAAAAGTGGGTTGGTCAAAATTGGGCTTCATTTATCCACATAGGAAGAGAAAAAGACCCAATAACCCAACAATTCTCCCCCTCCCAACTATGTGGAGGAGACCGACATCCCGGCGATCATGCAACAATCTTCAAACTTCCCTCTTGGAAAAGTTTTAGTCATCATGTCGGAACCATTATCATCCGTATGAATCTTCTCAAGTTCAAGCAACTTAGAATCCAACACATCCCAAATCCAATGGTATCTCACATCAATGTGTTTAGACGGACCATGAAATGTAGAATTCTTGCCAAGATGTATGGCACTTTGACTGTCTCAATGAAGCACATACCTCTCTTGAGCACAACCAAGCTCCCCCAAGAATCTCTTAATCCAAAGCAATTCTTTACAAGCTTCAACGGCAGTAATAAGCTCAGCTTCTGCAGTAGATAGAGCAACACATTTTTGCAACCTAGATTGCCAAGACATAGCTCACCCTGCAAAAGTAACCAAATAGCCTGAAGTAGACTTGCGAGTATCAACATCACCGTCCATATTTGAATCAGTATAACCACAAAGAATAGGCTTCCCTGTACCAAAACACAAACTCAGACTAGAAGTGACACCAAGATATCACATAATCCACTTCACAGCATTCCAATGTTCTCTTCCCGAATTAGAAAGAAAATGACTAAAAACACCAACAGCATGAGCAATATCCGGTCTTGTGCAAACCATTGCATACATCAAATTTCCAACATCTGAAGCATAAGGAACTTTCTTCATATCTTCCTTCTCATCATCACTGGAAGGACATTGCTTCGTGCTCAACTTGAAGTGCATAGCTAAAGGTGTACTGACAACCTTAGCCTTGTCCATCTTAAACCTTCGAAGTACTTTTTAAATGTACTTCTCTTGTAATAACCACAACTTCTTGGCCTTTATGTCACGAATAAACTGCATGCCAAGAATCTGTTTTGCTGGTCCTAAGTCTTTCATAGAAAAAGACTTACTCAACTCTTGCTTCAACTTTTGAATCCTACAAGCATTATGACCAACAACAAGCATGTCATCAACATAAAGCAACACAATAATAAAGTCACCATCAGAGAAATTTTGCACAAAAATACAATAGTCTGAAGTAGTCTTCTTGAAGTCTTGCTGACTCATAAAGGAACCAAACTTTCTGTACCACTACCTAGGAGCTTGTTTTAAACCATACAAGCTCTTCTTCAATTTGCAAACATAATTCTTTTTTCCCTTGACTTCAAAACCTTCAGGTTTCTTCATATAAATTTCTTCAACTAAGTCACCAAGGAGAAAAGCAGCTTTAACATCCATTTGCTCAACCTCTAAATCTAGACTTGCAGCTAAGCCTAGAACCACACGAATGGATGACATCTTTACAACCGGAGAAAATATCTCATCAAAATCAACTCTCTTTTTCTGGTTAAATCCCTTCACAACCAATCTAGCTTTGTATCGTGGAATTGGATTACCATCTTTATGCTTCACCCGAAAAACCCACCTATTTTTCAAAGTTTTTTTGTCTTTAGGCAGTTTAACCAAATCAAAGGTATGATTATCTTGCAAAGTTTAATTTCATCTTCCATGCATCAAACCACTTTTCTTTTTCTTTACTTTCCATGGCCTCTTCAAGACTCTCAGGTTCTCCCCCGTCAGTCAAGAGTACATACTCATTGGGAGAATAATGAGATGAAGGTATTCTCTCTCTAGCAGATCATCTGAGAGAACTCTCTGAAGTATCAACAACTGTTTGTTGATCAACCATATCAACTTGCACTGGAGCATCAATAAAATCATGCTGGTTATTCTGAACATGATCATCATCTTCATTATCAACTTGATTTTCATCATCATGAAAATTTTCTTCGCGAGTAGTAGTCAAAGGAACTGGATCAACATCAACTAGACTTTCACTACTCTGAGAATCAACCTTCTCAGCTTTGTCAAAATCTTCAATTGTTTGGTCTTCAAAGAACACAACATCACGGCTTCTAACAAGTTTCTTCTCAACTGGATCATAGAAACTATAGCCAAATTTATCTTGACCATAACCAATGAAGATACACTATCTAGTTTTAACATCCAACTTTGACCTTTCATCCTTAGGAACATGAACAGAAGATTTACACCCAAAGACTCTGAGATGATCATAAGAAACATTCTTACCAGACTAAACTCTGTCAGGGACATCACCATTCAAAGAAACAGTAGGAGATAAATTGATAACATAAATAGTCGTATTAAGTGATTCTGCCCAAAAGAAATCTGGCAGCTTAGCATCTGAAAGCATATATCTAACCCTCTCAACTAGTGTTTTGTTCATCCTCTCTGCTAAGCCATTTAACTAAGGAGTCTTTGGAAGAGTTTTCTGATGCCGAATACCCTGCTCTCTGCAATATCTATCAAAAGGACCAATATACTCACCACCATTATCTGAACGGATGCATTTCAATTTCTTCCCTGACTGTCTTTCAACCAAGGCCTAAAAATTCTTGAACACATCAAGTACTTGATCCTTGGACTTCAAAGAAAATACCCAGAGTTTGCGAGAAAGATCATCAATAAAAGTCACAAAGTAAAGTGCACCACCATGAGACCTTACTTTAAAAGGACCACACAAATCAGAATGCACCAACTCCAGCAAATCGAGTTTTCTTAAAGGTGGATGACTCTGAAAAGAAACTTTTTTCTGTTTACCGGCTAAGCAATGAGCACACTTCTTCAACTTTGCTTATTTTACTCCAGAAAGCAAATTTTTCTTAGTCAAACTATCAATCCCCTTCTCACGCATATGACTCAACCTTCTATGCCACAACTCTGATGAAGTATTATTCTCCACCAAGTTTATCAAGCCTCTAGAAGTAGATCCCTGAAATACGTACAAGTTAGACAATTTGTCACCTTGATCCACAATCATCGAACCTCTAGTAAGCTTTCACTGGCCAGCACCAAGGGTGTTAACATAACCCTCATCATCAAGGTTCCCTGCAAAAATCAAATTCAATCAAACATCTGGAGCATGCTTGACATTATTAAGAACTAGTTTGGAACCATTGTTACTTTCCAAACAAACAGTGCCAATGCCAAGTACTTTAACTTCACCATTATTGCCCATTTTCAACATTCCAAAATTACCTAGATTATAAGAAGAAAATAATTCCTTCTTTGGCGTAACATGAGATGTAGCACCAGAATCCACAAACCAGCTAGACTCATCGCGAATAAGATTAATGAAATTCTCACCACAAGCAACAAGAAGATCATCATTAGCCATAACAGCAACACAATTTTCATTATTGCCTTCTTTCTTTTGTCGTCTTATATCTCTCTTATGCTTGTAACAATATTTCATGATATGCCCATTTTTTTTTTGCAATAGTCACATGTAACATTCTTAAATTTGGACCTTGACTTGCTTCTACTTTTATCTCTATCATTTGAATCTCTGGACTTATTTCTCCCCGTCTCTTCAGTAACCAGAACATCAGAGTGTAAAGATAAAGAAGATGAGGCCTGAGATCTTCTTCTCATCTCTTCATTCAAGACACCACTCTCAACATATTCCATAGTTACAATACCACCGGGAGCAGAATTAGTCAAAGAAACTCAAAAAGTTTCCCAAGAGTCAGGCATTAAGAAGCCAAAGTCCCTGAATTTCTTCATCGAACTTTACACCCATTCCGGACAGCTGGTCAATGACACCCTGAAAATTATTAATATGATCAGAAATAGGAATGCCCTTTTTATACCTGATATTCATCAATTTCTTAAGCAAGAACAACTTGTTATTGCCAGTCTTCGAAGCATAAAGTGTCTCGAGCTTGTCCCACAAACTTCTCGCATATGTCTCATTCATAATATGTTTTCTAATATTATCTTCAACCCATTGTCTGATATAGCCACAAACCTGTAAGTGCTCAAATTCCCAATCCTCATCTGTTATGGATTCAGGTTTAGTAGACACAAACACAGGTAGATGCATTTTCTTGACAAATAGAAGATCTTTCATCTTGCCTTTCCAAGTATGATAGTTACTACCATTCAAACACACAATCTTGCTCATATTTTCCTCCATCATTCAAATCTACAATCAACAACAACCAATGCTTTGATACCACTTGTTAGGGAAAGACGGGCCCACAATCAAAGAGCTCGACAGGGTAGCAGCGGAAAACACCCAAGACTAAACTTTCCCTTTCAACTTGAACCAAGAGGAGACAAACAAACTCAAGCAAAATAGAGTGATATAAAACAAACAAACAAATCAATCAAATGAAATAAGACAAGAATAAAGACAATCATACGAGACATCAAATTTACGTGGAAAACCCTTCGGTGTGAAGAGTAAAAACCACGGGACCAAACCTCCACTATAATCACCAAAGAGTTACAATATTGTCATCCAAAATGGCCACCAAACAAGTGACAAACAACAAGAAATAAGACATAAACCACAGCACCAAACACTAGAGAAATAAATGAGTGAAAGCACCAAAAATGCAGCTACTGTTTGGGAATGAATAACAGGAGATATAGGCCACCAAATCAATCTCCGTCAGTTCCTAATCAGAGATTGAGATAAGAGGAACAAGTAGTCCAAAAATCAGCTCAATCGGACAAGAAACGAAGCGGGAATCGCAATTTGAAGTTGACAGCTGTGGCTGAAATGTAGGTGCGAAAATCAGCTTTGTTTTCTCTCTTTGGCTGCTGAAAACTCTCATTTTTGTGATGGTGAATAAGACCTAAAAAGATCAATATATATGCCCCATAGTAATGGGCCTATGGCCAAAAGTGGGTTGGTCAAAATTGGGCTTCATTTATCCACATAGGAAGGGAAAAAGACCCAATAACCCAACAACCTCGCCTCTGAAGTTGTTGAAACTTAAATCAAGAAACTTAAGCCGACGCAAGTGTGTCATTTCTTGAGGCAAATCTCCATAGAAATTGTTGCTTCCCAAGTCAAGAGAAACAAGAAATGAGAGGTTTCCGAATTCCCGGGGAATCCTGCCTGTAAGAGCTATGTTAGAAAGATTCAAGGACTTCACTCGTTGGTGACGAGAACCACAAGTGACTCCAAGCCACTGGCAAACGGACCTAACAGGAGACCAATTTTCATCCAATAAATGAAAGGGTTCCGCAATAATTTGGGATTTTAAGGATAGAAGAGCTAATTGATCAGTAGTAATGTTGGTTTTGGTCATGACTGAACTAGCCATAAGCAACAAGAGTGTTAAGAGAAAAAATGTGAAGGCTTTCTCCATTATTGCAAAAATTAGTAGGTATGCTCTATAACATGTGGTTTTGAGACTTTAAATAGCAATGAGGTCACCCTTTTAGTCATATCAATACTAATACCACCAAATCAACCAAGTCTTTCACATCTCAATCAGAATTATAAATATGGTGGCAAAAAGTCCTCCATTTTGCCAAAGACTTGGCAAGTCAACCAAGACTTGCTTTATTTTTTGTGTGCTTAATTATTTGTAAATAGTCTTAGCTTTCATATTCTGTATAATTGTGTGGTGAAGAGTAGTGCCACACTTACTAACTAATACTATAGTGTTTAGTCAACCTAGCAGTAGTGGAGCAATGAGAACCTTCCTAAATAGTCAAGTTTTGTCAGTTGAATTACTTTCTATATGATGAAATGAATAATTCATTCAAAAAATATTTTATTCATAAGAATATGCCCTTTTATCACTCACTTATACAATGTTGATGGCTGATTATACAATCTAGATCTTATGCTATGAACACATCTATGGCCAACTAGTGAACACGAATAAATCTTGTTATTTGGTTGCTCCAAACACTAGTGTCTAATGCTGATAGAATTGGGGAATTAAACCAACTCAATCATTGGTGTGACCGGTGAAGTTGTTGTCATGTGACTCGAAGGTCACTAGTTCGAGCTATGGAAACAGCCTCTTGCAACAATGCAGAGTATGGCTACGTACTATAGATCCTTATGGTCCATCCCTTTCATAGACCCATGCATAGCAGGAACTTAGTGCACCGGACTGCCCTTTTATTGGCCTCAACAACAACAACTTCCTTTAAATATCTTGATATCCAAATTACTTATGAAGAAAAAAGATGGCATCCTTCAGTGGTCAGGAACATTACAAGGATAGCAAGGAAGGGTGTGAGTTGCATTGCTAACTTTTCCGGATTGCGTAGTTTGTTATGTCAGCTCCAAAATAGTAAGTTGCATTGAAATTGATAAAGTTTCGTGGAGTTCATAATTGTATAAAAGGAATTGAAGTAATGGCTGCAACTCTTTGAGGCACTTCTTTAAATGTCCTTATACGCCTGCCAGACCGCTTTGAAAACTGTGGGGCATGGAATGCAGTGAATTAGGTAATAATCACAACTTTTGCAAAAGTCTATTGTGAGCATTTTTTATTAAAATTCTCCGCCATGACAAACAAAACTGATTTCCATTGTTAGTGGTGGATGCATCACAGACATATCAAATTTATCTGAATCCAGTATTTCTAACTCATAGTTTAGAAATATAAAAGGTCCAATACTAAAACCTTTAAAAGTTAAATTCATAAAATTTTAATCTGGAATCTACCTATGTCATTAAATGTAAGAATGACGTATGGTTGGTGTTTGACTCGGAAAAAAAAAAATTAAGTAGCAGACCATCAAAGAAATATAGTTAGTGCTTGACTTGGAAAGGAGTCGTCCAATAATTTTACAATCAAATGTACAGTTAGTGCACATGATATGGTGTACAATTTCTTGGTAGTAGATACTTTAAAATGGCTAAACATTTTCCAATGTTGATGACCCATCCAATTTGCCCAAAATTTTAAGGATTGAGCACAATATATTTTCATATTGACTGATTTTAGCTCAACCTAACATAACCCACCTCCAAAGGGTCATTTGCACATGAATTATTTTGGGGTTATAATTAATTTTTTTTCCCCTAGCACTTTAAGTTAAAAGAAATGGCCGAACATGCCCTTGACAGTGCAAAACAAAAAAAAGAAAAACCGCAAGGCAAAAGAATTTGCTAGGCATAAGTTCAGTGGCACAAGTTATGCCCCAAGACAAAGTTCTCTAAAGTCTTACTCTGCGAAATAGATATTACTCCCTCCATTAGTTTTTACTTATCCACTTTAGACTTTCCACGCCCCTTAAGAGATAATGATTAATATGAGTTTTTTTTACCACAATATGGTGGGAAGGTTTGAAATTTTGATACTGATCGATGATGAATCTGTGTGAAACGAATGTGCAGCTGACCACATGATTTATTGACCAAATGAATTTGGTGCAAATTGTTAGTGTATCTACTATGTCTCACAGGTTCAACTTCTGTTGTGCACAAGTAATTCAGGAAGATTATTTTGTTTTATTTTCCATATAATGTCTCGTGCTCGAGTAAATAGGTGTTTAATCTTCGTCGAGACAAGCATAAAAGAAAATATACTCATCTTAGATTTATTTGAAGATCATCAGGCTACCCTCGAACTCTTCCCTGTGGATCTGAGGTGGACAGAAAATATAGAGCCCAACTTATTTCTCGTCATTCTAGTCTTGATATGTTCTTTCCAATTTGTATTTACACTTTGAAGGCTCTGTATGATACAAGATCGACAAGGAGGACACAAAACAAACACCAAAACAATCCGTTAGTTCAAGGAAATCGAGGACCTCTTGGTGACCAATAAGATTACAAGACAAGAACAATAAGATATCTAGGTGTATTGACACCTATTTCAACTAGCCAACAAACTAACAAGTAGTTAACAAGATTAACAACAACAATATGATAACAACAATAACTCACGGTTTCCACACAAACCCAAGAACAAGATGTTGACAACAATAATATGTATAGATAGATAGGTAACTTGACATACAAATGTATAAACACTATGAACCTAAGTGTATATTGAACACAAAGACCCAAGAATTCATACAATTAACACTAAGCTCTACGGTGACCTCAAGGGAACGGATTTCCAAGCAACCAACGTTTCAAAACAAGCAACCAACACAAGTGATTCCACACTTGCTTACAAGTGATATCCACACTTGTATGAAACTCTCAAGAGCTCTCAAAATATCATCCAAGTTCTGAACAAAAGACCTAATATGTTCTATTTATAGTCTAGGTTATAACTTATTACAAAATGACTATAATACCCTTAATGAACCAAGACAAAGGGGCGGCCTTTGAGTGTGCATATTGGACGGCTTTGGAGTGTTGGGACTTGTTCTCTACACTTCAAAGCTTGTTCCATTGGTTGGGAAGCCACTCGAGCTCGAGTCTTTACGTATTGGTCCACAATCATGATCGTACTTGTATCATCCTCCCCTTCTTGAAAAAAGGATTTGACCTCGAATCCGAACCTTGCAAAATAATAGGAAGGACAAGAAAACACAAGTTCCTCAAGGTATGAGGGTTAGGATTAGTGTAATCAATCATAGCATCTTGCCAAGGTGGCTCAAACTTTACATACACCCAAACATCTCTCTTACCCGAATACCCTCCCAAGAAAGAGTCAACTAGTCTATCCACATAAGTGTGACAAGAAACAAGGAACAAGAGTTGCTTATCAAGTGAAAAACATAGACTCTTCTTGGAAAAACAAGTAGGCTTGAAAGCCGAGATAGGAAGGCCATAAATCTCATGCACATTCAATTATTCCAAAAGACATCCCCATCACCATACTTCAAATGACCACCGGGATCAAATGGGTGAAGTGTCCATGGACATGGGTTTAGGATGCATTTTCTTTTCCCAATACTACCACTAGTACAATTATATATCCCCTCTATACTAGCATGGTCTACAACAAAAACAACTAGAGGGTCATCCATAGTCAATCGGCCAACATGTTCAACATCACTATTTTTACACACAAGTTGGTCTTCATGACTTCCATAAGACAATGTACTATCACTTGCCACAATGGCCTCAACACTAGATGGATCAACTAGTGTATCCACAATCGCAAGTTGTACATTATCATCACCAAATGGAGGCACATTTGGCTCACCTAAAGACAAACTACCATTCACACTTAGTTGGCTACTAGCCTCATTCACTCGAGTGCAAGAGCTAGTTTGATTACCTTGTAACTCATGTGTAGCATGTCCACTCACAGGAACTTGATTAGGAAGGATTGGATTCTCTATCAAGTTATCCAACTCCTTGCAAAGAGAGCTTTTTTTCCCTTCCATTCTTCCTTCCACTCGGTCCATTATTTTTTCCATTCTCTCCATTCGGCTACTAAGATCATGTTTCATATCCATTATGGCAGCCATCAAATCGTTCATGGTCACCTTTTCCAATGACATAGTTCCTAACAAAAAAAATTCTAAAACAAAAATACAAAAAACAACAAACTAGTTAATCTTAGAAAAGAAAACATCCTCACAAGCTCTCAAGCTCTCCCACTTTGAAATGCCTCTCAATTGGCCTCACAAGTGTTGGTAACTCATTTATACTCCAAGGAGATTACTTGGTACCAATTGGGGCTCGAGTTCAGAATAGATTCTCTTTTGAAACAACTCTAACAAAATACGTACAGACTTCAACCAAGAAACTACAACAAAATTCAAAAAGATAAAAGCACACAAAGAAACATAGACACGAATAAACGGACCCAAAAACTAATTTACAACCTAGTATACAATTACTAGTTTGTTAATTAGCAATAGAATCAACAAAATGCAACTAAGAAACAATAATTAGAAACTAAGAAATCAAAAATTTGAGCCTAAATTTGTCATGTGAACAGTAAAATGTGACGTGGCAGCCACATATTGGTTGCGGTCTTAACACATTTTATTTTCCAAAATTGAAAGTCTTGAACAATTTGTGATTTAGAATTGGTGGGAATTGATTTAGAAGGAAAACAAGTCTCTAAATCCTATTTTCAAATTCAAAAGTGGAAGACTTGACTTTCTTGTACCATTTCCCTAAAACATGATCCTTAAAACATGAAAAATTGTTGGAAAGTGGTTGAAAAGGTGATTGTAAGTCTTTGAGTGGATGTAAAGTCTTTGGACAAGTCTTTCAAGACTAACAATAAAATACACTCTCTTTCTTCACTTTCTAAATCAAACAACCACTTTTCCTCAACAAGATTTGAAGATGGTGAAGAACACCAAGAACATACTTTAAGTCTTGAAGTTCTAAGGTTCAAGTTGGACCTCCCAAACAACAACAACACTTTCTCAAGCTTAAATTCCACAACACAATCTCCACAATACACGTTCAAGTCTCAAACCCGCAACAACAATTGGCCACAATTTGGTTCACAACAACAACATCAACATTTAAAGCTCAAATCTATATCTAGACTCAAGAGTGTTAGTGATGAAGAAACAAAAAATAGAAACAACAAAACAAACAAAATGACTTCTAGATCTAGACAAGAAAACAAATTTTTCAGCCAAGACAATGACAAAATCCAGATTCGGCCAAGAACTAGAACAAGATGGACAGATTTGCTTCTTTTTTTGATTTTTTTCAGCTTTTCAACATTTTTTTTTAATTTTTTTTTAATTTTCTAACAAGCAAGCCCAAGATTGATCTTGTAGGAACAAGATCTAGCCATGCTTTGATACCAAATGATACAATATCGACAAGGAGGACACAAAACAAACACCAAAACAATCCACTAGTTCAAGGAAATCGAGGACCTCTTGGTGACCACTCTCGGATTCAAGATTACAAGATAAGAACAACAAGATATCAAGGTGTGTTGACACCTATTTCAGCGAGCCAACAAACTAACAAGTAGTTAACAAGATTAACAACAACAATATGATAACAACAATAACTCACGGTTTCCACACAAACCCAAGAACAAGATGTTGACAACAATAATATGTATAGATAGATAGGTAACTTGACATACAAATGTATAAATACTATGAACCTAAGTGTATATTGAACACAAAGACCCAAGAATTCATACAATTAACACCAAGCTCTACGGTGACCTCAAGGGAACGGATTCCCAAGCAACCAACACAAGTGATTCCACACTTGTTTACAAGTGATATCCACACTTGTATGAAACTCTCAAGAGATCTCAAAATATCATCCCAAGTTATGAACAAAAGACCTAATATGTTCTATTTATAGTCTAGGTTATAACTTATTACAAAATGACTATAATGCCCTTAATGAACCAAGACAAAGGGGTGACCTTTGAGTGTGCATATTGGACGGCTAAGGAGTGTTGGGACTTGTTCTCTACACTTCAAAGCTTGTTCCATTGGTTGGGCAGCCACCTGAGCTCGAGTCTTTACATATTGGTCCACAATCACGATCGTACTTGTATCACTGTAGAACTCTTAATTTAAATGTAACATTATTACTAGTATTTTTTGAGATATTTTGTCAAAAGGATGCACCATGTAAATTCCATACGAGCAGATTTACAAAAGAATCATGCACAAATCAAGTGCTAAAACGAAAAAGAGAAAGCCATCTTTACAGGAATCTAACAATTAAGCAAAAGTTTGCAACGAACAAGTGATTTGGACAACAGATTCCAACAACATACTCAAAATGCAAGAAGTTGAATCTTGATCTTGATCTTATAGTTATTTGATCATCAGGCTACCCTTGAACTTTTCCTTGTGGATATGAGGTGGACAGAACTATACTCCTCTTAGATTTATTGCAACAGAATCATGTTAAAATTATTATGATCAGCTAAGGAGTTGATCTGGAATAGGCTAGGGAACAGACTACATTGAAGAGAGAACAAGTTGTATTGATTTCATTATGTGAAGAAAGAGAAGAAGTTAGTTCCAATAAATATCCAATTGGATATTTATAGACTATGATCACTCATTCTAGAAGCATCTAGAATAGAAGCATCTAGAAGATTCTAACAAACTTACTAACTCACTAATCATACCATCCACTGTAATTAGTTACATTGCAATGTAACAGTCACTGGATCAATGAAAGAGTAACAAACAATAACTAAAGCTAAATCTAACAGCTACATAGTTAACTCTCAAAACTAATATATTTTAACACTCCCCCTCAAGCTGAAGGGTACAAAATATTAAGCACCCCAAGCTTTCCTAACAAGTGATGATGTTGATTATAACTTAAACCTTTGGTAAATATGTCAGCCACTTAGTGTTGAGTTGGAACATACATAGCCTTCACCAATCCTGCCTTGATTTTGTCCCTTATAAAATGACAATTGATCTCTATATGTTTTTTTCTTTCATGAAAGATGGGAGTAGCTACTAATTGAATAGCAGATTTATAGTCACTGAGAATGGTAATAGGCTAGATGATAGGGACATTCAACTCACTAAACAGACGTTCCAACCAGGTAACCTCTGCTAATGCTGGAGTCATACTCTTATACGCTGCCTCAACTAAACTCTTGGATATTGTATACTGCTTCTTACATCTCCATAATACCAAGGATCCTCCAAAGTGAATTACATATATTGTTATTGATTTCCTTTTATTAGGACATACAGACGTCTGACGAGCAAGTCAACTCTGCAGTAGGCTGACTCTTCAACTAAATGCCTTGACCTATAGTACCTTTAAAGTACCTGATCACCTATTTGCAGCATCCAAATAAAACTTCTTCGGTTGCTGCATAAACTGACATAAGTTTTGTACAACATAGCAAATGTCAGGCCTGGTAACAGTAGCATACATAAGCTTATCGATAAGCCTTTGATAGCATGTAGAATTATGAAGAATAATACACCAATTACACTAGTAGCTTAGTCAAACTCAACTGAGGTTAGCTTAGCATTTGACTCTAGTGGTGTAGGAGCTGGTTTTACACCAGTAAGTAAGCCCCGTTTCAGATATGATCTCTAAGATATACTTTCTTTGGTTCAATATAACCTTTTTTCTAATCTTAATACTTTAATGCCAAGAAAGTATTTAAACGCTCCTAAGTCCTTGAGCTTGAACTATTGGTGCAATGTTTCCTTAACTTCATATATCATGGTTGCACTATCTCCAATGATGAGGAGATCATCCACATATACCAATACCACAACCATTCTTTCCTTCCTTTTTAAGGTTAAAAGAGAGTAATCATAAGTGCTTTGACTGAATCCTGCACTGATAAATGCTAAAGTAAGCTTGTTGTTCCACTATCTTGAGGCTTGTTTAAGTCCATATAATAACTTGATAAGCCTAAAAGCTTTATGTGGCTCCTCCATCTTGAAACCATCTGACATCTCTGAACATACCTCTTCATCCAAGTTTCCTTGCAAAAAAGCATTATACATCCATTTGATACACACACCAACCTCTTAAAACTGCCAAGGTAATGACACATCTTACTGTAACTAGGGGAAAAGTATCATGGTAATCTAAACCTTCTTACTGACTGTGTCATTTGGCAACCAACCTTTTCTTGAACCTCTAAACATCTCCATTGGTTTTGTATATAATCTCATATACCTATTTTGATTCAATGATATTTTTTCTTGAAGCATATCAAAAACTTCCCAAGTTTTATTATCTTTAAGTGCTTTGATATCCAACTTCATAGCCTCAACCTATCTCTCATCTTTAGAAGCCTGACTAAAACACTGAGGTTCCACCAATGTAGAAAGGTTGGACAAATAACACTGATAGCTAGGAGTGACATTCTGATAAGATAGATAGTTAGCTAGTAAATATCTTGTCCCTTTTTCTTTGCTTGGTGTTGCATAATCCTTCATCCAAGTAGGTCGTTTAGATACCCTAGGTGTTCTTCTTAGGATATCACACACATGTGGTAATGTAGTATCATTTGGTTAATCATGAAACATCTCAGTTGAATCATTAACTGAGATATCTAACACTTTTGTATCAAATATTGCAGGATCCACAGCTGGTAAATTAGAACCTGAGGGACTATCATTTGTTTAAGAATCTACATATATATGAGCAGCTACATTTGTTTGTTTAAAAGAATCTGCAGTGTTCTTGTTAGTAGTTTTATCTGCAAAAGGAAACATATGTTCCTAGAATACAACATCCCCGATCACAAATAATTTGTTAGTGGTTATATCCATTAGAAAATATCCTTTCTGAGTAGTGGAGTAGCCCATTAAAACTGTAGGTTTACCTCCTTATGAAAACTTATCACCCCTTGGTAGCACTGATGCATAACACAAACAGCCAACAACTCTCAAGTGTGACAAATATGGTGGTTTAGAAAATAGCATTTCATAAGGACTTTTACCCTCTATGGCTGAAGAAGGCAATCTATTCATAAGATAAACTGCATCCTTAACATTTAAACCCCAAAACCTAATAGGCATCTGTGATTGAAACTTGATAGCTCTAGTTATGTTTAAAATTTATCTGTGTTTCCTCTCAACTACACTATTTTGTTGAGGTATGTGAGGACAACTGCTTTGATATATAATTCCTAAGGATCTAAACAAATCACTGCATTGAGAATTAAAGAATCGTATCTTATATCTTTAAAATGAGCACCAAACTAAGTTTGAATCATACACATAAAATTTTTAAGAGCCACAATTATTTCAGATTTCAGTTGCAACAGATGAAGCCAAGTATATCTACTATGATCATCAACAATTGTCAAAAAGTAGTATTTCTAATCAAAAGTTAGCATTTTATAGGGTGCCCAAAGATCCATATGTACAATATCAAAACGTCTAGCAGCTCTAGTATTACTTGGAGGAAAAGTTGATCTGGTCTGCTTGGCTAAAGGACGGATATGGCAACTACTTAGACTTCTACATCCTTAATATGCTTCAAGATATTCAGCAATTTTAATGTTTGAGGTGAAGGGTGACCCAGCCTTCTATACCATAGATTGTAATCCTACATATCTACTTCTGCTACCAACTTGTTATGAGACTGCATTCTTTGTGTTCTAGGCACTTCAGAGGTTCCTTAAAAAATGTACAAACCACCAGTTTCCTTACCAATCCCCTTCACCCTACCATTGTGAAGTTCCTGAAACATATAGAAATCAGGGTAGAAGAAAATAAAACATGAACGTTGTCGAGTCAGCTTGGATACTGACAGAAGATTAAGCTTAAAATCAGGTAAAAATAGTACATCCTTCACAATTCCATCTTTAAAAACATATGTTTCTTTTGTATATGATATATCAACCTTAGAACCAGTAGAAAGACTCACCTTATCCTTTTCTGAGTTGCCTACTTTATAGCATTTTGATAGCACATCTTTATTTGTTGCTACATGATGTGTTGCACCAGAATCTACTATCCATTCCTGAGACATGTGATGAAATGGTGAATAAATAACATTACCTGACATATTTAGTTGTTTCACTTCTTGTGTATCCTTGCATAACATTTCCATAATTTGTTCATAAGCTCCATTGTGAAAGTTTGTCCCTTGGGCAAAATAGCACTGTTAATCTCCTTGTTTCCTTCATAACTGGTTGAAGCAACTTTCCCTATATCTCAATAGAAATTATTACTAGTAATGTTGTTTGCTGAATATTGAGTATTAGGTTGGCCTATATACTGATATCCTTGACCTCTATATCTACCAGACCTTCCATAAGCATGATTATTGTAACCTCTCCTTCTTTTCTACTTCCAATCATTAGGATAGCCTATCAATTTGTAGCAAGTTTCTTTAGTATGCCCAGTGAAGTGACGATATTTATATTTCTTTCCTTTATGATTTTGAGATCTATAACTATTTTCTGAGCTTCTACTCACATGCATTGTATTTGGATCATTTGTGGTAGTTGCACACGCCAATTGTTGAATTTCATCTTCTACACATAGCATAGGCCTGATTAAGTATAGGTGTAACTCCTTTTAACAAATTTGTCTTCTAGCCTGATCATAGGAATCATTCAAGCCACTTAAAAACTGTATTAATCTCAATTCTGACAAGTGATCGGCATAGTCTTTGGACATTAGACAAGCATATGATGGTGTAGGAACTACTTCAGCATATTCACCCTATAAGCTCTTTAATTTTGTGAAATAACTTGCTACCGAGTCAACTCCCTGGTATAGTGAGTTAATTTCCCTATGTAACTGATAAAGCCTTATGCAATTTACCTTGTCAAACCTTTCTCTGAGATCTTCCCAAACTTCAAATGCACATGTTTTATATACCACTTAACGGTTCTACACTAACAGAGCTCATTAACCATGAAAACACTATTACATTACAAGTTTCCCATTATTCATGCAATTCTTCTCTGTATACATCTCTACTACAAGCACCTATCACAAAACCATACTTCATTTTCCCTATTAATGTTATCCTCATCGATCGGCTCCATACTCCATAATTATCTGATCCAACAAGCTTAATTGGAATCAAAGTAGCTCCAGACACATTTGATGTTCCTACAAACAAAGGATCACTTAGATCAATTTTTAGCGCCATTTCTAATTTTCAAAAAATTATTGAGGTAGAGATTGAATTCCACTTGAATATTAAGTGAATTATCCAATGATAACACACCAAATTGATGGGAACAACTAAAAAATAGAGATCGGAACTTTCTCTGCAACAACTCAAATTCTACTAGTAATAGAGATTGGGAATCACTCCACAATAGAGATCTAAACTCTATTAATGTCTCTTCTAAATCTTTGTGATGGAAGGCTCTGATACCATGTTAAAATTACTATGATCATCCAATGAGTTAATATGGAATAGGCTAGGGAACAGACTACATTGAAGAGAGAACAAGTTGTATTGATTTCACTATGTGGGGAAGGAGAAGAAGTTAGTTCCAATAAATATCCAGCTAGATATTTATAGACTATGACCACTTATTCTAGAAGCATCAAGAATAGAAGCATCTAGAAGATTCTAACAAACTAACTAACTTACTAATCACCCATCCACTAGAGTTAGTTACATTGCAATATAATAGTCACAGGATCAATGAAACAATAACAAACAGTAACTATAGCAAACTCTAATAACTACATAGTTAACTCTAACAACTAATATATTTCAACAAATCATGCACAAATCAAGTGCTAAAATAAAAAATAAAAAGCCATCTTTATAGGAATTCAACAATTAAGAAAAAGTTTGCAACAAATAAATGATTTGGAGAAAAATTCCAACAACATGCTCAAAATACAAAAAGTTGAATCTTGGTCTTCCGTAGCATTCCTACAACATATTTCATGTTAGTCCTTGACGTCGTAGATTCAGCACAACAATGTAAAGCCATTTTCATGATTAATGCCAAAACATCTAGTTCCTTCTATAAGCGATTACCAATTGATGTTAGCAAGTTGACATCTATGACATCCATTACTGCCTCTTGATAAGAACAACTGAGGTTGGCGGGGCCATTTGGGTGGTCAAATGGGTAAAATGGCATGAACGGGCCATTTTCAAGCCAAATTGGTGTGTTATAGCCCACGATTGTAGGGTAGGACCAGGGCTCGAGTGTGTTTTAGGGAAAAAATCAACCAAGGTATCCTAGGCAAGCTGAGGAGCGAGGAGTGTGGGTCTTTGGGGTCTACGAGTTCATATACGATGGTCAAATAAGCAAAATAACATGAACGGGCCATTTTGAGGCTAAATCGGTGTGCTACTGCCCATAATTGTAGAGGTGGGAGGGGCCTAGGCGTGTTTTAGGCTAAAAATTAATTGGGAGCTCTCGGGTAGGCTGAGGAGCAGGGATGTATAGGCCTTTGGGGTCATTGGGGCCATTTGGGTGGCTAAACAGGCAAAACATTGCTAATAAACCATTGTTGGACCAATTAGTGAATTATGCCATAGTTGCAAGGATGGGCCCGGGACCTAGGCATGTTTTACGCCAAAAATCAACCGGGGGATCCTAGTTAAGCTGAAGAGTAGGGAAGTATAGGCCTTTGGGGTCGGTGAGGCCGTTTGGGTGGTTAAACAAGCAAAACAGCATGAACGGGTTATTTTTTAGCCAAATTGATGTATAATATCCCACGGTTGTGGGGGTGGGCCCAAGGCCCGAGTATGTTTTAGGACAAAAATTGATCGGGGGATCCCAAGCAGGTTGAGGAGCTAGGAAATATAGTCCTTTGGGGTCGGTAGATCCATTTGGGTTGTCAAACGGGTGAAATGACGCCAACAATCGGTTTTCAATCCAAATTGGTGTGCTATAGCCTACGATTGAGAGGGTGGTCCCGTGAATGTTTTGGGACAAAATTTGATCGGGGACTCCCAAGAAAGCTGGGAAGAGGGAGAGTATGGGCCTTTAGGGCCGAAAGGGCTGTTTGGATAGCCAAACGGGCGAAACTGTAAGAACGGGCCATTTTTGGGCCAAATCGATGCGCTATAGCCCATGATTGCGATGGTGGTCCTAGGGCCTGGCTGTGTTTTGGGTCAAAAATCGATTGGGGGTTCCCAGTCAAGCTGAGGAGCGGGGAAGTATGGTCCTTTGGGGTCGTCAAGACCGTTTTGATGGTCAAATCAGTAAAATGACACGAACGAGCTATTTTGGGGCTAAATTGTGTGTTATAGCCCATGGTTGCAGGGGTGGGACTGGGTACTGGGTGAGTTTTGGGCCCAAAATCTACCAAGGGCTCATAGGCAAGCTGAGGAGCAGGGAATTTTGGTCCTTTAGGGTCGATGGGGTTGTTTGGGTGGATAAACATGCGAAACAGCATGAATGGGCCATTTTTTAGCCAAATCATTATGTTATAGCCCATAGTTATGGGGGTGGGACTAGGGTTCGAGCGTATTTGGGTGGTTAAACAGGCAAAATGATGCAAATGGGCCATTTTTAGGCTAAATTAGTGTGTTATAGCCCACTGTCGGGCGTATTTTGGGCTGAAATTAGATTGAGGGCTCCCACGCAGGATGATGAGTGGGGAAATGTAGGCCTTTGGGATCAGTAAGGTTGTTTGAGTGGTCAAACGGATGAAAAAGCATGAATGGGCTATTTATAGCCAAATCGGAGTGCTATAGCCCACGGTTGCAGCGGTGGGACTAGATCTTAGGCATGTTTTTTTTTTGAAAACTTCTCGGAGGTTCCTAGGCAGGCTGATGAGCATGGAAGCATTGGACTTTGTGGTCGGCGGGGCCATTTGGGTGGTCAAACGGGTAAAATAACATGAATGGGCCATTTTTGGGCAAAATTGGTGTGCTATATAGCCCACGATTGTGGGGGTGGGCTCGGATCCCAAACATGTTTTGGGTTAAAAATCAATAGGGGCTTACAGGCAAGCTGAGAAGCAGGGGGTGTAGGCCTTTAGGGTCAGTGAGATTGTTTACATGGTCAAACGGGTGAAACGGCGGGAACGGATTATTTTCCTGCCATATCAGTGTTCTATAACCTACGGTTACAGTGGTGGGCGCAGGGCTCGAGCACCTTTAGGATCAAAAATTAATTGAGGGATCCCAGGCAGGCTGAGGAGCAGGAAGTGTAAGCCGAAATGGGTATGTACGATCGTTTGGGTTGATCAAATAGGCAAAATGGCGAATGGTCCATTTTCGAGCTAAATCAGTGTGTTATAGCCGACGATTGTGGGGGTGGGCACAGGGATCGAGCATATTTTGGGCTAAAATTGATTGGGGACTCCTAGAAAGGTTGAGAAGTGGGTGAGTACTGGCCTTTGGGGTCGGCAGAGACGTTTGGGTGGTCAAACGGGAAAAATAGTGCAAACGGGTAGTTTTCAGACCAAATCGGTGTGCTTAGACTATAATTGTTGGGGTGGGCCTAGGACCTATGTGTTTTGGGCCTAAAATTAACTGAAGGCTCCTAGGCAGGTAGAGGAGTTGAAGAGTATGGGCCTATGGGATTGGTGGTGCCGTTTGTGAGGTCAAATAGGCAAAACGGTGCAAACGGGCCATTTTTTAGTCAAATCGTTGTGCTATAGCTCTTGATATTCGGGAGAAATCTTGATATGATCAAATGGGCGAAACAGCTCGAACGGGCTATTTTTGGGCTAAATTATTATGTTATAGCCCAAGGTTTGGGAGGTGGGCCCATAGCCCAATCATGTTTTCTGTCGAATATTGAATTGGGCTCCTAGCAGGCTGAGCAGTGGAGAGTATGGACCTTTGGGATCGGTGTGGCTATTTGGGAGGTTAAATGATGCAAACTGGCCATTTTAGGGTCAAATTGATATGTTATAGCCTACGATTGCGAGGGTGGGCTCAGGGTACGAGCGTATTATTTACCTAAAATAAACTAGGGGATCCCATGTAGGCTGAGGAATGGGAGAGTATGGGTCTTTAAGGTCAACATATCTATTTGGGTGGTCAAATAAGCAAAACGGATCGAACAAGCCATTTTTGGGCCAAACCTATATGCTATAGCCCACGATTTTGGAGTTAGTCCTGGGGCCATGTGGCTTTAAAAAATTGATCAAGGACTCTTATACAGGCTGAGAGGTAGGGGAGTGTGTGCCTTTGGAGTCAGCGGGGTCATTTGGGTTATCAAACGTGTGAAACGGCACGAATGGGCCATTTTTGGGCCAAATCGACGTGCTATAGCCCATGGTTTGAGGGATGGGCCTAAGGATCGGGCATTGTTTTGGTAAAAAATTGATTGAGGGGTTCCAAGAAGTCTTAAGAGTGGAAGATCATGGGCCATTAGGGTCAAAAGGTTTGTTTAGGTGGTCAAATAAGCAAAACGGCGCAAACGAGTCATGTTTGAGCCAAATTAGTGTGCTATAGCCCACGATTGCGGGGTGGTCCTAGGAACCGAGTGTATTTTTGGTTAAAATAGACTGGGGACTCCCAGGAAGGCTGAAGAGTGGGTGAATGTTGGAATTTGTGGTCAAAAAGGCCATTTGGGTAGTCAACTACAAGAAACAGGGCAAACGAGCCATTTTTTAGCCATATCGATGTGCTATAACCCACAGTTGCGGGGGTGGACCCTGAGCCTGGGAAATTTTTGGGATAAAAATTGATTGAGGTCTCCCAAGCAGCTAAGGATCAGGGAAGTGTAGGACTTTGGGGTCGGCGAGGCTATTTGGGTGGTCAAACGAGCAAAATGGCACAAACGGGTCATTTTCGGGCTAAATTGATGTGTTATAGCCCACAATTACAGGGATAGTCCCACGTACCAAGTGTGTTTTGGACCAAAAATTTAATGGTGACTTCAAGATAGGCTGAGGAGTGGGGGAGTGTGAGTTCTTAGGGTCGGTGAGGCAGTATAGGTGGTCAAAAGGGCAAAACAACACGAATAGCCCTTTTGGGGGTCAAATTGGTGCGCTATAGCCCATGATTACTGGGGTGGGCCTGCGGCTTAGGATTTTTTTGGGCCAAAAATTGATCAGGGAATCCCAAATAGGTTGAGGAGCAGGAGAGTGTGGGACTTTAGGGTCGACGAGGCAATTTGGGTGGTCAAACAGGCAAAACGGTGCAAATGGCCTATTTTTGGGCCAAATTGGTGTGCTATAGCCCATAGTTGCGGGGGTGGTCCCATGGCCCGGGCATTTTTTGGGCTAAAAATCCATCAGGTCACCCAGGCTGGGTGATGAGTAGTGAAGTGTGGGCCTTTAGGGTCGGCGAGGACGTTTGGGTGGTCAAACGAGCAAATTGGCTCGAATGGGCTGTTTTTTAGCCAAACTGATATGCTTAGAAGTGTTTTAGTCCAAAATTTGATTGAGGCTCCCACATAGGCTTAGAAGCGGTGGAGTATGGGGCTTTGGGGTCAGTAGGGTCATTTGGGTGCTTAAATATGTGAAACGGCGCGTACTGTCCATTTTTGGGCCAAATCGGTGTGTTAGAGCCCATGGTTTTAGGGATGGGCCAAGGTCTCAGGCATGTTTTGTATTGAAAATCTATCGAGGGCTCCTAAGAAAACTTAGTAGAGAGGGAGTGTGGGCGTTTGGAGTCATCGGGGCTATTTGGGTGGTCAAACGAGTGAAACGGTGTGAACAAGAAGTTTTCAGTCCAAATCAGTATGTTATAGCCCACGATTGTGAAGGTGGGACGGGGCTCGGGCATGTTTTTAGTCAAAAATTAATTGGGGACTCCGGGGCAGGCTGATAAATGGGAAAGTGTGATCCTTTAGGGTTAACGAGGTCGTTTGTGTGGTCAAACAAGAGAAACTGCGTGAACGGGACATTTTTAGGCCAAATCGGTGTGCTATAGCCCATAGTTGTCGAGGTGGGCCTGGGTTTCAAGTGTGTTTTAGGCCAAAAATCAACTAGGGGCTCCTAATAAAGTTGAGGAGTGGGAGTATTTTGGGTCGATAGGGATGTTTGGGTGGTCAAACGGGTGAAATATGCCAAATTAGTGACCTATAACCCACGACTGTGGGGATGGGATCAGAGACCGAGCGTGTTCTGGGTCAAAAATAGATCAGGGGATCCTATACAAGTCGAGAAGCATAGCAGTGAGGGCCTTTGGGGTAGGCAAGGCTGTTTGGGTTGTCAAACAAGCAAAACAGCGTGAACGGGCTATTTTTTAGCCAAATCGGTGTTGTTATAGCCCACTGTTGTGGGGTGGGCTCGGGGCCCGAGCATTTTTTTTTCAAAATTCAGTCGGGGGATTTTAGGAAGGCTGAGTAGCGGGAGAGTGTATTCCTTTGGGGTCAACACAGCCATTTGAGTGGTCAAACAGGCAAAAAAGTGCAAACGGGCTATTTTTGGGCCAAATTAATATGCAATAGCCCATGATTTTAGGGGTGGGCCTGGGTCCGAGCGAATTTTGGGCTGAAAATTGACCTGGGTCTCCCAGGTAGGCTGAAGAGTAGGAGAGTATAGGTATTTAGGGTCGTCCAGGTCGTTTGTTTTGTCTGACGGGTAAAACGGAACGAACGGGCTATTTTTGGGGCAAATCGGTGTGTTATAGCCCACTATTTGTGGGGTGGGCCTAAGGTTGGGACGTGTTTTATGCCAAAAATCAATCAGGGGCTCCTAAGTAGGCTGAGGAGTAGGGGAATGGGCCTTTGGGGTCAGCGAGGCCGTTTGGGTGGTCAAATAGGCAAAACGGCGCAAATGGGCCATTTTTTGTGCTAAATCGGTAGGCTATAGCCCACAATTGTTGGGGTGAGCCCAGGGCCCAGGCATGTTCTAGATCAAAAATTGATCAAGGACTCCTAGACAGGCTGGGGAGAGGGGGACTGTAGGCCTTTAGGGTCAGCGGGGCCGTATGGTTGGTCAAATGAGTGAAACGGCACCAATAGGCCATTTTTGAGTCAAATCAGTGTGTTATAATTCACGGTTGCAGAATTGGGCCCAGAACTCAAGCATGTTTTTGTCCAAAAATTAATTGGGGGCTACCAGACAGGCTGATGAGTGAGGAAGTGTAGGCCTTTGGGGTCAATAAAGCCATTTAGGTGGTCAAATGGGTGAAATGATGCAAATGGGCCATTTTTGATTCAAATCGATTTGCTACAGCCCACAGTTGCGGAGATGGGCCGGTGCTCGAGCATATTTTGGGGCAAAAAACATTGGGGGCTCCCAGGCAAAGCGAGAGTGGTTAGGGCTAAAAATCGGTCGGGGGTTCCCAAGCAGGCTGAGAAGTGAGAGATTATGGACCTTTGGGGTCAGTGGGGATTTTTGGGTGTTCAAACGGGCGGAACGGCATGAACAGGCTATTTTTGGGCCAAACTGATATGTTATAGCCCATGGTTGTGGGGTTGGGCCCGGGAACCAAGCCTGTTTTGGGCTGAAAATCTGCCAAGGGCTTCCAGGCAGGCTGAGGATTGGAGGAGTGTGGGACTTTAAGGTCCACAGGGCCATTTGTATGGTCAAACAAGAAAACAACGCGAACGGGTCATTTTTAGCCAAATTGGTGTGCTATAGCTCGTGATTGCAGGGGTGGACTTGGTGCTCGAGCATATTTTTTATCGAAAATCGACCGAGGGCTCCCAGGATAGCTGAGGACCAACTGGGGGAGTATTGCCCTCTGGGGTCGGCGGGGCCGTTTGTGTGGTCCAATGGGTGAAACGACTTGAACGGGCCATTTTTGGGCCAAATCTATGTGTTATAGCCCATGGTTGCAAGGATGGGCTTGTGGCCTGAGCGTATTTTGGGCCAAAATTAATCGTGGAGTCCCAGGCAGACTGAGGAGTGAGAGAGTATGGGACTTTATGGTCGACGAGGCAGTTTGGGTGGTCAAACAGGAAAAACGGCGTAAATATTCCTTTTTGAGGATAAAGCGGTGTGCTATAGCTCATGGTTGCGGGGGTGGGCCTAGGTCCCGAGCGTATTTTGGGCTGAAAATTGACCGGGGGCTCCCAAGTATGATGAGGTGCAGGGAATGTGGGACTTTGGGGTCGGCGAAGCCATTTGGGTGGTCAAACGAGCGAAACGGCATGAACGGGATATTTTCAGACCAAATCAGTGTGTTATAGCCAACTGATTAGTCGGGGGATCCCAGGCAGGCTGAGGAGCAGGGGATTATGGGAATTTAGGGTCAGCGGGAATGTTTGGGTGGTCAAACGGGTGAAACGACATGAACGGGCTATTTTTTAGCCTAATCGATGTGCTATAACCCATGGTTGTAGAGGTTGTCCCGGGAATCGAGCATGTTTGGGGCCAAAAATCGATCGGAGGCTCCCAAACAGGTCGAAAATCAAGGAAGTGTGGGTCTTTGGGGTTTTCGGGGTCATTTTAATGGTCAAATGGGAAAAACAATAAGAATGGGCCATTTTCGAGCCAAATCAGCGTGCTGTAGCTCATGATTGCGGGGTTGGGCTCGGGTCCTGAGCATTTTTTGTGTTGAAAATCGATAGGGGGCTCCCAGTATAGCTAAGGATCAAGATATTCTTTGCCTTTGGGGTCGGCAAGGTCGTTTAGGTGGTCCAACGGGCAAAACGATGCGAATGGGCAATTTTTGGGCCAAATCAGTGCGTTATAGCCCATGGTTGTAAGGGTAGGCCTAGGGCACGGGGGTGTTTTGCACCAAAAATCTATCGGGGGCTCCTAAGAAGGCTGAAAAGTGGGTGAGTATTGGCTTTTATGGTCGGCAAAGTCATTTATCTGGTCAAACGGGCAAAACGGTGCAAATGGGTCGCTTCTGGGAAAAATCAGTGTGCTCTAGCCCACGGTTATAGGGGCTTGAGCGTGTTTTAGGCCTTAAATATATTGAGGTATACCAGGAAATATGAGGAACGAGGAGGTATGGGCCTTTGGGGTCGACCGAGTCATTTGGGTAGTCAAATAAGCAAAATAGTGCAAACTAGCCATTTTCGGGCTAAATCGGTGTGTTATAGCCCGCGATTGCGAGATGGGACTGGGGATCGGGTATGTTTTGGGTCAAAAATCAATTGGGGGCTCCTATGTAGGCTGAGGAATGGAAAAGTGTAGGCCTTTGAGTTCGACGGGCCATTCGTGTATTTGCGCAAGCGAAACAGTGCAAATGGGCTATTTTTGGGCCAAATTGGTGAGCTATCGCCTATGGTTGTGGGGGTGGGACCAGATCCTGGGCGTATTTTAGGCCAAAAATCAACCTGGGGCTCACGGGCAGGCTGAGGAGCTGGGGACTTTAGGCCTTTATTGTCAGAGCGGCCGTTTGGGTGGTCAAACAGGCAAAACGGCTTGAATGGGCCATTTCTTGGCCAAATCAATATTCTATAAGCCACGATTGCAGGAGTGGGCCTAGGGCTCGAGCGTGTTTTAGGCCAAAAATTATCTGGGGGCTCTCAGGCTAGCTGATGAATAGGGGAGTATGGGCCTTTGGGGTCGGCGGGGACGTTTAGGTTGTCAAACGGGCAAAATAGCCAAATGGGCCATTTTTTAGCCTAATCAATGTTTTATTGCCCATGGTTGCGTGGGGTTGGCTCAGATCTCGGGCGTGTTTTCTTTTAAAAATCTACCAAGGGCTCTCAAGCAGGCTGAGAAGCAAGAGAGTGTGATCCTTTGAGGTCGGTGGGGCCATTTGTATGGTCAAACAGGTGAAACAACATAAACAAACCATTTTTGGTCCAAATTGATGTGTCATAGCCCACGGTTGAGGGGGTGGGCTCGGTGCTCAAGCGTGTTTTGGGCCAAAAATTATTGGGGCTCCCAAGCAGGCTGAAGCGCAAGAGAGTGTGGCACTTTAGAGTCGGTGGGATCGTTAGGTGATCAAATGAGTGAAACTGTATGAACGCGCCATTTTCGGCCTAATTCAGTGTGCTATAGCCCACAGTTGAGGGAATGAGCCCAGGGCCCGGGAATATTTTGGGCCAAAAATAGGTCGGGGGTTTCCAGGAAGGTTGAGGAGCGGATTATTATGGACCTTTAGGGTTAGTGGTGATACTTGGGTGGTGAAACGCGTAAAACAGCACGAACGGGCCATTTTTGGGCCAAATTAATGTGTTATAGCCCACGGTTGCGGGGTGGACCCTGGTACCGAGAGTGTTTTTAGCCTAAAATCGACCGAGGGCTACCAGGCAGGCTGAGGATTGGGGAAGTATGGGCCTTTGGGGTCGGTTTGGCTATTTGGGTTATCAAACGGGCAAAATAGGTAGAACGGGCTATTTTTTAGCCAAATCGGTGTGCTATAGCTCATGATTGCAGGGGTGGGTCCAAAGCTCAAGCGTGTTTTATGTCAAAAATTGATTGAGGGATTCCCGGATGGCTGAGGACCAGGGGGTGTTGGCCTTTGGGGTCTTCGGGGCCATTTGGGTGATCCAACGGGCGAAACAGTGCGAACGAATCATTTTTGTGCCAAATCGGTGTGCTATAGCCCATGGTTGTGGGGTAGGCCTAGGGATCGAGCGTGTTTTTGGGCAAACATCAATCGGGGGCTCCTTGGAAAGGTGAGGATTGGAGGAGTATGGGCCTTTATAGTCGTCAAGGCTGTTTGGGTGGACAAACGGGTAAAATGGCGCAATTGGGATATTTTAGGGACAAATCATTGTGTCATTGTCCACGGTTATGGGGGTGGGCCTGGGTCCCGAGCGTGTTATAGGCCAAAAATTTACTGAGGTCTCCAAGGCAGGCTGAGGTGTAGGAGAGTATAGGACTTTGGGTTCAGCATGGACATTTGGGTAGTCAAATTGGCAAAACGGCACGAACGGGCCATTTTCGAGCCAAATCAGTTTGTTATAGCCCACGGTTGCGGGGATGCGCCCGGTGCCCGAGAGTGTTTTGGGCTGAAAATCAACTGGAGGCTCCAAAGAAGGCTGAGGATTGGGGTATTATAGGCCTTTGGAGTCAGCGGGGGCATTTGGGTGGTCAAACGGGAGAAACAGTATGAACAGGTAATTTTCGGGCCAAATCAGTTTACTATAGCCCACGGTTGTGGGGATGCACCGGATCCCAAAAGTGTTTTGGGCTGAAAATCGGTCAGGGGCTCTAAAGCAGGATGAGGAGTGGAGAATTATAGGCCTTTGGGGTTAGCGAGGATGTTCGGGTAGTCAAACGAGCGAAACGTCACGAATGGGCCATTTTGGGGCCAAATCAATGTGCAATAGCCCAAAATTATGGAGGTGGGTCTCGGGGGCCAGCGTTCTTTGGTCCAAAAATCAAACAAGGGAATTTAGGTGAGTTGAGGATCAGGAGATTGTTCTCATTTGGGGTCGGCAGGGCCATTTGGGTGGTCAAATGGGAAAAGCAGCACAAACGGGCCATTTTTGGGCAAAATCAGTGTGTTGTAACTCAAGATTGCGGGGTTGGGACCAGGTACCGGGCGTGTTTTATGCTGAAAATTGACCAGGGATGCCCAGGATGGCTGAGGACCAAGGAAATGTTGTCCTTTGTGGTCGGTGAGGTCGTTTGGATGGTCCAACGAGCGAAACAGTGCGAACGAGCAATTTTTGGACCAAATCGGTGTGATATAGCCCACGATTGCAGAGGTGGGCCTTGGGCCCAGGCATATTTTGGGCCAAAAATCTTTTGGGGGCTCCTAAGAAGGCTGAGAAGTAGAAGAGTATGGGTCTCTGTGGTCGGCAAGGCCATTTGGGTGGTAAAACAGGCGAAATGGTACAAATAGATTATTTTCAAACAAATTGGTGTTCTATAGCCTACGGTTGCGGGGGTAGGCTAGGGCTCGAGTATGTTTTAGGCTTAAAATTGGCTGAGAGATCCCAGGCAGGCTGAAAAGAAGGAGAGTTTAGGTATTTGGGGTCGATCGGGATGTTTGGATGGTCAAACAAGCGAAACGGTACGAACGGGCTATTTTTGGGCTAAATTGATGCTCAATAGCCCCTGATTGCGGGGTTGGGCCCTGGGACCTAGCATGTTTGGGTCAAAAATTAACCGGGGTCTCCCATGCTAGCTGAGGAGCATAAGAATGTGGGCCTTTGGGGTCGACGATGACGTTTGGGTGGTAAAACGAGAAAAACAGTACAAACAACCCATTTTTTAGGCCACATCAGTGTGTTATAGCCCATGTTTGCGGGGGTGGGCCAAGGTGTATTTTGGGTACAAAATTTATTGAGGGCTCACAGGCAGGCTGAGGAGTGGGAGAGTGTTGGTCATTAGGGTTTGTGGTGCTGTTTGGGTGTTCAAATGGGTGAAACAGCACAAACGAGCTATTTTTTAGTCAAATTAGTGTGCAATAGCCCACGGTTATGGAGGATGGGCCTAGGGCTCGGGTATGTTTTGGGTCAAAAATCTACCTGGGGCTCCCAGATAGGCTGAAGAGCAGGTGAGTGTGATCCATTAGGGTCGATGGGACCGTTTGGGTGGTCAAACAGGCAAAACGATGTGAATGGGCCAATTTCAGGTCAAATCGGTGTGTTATAGCCCGCGGTTGTAGGTCTGGGCTTGGGGCTCGAGCCTGTTTTAGGAAAAAATTAACTGAAGGCTCCCAAGAAGGCTGAGGAGCAAGAAAGTATAGGCCTTTTGGGTCGGCGGGGCCGTTTGGATGGTCAAACGGGTGAAATGGCACAAACGAGCTATTTTTAGGCTAAATCAGTGTGATATAGCCCACGGTTGTAGGGATGGTCTCAGGACCTGGGTGTTTTATGGGCTGAAAATTAACTAGCGGTTCCTAAGTAGGCTGAGGAGCGAAGGAATGTGGGCTTTTATGGTCGGCGGAACCGTTTGGGTGGTCAAACAGGCAAAACATCATGAACGGGCCATTTTTAGGCCAAATCGATAAGCTATAGCCTACAGTGACGGGTGTAGGCTCAGGGCCCAAGTGATTTTTGGTTCAAAGATTGCTTGGGGATTCTAGGCGGGTTGAAGAGCGGGGAAGTGTGGTCCTTTGGGGTCGATGGGGCCGTTTGGGGGGTCAAACTGCCGGAACAGCCCGAACGGTTTATTTTTTAGCCAAATTGATGTGTTGTAGCCCACGATTACGGGGAGTGGGCACAGGGCCCAAGCCTTTTTTATACTGAAAATTGACCGAGGACCTAAGTCAGGCTTAGGAGCCAGGGAGTTTTGGCCTTTGGGGTCGACGGTGCTATTTGGATGGTCAAAGAGGAAAAATGCCACAAACGGCCCATATTCAAGCCAAATCGATGTGTTATAGCCCATGGCTTTGTGGTTGGGCCTAGGCCCTGGGCTGGTATTTGGCCAAAAATCAACTGAGGGCTCCTAGGTAGGCTAAGAGGCGAGGAAGTGTGGGCCTTTTGGGTCGGCGGGGTCGTTTGTATTGTCAAATAGGTGAAACAGTACAAACGGGACATTTTCGGGCAAAATTGGTGTGCTATAGCCCATGGTTTGGGGGATGGGCCTAGGTCCTAGGTGTGTTTTGTGTCAAAAATCAATTGGGGGCTCCCAGGCAGGCTGGAGAGCAGGAAAGTGTGGGCCTTTGTGGACATCGAGCCATTTGGGTGGTCAAACGGGCCATTTTTTAGCCAAATGGGTGTGCTATAGCCCACGGTTATTGTGGTAGATCTGGGTCCCGAGCGTGTTTTAAATCAAAATCGATAGGGGGCTCCTAGGCAGGCTTAAGAGTGGTGGAGTGTAAGCCTTTGGGATCGGCGAGGACATTTGGGTAGTCCAACGAGCAAAACGGTGTGAACATACCCTTTTTAGGCCAAATCGGTAAGCTATAGCGCACGGTTACAGGGGTGGGCCCGGGCGTGTTTTTGGTCAAAAAACTATAGGGAGCTCCCAGGAAGGATGAGAAGTGGGGGAGTGTGCTCTTTTGGGGTCGGCGGGTCCGTTTGGGTGGTCAAACGCATGCAATGGCGCACACAGGCCATTTTTTTGTCAAATCGGTGTGTTATAGCCCACGATTGCAGGGGCGGGCCCAGGACCTGGGCAAATTTTGGGCTAAAAGTTGACTAGGGGCACCTAGGCCGACTAAGGAGCGGGGGAATATGGTCCTTTGGGGTCACAAGGCCATTTTGATGGTTAAAATGGCCATTTTTGTGTTAAATCGGTGTGCAATAGCCCACGGTGGTAGGGGTGGGCTCAGGGCCCGGGCGTGTTTTAGGTCGAAAATCGACTAGGGGCTCCCAGACAGGCTGAGGAGCGGGAAATGTGGGTCTTAGGGAACGGCGGGGGCATTTGGATGATCATGTTTTGTGGAGAAATTTTGACTTTTGAAAGAGAGTCGCCACTTAATTTTGAAATGAAATTAAGAAACCTTTATAAAGTTACTTCAAACGATTCAAAATAGAAAAATCATTTGAGTAAGCGGTTCCTATTAACGTTTTAGAAAGGTGTTAGGCACCTAAAACGTCCACTAACTTGCGGTTATCCGGACTGTTTGAAAATGTCTTTTGACTAACTTTAGAAAATAGATTGGTTTTTGAAAAGAAAGCGATTTTAGAAATATTTTGGTGTTTATGCAAAACCAGTTTTTAGCGACTTAGTTAGGGATTTTAACTAGGTTCGCAAGAAAACATATAAAGCAAATTAGCAAAAGTAAAAGGGAAAGGGTAGAACCATAAGGACTTGAGCCATTAGGCCCAAATCGACAACCCTGTCCTAATCTAGATATTGGGCTTTCAGCCCGTCTTCCACCTATCCTAATTCTATGTTTTCGAGCCCTTAGCTCGATCTTGCTCCACCTGTATTAGTTACAACTTTGGCTTCGTGGCCTGAATAAATGAATAAAAATAAATAAAGACAACAATACTTGACTAAATAAAACAACAAATAAGACTTTTGAGTCTATTAGCCGCTTCAACCGTGGGATTTTAATCCATTCTCCTTCTTCCGATTTTCTTATCCATGCACTACGAGATCAACTTCCAAAATCTTCCAGGAAAGATAAGCCTCAATGGCCCTTTAAGGAATGCAAAGTGTCTGTTTGGACTCCAATGAATATTCACGCAAAAAACAAGAAGAATAAAGCACATAAGCACATGATTAACGAAAGGAAAGACAAAGATGTCTGCGGATTTAATTAAAAGTGGAAGCGTAATATGAATCTTTGAGTAATACATACTCGACCCAGGAAAAATATAAAGAGAATCACAATATGCTAACTAAGCGACTAAGATTCTAACAGATGGTCACAAATAGGTTGAATATACATAAAAAAAATGTCATTCATTAAACAAAGAAGAGTATAGGCAAAGAGGTGGGTTTTACACTCCGGTATTCATTCTAAACAGATCATGAAGACCCAGAAAAAATGTGTACCATCCTCCTTAATTAAAATGGAATGACCCATAAATAAGTAGGAATGACACACTTTAAACTAATTAGAACATCGTGGAGACTTAATATGCGTAAGCATTAGCATTTAAACATTTCAAACTAATAGGTAATAGTTCTAACAAAAATAGATTAGAACAGATAGCCTGAGAGCAGTTACATATCTACTGCATTTAAACAGATCGAGGTGATTCCATTTAAATAAACTAGAAATAAACCAGGTGAATAGAGCATTGTAAAATACCAGATTTTGGTCACTTGAAACCTATTCTACCCTTTCTCAACAAATCAGTAAATTGAAACATCTAAATACCCCTTTTTAGGTCGATTACTACAATTTGCTAACCGGAGTCTAAGAATTCTTAGAAGACGATTGTTGTTGATTCAAAGAAAAACAAAGAAACTGTAATGTCGATTAATCTTGAGGGAACTATTCTGAAATACAATAACAAAAATTAAGTTTGTCCTTGAACAAACAGAAAACAAAAGAAGTTCAAGTTAAAAAGAAGCAACCGAAATCCAAAGTCATAGCAAAACTGACTAAAGAGGGATGGGCATACATTTGATTGAAAGTATCATATTCAGAGATGAAGATAATGCTAAACCGAAAGAAAATAATGAACACAGTTATTATGCCAAAAGAATCATCATCCAGAGAAGAAAGGTGAACTTAAGAGACTATCCTAAAAAATTGTCAAATCAAGAACAACAAGCACCTTATTTCAAACCATAATCGTGATTCTCTACGCGATACCCTATGGCTCTCAAGGCCTCTACAGCAGCAAATCCAGTCTCATTCATGACAAATACATAATTACTTCTACGGAGAAAAGGTGGATGAAGTAAAAACAGTGAAATTAAGAGGGACGAGCATGTTTACCTCCTTCGGGGCAGCAAGCAGGACGACCTGCTATCAGCAGCATATCAACCACTAGAAATCAGTTCTTAACTCGACAATGTCAAAGAACCGCTCTTTCAGGGCAGCAAATGGGATAAATGAGTTATCAGTAAAGTCGTCGCTACTGGAATCTCGCGACGTCCACCACCAACGAAGCGTCCCTTTGGCCTTTACCTCTTAGAGATTTCGAAACCCCTTGGAGAGAAGAGAGAAGAGCCCCCCAAAACTTCTATGAAAGAACCCAAATTTTGACTCCTAATTTCTAAACCTCTACCCCGAAAAGCTAAAGAAAGAAAGAAAAAGGACCCCCAACTTAGAACCCTAAAATTTTCAACCTCCCTCCTCTTACCCCGGAAATTTTCTCATCTATTCTTTTCTCCAAAGTTTCAAAACCTAACAAACAGTGACTCTCCCGAAAAAGAATCCCCCCTTCTCAGCTCACTGTGAGCTCTTTATATAGAAGCCCAACGGGGTAAACTATGGTTTTTTTTTTCAAAGGAATTTGAAATTTCAACTCCAGATAACGTTATTCACCAACAACTCATATGGATTTTGGAACTTTTCTTGGATAAATCCAAATTGTGGACCAATCAGAATTGGGGAGAAAAGGATATTACCTCAAACCACTGGAAATCAGCCGCGTACGTACGAAATCGTACCAATAATCCCTAAATTTATGGAGCTAGCTATTGGGGGATGCCACCTAGCTTGTTTTCTAGAAGTCCCGCATCCCTCTTCGTACACGAACGTATGGGGGAAGCGTGTGATGATGAAGAGGAGAAGAAAATGGGTTGGGGCTGGTCGGGTCAATTTGGTTGGGGATTTTCGAATTCTGGGTCGCGATGTTGCTGGAGTTGGTACGTATGTTTGTTGGTGAGAGTTGTACGTATGTTTGTTGGTGAGAGTTATACGTATTTTTGTCTTGAAGGAGGTAATGGATAGAGAGTGGGCCGGGTCAAGGTATTTTGAAGGTGGGTTGGGGTATTGGGCTGAAGTTGTTAAGGGGGTGGTTTGGGTAGATTTAGGAGGTAATTTTAAGGATTGGGCTGGAATTAGGATATTTGGGTTTTAATTTAGGCAATTGAATTTAAATTATAGCCAAATTGAATACCAACTGGTCAATTGCATTTCAATTGGCGCCAATTTGATTTCAATTAGAGCCAAATTCAATAAATTAACTAAATCAAATTGAAATTTGATACGAATTGAACCCTTGTTCAATCCCGAGCTTCTTAATTTGATAAAACCAAACAAGTATTTCTCCAAATAGATTATTTGTAAGAGTAAATTGTATTTAAACCAAGATTTAATTTTTAAAATTTATCTTCCGAATAATCCTTAATTTAAAGTCCAATTTTGATGAAAATGTTCGTTTAAATGATGTCATTTATACAATCTCGTATATGCAAATACAAAAATATATAATTATCACTTAAATGACAAAATTAGCCCGAATACCTATTTTAAAATACATTTATTTGGAAAAAATAATTGTTGTGATTTTATTCGAAAATCGAAGAAACCCGAGATTAAACGTAGTTGTGGAGGGAAACAATTAGGTGTCAACAACTGCCCCCTCCATTTGGGAAGGGTGGATGCAAGTAACCCTGGGCAAAGGGAAGTTGACGTTCCTAATTTTTTGTCCGACCACAGATTCGAATCTGAAAGACGTTAGTTTTCGCACGAGCTTCATGGAGTTATGGCTGAACCTCGGTATCAAGTTTCCAATATATCTCAGGTTCCATGAGAATTC
The DNA here is from genome assembly GCA_030864215.1 of Capsicum pubescens. Lineage (NCBI taxonomy): Eukaryota > Viridiplantae > Streptophyta > Magnoliopsida > Solanales > Solanaceae > Capsicum > Capsicum pubescens. Next base: position 248,356,108 of record CM061541.1, on the reverse strand, counting down.
AGGCCACTTGTTGTTCATAAAGCTTGATTTTAAGCATGATTTTCAAGAAAACTCACCAACTATCACGGTTTTAGAGTTTTTGGTTAAACCGAGAAGCTGGGGAAAAAAGGATTTGGGGGGAGGTTGGAATGTAGTTGATTTTTACATGTAGATCCCAGCCTACATATCCCCCAGACTCAGGGAATCAAACTGTTTGTAGTTCGACTCAATCGGTAGAAAGATAGTCTTTTATTTCAGACGATCTTTGGCTCAAGATGGGTGACAAGTCGATCGAGTTGTAGAAAAGAGGCTTGTAACCTCTTAACCATGAACGTGGATCTCTTCACATCCATAGGTAATAACTTACCCGGACATAATTTCCAAAACTCTAAGAGCGTTGCCACCCGAATTTGAAAGGAAGAGAAAGTTCCCCTCGATATGAGTTAAGAAAACATCCCAGAGGTAAAGCTGAGACCATAATATCCAAAAGTAACCACATGCCTTCTAATAGAGGCGTAGATAGATGGTGGTGGTGATCATCATTTAGCTCGCGTCCAAAGAGTTTGACGTCCCTCTTTAGACTATGTCCCGTTTTGCTGCTAAGAAAGAGTTTCACGTTGTGTTACGTCCTTTTTGGAGTCGCCCACACCTGTGGGTTTTATTTGAGATTTTCATCCTCTTGGATGCTCTCGGCAATATCTCAAACAAAATTGTTAGTGCTAACATAATTCACGAAAGAGGTAGGTAGTCTTTTACCATATCTCCACATGAGTTGCGGCCTGAAAGGCGGAGTCATCTCTTCATGTACCTGTTTGGAATGAAATAACCCGCAACAACAAACACAACAACCCTCTTGGTTGTTGTATAATTATGACATTTGTCGATCAAATATGTTTTCAAGGTGGGGCGACCCCGGTGATACTTTATGCAGAACGGTCCCTACAACCGTGTAATTTTATACTGGTGTGGCAACCTTTTTGGTTACCTGTATCACTTGTAGTATGTGGAATGATAACCTCTCTGGTTATAGCCGATGATCGATTTATAAGTTTTTCTTAAATTATCAATCTTTGGATGATCTTGCGTATTATTTGATTGTTGAATACGAGGTGACTTACAAATATCCTTTGAGTTTCTAGCTTTTAGGTAATCCTGCACATTATTCGACTTTGGATAAGAGATGGCTTATAGATATCCCTCTAATATCTAGCTTTCAGTTGTTCCTGCACATCATCCGACCTTGGATACAATATGACTTATAGATAATCTCTCAAATTGTTAGTCTTTGGGTAATCCTGCACATAATCAATCTTGGATATGATGTGGATTATAGAGAACCCTTGGACGTATCAATTTGATAATCTTGCATATTCTTCGATAAGGATTTAGTTGCGACTTATGGATAACCTTTGAACTATCAATTTTTGGGCGATCTTGCACACTATCCGGTTAGGATGTTGTTGTGGCTTACGGATGACCTACACTCATAGGTGATCTTGCACACTATCCTATTTCAAATAATATGACTTATAGATAATCCCTTAAATTGTCAATTTCCAGGAAACCTTATATATCATTCATCCTAGGATAGCGACTTAAAGGCGTCCCTTCAAATCGTGTACCCTCGATGCATTCATATGCTGATTCATGAAATGATGAGATATCCTCGACGCCAGCATTTCTATCTAGCGTGTCAACAGATATTGAATGCCTTTTAGGGCGATGGTATGAGATGGACTTTGCGGCAAAGATATGCAATAGCCCTTGGGTTAATGATATGCAATAGCCCTTGTGGCAATGATATGCAATAGCCCTTGTGGCAATGATATGAAATAGCCCTTGTGGCGATGATATACAATAGCCATTGTGGCGATGATATGCAATAGCCCTTGTGGTGATGATATGCAATAGCCATTGTGGCGATGATATGCAATAGCCCTTGTGGCGATGATATGCAATAGCCATTGTGCCGATGATATGCAATAGCCATTGTGGCGATGATATGCAATAGCCATTATGGCGATGATATACAATAGCCATTGTGGCGATGTTATGCAATAGCCCTTGTGGCGATGATATGCAATAGCCCCCTTGTGGCGATGATATGCAATAGCCATTGTGGCGATGATATGCAATAACCCTTGTGGCGATGATATGCAATAGCCATTGTGGCGATGATATGCAATAGCCCTTGTGGCGATGATATGCAATAGCCCTGACTTCATTTGTCAGCGTCCTGCTTTCTACATGTACCTGTACTCAAGGTAGACGATTAGTAGACACAAAGTCGCTTTTACTAGAGACTATTTTTAGGAAACTTCTAAATACGATATGTGTAAAGAAGACAAAGAGCTTTTGTTTGTCGCCTACGATCTCGAGAAATGAGATGCACAAATCAAAAGGTCCTCAATAAATTGGCATTAAACCTATTTTTAGGGCTGCCCTAAAACACCGTTCTTGGGTATTAGTGCTCTATTGTGGCTCCCACTTGCTCGGGGATTTTTGAAAGAGAACCTCATTTTGTATATTACACCCTGCATCCACAGAAAAATGATTAGTTTGAATGAAATTACTCCATGTTGACCTTCTTCGATTTTCTCCTTGCCATCTCTTGGGCATTCCTCCATGTTGGGACTTCCACCCTGACACTCCATCCCAAATGATGTCTAGGCAAGTACTAAATAAGTGAGTCATAAGATTTTTGAAAATAGTCTTAAATTTCTTAGAATAATTTTGAAAACTTTTGTAAAACTTTAGAAAATCTCTGCCAGTCATGTCATGTACTAGATCAACGAACGTCTTCCTCGTGGTTTTGACTATATTCGGCGGATGGTCTCCAAAACTCATGATCATTGTTGGAAGGTTTCTTCAAGCAGTTCTATCATAGCCAAAAATTGAGTCTACCCAGACTTTGTTATAGTTGGTGCCTTCCAAAGCTTTAACCTCTGGTGCTGGGGAATTTGGAATACGTTCCGACATTTGGTGAAAATTTTAAGGTCCTCAAAATTTCTGCCCCAGTTTAAAGTTGTTTGAGATGATACCAATCCGAGTGGATCTGAAGTCTTTGCTGATCTTCATTCTCTTTGTTGGACGTCAATCTTCTCTTGTGAATTTTCGAGATTCCTTCTCAAAAATTCTGCCCCAGTTTCTATTTCCTGGGGTTATATGACCGAGTCGTTGGGGCACCTACGTATCCCGTTGAAGCAGGAATCAGGTCAAACATAGTTCAGGACTATGCTAGGGATATACAAAAGAGATTAATGGGTTGACCGAAGCCGACATAGGCCACCTACGTATCCCTTTCTTGGGAATTCAGGTCATCACGTAGTTCATACATAAAGGGAAAGGATTCTAGGCGATTACACATCATAAAATTGATACTATTATAAAGGCAATTACAAATAAGCCAAGAAACAAAACTATAACATCTTTCAAGCACGATATCTCTTTACCGCATCAGAATTGATTGGTTTGGTCCACTCTTGACCATCCATCTCAGGTAGGATTATTTCCTTCGCCTTGTTCGTCTAACCCTTGACATGACATGACATTGGCAGATTTTTAAATTATTGCTACCAAAATAAACCATGCTAGATAATCATATTTAAAAAATAACTTCTAAATAAAGGGAGGCCTTTTGGAAAAATAAATAAAAACTATGGCTTATGACCCACACAAATATGGGCCCATGCCTTTTTGAAAGTTGCAAAACACAAAACAAAAATTTCAGACATAAAAGGGTGGATCACGGGACCTCCTCCGGATCCGCACCAATTTTAAAAACTATTAGTAATTTCCCTTTCATCTACCGCGACGAGCGACGAATTAGGAGCGGAGTGGAAGTCCAATTTTGTAAAGCCTTTCCATGTGCAACCTTCTTCATTCCACCAGACTTTGGGAAATTATCTGGTAGAGCATTGCATCCTTCGAACAGATCTCCTATCCCATCCCCAAGACCATCATCATTTGACATCTCATGTATGGGAAATGACTGGTACAAGAGCAGCAAGGGCCTAAACAGACTCTCCTTTGAATTATCTTTGATCTCATCTTCCTTTCTTGGTTGGTACTCTATTCCATGCTTAAAAGCTTTTTCTGGGACCATAACAGGCTTGATAATTCCTTCCAAATTCTTACTTAAGGCGGCCGCAACTTTCTCTAGCTTTTCCACCTCCTCCGTTCTTCTGAGTCCTTCTGAATTTACCTTAGCGATGGCCTTTCTAGATGCCCATTCACCCTCTATTTTAATCATGTTAACTGTAGGCCCTCCATGGTTAGGCAACGGATTACTGTTAACATTTGGTGTCGGCGATTGAAGTGTGATGACCTTCTGATCGATCAAATCTTGGATCTTATGTTTCAAGTTAATACAATCCTCGGTACTGTGCCCCGCTGCTCCTGAATGATAGGAACAATTTTGATCGGGATGATAAAATTGGGAGTTGGGATCGATAGGCTTTGGATGGATCGGTTGCAAATAACCAGCTTTCATCAATCTTTCGAAGATCTAGGTACGACTTTCAACTAGCGGCATGAAGTTTCGGGGAGGTTTTTTTTTTAATTTTGGACGTGGAGGGTTATAATGCTTCTAATTTATGGGAGGAGGTTCTTGATGATAATTTGGAGACGTTTGGACATTTATTTGGTTATTTGGAAAAGTAACTTGAGTATGAGGCTAATAATTTGGCTGTGGAACTTGGCACTGGGGTTGAGCGTAGAATACAGGCTGAAAACTTGATGACGATGATGAGGAAAGAATATTCCTAGGCTTGAATTTCCTCCTTAACTTATCAACTGAATTAGTAGAGACTGCAGTCGTATCCTCTCTTTTCTTCTTTGAAAATGCAGAAGATTCAAATGATGTTGGGGTTTTGGCAATTTTTCCTATTCGGATGCCTTCCTCTAATGATTCCCCAATCTTTACTAAATCAGAGAAAGTTGCTCGAACCGCAGATACCATCCTGGTATAAAATTCTCCTTCCTGTATGCGAGAGAAAATAGATACCATTTCTTCGTCGGACATGGGGGGTTGCACTTTGGCAGTTTCCTTCCTCCAACGAAAGGCATAGTCTCGAAAACACTCTTCTGTTTGATTCAATCTAGTGAATACCGATCCGGGACTAATTCAATGTTGAATACGAACCTGTTAAGGAAACCCTTGGCCAATGCTTTACAACCAGTCCATCTTTTTGGCTCCTGAGACATTAACCACTCTAAGGTTTCACCACTTAAACCTCGGCTAAATAGGTGCATCAATAATGCCTCATTCTTTCCTATCCCTACCAGTTGCTCACAGTACCTTCTCAGATGGGCCATTGGGTTTCCGGTACCGTCGAATATTTCAAACTTAGGGATTTTGTACCCATCTGGTAGGTCTACTCCCGGGTGAACACATTAGTCATCACACCCCAAACCTTCGTGGTCCCTGGCTCCATGAGACTCTTTGATCCTCATGATCTCTTCCATCATAGCTAGAAAATTCATTTCATCCTTGGTCCTCCACTCTTTCTCCTTCTCCTTGTAATGGTCCATCTCGGGATTAGGAAGGGATTCATAGGTGTCAAGGGATATAATGGCCTGAAGGGGATTTGGAAGGGAGGCTTGATTTTGTGGATGAAAGGAATTTGGTTGGTAAGTGGGAAGGATGTTTTGGAAATTGGGAAGGCTCTACGAACTTTGCGAGTAGTTTGGCGGAAAAGGATTTTGTGGATTTGGAAATAAATTTGGTGGATTCAAAGGTAGGTTTGACGTATTTTGTGGATTTGGGAGTGAATCTTGCGGATTTGGAAATATGTTTTGAGGATTTGGAAATGGATTCGAAGACGGGTTCTGTGGGGTTACATACGGATTTTGTGGATGATAGGCCACTGGGTTATTTTCACGATTAGTATTTTTGACAAATGGAGGAGCGGAGACGGATGATACGTTATTTGGCTGATCCCCGAGAATAGGTGTGCTGAGGGGAGGGATTTGGAGTAGAGTCTCGTGTCCCTCTGGAGCGGGGGCATTGACGGTGATGGCCAAGTTAGCCAAATCCCAAGTGCGATTTACTTCTTCCTGAAGCATTTCTAACTTTCATGCAAGTTCCGCAATCATCTCATGCTGTTCCGCTATCACATTGTCCCGAATAGTCAGGGCGTTTTCCTCGTCATTTCCTATTATTTTTGAATGATGGTCAAGGGATGAGATTTTGTACGCTTTTGATCGGGTGACGTGGGGATGTTCTGCCAGCTTATATCAACACGGAGTAATTTCTATTATCTGTAAAGTAAAACAACTCAAAGGCAGATGTGTTAGTTTTCATATGTGATAAGTAATGCAAAATATTTGACAAAAAATAACCATATAGAATTGTTTGAGTCCTAGACAAATTCATCCATAGGAGCATAGCAGATAAACTTGCCTTTGATCCAAACAAACACCACAAGCACACAAAACTTCTAATAATGCGTATCTTAACTGGGGTGACCCTTTTTGAGCCAAGGGTTCAGGCCTAACGATTTTTGAAGAAAGTATATGCTTCCCTAAAGTAAATCCATTATCCCCCAACTTATATAGACACGAAACGGGCATAAATGCGTACAAACGATAACAAAAGAGGGATACAATCTTTGAGGGAAAAGGGAAATGACATGAAAAAGGATAAGTTTCCGCGCAGGGGAAATAGAAAAACTAGCTACTGGAGGCTCCTTCGTCTGCCTTTGCCTTCTTAGCTTTGTCCACTTCTCATATTGGTGATATCCGTCGACGCTCAAATTGTGCCTTAGATGCAACCTCCCAAATCGATCAATTTCTTGCTTAACTTGCTTCAATTCTTCTTACGAAAGTAAGCAAATCAAGCTTTTTCCCGACCCCCAAAGGATAATGGATTGAATTAGACAGGCATACATTTTCTTCAACACATAAATATGGTTCGTCTATAATTGACTCAGGGTCAATAGACGTAGGGCAGGTATTCTAATGGGCCCAATACCCCGCTTAGGTATTGGGTCGTCCTAGGCTCATGCCTAAAATAGGATTTTGGTTTCGTTCTATCCTAGGTGTCTAGAGTGGGTTTGAACACTGGTTCTCAAGCGGACAACTTGAGTTTAAAAATACGAACAGCGTCAGACGACTCACGTGCTGATAAGCTGTTCGTATTTCCAACACATTTTGGAATTGAACAACAAGGGCCGGGACATCCACGAAACCCCAAAACAGTTAAATAATGTAGAAATATGCCATGAGATGCGATAATTAAACTTTACATAATCGAAACATATAAACACATAAACAGTTAATCAAGAGATGAAATCAAACATTTGGTTAGAACCTAGTTACAAATCCCAAGCAGAGTCGCCATTTCTGTTTTGCAGAGTCGCCACTTAATTTTGAAATGGAATTAAGAAACCTTTATAAAGTTACTTCAAACGATTCAAAACAGAAAAATAATTTGAGTTAAGAGATTCTGAGTAAGCGGTTCCTATTAACGTTTTAGAAAGGTGTTAGGCACCTAAAACGTCCGCTAACTTGCGGTTATCCGGACTGTTTGAAAACGTCTTTTGACTAACTTTAGAAAATAGATTGGTTTTTGAAAAGAAAGTGATTTTAGAAATATTTTAGTGTTTATGCAAAACCAGTTTTTAGCGACTTAGTTAGGTATTTTAACTAGGTTCGCAAGAAAACACATAAAGTAAATTAGCAAAAGTAAAAGGGAAAGGGTAGAAGCATAAGGACCCTGTCCTAATCGAGATATTGGGCTTTCAGCTCGTCTTCCACCTGTCCTAATTCTATGTTTTCGAGCCCTTAGCTCGAGCTTGCTCCACCTGTATTAGTTACAACTTTGGCTTCGTGGCCCGAATAAATGAATAAAAATAAACAAAGACAACAATACTTGACTAAATAAAACAACAAATAAGACTTTAGAGTCTATTAGCCGCTTCAACCGTGGGATTTTAATCCATTCTCCTTCTTCCAATTTTCTTATCCATGAACTACGAGATCGACTTCCAAAATCTTCCAGGAAGGATAAGCCTCAATGGCCCCTTAAGGAATGCAAAGAGTCTGTTTGGACTCCAACGAATATTCATGCAAAAAACAAGAAGAATAAAGCACATAAGCACATGATTAACGAAAGGAAAGACAAAGATGTCTGCGGATTTAATTAAAAATGGCAGCGTAATATGAATCTTTTAGTAATACATACTCGAACCAGGAAAAATATAAAAAGAATCACAATATGCTAACTAAGCGACTAAGATTCTAACAGATGGTCACAAATAGGTTGAATATACATAAAAAAAATGTCATTCATTAAACAAAGAAGAGTATAGGCAAAGAGGTGGGTTTTACACTCCGGTATTCATTCTAAACAGATCATGAAGACCCAGAAAAAACGTATACCATCCTCCTTAATTAAAATGGAATGACCCATAAATAAGTAGGAATGACACACTTTAAACTAATTAGAACATCGTGGAGACTTAATATGCGTAAGCATTAGCATTTAAACATTTCAAACCAATAGGTAATAGTTCTAACAAAAACAGATTAGAACAGATAGCCTGAGAGCAGTTACATATCTACTGCATTTAAACAGATTGAGGCGATTCCATTTAAATAAACTAGAATAAATCAGGTGAATAGAGCATTGTAAAATACCAGATTTTGGTCACTTGAAACCTATTCTATGCTTTCTCAACAAATCAGTAAATTGAAACATCTAAATACCCCTTTTTAGGTCGATTACTACAATTTGCTAACCGGAGTCTAAGAATTCTTAGAAGACGATTGTTGTTGATTAAAAGAAAAACAAAGAAACTGCAATGTCGATTAATCTTGAGGGAACTATTCTGAAATACAATAACAAAAATTAAGTCTGTCCCTGAACAAACAGAAAACAAAAGAAGTTCAAGCTAAAAAGAAGCAACCAAAATCCAAAGTCATAGCAAAACGGACTGAAGAGGGACAGGCATACATTTGATTGAAAGTATCATATTCAGAGATGAAGATAATGCTAAACCGAAAGAAAATAATGAACACAGTTATTATACCAAAATAATCATCATCCAGAGCAGAAAGGTGAACTTAAGAGACTATCCTAAAAAATTGTCAAATCAAGAACAACAATCACCTTATTTCAAACCATAATCGCGATTCTCTACGCGATACCCTATGGCTCTCAAGGCCTCTACAGCAGTAAATCCATCCTCATTAATGACAAATACATAATTACTTCTACGGAGAAAAGGTGGATGAAGCAGAAATAGTGAAATTAAAAGGGACGAGCATGTTTACCTCCTTCGGGATAGCAAGCGGGACGACGAGCTATCAGCAGCAGCATATCAACCACCAAAAATCAGTCCTCAACTCGACAATGTCGAAGAACCGCTCTTTCAAGGCAGCAAACGGGATAAATGACTTATCAGTAAAGTCGTCGCTACTGGAATCTCGCGACGTCCACCACCAACGAAGCGTCCCTTTGACCTTTACCTCTTAGAGATTTCGAAACCCCTTGGAGAGAAGAGAGAAGATCCCCCCAAAACTTCTATGAAAGAACCCAAATTTTAAACCTCTCCCCCGAAAAGCTAAAGAAAGAAAGAAAAAGGACCCCCAACTTAGAACCCTAGAATTTTCAACCTCCCTCCTCTTACCCCAGAAATTTTCTCATCTATTCTTTTCTCCAAAGTTTCAAAACCTAACAAACAGTGACTCTTCCGAAAAAGAATCCCCCCTTCTCAGCTCACCGTGAGCTCTTTATATAGAAGCCCAACGGGGTAAACTATGGTTTTTTTTTCAAAGAAATTTAAAATTTGAACTCCAGATAACGTTATTCACCAACAACTCATATGGATTTTGGAAGTTTTCTCGGATAAATCCAAATTGTTGACCAATCAGAATTGGGGAGAAAAGGATATTACCTCAAACCACTGGAAATCAGTCGCATACGTATGAAATCGTACCAATAATCCCTAAATTTACGGAGCTAGCTGTTGGGGGATGCCACCTAGCTTGTTTTCTAGAAGGCCCGCATCCCTCTTCGTACACGAACGCGTGGTGGAAACGCGTGATGATGAAGAGAAGAAGAAAATGGGTTGAGGCTGGTCGGGTCAATTTGGTTGGGGATTTTTGAATTCTGGGTCGCGATGTTGCTGGAGTTGGTACGTATGTTTGTTGGTGAGAGTTGTACGTATGTTTGGCTTGAAGGAGGTAATGGATGGAGAGTGGGCCGGGTCAAGGTATTTTGAAGGTGGGCTGGGGTATTGGGCTGAAGTTGTTAAGGGGTTGGTTTGGGTAGATTTAGGAGGTAATTTTAAGGATTGAGCTGGAATTAGGATATTTGGGTTTTAATTTAGGCAATTGAATTTAAATTACAGCCAAATTGAATACCAATTGGTCAATTGCATTTCAATTGGGGCCAATTTGATTTCAATTAGAGGCAAATTCAATAAATTGACTAAATCAAATCAAAATTTGATACGAATTGACCCTTTGTTCAATCTTAAGCTTCTTGATTTAATAAAACCAAACAAGTATTTCTCCAAATAGATTATTTGTAAGAGTAAATTGTATTTAAACCAAGATTTAATTGTTTAAATTTATCTTCCGAATAATCCTTAATTTCAAGTCCAATTTTGATGAAAATGTTCATTTAAATGATGTCATTTATACAATCTCGTATATGCAAATACGAAAATATATAATTATCACTTAAATGGTAAAATTAGCCTGAATACCTATTTTAAAATACATTTATTTGGAAAAAATAATTGTTGTGATTTTATTCGAAAATCGAAGAAACTCGAGATTAAACGTAGTTGTGGAGGGAAAAAATTAGGTGTCAACAGGTCAAACAGGCGAAAAGGCATGAAAGGGTCCTTTTTGGGCTAAATCTATGTTCTAGAGCCCACGGTAGCGGGGGTGGGCTTGGGGACCGAGCTTGTTTTGGTCCAAAAATTGATCGAGGCTCCTAGGCAAGCCGAGAGCATGGGAATATGGGCTTTTGGGGTTGGCGGGGTCGTTTGGGAGGTAAAACAAGCAAAACAGTGCGAACGGGCCATTTTCGTGCCAAATCGATATTTCTATAGCCCACGGTTGCGGGGGTGGGTCCGGAGCTTGAGCATATTTTTGGCTAAAAATCAACTGGGGTTCTTAGGCAGGCTGAGGAGTGGGAGAGTGTGGGTCTTTAGAGTCGACGGAACTATTAAGGTGGTCAAACAGGCAAAACGGCTTAAACGGGTCATTTTCGGGTAAAATTGGTGTGCTATAGACTACGATCGCGAGTGTTGGTCGGGGTCTGACTTATTTTTTGGTTGAAAATCAACTGGAGGCTCCCAGGCAAGCTGAGGAGCAGGGGAGTATGGTCCTTTGGGGTCGGTGGGGCTGTTTGGGTGGTCAAACGTGCAAAATGGTGAGAACGAGCCATTTTCAAAAGAAATCGATGTGCTATAGCCCACCGGTGCAAGGGTGAACCTAGAAAACGAACGTGTTTTGGGACAAAACTCGATTGAGGTCTCCCAAGTATGCTGAGGAGCAGGGGAGTGTGGGATTTAGGGTCTGTGGGGTCGTTAGAGTGCTCAAACTGGTGAAACAATGCAAACAGGCCATTTTCGAGATAAATCAGTGTGTTATAGCCCACGGTTGCAAGGGGATCGGGTATGTTTTGGGTCAAAAATCTATCGTGGACTCCCAAGAAGGTTGAGGAATGGGAAAGTATGGGCCTTTGGGGTCGACGAGGCCATTTGTATGGTCAAACAGGCAAAACGATGTAAACGGGCTATTTTTGGGTCAAATTGATGTGCTATTGCCCACGGTTATGAGGGTGGGCCTGGGGATCGAGCATTTTTTGGATTGAAAATTGATTGGGGGATCCCAGGTAGTCTGAGGAGTGAGGGTCTTTAGGTCGACGAGGCTGTTTGGGTGGTCAAATGGGTGAAACAACATAAACGGGCCATTTTTGGCCCAAATCAGTGTGTTATAGCCCACGATTCCGGTGATGAGCCTAGGGCTCAAGCATATTTTAGGACAAAAAGTGATTGGAGTCTCCCAAGCAGGTTGAGAAGTGGGGGAGTGTGGGCCTTTGGGGTCGGCGGGACCGTTTAGGTGGTCAAACTAGCGAAACAGCACGAACGGGCTATTTTCAGGCTAAATTGATGTGTTATAACCCACGGTTACGGGGGTGGGCCTGAGGGTCAAGCGTGTTTTGGGATAAAACTTGATCGAGGGCTTCTAGACATGTCGAAGAGTGGGGGTATGTGGTTTGTGGGGTCGGCATGGCTGTTTGGATGGTCAAACGGGCAAAACAGCGCGAACGGGCCATTTTCAGGCTAAATAGGTATGCTATAGCCCACGATTGTTGGGGTAGGACTAGGCCCCAATGTGCTTTATGTCAAAAATCAAATGGGGGATCTCGAGCAGGCTAAGGAGAGGGGAAGTGTTGAGCTTTAGTGACGGTGTGGCCATTTGGGTGGTCAAATAGGTGAAACAGCGCGAATGGGCCATTTTTTATCTAAACCGATGTGCTATAGCCCATAAATTTGGGGTTGGGCCTGGGGACCAGAAAACTTTAGGCCAAAAATTAACTTGGGGCTCCCAAGCAGGTTGAGGGGCAGGAGAGTGTGGGCCTTTGGGGTTGACGGGGCCATTTGAGTGGTTAAACGAGTGAAAAGGTGCGAACGGGCTATTATTGAGCCAAATCGATGTGCTATAGCACGTGGTTTGGGGGATGGGCCCAGGGCTTAGGTGTATTTTAGGTCAAAAATCGACCTGGGGCTCCCAGGCAGGCTAAAGAGCGGAGAAGCGTGGGCCTTTGGGGTCGGCAGGGCTGTTTGGCTGGTCAAACGAATGAAATAGCATGAACAGGCTATTTTCAGGCCAAATCGGTGTGCTATATCCCACGATTGCAAGGGTGGGCCCGAGGCTTGGGCATGTTTTGTGCCAAAAATTAATTGAGGGCTCCCAGGCAGGATGAGGAGCGGGGGAGTGTGGGATTTTATGGTCAGCGAGGCCGTATTGGTGGTCAAACGGGCGAAACGGCGCTAATGGACCATTTTTCGAACAAATTGATATGGTATAACTCACGGTTGTGGAGGTGGGCCCAGTGCCCGAGCATGTTTTAGGTTGAAAATCGACTGGGGAATCCCAGGCAGGCTGAGGAACGGGGGAGTATGGGCATTGGGGGTCGATCGGGCGGTTTTGCTAGTCAAATAGGCGAAATGGCATGAATGGGCCATTTTTTGGCTAAATCGATGTGTTATAGCCTATGGTTGCAGGGGTGGGCTCGGGGCTCAGGCATATTTTGGGCCAAAAATCAACCAGGGGCTCCCATACAGGCTGAGGAGCGATAGAGTATGGGCATTTTGGGGTCGGCGGGGCCATTTGGATGGTCAAACGAACGAAACAGAGCAAACGGGTTATTTGGGCCAAATTGGTGTGATATAGCCAATAGTTACGAGGGTAGGCCCGGGTGTGTTTTAGTCCAAAAATTAATCGGGGGCTCCCAGGTAGGCTGTGGAGCGGAGAAGTATGAGCCTTTAGGATCGACGGGGCCGTTTTGGTAGTCAAACGGGTGAAATGGCGCGAACAGGCCATTTTTGGGCCAAATCGGTGTGGTATAGCCCATGATTACAGGGACGGGCCCAGGCCACGAGCATGTTTTGGGTCAAAAATTGATTGAGGGCTCCCAGACAGGCTGAGAAGTAGGGGAGTTTGGAACTTTGGGGTCGGCGAAGCCCTTTAGGTGGTCAAACGGGTGAAACAGCGTGAACGGGCCATTTTTTAGCCAAATTGGCGTGTTATAGCCCATGATTGCGGGGGGAGGGGCCTGGGGCTCGGGCGTGTTTTGGTCCAAAATCTACCAGGATCTCCCAGACAAGCTGAGAAGCAGGGAAGTGTGGGCCTTCGGGGTCGGCGGGGCCGTTTGGTTGGTTAAACGGGCAAAACAGCGGGACGGGCCATTTTAAGGCCAAATCGATGTGCTAGCCTATGGTTGTAGTGTGGGCCTGAGGCTCGAGCGTGTTTTGGAGTGAAAATTGATTAGGGGATCCCAAGCAGGCTGAGGAGTGGGGGAGTGTGGGCCTTTGGGGTCGGTGGGGCTATTTGGGTGTTCAAACAAGCGAACCGGCATGAACGGACCATTTTGGGGCCAAATAGGTGTGCTATAACCCACATTTGTGGGGGTGGGCCAGGATCGGTTTTGGCAAAAAATTGGCCAACGACCCCCCTGCGCCCTTTGGAGTAGTTCTAGGTGGTTCAGCGAGGTCGTTAGGTCCATTTCGCAAGTCAAACAGATGAAACGGTGCAAACGGACCATTTTTACAATCTTCAGTGGGTTTTAGCCCATTTTTCGGAGAGTGTGACTGAGGCACGAGCTTGGTTTTAGGGAAAAATTGCTCGACGACCCCCCGACATCCTATGGAGTGGATCTTGGTGGTTCCGTGGGGTCGTTGGGGCCAATTTGCAAGTCAAACGCGCAAAACAACGTGAACAATTCACTTTTTGCGACTTTCGATGGGTGTTAACCGACGGTTCGGGAGGTGGGCTCTAATTTTGGGCGAAAATCACCCAGTGACCCCCTGATGCTCTATGGAGTGGATTTGGGTGGTTCGGCGGAGCCGTTGGGGCCATTTTGCAATTTAAATGGGCGAAACGGCGCAAACTGCCTGTTTTTTGCAACTTTTGATGGGTGTTAGCCCACGGTTCTGGGATGGGCCCGGGTTCCGGGCTCGATTCTCCACAGTTCAGGGGTGGGCCTGGGTTCCGAGCTCGATTCTATGTGAAAATCGCCCAGCGGCCCCCCGGCGCCCTGTGAAGTGGATCTGGGTGGTTCGGCGGGGCCATTTTTCAATTTTTCAAGTTAAACGGGTGAAACGGCAAAAAATATGGCGAAATAAAACGTTACTTGGTTTGGAAATCAGTTGATTGAAGTACTTGAATGGAACTATTGAAGTGAAAGGATGAATTTGTGTAGGAAGATATTCTCACAGTTCAAATGAAATGCTCGATTTAACTACGGACCGGATATTCCCATTTCAAATTACATTCCTTTGTCGTGCTTCTTTATGTTCAACATGTAAGAATATTATCTTACTTATGGCCCAAGTTACTCGTGTTCTAAGTTTACTTGTGGCTCAAGTTTACTTATGGCGCAAGTAACATCCATTGTTAAAGAATAAATCTTGTACTGGATTAAGTCTTAACCTCTATAAGTTGGTCCTCCCTCCGCCCATTAACGTTATCACATATTCTCTACATCTTCTCCATCACTAAAAGTTGTGATAAAGTAAGGTTAGGACAAAGAGGTAGAAACCAAATTTGTAATAACTCTTCCACTTCTCTGTGCGTGCGCTAATGTCTTCCACATCAGGTATATTTTTTATAACGTATCTCTATAAGATTATCGTGTATGAGATTCTGATGTGCATTAAGTGTTTAAAGTTTTACGCAACGAACACTACCAGTTGGACTTTTGGCTAGCAAGGGAGCCCATACGCAGTTATCAATTGATTCTTTTATAATTTTGCTGCAATTGAACTTTGATGAATCATATCTAGATTGAATAGTCTCAATTCCTATAGTCTATGTATTATTCAGTGGCATGATACGTAGAAACTTCCTGATCCTTGCTTGCTCTTGAGTGGGTAATTATCTGCTTAACACAATTCAACGTTTACATAAGTGTTGCCTTGTCGATGATATTAGTCGAACTACTCGGCATTCCTTAAGAAAAAATTGCCCTTCTGATCTATCACATCCCCCTAAGGAATTTTCTCCCATTATCAGGAAGAGGAGACTGATGACTATGACTCTCGAAGGTCTGCTGCTCGACATCTCTTTGAAGAAGACCTAGAAATGGTAGAGAAGCGAATCACTAATACGAAAAAGGTGTAGTAAGTGAAGTAAAATGAAGATTCTCCCTTTTGTCAGAGAGATACTCCTAGACAAACATCATTGCCCACTTCAAAGCATTCTCGACGCCCTGTTAACTTTGATGACGGTGAGAATGAGTCTTCTGAGTATGAAACTGAAGAGGAAGAAGAGGCCTCCACCGTGTAGAAAGTCTATTCGGGAGGAGGAGCCAGAATATGGAGAAGAGCAAGAGCGTGGTCGGGGCGAGGAAGAAGAGGCATATGAAGAGTCAGAAGAGGGAGGCTGAGGTAGGAAACTGTTCTTCAGTGTCCAGTAATATCCCATCTGAACCTTCTTGATCATGGAGTTGTTGAGTAAGACCTTAACGATTGCTAGATATGCTTGTGACATTTGCAAGACCTTAATGAGGATAATTTTCTTGTGTTCTGGCTTCTGGCTGTGTAATAATTTGGAGTTAAGATTGTTGCCTAAGTTGCGCGGACTCTTCTCTTTTGATGCCGCACCCGTGTCTGATTCTCCAAAAATACACTACTTTGGGCGAATCCGACACGCAACGGCTGACATTTTTGAAGAGTCATAGAATTTGTTGCAAGTGTGAAATTTCTGGTTGAACTTTGAAGTTCATTTTTCTAATGAACAATAAAAGCACATTAGAGAATGATTTTACTAACTCCAAGTTGATGTGATGGAGATAGAATTGTTGGATGTGGAGGAACAACCTTGGAACCGAAGTTCGAATCCCTAGAAAGACGATTATAGGGTAATCTTTCCATCTTCCTTAGCCTCAGTGAGTGAGTAGAGTAATTCAATCAGAGGGGAGGTAGCTGGTAATAGGTGAATTAGTCGAGGCATGCACAAGTTGGCTCGAGCGTTACTCTTGCATATTAAAAAGAAACTAGCCGTATCAAACTTCTAAGTGTTTGTATTCACTATATGTAATTGATCGATTTGGTATTGATCGTCACTGGACCCTTTAAGTTAGAAAATGAGTTATATATATGGACAAATTTTGCAAATGTGAGCTTTGCAAAGTTTTGCTGGTCCCAAGCTCAAATAAAGATGATTTTGGTCTGTGGACTACTACAACAACAAAAATAAACCTAGTGTGATTCCATTAGGGAGGGCCCCTACCTTTGCGGAGTATAGAGGTCATTTACAATAGATCCTCGATGGTATGTGGACAACTAGTTTAGAAAAAGAAAAAACTTTTGACTATTATGAATCCTCTTAACAGGACCTGAATGAACGAGGTTGATACGAAGCCAATACATGCATGTCATCAGGGGAGCTACCCTTTAGTGAGGGGAACCCCTTCGGTGAAAAATTATACTTCCTCCATTTCACAATAAGTGAATTGTTGGAGCAATTTTAGTGTTTCAAAATAAGTGAATGGTTCACAATTCAAAGTAACTGTTGGAAAAAATTTCCAAATTTACCCTCCATTAAATGTGCATTGGGAGTGATGTATCATATGTCTTTGCTTTTTTAAGAGGGTAAAAATAGAAAAACATGATAAATTTATGTCTTTGCTTTTTTTCTTAACATGTGTGCCAAAATCCAACAATTAACTTATTGTGGAACGGAGGGAGTATAATTTATACATGATTAAAATTATTTTTTATGTGTGTATAGTAGATTTTGAACCCCCTTCGATTTGTTCGTATGTTATTTCTGAACCCCTTCGTGAATATCCTGGCTCCGCCACTGCATGTCATGTGTCTGAATATAGAGTTCATTTTACTTGACCATACTTAATTAACATGTATTTCACTTCACTAAACCACTTAATCATGATAAATTGCATTAATTTGGTGTAAATACCGAGAGTGTAGGTAAATTTTTCTGAATGTTGTAGCAGAAGTGATGTTACCTTTTTCTTCCCTTTCATATGAAATTGGTGTTTAAGATGGATATAACCTATGATTTTTATCAGTGACTTATTTACAGATGGAACTTGAAACTTAGTAGGCCAAATTAATTAAGGGTGACAAAAAAAATTTTAAAACTAAAAAAGAGTGATGCAAGTCTTAAATATTGAGTAGAGGTGATAATTTTAAGATTAGTGTTAATGACATTAATTTTAAAATCCTCAAATTTTATTATTTACATAAAGATCCCTACCCCATATTTACACAAAGATCCCTGCAGCAACTTCGACAGTTACTGCAACAACTAATAGTAGTTGTTGCAGCAATTACCGTAGCTGCTGCAGCAATTACCGTAGCTGCTGCAGCAATTATCGTAGTTGCTGAACCAACTCTCGTAGTTGCTGAACCAACTCTCGTAGTTGTTGAATTTGCTAAATTATTTCTTCATTGATTTTTGAAAGAAATCAAAAAATTTCTTCTCAAACTTTTCAAATTTTTTTTATAAAACTAGTCCATAAAAAATTAAAAAGGAAGAACGAAATGAAAAGAGAAAAAGAAGAAGAGAAGATGGGAGAAGAGAAAAATCTATAGAGAGAGAGAGAAAAATAAGAAGAAGAAGATGGGGAGAAAAAAAAAAAAAAAGATTGAAAGATAAGAAAATGGGGGAAACTCTAAAATTTGAAATTTAGAGTTGGAGGACTTTTTAAAAAATTTAAAAAAAGAAAAAAAAAATTACACTTTACACCCCAATTAATTTAATTTAAATGAAGCTTTGACCTTAGCTGGTCAAAATTGTCATCATTTTTTATTTAAAAACTTTTTTAACACCTCCCACTTAATTTTCTCAACTTAGTACAACTTGCTATTGTCTTTTCTTTACATGTTCGTCAGTTCTGGTCTAACCATGTATTCATGTTCCGTTGAGCCCCAATTAATTTAATTTAAATGAAGCTTTAACCTTAGCTGGTTAAAATTGTCATCATTTTTTATTTAAAAACTTTTTTAACACCTCCCACTTAATTTTCTCAACTTAGTACAACTTGCTATTGTCTTTTCTTTACATGTTCGTCAGTTCTGGTCTAATCATGTATTCATGTTCCGTTGAGCCACTTTGTGATTATTCGAGTTGTTAGTGAAGTGACTGTCTTATGAAAAATAACTAAAGGAGCAACTATAGGAATCTTCTGAGTAAGGGGTTTATCAGGCCTAATGTTTCTCCACAAGGTGTTCCTGTTTATTCGTAAAAAAGAAAATTGGTTTCTTACATATGTGCATTGACTATTGACAGCTAAATAAGGTGAAAAATAAGAATAAGTATTTGATGCCACGTATTGATGACTTTTTTGACCGGCTTCATGTTGCAGCAGTTTTTCTAAGGTAGACTTGAGATCAAGCTACCATAAGTTAAAATTCAGGGCAACAAATGTTTCTAAGTCCGCCTGAGAATTCATTATGGCAACTACGAGTTCTTGATTATGTCCTTTGATTTGATCAGTGTTTGGCAGTATTTATGGAGATGATAAATGTCATGTTCAGGCCTTGTATGGGCTCATTTTTGTAGTGTTCAATCAAAAACATCTTAGTCTACTTGAGGAGTAGGGAGGAGCATGAGCAACACTCTAGAATTGTGCTCCAAATTTTTAGGGATCAATGCTCCAAACTATTTGCAAATTATACTTGAGATTTTTTAGAAAGAAGAAGAGTTTTTCACTTCAAAATTTCCTACGCTTATATATGACGAAAAAATTAGATATTTATAGTCAAAGGTATTGCCTGAGAAAGGAAGCAATGATTCATAAAGTTTTGATCGGCTCACATGGTCCACAAGTGGCTGCATGTTGGCCTTTTTCACAAAACAGAAAGTTTTGGTCGATCCGTGTTGCGATGTGCGTTGGACTGTGCGTCCACACATGGCCAAATGCACCTGCATCTCGCCTTTCCATCATTCAAATAATATACTGAAGTATTGTGTCCTGTCCTTTGAGGTTCGTCTGAATCCGTAAATGAAGAAATTTTAGATTAGATTTTTGGATCATTAACTCTCAAATTTTAAATGAACTTTTTTGAGGTTCGTCTGAATCCGTAAATGGAAAAATTTTAGATTAGATTTTTGGATCATTAACTCTCAAGTTTTAAATGAACTTTTTTGAGGTTCGTCTGAATCCGTAAATGAAAAAAATTTAGATTAGATTTTTGGATCATTAACTCTCAAGTTTTAAATGAACTTTATCATAAAGATAGTCTTCTCGATTGATCGTTTGACAAATCTAAATTCGAAGTCAAAGCCGAGTCGAGCAAGCAATGGCAAAGATGGTGGGAGGCTTGCTTTCTTCTATAATTAAGCACAAGAATGTTTCTTTCTCCCATATTTGTGGAAGAAACACTCTTTTATAAAGTGAAAGCACAATTCGCTCTTTTTTCCTCTTTTTTTCATTCACATTTTACTAGAACTAGAATCGAACAGACCATACCCCTACCTCAAAAATAGAAAGATTGTTTCCGATAGACCTCAACTCAAAAAAGAAAAAAGAAAAAAAACTAGTCTAAAAAAGGATAAAGAAATTATTTTCGATAAATCCTCTACTCAAAAATATCCAACTCTATACATGCATCAAACTATCATTTTCTTATATGATTTTAGATTTTAGACTATATATACTCAACATATTAACTAACATTTAGTTTCTACAGTCCAACTACTCCATTTGCACACTACCTACATATTTATATGACATTTCAACCTCCTCTTTGAAATTGAAAACCTTAACCGCTCAATCATTACATTTTAATAACCTTTTACTAATATAGTACTTATGTTAAATTAATAATCTATACAACAAAATGTTTATATTAAGCTTAAAAGTGCTAGAATGTTTCATATTGTGTTAAAAGAAAATTCTTAATATATATGGGAGGGAGGAGGGAATGCAAGAAAATTCTTGTAATACATTTTAATCATCACTAATATAGTACTTATGTTAAATTAATTATCTATACAGCAATAATAATATATTTTAGTGTAGTTTCATGAATTGGGTCCGAAAGAAGTAGAATGTGTTCATATCTTATTTCCTTTTTCGTACAGTAAAGAGATTACAACACCAACATATTCGATGTAGTCCCTCAACGTGAATGAAATTTGAACTCTTCACCAAAGTTTTAAATTAACCCTAAACCTAAAATATCTCATATTGATTCATGAAATGAATGTGTTGTCTCCTCCCATATTACATTGAACAATACTTATGTCATCAACTAATTCTCAGCATTAAGATTAGCCTAAGATTCACTTTCTTTGCATGATATTAATGTCACACTCACTCATATGTTTGGACTTTTGTCTACTCCATACTTGGCTCTTGCTTTAACCTTAATTATAACAATAACATATTCAATATAATTTCGCAAGTTAAGTTTGAAAAAAATAATGTCCTTACACTTCATTCTTATATCTTTGTGAGGTAAGAAATTACAACAACAACATATTTAGTATAGTTTTATTATGTGGTATTCGAGGAAGGTCGAGTGTACTCAAACCTTACTCCTACTTCAGAGGTAAGAGGCTATTTTCAATAGACCCTCGGCTCAACGATTGACTCTCTCTTCTTTGCCAATTTCTTAAATGTTGTAAACTCAATGATGGGGTATATGAAAAGAAAAAAGAAAAATCTCATACAGAGACAACATGAAATGAAAAAACAAAAAACCTCATATAGAAGACGAACTCAAGTTTAAATCACAATATATAGGGGCAGCGGCGAAGTCAAGATTTACGTTAAGGAGGTTCAAAAGTGCACACCTGAACTAATTGAAGCAAATTCAATTATATTATATATATAATTTTTCGTCGAAGAAAATTTATATGAACTCCCGAGTATATGCTAGCTCCACTCCTAAATAGAAGCATATATATTAATCAAATATATAACGTGATTTTTCATCGAAGAAAATTTAAATAAACTCCCTGACTATATGCTAGCTCCGCCCTAATAGGGGCACCACCAACTCTCATAAAGAACCACAGGAACACAACCACCATAGATATGATTAAAGAGTCCTATATCCACATATTAGTCAAAAACAAAAGCAAAAAAGCAATTGTGAAAGAATGAATTGCCTTAAAAAGAGGCAAGTGTTATTCGGTGATACAATGATGTACGAACACATGTAAATTGAAAATGTGATCAACTCAACGTGCTATATCAAGAAAATGAAAGTAGCAATTAAATTTTATGTACTTTCTCCGTTCACTATTATTTATCATATTTCACTTTCTAAAAATTAAACATCATATAATTTTTAAATATTTAAATTTTAAATTAAATTAATTTTATTCCAAAGACTAATTAAAATTGACTAATAAATTAAAATATAACAAGTAAAAATAAATAAAAATTATTTATATAAATTGAAATTGTTAGCATTCGAACTTTAAGAAAGAAAATGCTCAGGGTATTGAAATTTTTTTATATTTTTTTTTTAATCATCATATACCCGACGCTAATTCAAATTATTAAATTTTAGATAATAACTCTTTAACTTTTTCGTTCCCTCCAAATAGCCATAATTTCATTTTTGTCACTTTCTATGCACTCCCATCATAATCATAATCACAAGAAAAGCATCTTCATCCTTATCTCCTCTACCTCATTGGTGGGCCCCACTTACAGTTCCGACGATGCTCCGGCGACTTTTCCTGTTCCGATGATGCTCCGGCAACTCTTTCGTATTATTTGTACACTACATTAAAAATAAATGATTAATAATATTGACTCACTTTAAAAAATTAATAAATAATTTATTATTTCATATTCATTCTATCCATGTTACTAACATTGACGGATTTGTAATTTAATCGTTGTGGGTGTTCGAAAAATTAAAATATGTTGACGTTTAAAATTTTAAATTTTCACATGAAAATTAAAACAATCAACTATCTTTTTAGTTTTGAGGGTGTTTTCTTTTCATCTTATGTCAATTTTTATATATTTTTTATATAATTATATTTATTCTGTATCGAATTTAATGGATGTCGATGCACCATCATTTTAAACCTAAATCTGGTTACTAATAATTTCTCCAACTCAATTTAAGTGACATATTTTAGAAATTAAAATTCAAACAAATTTATATTTGATTATTATTTTCTCATATATTATTTAAATATTTTAAAATGTCAAGTATAATAATTTTTTATTTAAAAAAAGCTTAAAAGTTGAATTTAAATTATTCAGACTAACGAAAAATAAATGCCACATAAATTAAATGGAAATGCTTTAAAGTGTTCTCTCTATTAGTTCGTAAAGTATATGCAAGTAAATATGTTTTTAACTCCATTTGCTTACCGGAAATTAAGACTACGCCGGCGGTGTAACCGGACATCCGTCGGAAGACTCGCCGGAGATTGCCGGAACTTCGCCGCACTTCCGGCACCGAGCACGAGCAACGACGAGTGTCCGTCGACACGACGGACATGACGAGTTCGATAAAAGCCACGTGTCGACACACAATACGTGGAACCGATGGCCACAATTTGGCAACACTCGAATTTCATCTCCTTCAACATATTCCACAAGACAAATTGCACACTCGCCGTCACCGTCGCCGTCGGTGCCGCCGGTGCCGGGAGAGTAATTGAATTTTGGTAAAGTCTTCAAAGCCTTCTTCTTTAAGCCTTTGATTTTTACCGGCGGCGGTGCATTTTCCGGCGAGTCTCGCCGGAGCCAAGTACACCGAGCTACAACGATGAGACCTGAGACGCAGATTACTGCACAGAGTAACGCCGCGAGAATGACGACGAAGTCGGATTCTGCTGCCGCGACTGACGGTGGCTCCGCCGTTGCCATCGACGGCGACGAAGTAGTGGAGGAATTAGTGGTTAGTAGAAATCTAAGTGGACGAGTCATAATTTAAAATTTAGAGTTTAGGGTTTTTGATTTTAAAAAAATGGAGGTTGAAATGTCGTTATATAAAATATGTAGGTGAGTGTGTGTGTAGATGGAGCAGTTGGACTATTGAAACTAAAAGTTAGTTGATATAGGTGGCGTATTGTTGAAGATCATATAAGAAGACGATAGTTATACAATAATTTAATGCATTAAATTTTGCTATTTTAAGTTAAAAATTTATCGAATATGAGTTTTTTATTTTATAAAAATAAGAGTTTTCTCGTATATTTTATTCTTTTTAAATTTTTTTTTGTCGAGCTACATCAAGTATGTAATTAATAAGAAGACGAAAGTTGTACAATAATTTAATGCATCAAATTTTGATATTTTTAGCTGAAAATTTATCGAAAAAAAGTTTTCTATTTTATAAAAATAAGAGTTTTCTCGTATATTTCATTCTTCTTAAATTTCCTTTGTCGAGCTACGTCAAGTATGTAATTAATAAGAAGACGAAAGTTGTACAATAATTTAATGCATCAAATTTTGATATTTTAAGCTGAAAATTTATCGAAAAAAAGTTTTCTATTTTATAAAAATAAGAGTTTTCTCGTATATTTCACTCTTCTTAAATTTCCTTTGTTGAGCTACGTCAAGTATGTAATTAATAAGAAGACGATAGTTAAACGATAATTTAATTCATGAATGGAGTTGGATAATTTTTGGGTTGAAAATCTATAGAAAATAAGTTTTCTACTTTATAAAAATTAAAGTTCTTTATCGTATATTTTATTCTTTCCAAATTTCACTTGTCGGGCTACATCTATGTAATTAGGACCATATAAGAAAGATAATTTAATGTATGAATAGAGTTGGATATATTTAAGCTGAGAATCTATCAGAAATAAGCTTTCTACCTTGCAAAGATAAGAATTTTCTCGTATATTTCATTTTTTCCTAATTTTACTTATCGAGCTACATCAAGTATGTAATTATATTGTAACTAAAGTAAAATAGGAGCCAAGTATGAAGTAGATAAAAAAAAATATAGATTTATCTGACTTTAATATTATGTGAAGAAAGTGAATATTATGTCAAACTCGATACACATATAGAGTTGGATATGTTTTCGTCGAGGATTTATCAAAAATAATTATGTTACTTCATTTTTGGATTGTTTTGAATTGTTTTTTCCTCAACTGAGGGTCTATAAAAAAGTAATCTTTATACCTTTGAGGTGAGAATAAGGTCTGCATACATTCGGCCCTTCTCAAATCTCATATTGTGAAACTATATTAGCTATGTTGTTGTTGTTATAATTTTTTTATCCCAAGAAGATAAAAATAAAGTGGATGAATATACTAATTTTTTTTCAAATTTATCTTGAAAAATTATACAAAATATATTATTATTATTATTATTCTAATTAATGTAAAATGGAAGCCCAGTATGGAATAGACAAAACATATGGTTGTAACTTTAATATCATGCAAAGAAAGTGAACATTAGGCCAAATTCAATCCTGAAAATTAGTTAATGAGTCAAGTATTGTCCAAAATGTAATGTGAGGAGCCTAACACATTCATTTCATGAGTTAATTTAAAATTTAGGTAAAAGAGTTGAAATTTCATCCACGTTAAGGAACTATACTAATTATGTTATTATTGTTGTAATCTCTTTACGCCATAAAGAAAGGAATAAGATATTAGTATTCAGTATAGTCTACTTTTTTCACACTCAATTTATAAAATTACCCTAAATATATTGTTACTGTAATTAATGTAAATTAAGAGTCAAATAGAATGGATCTTATTTTAATATCATGTAAAGAAAGTGAATATTAGGCTAAACTCAATGCTGAAAATTAATTCATGACTTAAGTATTGTCCAAATGTAATGTGAGGAGAAAACATATTCATTTCATAATAACAATATGAGGTACATAAGGAATCGTGTAGTGTGAGGTATAAGGTATAATAGTATCGGAATAAAATATGAAATTATTTTATTTCGTGTTTGGTTGGAGGCATAACTTAGTCCAATAATTATTTATCCCATCATTTATATCATAGTGATGGAATAAATTATCTCGTATATATGGTGGGATGACTAATCCCAAAATTAATTATCTCAGATTAACTCTTTCTCAACCAAACGATCCGTTAAGGTTGAGGGTTAATTCAAAATTGAGGTAGAGAGTTCAAATCCTCCCTCCCATATATTTAAGATTTTTTTTATTTAGATAATATGAAAAATTCTACCACTTTTAAGCTTACTATAACATTTTGTTGTATAAATTATTTATTTAACATAAGCACTATATAGTAGTGATGATTAAAAGGTATTAAAATGTAATAATTGAGTGGTTAGGGTTTTCAATTTCAAAGTGGAGGTTGAAATGTCATTATAGATATATGTAATGTGTATAGATGGAGTAGTTGGTACTGTTGAAATTAAAAGTTAGTTAATGGGATTGGTTGGGTTTTGGTTGGGGGAGTATTGTCCAAAATCATATATAAAGACGACAGCTTATTGCACGTCTAGAGTTGATATTTCTGAATCGGTGATTTATCGAAAACAATTTCTTTACTTTATTTTTGGATTATTTTTTTCTTAAATTGAGAATCTATTGAAATAACCATTCTAATTCTGAGGTAGAGATAATATCTGTATACATTTTATCCTTTTCATATTTCAAAAGTACACTGAATATGTTACTATAGTTGTTATAGTTTAGTTACCTCACAAAGATAGATATAAGATGTGTATATCTACTCTTTTCAGACTTAACTTGTAAAACTATACAAAATATATTGTTATTGTAATTAGTGTAAAATAAGAGCTAGTATGAAATATTTAAAAGTAAAATGTGGATAAATTTGATTTTAATATCAGGTAAAGAAAGTGAATATTATGCCAAACTCAATGCTGAAAACTAATTCATGAGTTAAGCATTGTCCAATGTAATGTGAGGAGGCAACATATAAATTTCATGAATCAATATGAGATGAGTAATCTAAGTGGTTGAGAATTAATGTGAGGGCAAGTGATTTTTTTTGGGTTTTTTTTTTTAGTTTTCTATTCGGTGTTCGATACCTACATTGGAGATCGACTAATCCGGATTCGTGTCGGGTAGGACTCCATTTGAGGGGTAGCGCTCCCTACCAAGGATTTTTCCATATCCAGGGCTCGAACCCAAGACCTCTGGTTAAGGAAGGAGCAGCTCATCCACTGCATCACATCTTTTGGTGGTAGGGCAAGTGATCTTCATACCTCGATATACAAGACTAAGAATTAATTCAAAGTTGAGGAGTATGGTTATGAGAACATCAAATCTTTTGATAAGTGAGTTGACCTGTTTTGACATGACACAAAATTTAAAAAAAAAATCTTGTGGTTTAAATTAAAAATGTTTTAAATGTATTAAAATATTCTTTAATTTTATAATTTTAAATATATCATATAAAAATTTAAAATTAAAGAATTACAATAAAGGAATGAATTATTTAAAAAAAAAAAATAGAAAAACAAATTGAAATCGAGGAGTAATATTATTTCCCCAAATTAGGAAATGGGGCCAAGCATTGGCCAAAAATATTCATTACAAAAGAATGGGGGGTTCACTTGTTACTTCACAAAATCACAAGTGGATTTGTGGTTTTCACTTGCTTGCTTTGAAATATAATACTATTTTAAAAAAATTAAAATGATATTCTTGTAGTTTTTTATTTTGGTTTATGTTAATATTTTTTATTTTGTGTAATTCGATTTAGTATTATTTATTATTATTATCTATGATCTTTTGTATTTTCATTACGGCTTTTTCTAATATATACTATTGTCTTGAGTTACGGGTCTTTTAGAAACAGTCTATCTACCTCATATCTTGGTTAGAAGTAAGATCTGTGTACAAATTACCCTCCTCAGATCTCACTTTATGGAACTACATTGGGTATAATTAATCAGGATAATTTTAAATTTAAAAAAAAAAAAGAGAAATATTTCATTAAATATCAAGAAGAATTGAACTTCAAAATTATCTTTTTTCTGATTTTGTATTATAGCAAACAAGTAGGACCAATTGGTCCACTTGTCTACCAACTAGTAACAAAAAGAGATTCAACATAAATTATGTACTGATTTTTTTTTATCAAATAATATATTTGTGTTAAAGGAAATTATTAAATATATTGAAATGTTAAATTTAGAATGTAAAAAGCATCACATCAATTCTTTAAGAAATGGGTGTGTCTCTTTAGTATGGTTTGAGCAATTTTCACTCTTAAACTAATTTTTGAGGTTGAATTAAGCTCCAGCATAGCAGACTCACGTGGAAGAATGACGTGTACGTGGACCTATTAATTTTGAATATAGGGCATTGATTGAAATCGTTGCATAGCACCTCCGCTTGGCTTGATGGACTTGGCCATACTTTATAACGAATGTGTCCAGCCTTTTGTGGTGCCTCCGTCGCCTTTAAAATCCTTGATCCACCTTTGATTCGAGATCAATTTCTTTACATGGTATCAGAGTAAGACCAATTTCAGTTCTTGTTTTTCATTGTTGGCCCTCATATTAAATTGAGCATACTCTAGATGTCTAATCCTGAGCATGAGGTGGGGGTGAAGAAGTGTCACATCATGCATGGTTAATGGAATGAGTCATCTCCTTATATGATCTTGGACAGTCCTTCCCTTAAGGGCTAACTTTTGGCCTAGGTTGAGTTAGGTACAAGATTCATTTTTTATATGGTATTCGGTTTTTGAGTAAAGATCCAAAAAAGCTAGCCTTTCAGGTTAAGTAAAATTCAAGATTCATTTCTTTCATGATATTAGAGTAGGATCAACTCGATTCTTATTTCAATATTAGGCCTATGCTAAATTGCACACACACCAAATGTTCAACATGGGCATGAGGGAGAACGTGTTGCGAGAAAAGTCTCACATCAAACCCTTTAAGGGATGAGCAGGCTCCTTAATAGGGGTTGATCAATCTTCGAACTAGTTTTTTAGGTTGAGTTAAATATAGGAAAAATACATCGTTTTCACCCCAAACTATACCCGAAAAGTCGAAGCCACACCTAAACTATACTAGTGACCTATTACACACCTAAACTATAAAAAAATGAAACTATTTACACCCTGTCAGGCCATCACCACTTGCATGTGGTGTAGTGTTTTACACGCGCTGCTACGCCAGCACCACGTCAGTAAAAAGTATCACTTTTTTATAGTTAAGGTGTGTAATAGGTCACTTATATAGTTTAGGCGTGGATTCGACTTTTCGACTATAGTTTGGGGTGGAAACGATGACTTTTCCCTTAATGTTTTTAGCAATTTACTTTTGTTATTTAATAAGCTGGACGCGCCTAAAATAAGTGTAACACACGCGCCTTAGAATGGGGGTTGCGGGGAGGTAATAATATCACTTTTTTATAGTTAAGGTGTGTAATAGGTCACTAGTATAGTTTAGGTGTGACTTAGACTTTTCGGGTATAGTTTAGGGTGGAAACGATGTCTTTTCCCTTAAATCTAAAATACATTTTTTTACATAAAACACAATTATTATCACTTAGAGTCCTAATTCTAAAATTTCAAAATCCATAAAATTGACATCCCAACTTATAAAATTTCTCATAATTTAACTGTTACAATAGACTATAATATAGAATTATTTTAGTGTACCTATATAAGTGGTAATAATATGAATAGAAAATGGGACTTTATCAATAGTCTATAGCCTATGTGGGACTAAAATCTTTACCCTTTTGCCTCTTATCATTATATCTTCTTATCTTTGCTTAAAAGGGAAAAAGCTAATATATTATATCAAATCAAGTAAATTAATTTTAGTGATTAAAAATCATTATTTTAAAAAAAAAAAAAAAAAAAAAAGGGGCCTCTTGATGTCGATTTTTTCCAAAAAAATAAAATTAAAAGTTAGATATTTAAAAATTATATGAAAAGTATTGTAAGTTATAATTCTACTAATACCATATAGTGGAAGAACACATCTTAAAATACCTTGTCATTTTGTCAGTAAATTCATGAAGTTTAACCCCGCGAAACAAAATATGATAAGTATTTTGAGACGGAAGAGTATGTATGTATACAACGGCAGAATTAGAATTTTTACTGAGGAAGGTCAAGATATGTAAAAGTAAATACATAGGCTAACCGAATGGGGTTCAACACCGTCTATTAGATGTACATAAAATTAATTTTAACTATATATATAAACAGTGTAATTTTCTCATCAAAAGAGATTCGAATAAACCCCTACGAACAAACCAGCTCCGCACCCATGTGTACATATAAGTAGATATCCCTACCCTTTACTTCTTCAATAGGTTATGTGAGAATATAATCATTATATTTTATCTTTTCACTCTTATCACAATATCTTATCTTTGTACAAATGGAAAAAAAGTTTGATATATCATATCATATGATAGAGAAAAATAAAGCTAAGATTTTGGGCTTAGATTTTCTTTTTTATTAAAGCATGAGAATTGACACAACCAATTGATTTCATTGCTTTAAATTGGATTTACTTAAACCATACCTTCAAAATGGGACAAATTTGTTGGGACCTTAGCCGTCTTTCTTTTGTCGTTTTAAATCGTCACTATTAGTGTATATTCAGTATATAATATGTGTATTATAAATGTATAATCGATATATAATATACTCTAAATATATACTAATAACTATAAAGTGATTACGCCCGCAAGGACATGATTGAGTGATTGGGGGGTGTATTTTTTCATGTGGGAGATCAGGAATCGAATTTAGTCTACGTTTGCCGCTCAATCATGAGCGAGCTATTGCACGGTGAGTAGGTTACCATAAATTGCTCGCTCGAAGGGCAGAGGTTGTGAATTTTCGTGAATTTTTTTTTAAAAAAAGTGATTATACTTGTTGAGATTTACCAAAAATAGCACGGCAAATAAAATTTGCAAAGCAAAAAATATTCACCGAAAAAAAAAAAATAGGAATAGGTTATGTTCCATAAGACATAAATTCAATTTTACAACATTATATCTTAATTAGTTCATACACTAAACATAACCTTATAGGGCATTAATTCATGCGTTGTGAATTCTTTTTAGCTTAGGCATAAGTTCAGTAGTATGAACTTTTTTAAGACATAAATTTTCAAAGTTGAACTTACGCATTCTAAGACATAACTTGTGCTAGAAACATAAATTTGATTTTAGAATATTATGGCTTTGAAGGGAGCCTTGGAGTAACTGGTAAAGTTGTTGACGTGTGACAAAGGTCACGGGGTTCAAGCCTTGAAAACAGCCTCTGGCAGAAATATGCAAGGTAAGGCTGCGTACAATACACCCTTGTGGTGGGGCTCTTCCCCGAATACTGCGCATAGCGATAGCTTTAGTACACCGGACTGCCCTTTTTTTTAATATTGAATTCATACATTGAACTTATGCCTTAAGCATAACTTGTGCGTTCACATGAGTTTAGTAGTATGAACGTGCGCCTTGAGAGGCATAACCTGCATGGTTATGGCTTGCAATACAAAACGTAATTTGATAAAAGTGTTGCTAATTTTTGTAATTTAATACTTAAGTATGCTACTTTATGTATTTATATTTTTGTTGCAACGGTTTGCAAAAAAGTACAAAATACATATCGATCATAAAGGCAGTAAACAATCATATGTATTGGTATTTTTGTAGCAACAGTTTGCAAAAATACAAAATACAACTTGCTATATTATGTAATTATGAAACTCATAATTAAGGGGATAAGTATGTTATTTTTGAATTTTGCCCTTTTTTAATACTCCCTCCGTCTCAATTTATGTGTCACTTTTCGAATTTCGAAATTCAAACAAGTTTATTTTTTACCATAATTTTTCATGTATAGTGTAAATATTTTGAACTGCCAGTAATTGTGACTTATAATTCCTTTTATGTAGTTTTCAAATATATAAATTTTATTTTAAAAATTCAAAAATTTCATGTCCAAATTTACTGTCAAACTTAAACTTCTTTGACTCTCGAAAAATAAAAGTAACATAAATGGAGACAGGGGTAGTAGTAATGATAAAGGTAACCTTGCAAATTCGATAACACTAAAAGAGCAGATATTCTCTAAAAAGATTTGCCAAGCGAAATTAAGTCATAGTTGTCCCACCAAAAATTTGATCTTGTAGTGCTAGCGCTTCGCGTTCTTTCTATTGCATCCGGTTCCGTTCCAAAAAAAAGGTGGCTAAACTAAAATAATAAGTGAACTAGTCGTCATCTTGGCTCAGCACTCTTAGTTACGCTGCGCCTCGACCACAGTCCCCCAAGTCGTAAATTTAAAAGATGCCACGTTGAAGATAATTTGTCCTAAATACTGCAGGGTATGTCGGATCCTCCAAAATCATGCATTTTTGGAAAGTCTGAGCAACATACCTAAGAAATCACAGTAAATAAGCAAACTCAAACGCCATGCAGACAACAGCCAGCCTCCTACAAATTCACCTTAGAAAGGAGCTAAGTTGCGCGGACTCTTAACATTGGATGCCGCACCCGTGTCGGATTACTTTTGGAGAATCCGACACGCACCTGCTGACATTTTTGAAGAGTCCGAGCAACATAGGACAGGTGAATGAAGCAAGCAGAAAGGGGAAAAGACAAAAAAACCCACCAAAATTAAGACAAAAGTGCATTGTTCCAAGTCAATGCAATCAACCAAGAAACATGAACATATATATATCAGCTCCAGGAAGTTGGTTTTCCCAACAGAAAACAGGCAGCCAATTCAAAACACCAAAACAAACGACCCCGCGCCCCCAAATGAAAAAAGAGAAGACTGTAGCTTATGAACAATATTAGCCGAAACAAACACATAGAGAACCACCAAATTCATTTCTCACTGGCGCGGTTAACACCACTGAAAGCCATTTCGTCCGTATTGAAAATTATGCACACCCATCTCCATTAGTCAAGAAGCCTTCTCCATATCTGCATCATGGAAAGTCAGCTTGGTGATCAGTCATGTCGTTCAAAACAGTGCACAAAATATAATTTAGATCTCTTTTTTCTCTAAGATGGCACAAATGATTGTTCCAAATGCAAGTATTTCTTGCACAGAATACAACACAACAACGGCAACATACCAAGTGTAATCCCACAAATGGGATCGGGAGAGGATAGAGTATACTACCCAGGTCTTACCCCTACCTTGGGAGGTACAGAGGTTGTTTCCGGTAGACCCTCAACTCAAGGAAAAGCATTTCAAAGCAGTTCGGAAGAAGAAATAGGAAGACAAGTATTCATTGAAAAGATTAATGGAAACAAAAAGCTGGTGCAACAGAACAAAAACAAGATAAGTATTCATTTCCTTTCAAACTATATGCACCATTTGACAGCATTTCCATTTTTACTTTCAAAAAAGTTCTCCAAGAAGGAAAGAATCGTTCCGATCAATGAATTTTAGACATGTCTCGTTTTGTCAAGTAACTTCTCAGCACAATTATGAAGGATTTGAGACACAGATTAAAATCAGATATTCTCACACTTCTATTTTTTTTCATGCCCGTCTTTTGTAGAGAAGGGGAAAGAAGAAGACTTATCAAAGAGGTCTCTGGGCCTTTAATTAGAAATATTAAAAAATATAATTGTACATGAGCATTCACTTAATTTAGTTATATCTACTTGAGCATAAAAAGATGAAAAGTTCATCGCTAGATTAAAATTTCAACCCTTTGCGTTCAACTAGACTAACCCGTTGGTATGCAGAATTCACTGCTCACAATAGTGCCTCAAGTTGAACAAACACATAGGCACCTCACAACATTAATTTTACATCCCTAAAGTATAGTTCAGATCAGGAGCCAATGTTACTTGCAGGAACTAACGTCAGAATTCTGAACCCATATACAAGATTTCCAGAACACATTACAACTCATTTTCAACGAGAACCTCGGGCACCATGGTTCATTCAAGAAATAGCAAATGTGTTTCTAGTACCCAAGGTTTAGTATGTCCTTCTAAGGCAAAACGGAATTACATCTTTTCATTCTTATTTGATGCCTAAAAACTACTCTTTCCGTCTGCAGATAGTAAGAAGCAACCAACCTTTCAGAAAGGCGAGTGATGGAAACTAGATAGATAAAGAGAAACAAGCTTAAAGAAGGGAAAACTGAAAAAGTATCTCTTTATAACTTTATTCACCCCACTCTACACGTCTCCGGCCTGTTTTTATCAGAGCTTTAGAGTACC
The DNA here is from genome assembly GCA_030864215.1 of Capsicum pubescens. Lineage (NCBI taxonomy): Eukaryota > Viridiplantae > Streptophyta > Magnoliopsida > Solanales > Solanaceae > Capsicum > Capsicum pubescens. The sequence goes on along the minus strand of CM061541.1, from coordinate 248,322,296 downwards.
CTCCCCAGCCATCCACCTCCCATCTGAACCTCTTCTCTCTTTCACTCTCTTAGTTGCCACTTTAAAATCATCAAACCATCCCCACGAGAGTTCATGATAAGCATACACTCATGAGTCTCTTGTTTATCGTCTCAGCCTGTCGCTATAAAGTCAATATCCAGTCCCCGGGACTTGCATTTGAAATGCACTCTCTCCTCATCCATTTTTGCAAGACTATCTCACCCACACCTGGACTTACTGAGTCCTTAAAAATTTATCATATCTTGTTTGCCTTTCTCCCTCCAATCCTTTCCCATCTGAAAACATTAGGGGACCTAGGTGAACAAATTCCTTTGATAGGCTGCCTCATTATCCTATAATCTATATCTTTCCCCTCCATCCCGCCTCTTCCTCTCCATCCTAACCCTCATACCTCATCTCGTATCCAAATAGAAATTCAATCACCAAATTTGCCCCAGAAATCACATAACCAGCATACTCCTTCAAGAAAGGTACACAGAAAAATAGAAGCTGGTGCATTTTCTTTTTTTACTTATAAGTAAACTAGAAAAAGAAAGGGGAGGAGTGTGACTATGTTCAAGTAATACAAAGCTCAGAAAACATAAATGAAAGAGAAGAAAATCATCAAATAAGAACCAGGTAGCTAAATACTTGGCCAAAGCTAAGTTGCAACCACCTGAATCCCAAGTCGAGAAGCTTTCAGGACACCATTGCAGTAGTTTCATCTTCTTCGGCCTCTCCTGCTGACATTTCGTTAAACATGTACTGGCTCTGATACTCCATCAAGTACTGTGTGGATCTCTTCACATCATAAAACAGATTATAGACTCGAGTAATATCTTCCACTTCCACAATCTTCCCTTTCCGTTTTTGGCAAGCCAATGCTGCAGAAGTGATAAGGTGGATGGAGTATCTCAAAGAGGTATTCACCCCGATCTTGGTCAATAGAACTCTTGCATCCTCGGACATTTCTACATCCTCCTCTTGGCATCTGATGTCCAGGATTTTGCGAATTTCTTCCTCTTTGTAAGGTTGTGTAGAGATGATGAGCAGGCGATCAAGAAAGTCAATTGGAATCCCATGTGGGGATCTGTAGTTTGTTCCCCGGATTGTAGTAATGCCTCTATTGGTCGCAACAACCAATATAGGTGCCATGTCATTCTCCAGAGCTCGGTTTAGGAAAGAGAAACACTCAATGTCAAGCATATGTACTTCGTCAATGAAGAGGACACCCGGCACAATTTCTGCCTTTCCTTCCTCCCTCCACTCTGCAACCTTGGTATCTATTTGTTCTCTCACTTCAGCACGAATCTCACCAGTATCACCCGTAAACAGTGCTAAAAATCCCTGTGTTCTGAAATTGAGATGAGCTGATTAACATTTTAATGTAGTGAAGTTGGAAACAGGACATTCTTTTAAGATGTCAGATGTTTCTAGCGGCAACTCTAAAACTCAAAGTGTGAAACTGATAAGTTCTGCAAATACAGTAAATAGGAAAGACATGGAGCTGCAGAAGCAAGTAGCATCTCTAATAGAATTGAAGCAGAGAAAAGGCCAAGGAAAAGGGAGGATACAAAATCTAAGACTAATGATAAACATAAATAATTGTTAAAAGTAGTCTATCAATCTTAGTACACAGAATGATCAGTCTGCTATTCAAATGTTATAGTCCAAACCTTATGAGGCCCAAAACCTACAATAAATGCCCAAATCCAACCAAACATAATACAATAAAGAGACGTAAAAACACAGTTCACCAAGAGTGAAGGGATTAGCAAGAGAGAAATAGTCATCTCAGTTCCTAGCCACACCTCATTCAGTCTTTTGGCAAAATTTTACTACAAACGTGAATGTTGTTTTGAAGCCAATCCAAATAAATGATTACCAAGGAAAGCTATTACATGAATACTCATTGTAGCCCCGTGCATTACCAGCAGAGTATTGTATGATAACATAAGTAGCTAACTTAGCAAAAAGATATATTATACGTAAAAGAGATGAACGCGACAATACTATTTGGGCTATAACGCAGAGCTTAACTTCTAAAACCTGGTGGCACAACGCTTATGACTCTTATTCTTATTCCTAATAGATGAGTTGAAAAGAGAATCAACTCCTTAAAGAATAATTTCCTATGGGAGGATAACGCATAAAGGAACAATTAAGTAAGCAACCATAGATAAATCAAATTGTTTCTTTCCAACAACGACATACCCAGAGTAGAGTCATAGACCCACAATGCGAGGTTTGGCGTAGGTAGAGCATGCGGAGGTACAGGAATCAATAGATAATAACAGAACAACAGATAGCAGCTAAACAAAAACTACAACAAGACAATACGTAATCAAGGTACAAGAATCAACTATAATAACAAAACATCAGATAATAATAAGACATCAGATAGTAGCTAAAAAAATACAACAAAACAATACAATAATCGAGGTACAACGAATCAAAAAAATCACATTTTTCCATGAACAAATAAAATTAGTACTAGCAAATTAGTACCTGCTATTTATGACATCGATTTCATGAAGCGTAACGCAATGCACAATCTCCTTCCTCTTCTGCAGCTCCCCTTCCGGACACTGCACAAACTTAGTCTGCGGCCCCATAGCATCATAATCCCTCGACCTAGAAAATGACCTCCCTAATTTCGTAATCTTCCCAGACGCCTTATCAATCGCAATAACATCCCCACTTTGAACCTTCTCCTTCCCTAACGCCTCAATCATCTTCGCCCCCAAATCATACACCGTCTCCATATCAGTCGTTTTCAATGTCAATTTCCCCGTCTTCGATGCAGCTCCTGATACCGTAGGCCTATCGAATTGCACCTCCACAACTTCACCTTCAATAACCTCAGCCTCTTCCTTAATTCTAACCCCAATAGCCTTCCTAAAGGCCTGCATTAACGCCTCAGTTTTCGACATATCTAATGAGTAAAGCTCACTACCAGCTAACATCGCAAATGGTGTTTCAATCCCTAATGATTTAGCCATTCCCATTGCTATTGCTGTTTTACCTGTTCAGGTTGAACAAAGATTAAAGAGATGTTTAAGAAATTAAATAAAGGGTATGATGGTAAAAATACTCCCTTCGTTCAGATTTACTTGTCCCTATTTTCCTAATTTCATTTTCATTTTACTTGTCATTTTTGACAAATCAAGAAAAGACAATTTTTTTCATGTTTTACCCTTAACATTAATTACTAATTGTTCTCCAATTACATTTTCCAATACCTATTACTAAACATCAATTAATAGGGGTAATATGTTTAAGTAACTATACCAATTCATTGTTTTCTTAATAGATGTGTCAAGTCAAAAAGTGACAAGTAAATCCAAATGGAAGGAGTACATAGTTTCTTAAGGGGTGTGTAAACAAACAAAAATTGCGACAAGTTTTTTTGTTTGTTTTTTTGGAAAACCATGGTGTCCGGGCCAGCTTGCGTGCACCTTGACTAATTCCACGAGATACCCACCACCTCCCACCAACAACAGGTGTCAAACTTCTGTCTACCAAGGCTATAACAAAGGAGAAGAAATCACCTAGTCTTTGTCTCCGTTGAGAAAATTGAACCTGAGAGCTCATGGTACTCAACCCAACTTCATTGAACCACTAGGCCACACCCTTGGGTGCTAAATGCGACAAGTATTTAGAGACGAGGGAGTATAAGATCTTGATTAAAGAAATTAAACAAGGGTATAATGGTAAAAATACATAGTTTCTTAATAGGACATGCAAACAAACAAACAAATGCTACAAGTATTTAGGAACGGGGGGAGGGAGGGAACATAAGATATCTCTTCCTACAACTATTAACCTGTTTCAGATTTACCCACTAATATAACAGCCAAAAACACCACAAACATTACACTATCCAAGACACGTGCATAACACTACGACTACAGGCACAACTACAAACAAACGCACTCATTCCTTCCTTTTCTCCTACTAAATAAGGGTATGATGGTAAAAATACGGAGTTTCTTAAGGGGGCGCACAAACAAAAATGTGTATTTACATGTTCCAGGTTGACCCATTAATAGAATGGCCAAAAACACCACGAACAAAAACTACATGACACATGCATAACAATACGACTACAGGCATATCTACAAACAAACGCAATCCTTCCTTCCTTCCTACTAAATAAGGATATGATGGTAAAAACGCATTGTTTCTTAAGAAAGACGTGCAAACAAACAAAAAAATGCTACAAGTATTTAGGAACATAAGGAGGGAGTATAAGATATCTCTCCCTATAATTATTTACCTGTTTCGGGTTGACCGGCTGATAGAACAGCCAATAACACCACGAACAAGAAACTACAATTATTTACCTGTTTCGGGTTGACCCACTAAATAAGGGTATGACAGCAAAAATACATAGTTTCTTAAAAAGTTGTGCAAACAAACAAAAAGGAATTTAAGTTTTGTGCACCGTCAATGTACAGAATATTCTATACGATCAATATTCTATGCTATCTAGTAAACTTGACTTGCTAATAACCAGTCAAAAACACCACGAACAAGAAACAATATAACACATGCAATGCATAACACTACGACTACACGCACAAGCTACAAACAAAGCACTCCTTCCTTTCTTCCCACTAAACAAGGGTATGACAGTAAAAATACATACAATAGTTTCTTAAGAAAGCCATACAAACAAAAAAAAAAAAAAATTAAGCTTCATGCACTATCAGTATACAAAATATTCCACACTATCATGTAAACTTCACCTTTCTATTATAAGTTACCCAGTTTTTTCTTTTTCAATTTTTACGCAAAATATCGGGTAAACCGCAGGTCAAATTTACCTGACAGTGTAGAATATTTTGTAGACTTTCCGTAAACACTAAAAAATGGGACAAGTATTTAGGAAAGGAGAGGGAGTATAATATTACCTGTTCCGGGTTGACCCGCTAATAGAACAGCCCGACCGGCAATTTTACCTTGTTGAACCATTCTGACAATTACGCCCGCAGCTTTACGTGCGGAGGTTTGGCCTACCATACCTTCAGATGACAAACGAGGTTCCAGATTGTTGTCGAGACCGAGGCCGCGAATGTGTGAGTGTGCTCCGATTCGTTCAATTCGGGTTAAGTCACGCATTTCTGAGATTTTCACCTCACCCATTGCCATTGATACAGTGGAAGAACTAGGGAAAGTACAGAGGCTATGGAGGAAGAAGGGAGGATTTAGGGTTTTGTTGAACTTTGTTGTTGGGAGAAAATTAGGGGCTTATATACTCTTGAATTTTAAAAAGAAAAAAAAAAAAATTGGGACAAACAATATAAGGCCCCAGCCATGAAAATTAATAGTAATTTTTTTTTTTGGAGTGGAAGTTGTGTTTGACATGAATATAAGTAGCCGTTTGGTTATACAATTTTTTTTTCTTTTTTTCCAAAAAATTATTTTAATTTAGTGAAAAAAGTGAAAATACACCCCCATTTGGCTATTAATTTTTTAACTCCAACTCCAAAAAATTATTTGGAAAAGTGAAAATAAGTTTTATTTGTTTTCACTTTTTTTCACTCACTAGATTGGGTGTACGCGCCTCGCGCGTGTACCTCACTTTAATGAGTTCAAACGTTATACTAAATTAAAAAATTTATTTAAATAATAAAGATGAATACAATCATTAAATTCAACATCTTTTGAATATGTAAAGATGGAGAATTTATTTAATTAAACATAACCTTTACCGAAAATGATTCTCAAAGATGATCGACATTCATCTACCACCTGTAAACTGTAATAAAACAATACGATAATAGAGACATCAAATGATACAATTAAATCTAACTTTTACACTAAAATTTCATCAAAGCGTCTGACACTCATCTACCACCTGTTAACTATAACAAAATAATACGATAATAGAGATATCAAAATAATATAACTATACCTAATCTTTAAACAAAAAAATATTCAATTCGGAGATATCAAAGCAATACAATTAAACTTAACCCTTACCTGAAAAAATTCTTCAAAGTCGACCGACATTTATCTACCACCTGCAAACTACAACAAAATACTACGATAAAAAAAATATTAAAATAATACAATTAAATTTAAACTTTACACACAAAAATTCCTCAAACCCGATCGATATTCGTCTACAACCTATAAACTATCACAAAATAATAAGCTAATAGAGATATTAAGACAATATAATTATTATACAAACTAATAATAAAAATATTTATTTAATTTATTATACAAAGCCTGATGGCTTATATGTATTCCATACATTGATCGAAAAAACTGAGAAGATAATACTTTAAAAAATTAAAAAACTAACTACCTAACATCTAAGAAATATAAGTGAATCAATAGCTAACTTAAAAGACAAAGGAAGAAGAAGAAAAAGGAATAAAAACCAGTTAAAGAAAAACGTAAAAAATGGGCACGCATATATGTTATTGAAAGACCTAAGCATATTGTGTGCATAAATTAGTATAAATAATTATTCTCTGGATCTCAATATTTATAGAATAATTTTCTTAATAAAATTTTATTTTAGGAGTATTTTTCTAGTTGACCACTACAAATGAAAATATTAATTGATTATCCTTCCATATATTTTAGGAGTTTAGTATAATAAAAAATAATTAAATAATAAATTGAATAAAATAGTGAAAAGACAGTTTTGTCTAAAGGAGAGTCTTTTAACGAAGGACAAAAAGTTCAAATCACTTTTCTAAGGGGTTTTACACTTTTAATATATTATAGATATAGATATAAATACTTCTCTCACAAAATTTCAGAAACAATTTTAATTTATATTCATGGCCAAATACAACTCCAACTCCGAAAAAAAGTAATTTTTATGGCCAACGGGGCCTAAATTAAACTTATTTTTGAAATTTTGTGAGAGAAGTATGAGTGAAAAAAGTGAATTTCTAAATATAATTTCGGAATTGTATTTGAAATTTTCATGGTTAAACACATCTTGTTTTCACTTTTTTCACTAAAGGTGTGTTTGGTATGAAGGAAAATGTTTTCCATGGAAAATGTTTTCTTGCAAAACAAGTTGATTTCTTACTTGTTTTCCTATATTTGATTGGTGGATGGAAAATATTTTTCGAAAAATATTTATAGTGTTTGGTTGGTGAATGAAAAAATATTTTTCAAAAAATATATTTTAGTGTTTAATTAAAGCGTAAAAATATATTTTAGAAAAATAATTTTTGATCTAAAAAAATAATTTTTGTAGGGTGTGTTCGATATGAAGGAGGAAAAATATTTTCTAGAAAAATAAGTTATTTCTTACTTATATTCATGTGATCGTTATGCAAATTGGATAAGTATATGTTTTCTAAAAGTATTTGTATATATTTAACAAAAATAATGAAAACAAATAGGATAAAAAGGGTGGGATAAGAAAAAAAAATTAAAAATATTAATTTTTTTGGAGAGGGGGGTGGTAGGTGGGGTTTGGGGCTGTCAAAATAGGCAATAAGGGCGGGGTAAGAAAATATTTTTGATTTTATAAAAAAAAATAATAATAATTTGGGGGGGGACTAGTAGGGGGTGGGATTGGGGAGAAAAAGTGGGGTAAGAAAAAAATTAAAATATATTTTTTTGAATGGGGAGTATTAGGGGGTGGGGGTCGGGGTAGGGGAGTGAGGGTGGGGTAAGGAAAAAATTAAAAAAATTTAAAATGTTATTTTTTTTATTTTTTTTTTTATTTTTTTTTGGGGGGGGGGGGGGGGGTCTCAAGTAAAGGAGGTAAGAAAAAGTTTGGATTTTTTTTAAAAATTTAATCTTTTTTTTTTTTTTTGGAAAGGAGTAAGGTTTTGGGTTTTGGGTAAGGGGATGAGGTAAGAAAAAAATTTAAAATATTTTTTTAACAGGGGTGGTAGGGGGCGGGGTAGGGGTAGAGTGGGGGATTGAGGGTCGAAGTAGAGATGGATGATTTTGAGAGTTGTATAAATATTTCAACTTAAGAGTGAGGTTGAAAGAGAGTTTTGAAAAATATTTTTTTTACTTTTTGAAGGAAAGTCATTTTCATTAGAATTGAGGAAAATAAGTTGATTTAGAAAACATTTTTCAAAATTTTTAAGCTAGTCAAACATGAGAAAATTGAAAAACATTTTCTGGAAAATATTTTCCTTCATACCAAACACACCCTAAAGTGAAATAATTTTTCAGAAAAGAGGTAATAATTTTCATGGTCAAACGGCTACTTAAAATTTGGATAAGTTGGAGTTTCATTATAGAAATTTTTTATATTTTGCATAATTATTAAAAAATTCAATTCTAGATCTGTCAAGATATATAATTAGTTTCAAATACATCCAACGAAGATATATTTTTTTTTTTGTAAAAATACATAATTAGCTCTCCATGCATCTTTTTTTATTTTGAATATGTCGAAATACATAAATATACACCTTAACTCATCATATTTACACAAATTGCTACTCTTATTATAAAGTAATTACAAAAATCTCAACTAATTATGTATCTTCCTTAGATGTATCGATAACTAATTATGTATCTCGACAGATTCAAAATAAAAATATATATATATTGAAAGCTAATTGTTTATCTTTATTAGTGTATTATGTATCTCGACAGACCTAAAATTGAAAAAAAAAATGTATTGGGAGCTAATTATGTATCTTTACAAAGAAAAAATTGTATCTTCGTTGAGTGTATCTGGAGCTAATTATATATCTCGACAAACTCAAAATCAAAAGTTTCAATATGTCAGAATTCCCTATAATTAAACTCCAAATTATCGTGATTTATGTTGTTTGTCCTAAATTTCAAGTGTAAACAACATAAATCCCAAATTTTAGCTAGTTAATTACATTTTCTCTCAAATTTGTTATTTAGCTTTTCTCTCTCCCGGATTTGTTATTTAGTTTCTCTCTCTTCTGGATTATAAATGTTCATATACATTCCTCCACATTATTATACATTATAACTTATGCATATGAGTTAACCGTTTTAACGATATTTAAGAAAATAAATTAATTTAATAATTATCCAAGATTGTACCTTATTAACGTGTAATCAATGAATCCCTTAATTATATAATTTTTCAAAAAATATACTCCTTAAAGAAAATTTACCACATAAATCACTAGAAAACTTTAGAACCTAATAGAAAAGACCCTTATAAAATAAAGGGCAATAAAAAAAATTTAAAATGAAAGAAAAAAAACTCGTATAAAGAAAACATGGCAACAGTAATGCACAAAACATATTCTTATACATAACATACTTATATCTATAATTTATATATCTATATAATATATTAAAAATGTGAAGACCCTTAGAAAAATGTTTTGAATTCTTTGCCCTTCATTAAAACACTTACAATAGATAAAAAAAAAAATCACCTTTTTTCTTCAATTATTATATTATTAAATTAAGGAGTACTCCTAAAGTATATGGAAAGAATCCCGATAAAATAAATAAATATATGAGAAGAAATAAGAATCCTAAACTATGTAAAATATATGAATTCTAAAATATATATGAGTCCTAAATATATGAAAAAAATTTAATAGTCCAAAAATATATATAAAGAATCATATTGTATTGTAATTAAATATATTTTAGGATTCAAATTCTTTTTTACCTTTTTCCACGTTTTTTTTTTTGGTCAAAAATGAGTTTTTCGCTTAGGGGTTTTTAAGCTTTGTTTGATGCCTTTAAAAAAAATAAAAATATATGTATATATCTATATACATACATACATACATACATACATATATATATATATATATATATATATATATATAAGTTTCTATTCTTTTGTTGTTGGTTTAAATTAGGTTTAATAAAATTAAAGATTCTTTAATTTTTAAGATGTTTTTTTTTCTAATAATCTTAAATATTTGTATTTGTCTCCATAAATAAATCATTATTAATTGATTCTCTAATCTATAATCTATATCTATATCTATATCTATAATCTATATCTATAATATACTAAAAGTGTGAAGACCCTTAGAAAAGTGATTTAAATTTTTTTTCCTTCATTAAAAATCTTCTTTTTAAACAAAATTATCTTTTCACCATATTACTATTATTTTAGTGATATTAAATATATACTATAATTTTACAAAAAAAATAAAAACCTTTTCTAATAAAAATAGGATACTTTTTTCAGTATCCAAATAAAATTTGGTACAAATCTTTCCTACATTTAAGAGAAGATATTTGTTATTATTGTTAAATTTTTAAATTTATGATAAAAAAAATTTAGGGATGTTTTTTCGGGCTGCATTGGGTAGTCCAAAAAAAGGCCACAAAATCCTTTTCACTTAGTACCGTAATTAGTCAAAAAAACTTTTTAATTTTTTTTAAAAAAAACTGTACTAAACAGTTCAACTACTAATTTTTAATATTATATTTCAAAACTGTCATACAATTATTTTCCTTATATGTAGGACTTTAAATCAATCAAAACTCTATTTAAAATTAGTCATTTAATTGCTTTCCTTTTATATTTAGAATTTTAAACAATTTTTTTAATTACACCTAACTATTTAACTTGCCTACGACTAAATTTTTTTTTCCATCCTCTTCGGCAGACATCATTTTCGCTTAAACTTGTAAGTTCTAAAAATGTACCTATATATAAGTTATTATTTTGTTGGATGTATACTACTATTATTGACTTTATAAGTTTACTTATCAAGAATTCAAAAGATTCTGTTATCATGCATCTTGATTAACTCAATGAAACTACAAAGAAACTTCATAAGCATGTTTTATTGATTAGGTATGAAGATGATGCCACGAAGAATGTTTACAATCTTAACATCTTTATTTAAATGTTTACAATTAACATTTTTATTCAACTCGTCCATTTTATTTCAAAAAAACATAATATTTTAGAAATCAAAAGATCTTATTCATTCTGCCACAACTCTTAATGTTTGATATGTCTTTTCATGTTCAATTATGCTCGGTGAAGCTCCATCCTCAAAAGAAGGACAATAGACAAAGTTGTAGTTGGCTTTAGCCCAAGCAAGGACAACAAATTCTTTCACTTAATATTGAGAAGCTCATGAACAAGCTTTGGTGGTTGATGACCCAAATTATCCATTAACTTAATTATTTTAATCTATTTAAATGGTAATTCAACACACTCATTATCTCACACTTATCGCTAATTATAGGATACAGAAATGTGTCGGCCACAACTAAAAGGCTTTTTTTACAAGTTGTGACAAATCAACCGATATCAGTGACAATCAATGAAAGTAGCTTTGGTTTCCAGTTCTATTCAAGTGGGTAAAATATTGAATTATAAAAAAAAATTGAAGCAGTAAATGGGTGAAAACAGATGTATACACATGAAAAGAGATACTGATCAGAAAGAAGGTATTTATGGACTTGTCATGGATACTTCTTATCCCACTACCTAAAAGAACATTTTGTCATTAATTAGGTATTTTTAAGTATTTGTTGGTCTTAAATAATGTTTATATGTCAATACGTTAAGGATTTGAAGTAGACTTGGTGAAATTAAAAAGTATTAGAAAGAGGATGATGGGTAGGAAGAAACACACAAAAAATAAAGTTTTTCGAGTAAAGTGATGATGAAAAATTAATTCACTTTTAATACAGCGTGCATTGGTTATAAATGATAATAAACAAAAAGTATGAATAAAAGTAGTAATCGTTTACTAAAAGGTATCAGTTAAATAATTAATCCTTAAAAAAAATTGTGACATGTAGTGGTGACGACACTTGAATGAGCTAGCCAAAATAGCAGATGCACATCTTATCCAATAGATCTATACATTTTATCTTACGTAATAACAAGGCGTTGATTCGTATGCATGTAATTTTCTTCTTTAATATTAAATACACGTGCAACACACGTATCCGAAACTAGTATAATGTAAAAGTGGTGAAATGTAACTGCATAATGTATAAGGTAAACCTATGCATAAAAAGATAATATGAAATGTATAAGGTAAAAAGTAGCAGCAGTAAACCATATACTTATACCTAACATGTCTAAGTATAAGGTGAAACATAACTGCAGGGAAAAATCTTAAAAATGGGTTAAACCATATAAAATGCACAATAGACAAACCTTATACTTAACCCTTGCACGTATAAAATGAGAATACTTCAAGCCATATACGTATTAGTGAAAAACCTTATACATAACCTTTGCATGTATAAATAGCAGAATGGATCAACCATATACATTGCGTATCAATGTATATGGAGTAGAAATTACAGCAGATCTGCCAAAAAAGTGTGTCTTTATCCTTATACATAACATAGTTATGTATAACAAATGTATAAGAGTGCATAAAATCGAAAAAAATACAGATTAAAAAGTAAATCACTAAACCTTTGGAAGCCAAGGTCGTCTTGATTTTGAGAATTAAGCAAATGCAACAAAGAAATCGTAGATTTTTTAAGAAGATGATGGAAAAAAATAAACAAACCTCAAAAATAAATTGAAGAAGATGATGAAGTTGAATAATATGATGAGAAATATTTGTCAGGACCCAAAAACGAGAGTCATGATGGCACTTGTCGCGACATACCTTGACAAGTAAGTCTATCACCCAAACTGATACGAAAGAAGAAAAAACAGAAATATCCCACGGTAAGGCTTCTAGAACGAAGCCAAACCATATAAGTAATCATAACAATGAGGAAAGAACTTATCCAAAATACCAATCATGCCCAAAACCAGGTGTCAATAGTGTAAGTACTATTAATACAATCCAAGAGTCAAATACATCAAAAAAATAACCACAAAAGGAATAATATTTGTCTTCGAATACTAATAAAGACATAACTACTTTAGAAAGATAGAGGTGAACTTCGGACGCATGAATATCCAACCGCTACCTTGGAAGCTCGAACAATCGCTCGAGTCAAGAAATCTAAGGCGCACTCGAGCTAAGACCTGCACCGAAAGTGCGCAGTAGGCATGAGTACAGTCCACTTGTACTCAGTAGGTATCAATGGCCGACCAAGCAAAGTAGTAAATAAAGCATACAAAATATACGCTAAGGGCACGTCACCTGCAATCAGAAAATGTCCCACAATGGTAGCCCACACCGCTTGCACTAACAGTTCTAATATATATCACATATATTACAACGACACACCAAGATATTGAACACAAGTATACATTATGTCACATATAAATAGAACAATAGAGAACATGTAGATACAAGATCATCAAATACAATTAAAGAAAGACAAGACAAATACATAGATGACAAGTCAATAAGGCAATACAACACAACACAACATAAACACAATAAAGTAAGTGCAATGTATGTGATGATGATGATTCATGAGGTCGTCGCACAACCTCTGAGATCGCCGTACAATCCCTGTATACACCTACGGAGCTAAAGTTTCCCGACGTAGGACCCATGAGGGGTTCGTCAACCCATATACAATCCACATATCTCATATCTCCTTTCCGGCATATCCTTCGGAAAGAGTTTAATAAGGTATCACAATATATTTCTTAAAAAAGTGTTGTTAGTGTTTCTTAGATGTTGCCACGATGGTACCAATGTTTCATAAATGAGTATGATATGAAGATGTAATGCTCACAACCAATCACAATGAGTATTTCCGCAACCAATCACATGATATATTTCCACAACCAACCAAAATGATACATTCCCACAACCACATGAGCCAATATCCACTTATTATTTTCGTTCCATTCATGAATTTTTCCATGTCTCATATGCCAATAAAGTATGAATATAATCACAATACACCAATGGTACCACATTAAACAACACAATACAATTATTCACATGTATTCAAGACTATCAATATCACATAGGACCCCACACGGTCAAACATATCACATAATATTTCAATTTCGACAATTACATCACATTTAGGCCACACACGGGCACAACACATAGCTAGCCATTTTTCATGATTAGTTCCCACCCTTAACATGCATTTTGTACCATCATTTACTACCCACCCCAGTCTGAAGAGTTAAGTCGCAACCTACCTCGAAGCCGAAATCGGTTTGCTACACTTGAACCCACGACCTTATTTTTCACGAACAATCCTGAACTCTACTACAAATATCAAATATAAAATCTACGCGTCAATACAAAACCAACGACACTCATATTGATTACTTTTGATTCGGGGTCAAAATGGACCCCCCCCAAAAAAGGGAAAATCAAAACTTTACTTCAAAAATATGTTTCCCATATTTTTAGGAACCTACAGCTGAAAATCCAAGTTAAATCGAATAAAAATGGGGTTCAAATCGAAGAAAAACTATTTTTGAGGTTACTGGGTAAATTTTTTAAAATTCGGATAAAAAATCAAGAATCGGAGTTGTTTTGAAGGTTAAATTGATGAAAAACTAGTAATTATAAGATAAAAAATTATTATTCAAGTGAAAAGGAGTGAAATTTTGGTTTAAAATCAGACCCTAATATTTTTGGGATTTTGAGAAATTTACCAAGAAATTATTAAGAAAAGAGGTGAATTCTTACCTTAAATTCGTAATAAAATCAAGAAATAAATGTTAATCTATCTTCTTAAGCTCCCACAAGCTTCACTTTTAAGCTTCCAAACTATTTAGGGTTTAACTCTCAAGAGACAAACGAAAAATGAGCAAAATGAGTCAAAAAGGGTGAAAATTCTGCTATTTATTGCAGAAATCTGCAATAACTGTGCAGTTTTTTTTCCTCAAGTCGAAATGGATTTTGATGGGGTGACCGGAATTCGTTCGGAGTCCGATTTATGCGAACGAACTATGCAACCACACTAAATTCGATGTTTCGGACGAGATGGCGATATCAGATTAAAAAAAATTAATCATTTTCACAAAGTTGACCCCCTTAACTCGAAATTACAATTTTCCAAATCGAGGGTCGAAATGAGATTTAAATACCGTAAAATCATACCAAACATGCTAGCACCCTAAAATTGATATTCTGGATCTGCTGGAGAAGTCAAATTTTCTATCCGAGGTCGTTTCGATCAAATGTGGATCCTACATCCATATTTCTAATTTTCCAACTTTCCGACCAATAGATCGAAGTGAGCTCGGGTGCACCGGGACCCGAACTAAAGGTCTACCTAGCCTAAAATTTATATTCTGGAGTTGCTGGCACAGTCCATTCGGACATCCGTCGCACGGATTAAAAGATATCCACATAAGTCCAAAATAAGGCTCTTAAAGCCATCAAAAACCACAATATTGCATAAATGAAACCAAAATGCATAAAAAATCATGTTAATTACTCCCACACCCCAGAAATATCATAATGCAGCTACGGAGATAGTAAAACAGTCAAATTAAATAAAATCACAAATTTCACAAATTTCATCAAATTTTTAGGTCGTTACATCATTTTGAAATTTGAAATCTTGAAACCGCCAGACAATGCTAGCTTGATTTTAAGCATACTAGTTTAGGTGTACGCGTCTTGCACGTGTACCTCACTTTAATGAGTTTAGATATTACATTAAATAGAATATTTGTTTAAATAATAAAGATGAATATAATAATTAAATTTAATATCTTCTGAGCATATAAAGATGGAGAATTTATTTATTAAACCTAATTTTTATCAAAAATATTTTTAAAAATCGATCGACATTCATTTACCATCTGTAAATTGCAACAAAACAATACAATGATAGAGACATCAAAATAATATAATTGAATCTAATCTTTACAAACAAAAATTTTCTCTAAGTCGTCTGACACTCATCTACCACCTGTAAACAATAACAAAATAATACGATAATAGAGATATCAAAATAATACAACTAAACCTAACCTTTACATAAAAATATTTCTTAAAGCTGACCAACATTTATCTATCACCTGTAAACTGCAACAAAATAATACTATAAAATTAATATCAAAACAATACAATTAAACTTAAATTTTACACACAAAAATATCTCAAAGCCGATCGAGATTCATCTACGAACCATAAACTACTACAAAATAATAAACTAATAGAGATATTACGATAATACAATTAAATTTAACCTTTACCTAAAAAAAAATTCAAAGGCAACCCACATTCATCTAGCATCTGTAAATTAAAATAAAACAATAAGATAATAAAGAAATCAAAACAATACAATTAAACCTAACTTTCACACAAAAAATTCTTCAAAGCCAACCAACATTCTTCTACAATCCGTAAATCAAGCATCCACCATCTAGACATGCAATCAAATCAAGTTAGATGAACATCAATCATATTCTCCCAATAGGCAAACCGGTTTGTTCTCTAGTTTAACGTACATTTCAATATTTTTAGAAGTATTTCCTTAATAAAGTCCTATTTTAGGAGTATTTTTAAAATTGAACAGTAGAAAAAAATGTTAATTAATTCTCCTACCATATATTTTAGGGGTCCCATATATTTTAGAAAGTCTAGTAGAAAGAAAAATATTAATTAATTCTTCTACCATATATTTTAGGAGTCCCATATATTTTAGGAGTCCCATATATTTTAGGAAGTTTAGTTAATATAATAAAAAATAATTAAATAATAAATTAAAAAATAGTAAAAAGATAATTTTGTCTAAAGAAAAATCTTTTAATAAAGGGTGAAAAATTCAAATCATTTTTCTAAGGGTCTTCGCACTTTTAGTATATTATAGATATTGTGGAGCATTAATCGATCTCAAAGAGATGTTTTGCTATGTATGAGGGTTTTAGAGAAAGAAAGTATATAAATGAAATATTTGTAATTAGTTTTGCCAAATAAAATTTTATGTAATAATTGTAACTTAAGATATATATTTATGTAAATTTTTAGAAATTTCAATATGTTGGGCTTTAAAAGATAAGGTTGTTAGCCCATGCTCCATTATGCCTAAGCCCAAGCTCATGTGGCCTGACAAGTGACATGACCTCTTAAACCAAACAAATGAGCCAATAAATAGGATCAATGTGATTACTTATGTGATTAAAATCAACTAATCAAATAAATTGAAGCATGTTATACAATGAGATTTGTAATATTACATTGGGTAAAACTTACACGCATCTGGTGTATACACCAAGCCAATATATACATGTCTTGTGTTTGAATTTAAAGTTTATGTTACTTAACCATGATTAATCAATATGTATTTTACTTAATTTAATTACATAACCATGGTAAAGAACATTAGTTTGGTGAATACACCCGATGCGTGTAAGTTTTTACCATATTACATAGAGGTATTAAGAAAAACATAAACATACATCTTTAACTTATCATATTTACACAAATTTTCATCCTTATAAAGTAATTACAAAATTCTCAACTAATTATGTATCTTCGATGGATGTATCGGAAGCTAATTATGTATCTCGACGGATTCAAAATCGAAAAAAACATTGGGAGCTAATTATGTATTTTTACAAAGGAAAAAATGTATCTTCCTTGGATGTATTATGTATCTCGATAGATCCAAAATTGGAAGGTAATTATGTATCTTTACGAAGAAAAAAATGTATCTTCATTAGATGTATCAGAAGCTAATTATGCATTTTTTACGAAGGAAAAAATATATCTTACTTGGATGTATTATATATCTCGATGGATCCAAAATTGGAAGGTAATTCTGTATCTTTAAGAAGAAAAAGATGTATCTTCATTAGATGTATCGGAAGCTAATTATGTATCTCGACAGATTCAATATTGAAATTTTCAGTAATTACGCAAAATGTCAGATTTTCTATAATTAGGTTCTAAACTGTCGAAATTTATATTGTTTGCCCAAAAAAAAAAGATGTTATAAACATGACACTGAGTATTTGAGATCATGAAAGAGGTGGAAAGCATGCCATTAAGCATGCGCTGAATGAATTTGACACATCAAGACGAATGACAATATATACAACAATATATTAAGGCCAAATCCATCGACAACCCCCTGAACTTGACACGATCTTTCACTTTGGCACCTCAAGTGGACGTTGTTCACTTTTGGCACCTCATGTAGCTATAAATGTGTCATTTTGACACCTTTTGCTGATTCAGCAAAGAGAGTGTGTTACACTCATTTTTGGGCGCGTTTCAGGGGTATTTTTGTAATTTTTGAGGGATATTTTCGTAATTTTTTCATCTTTTAAATTTTAAAAAAATTATTAAAAATCTCTATTGCCAAATCAACAACAATTGGTCCAATGAATTAATGACACGTATTTTATTAACCAAATAATTACAAAAAAGTCCCTCACATTGTCTTCTCCACACAACCTTTCTTTAGCTCCTCCATTAATGGAGGTGAAATCAACACTCAAAACAAATTTCACTCCATAAACAAAATACTCACTCCATTAATCAACAAAACACACCTTCTAATCCCAATTCTCAATATAAACACACTAACATCAACTCAATGACAATTAACAAATACTCCTCCAAAACAACAACTCCACGAATTCATCACCTCCATATTTACACCTTCAATTTCCACTATCAGTTTCTTCTCCATGAACAAGTCAACAACACCTAGCAACAAAAACAAAATTCTTCTCTCCCACCCACGACATCATTAACACACACAAAAAAAAATGTCAACACTTAAAAAACAGAACAGGCCAAACACATCGCCAAACACATCAAGTACTTACATTTAGCTTTTCGAGCTTTTTATGTGTTTTGAGTTTGAAAAAAATAAATTCAAGAATGATGGTGATTAAAAGGATGTGTTGAAGAAACAATTTTGTTGAGGGGGGGGGGGGGGAGGGGGTGTTGGAGAAGACGACATTTGGGGGAGGGGGAGTAGGGCGGGGCTGTTTGGATTTTGGTGCGGGGGGGGGGGGGTCAGCATGTAATTTGGGGGTTCAGGGGCTGAAGAAGACATTGGGGTGGGGAGGGGGGGAGGGGAGGGGGAGGGGGAGAGAAGACAATTTACGGGTGGGGAGTGGAGAAGATGATGGGGGTGATGGACATATTAATTTAATTTGATTTAAATAAAATTAATTATTTAATTTATATTTTTTAATTTAAATTAATTATTTTAATAAAAATGCCCAATGTCCTATTATTATTGGTCGTTTTACTCATCAGCGCGCGTGTATTACACACACATCACATATTTTTCAGATTGTGCAAAAAAGTGCCAAAATAACACACTTTATGGCCACTTGAGGTGTCAAAAATGAACAACGTCCACTTGAGGTGCCAAAGTGAAAGATCGTGCCAAGTTTAGGGGGTTATCAATGGGTTTGGCCATATATTAACGATGAATTTTATAGCCAATTTCATTTTTTTAAGTAGTGAAAGTATAGAAATTTGAGTATATAAGATTATTATTACATATTAATTTGAGGTCGCTGTAAGCGGTGGCGGAGTCAGAATTTTTATTAAGAGGGTTCAGAAGTAAATATACGAACTAATCGAACGAATTCAACATGTACTTATATGCATAAAAAATATTTCTAACCACATAAAAATAATATAAAAAACAGTATAATTTTTCGTGAGAAAGGTACTTCCGCCACTGGTAGTAAGAATATACAAACTTTAATTATAGATCTACTTCTGACTACACAAACATATTTAAGTGGTAAAAATTAACATTCACCATTTATTTTTTGACCATATTTTTCATTGTGAATATCCACTGTCATAGAATTTCAAATTTTACTATTGATATTTCAAAATATTTTTCATGAATTTCAATAATAGAATTTGAAAATCTCTGATAGTGATTATTTTTTTTAATTAAAAATGCTATAAAGTGACTATATGTAAATATGACCCTATTTACTGAATTTCTTTTATATATATATATATATATATATATATATATATATATATATATATATTTAGGATATGTGCTAAAGCTATTAGATTTTGCAAAACCCATATAATAAATTGCATATCATCTATTCCTGATTAGTTATATTCTCTTTCTTTGTATTAAATTTAAATTAATCGTAGGTGTTGAAGAAAAATATACCATATGGATAGCTAGAAATGAGATCCCAGAATTCCTTATAAGTAAGATTTAAACAATCCTCCTTCATTTCCTCCTTAGTTTTTGAAGTATGAATTAGATAAAATTTTTTTTTATATAATACTAGAATCAGACTCATTTAATGTAAACTCCAGACATATCGACGAAGATAAAAATACCACCAATCTATAAACACGCACATCCCGATTTGAAAAAGATCGAGTTTGGGGGTGGGGTGGGGTGGGGTGGGGTAGGGGAATGTATCACATCGGTCTGGAATGTAAGTCAAAATCTGATTTGACAATAGTCACATGTAGTTGTCTTAGACGGACAATTAATTACGGGGTTGTTTAGTTGGAAATAAGTTATTACGGGATAATTAATTTCGGAATTAGTTATTCCATCATATATGTGGGATCACTTTATTCCAACATTAAGGCATAAATAGTGAGATAAATAATTTTTTGACTAACTAATACCTTCAACCAAACCTGAAATAAAATAATCTTACATTTTATTCTGAAACTATTATAACTTATACTTCACACCAAACGACCCCTAAAGGAAGCAAGTAGTTGTAAATAACGAACGTAATCAAGTCATTATATTCATTGGACACTCTCAATATATACACTGAACCAATTTTTTGACATTAGGTTCAGTGCGAAAAAAAATTAATTTTAAAAAATAAGTTTCTGAAAAATGAGAATGAGTTTCATTGATAATATTTTTTTGGTTACGTATCAATCACAACCACAAGAAAATAAATAAAAAAAGTTACTTTATTTTCTTTAAAAATAAATAAATACATAGCCTCCATTCCAATTACCACCATCGTATACCCCTATGGCCAATCTCCGCCCCCGACAGTTTGAAGTTTAATTATAGAAAATCTCGATATTCTGCATAATTATTGAAATCACAATTTTAGGTCTATTGAGATGCATAATTAGTTCTCAATTTGTAAAAATACATAATTAGCTTTCGGTATATTTTATTTTTATTTTGAGTCTGTTGAGATACATTATACATCCAACGAAGATACATTTTTCTTCTGTAAATATACACATTTAATTTCTCATACTTTTTTTCGATATTAGATCCATCAAAATATATAATTAACTCCCGATATATTCAACGAAGATACATAATTAATTATTTTTTTTGTAATTACTTTGTAAAGGTGAAGATTTGTTATATGATAAGTTAACTTGTATGTTTATGTTATTTTTGCTTTATTAAATATGTTCGTAGAGAGTAGAATATACGTAAATTTTTATCACTATTTCATCCTGCATACAGATACTAAAAAAGAAAATAAATTCAGTGACAAACAATAATAATGCAAGGTGCCAATGACAAATTATTTGTTATTGTCTTTTTGCAGGGTCGTGATAGGGAATATAGGGATATTTGTTAAGAAATATAAGGAGTCAATTCATATGCGGGACAAGATGAAATATTTCAAAATTAATCTTAAAATTAGTTTCATATACATAGCCTTCGGTTTAATAAAGGGAGGCACTTTGAGCAAACAAATAAAATAAAATAAAATAAAATAAAAATAATTTAAAAGTACAAATTTTAAAAAAATTTGTCAAGGCCAAGCAATCGATTTTGTTTGTCAAGATCAAATTTTTGATAATCGTGCCAAAAGCAAAAAATATCGCAAAAGGTTGATTCGATATATCAACCAAATAATACTATCTATTTCAAGTCTTAATAGATAGAGTCATTCGATATCTATATTAATAAAAAATAATAAATATTTTGTAAATTAATCAAAATGCACGTAAATTATCTCAGATACATAAATACTATTTAATTCATTATTGCCACCAATGATTGTAAAAAAGGAATAAATCCACCCAAATAAGCATCAGTTCAAAGTACATCTTATCTTAAAGGAATCTTATTCCTCATTAAATATGTCCACCAATACAAAAAGAAAAGAAAAAAAAAAGCAGCAAAAATATTTTGCCTAAAGTTTATTGATTCTAATTAATTATCTATTAAAATTAAAGACTTTAAAAATATTAAATATAACTTAAATGACAAGGTGAAATTTGCAATGGTAAAAACATTTCAACCATTAGAGATAAGGTTAATTTTTTAAAATTTCATCTATATAAGTCTTGAGATTAATTGGCTATGACATGGAAATTTCTTCACGTCGAATAGAAGTCTATATTTTGTAAAATTTAGAATTCTGAATCTTTTTTAATATTGATAATGTTACTAATTGAAAAAGAGTTATTAGAAGAAATCGATTTTAAAAAAAATTATTAACAATATTACATCTTAATAAAATTTTAAATACAGACGTTATAAAAATATATATTTTTTTTTCTTAAAAATTCAAGTCCTTCATTTGATTTTGATTTGACCTTAAACCACAAGTGCGCTTGGGCTGCCCCTGATGCAACCCTTACCACTACTTCGTGAAAAATCATGACACAAATACTATATATATGTGTGTGTTATTAATTAATAAAGAATAAAGAAGAAGAGTAGAGAGAGAACAACAAGAATAGAGAGAGAAAAGAGAGTGATTCTTATTTCTCTTGAGGGATGAGAGATCATCAGATTAATTATACAATGAACAAAACCCCTCTATTTATAGGAAAAAATACTCCTAGTTTCTCTCTAAGATAGATACTACATATCCTAATAGATATCAAATAGATCTTGATAGATCTTATCTATATAATTGATAGACATTCACTATAATATAAATGTATTCATAACACTCCCCCAGAATGTCTAATCGATAGATAATGTGCCTCGTTAAAACCTTACTAGAAAAAACTCAGTGGAAAAAAAATCTAGAGAAGGAAAAAGAGTACACATCTCTAACAATACACATTTTGGTTGCCTCATTAAAAACCTTACAAGAAAAATCCAGTGGGACAAAACCTTGAAAGGAAAAAAGAGTACAACACATATTTATTTCCCCTGATGAGAACATCAATGAACTTTTGCATCCCGATCTTGTGCACCATCTTCTTGAAAGTTGCAATTGGAGGAGATTTGGTGAATAAATCAATCACATTATCACTTGAACGAATCTGTTGCACGTTAATATCACAATTCTTTTGTAGATCATGTGTGTAGAAAACTTTGATGCAGTGTACTTCATTATATCTCCTTTTATGAATCGTCCATTAAGTTGTGCTATGCATGTTGCTTTATCTCTGTATAAAATTGTGGGTACATTGTTACATTTCAAATCACATTTTCTCGAACGAGATGTATCATGAACCTCAATTATACACATCCTCGGCTTGCTTCATGAATAGTTATTATTTCAGCATGATTCGATGAAGTGACTACGATAGACTGCTTTGTATATATCCAAGATATGACAATATACTCATATATGAACACATTGCATGTTTGAGACCGAGATTTATGTGGGTTGAATAAATACCCAGCATCAGCATAATCAATAAGATTGAGACTGCAATCTTTAGAATAACATAAGATCATGTGTTTGATCTCATTTCGATGTCTCCTAGTAGGAGTAAAACTATACCTTGCTAACAAATTAATCGAAAAGACTATATCAGGCCTTGTAGTATTTGCAAGATATATTTTGTCAAGTGACAATATTCAAACATTTCATGTGTGACATCTTCAAGTGTTTGGAGTGCAAATCAAATAAGTTTCACATACCAAGATGCACCCTTTCATGTCACTTGATAATTATTTCTACGTCAACATGCTTAAATTAACGTAGAATTCAGATCCTCATAATCTTTCACAATATTTCTCAATATTGTATCAAATATATTAATGATATTTCATTTCATATAGATTCACAATGCGATATAACATTTTGAGATCTTATCACTTCATTATTTTCAGGTACCTGAACCTCTCATAAGGTTTCATGAAGTATTATGTTGTAGGTTCTAAGAGCACATTGCCTTTTTAGTATGATTATTTGCTCCTTATCCTTTTCAAGGATTATTTCATTTAGAACCGATTGATCTACCACGCTTCATGCATGCATAGATTTTGTCCTTTAGGGATACAAAATAGGAGCACTTACAACTTAAATATGAGATGTTTTCGACATTTGACTTGAATTTTCTTTTGAATGAGGATCTGATGATAATTCCTAACATATTTTTTAGTTGCTTGTAATCTCCCCCTTATGTTAGGAAAACTAACATACATCCTCATTTTTCTTTGAGGAATCCATCTTCGTGCATCATGGTATATTCATTAATCGTATACCGCACATTAACTATTAGACGGACAACGTGTGATTCCTGACTTAGAACCAACTTTGAGGAGAAATTAATCATAATTTATTGGTTGATGCATACAAGTAGTTTTGTATATAATATTTCAAACCAACACATGAAGCTTTTATTCTCAATGATTTAACTATTTATTGAAGGCATTCGATGCTAAACAATGATTATCAAGATGAATTGTCTTGATTGTATAATCTGAAAGTTATTTTCTTAACTCAATTTTTATTGAGAAAGCAACTTTATGAATGTCAAACTACTGGTTGACAATAAACGCACATGTGATCATCTTATATTGATGCATCTTAATAGATCACATGACTGGTGAACGAGCCCATATTCACCTTTTATACTTTTCAGATTTAAGGAATTCAATCCCAACATTAGTTGATCCAACCAACTTATCATGAGAACAAGCAACATTAATAGTAATGAAGAATTTTCTAATTCTTCAATATATGTTACATACTCAGCATGCACATCTTTGGAATGCCACAATCGTTCATATCAATTTATGAACTTTTATACTAGTAAACTCCAAGTTTACCATGACATGTACCTTTATTCTTTAGTAAATTTCAGATTTACTATTACATGAATAAATTTCAGATTTACTACTTCAGAAGTAGATATCAAAATAACTGTTCTCAATTATTCAGCCTCTTTCGATTATTCAACCTCTTTCGGAGGTGAGTTGTGATACCATTACAATCAAGTGCACGTTTGCATTAATAAGCTTCTCATCCCCCAGGAATGTAATATAATCATGCCTTAAGCGTATCAAATTCTGATAGCTACTAAAAAAGCAAATTGAGGCATACATATGATTTATTGCTACCACGTTCAATTCAAGGAATGAAACATATTTAATGGGAAATGTTTCACCAAATACTCATTATTTTGCCTTAGTCATCATAATATCATCAATATGGTGCATTGAGATACAAACTCAACGTCTTATCCATATAAAGAAGTCTTAGGCATAAATCGATGGGACTTGAACCCATCATATTATCATCTCTTTTGATAATATTGTTCTTGAGGAATAAATTTTAAAACATAAATGGTTTCAAACCAATTATTTTTCCTCAAATTCAACAATAATTATATTATTAGTAGCAAAATACAAATAACATAAGAAATTATTAACCTTGAAATTACCTTTAGATTTATAATCTCACATTGTTTGGTAGAGTCTCGTGCTGATAACGCGTTATAAACTAATAAAGAATAAAAAATAAATAGAGAGAGAACAACAAAAATATAGAAAGAGGAGAGAGTAATTCTTATTTCTCTTTAGGGATGAGAGATCATAAGATGATCATACAATGAACAAAACTCCTCTATTGATAGGGGAAAATACTCCTAATTTCTCTCTCTAAGATAGAGACTTCATATCCTAATAGATAGACATTCATTATAATGTAAATAAATTCCCTCTTTTGTTTGTTAGTTTTCTCATCAACTTACATTTATATTCCAGGTTTGCTTCTTCACCATTTTTCTCCACTTTCTTGCCTGTATATTGATTATTTTTTTAATTGGGTTAGTTGATATTTTTTTTTAATGTTGGTTGATACTTTGATGGTGAATTCTATAATTAAAATTTAGAAGAATTTTAATTTGTTGCATTCTACATATCTTATAGCTTTTGTTTGAAGTTATTTGATCGATTCAGAATTTTAAGTTTATAGGTTCTTGGATCATATATAGTATTAGATGATCACTCGGTTTCATATAGCTGGATAATTATTAATTTATATAAGGTGTGTTTGGTATGGAAGAAAAATATTTTTTTTAAAATAAGTTGGTTTCTTACTTGTTTTCTAGTGTTTGGTAAATAAGTCAAAAAATATTATCCCAAAAGTATTTATATGTACTCTAGCAAAAAAACTATAGAGGTGAGAGGGGGTGGGCAGGAGGGTTTGAATTGAGATGGATTCCGAATTTAAAGCTTATGGATTCCTACAATAATTTCAAATAATTAAAATTATAATAAGTAAATCAAAAATCGTATGAAAGAGAATATAATATTCCAAAGATAATTAAAACTAATGAAAAAAAAACAGTAGGAAGAAAATGATTTTTTTTAATTTTTAAAAATAAAATAAGTAGATTTTTTAATTTATTTTTTGTATTCGATATGTAAATAAAAAAAAATATTATTTAAAAATATTTATGTGTAATCTAGATATATTATGAAAGGGGCGCATGAGGAAATATATAAAAATATGGTGCGGTGAAGTAAAGATGAGCTGTGTTAAAGGCCAAAAAGAATATACATTCAATATAAAATATAAAATTATGAATTTAGACATTATTTTTCTCTGTCAAAGAAACTTATTTTATTAAAAAAAATATTTTCCAAATTTTACCAACCAAACATAAAAAATTGAAAAGTATTTTACTCGTGAAGAAGATTATTTTAATAATAAATACTACAAGTAGTAAATTAATGACTTCTTGCTATAAAAAGGTTGAGTTTAGTTCACTTTGTCATACTCTAATCCCATAATTAATTAATTAATGTTGAATCTTTCTTTCAACATTTTGGACCATAACTTTGATCCAACAACAATAATATTTTAGCGTAAGTTTATAATTGAAATTAGGGATAGAATAATAAAGGTAAATCTTACCGCAACTTCGTAAAAGAAGAGTTTTTTTATAAATCTTCGATTTAATTAATATCCGTCAAACAATCAGAATAAAGAGACACAAATATTGGACAATTACAATACATACTAATCGAAATGAAAAGCGCTTCAAACAACAACATTTCAGTTAATTTTACAATTAATTTTAGGAATAGAATATATGTAGACCTTGTTGCTAATTTGTAGAAGATGTTGTTTTCAATAAACCTTCGACTTAATTAGTACCTGCCAAATAGTCTGAACAAAGAAACACAAATACGGGACAATCACCATACAAACTAATCGAAATGAAAAGTGCTACATAACAACAACAACATTTCAGCATAATTTTACAACTGGTTCTGGGGATAGAATATACGTAGACTTTAACGCTACTTAGTAAATGATACAAGAATAATCACGGATATGGACTTATAAGGGTGCGTGTTGGTCTCGAGACTTGGTGTGTACAATTTAAGTGTAGAAGAGGCCCAAAACACACCCAAATCAGCCCATAACTTACACTTGATGGACAACCCACTCTTTGAAGGCCCTTTTGGTCATTTTAACTTATATCTAGTAATAGTTATATAAAGAACAATGTAGGGTTTTATTTACTTAGATTATTATGGATGTTGAAGTGAGAAACACTTGAAAAACACAAAGTCCTCTCTTCTCTTGATGAGGCAAAATCGAAACTAGGAGACAATAATAGGGTGGATTCTCTTTGTTGTTGATTGCTTGGAAACATTGATGCTAGAGAGGTGGATTTCGATCTTGTGTCTTTGTAAGAGATAGATTTATTGTTGTATGTAGTGTTAAGGGTCCAAGAGTTACCATTCTTGGGTTCTTAACATTATACCTTCATGTGGTCTATCTATCTATCCTTTTCCTTTTGTAATCTTGTATCCATTTTGTATCTTGTATTGTGAAGCCATTTTTGTTGTTGTTGTTGTTGTTCTCATTATGGTTTAATCTTGTATTGTTAACTTAGTTTATTGTTGGCTGCAAAGGTGTCAAACACCTAGTAATATTGTCCTTCTTGTATTGCATTCTTGAATCCGAGAGTGGTCTCCAAAAGGGTCCTCGGTTCTTTGAATTAGTGGACTATTTTTGGAGTGTATTTGGACTGTTTTGAGCCAATTTCGTGTCTTTCAAATTTTTACCATATCATTTGGTATCAAAGCATGGCTTGATCTTGTTCCTACAAGATCAATCTTGGGCTTGCTTGTTAGAAAAAAAATGTTGAAAAGCTGAAAATTTCAGAAAAATTGCAATCTGTCCATTGTTGCTGCCTTGGCCAAAATTGTGTTCTTGGACGAGATTTGTTCTTGAGTCTAGGTCTAGGAGTCTTTTACTTGTCTTGTGTCTTTGTAGTGTTAGTTTTGTTCCTCACTAACACTTTGAGTCGATCCAAACCTGAGCTTGAATTGTTAATATTGCTGTTGTGAACAAAGTGTGGCCGATCGGATGTTTTTGTTGTTCTAGCCTTGACCGAGTTGAAGGCCTTGTGTTGTGTTGTTGTTGTAGATCTTGAAAGATTATTGTTGTGTTCTTTTTGTTCATCACAACCTTCACCTTTTGTAAAATCGAAAACACAACACAAAGGGGACTTAGCCGATTGTTGTTGCTATCCTTGTGGTCTTGGCCGTGAGATTGTTGTTGGTTGTTCTTGTTGTGGTTGTTGTGTTCTTGAAGTTCTTCACCATATTTATCACCTTGTTAATATTAAAGTGAACTTAGATCTTAAAAATGTGAAAGACAAGGTGCAGTATTTGTTGAATCTTGAAAGACCTCCAACCACCAAAAAGACTTTACATCACATCTCAACCTTTTTTCATAAAACAAGGGTCCATGTTTTAAGGAGAAGTGCAAGTCTAGTTAAATACTTTTAAGTCTTGAAATTTGAATTGAAAAAGGAGCTCCAAAGACTAGTTTGTATTTCCCTCCATTGATCAATTTCTACCAAAGTCCAAATTGTGAAATTAAAATTTGTCAAGAACCGAACCACTAGTGGACTGCCACATCACCATATACACTGTTCACACAACAATTTTGGCAAAATTTTTGATCTTTAGTTTCATTGTGTTGTTCCATTAGTTTCATTTGTTGATTCCATTACTAACTTACAAGCTAGTACTAGATTGTAAGTTAGTTTTGAAACCGTCCTTCGTGTATGCGTTCCTTTGTGTGTCTTATTCTTTTGAGTCATTGTAATACTTGGTCCACCTCTCAATGCATCACGGAGTACAAGCAAGGTTACGACACTTGTGAGACCAAAGTAAAAAAAAAATCCGACAGACAAAACAATAGAGAGGGAGTGTGAGGACCATTCTTGTACATCTAACTTGTTTGTTGTTTTGTAGGTAACTTCTTGGGCATAATGAAAACCATATTGGCCCTTCTTGATGCTTTGTCCCAAGACCTTGCTAGGGAAAATATGGGTCTTGAAAAAATTGACTCGGATGTGATAACTATGAGTGAGAGGTTGGATCAAATAGAGAGTCGAAGGAACTCCCGTGCTTTTACTTCCAAAACTTTACTTCCAATGACCAATCCTCGAAGACCACAACATAATGCGACAAGCCAAGTCCAAATAACCCTCAAAACCGAGAACAAAATAGACCACTTCCCCCGCAAGTTGATCAATTCCAACATGGAGGACTTGGAAGCCAATTTCCTCCCATCCAAGCTCTACAACCGAAGCTCCACGTTACCAAATCGAGCCTCTCAACCGAAACTTCCCTTTCCCAAAACCGACACATCCAAGAAGAGGAACATGGTAAAGAGAAACACGAAGGATATGGAGTCTACGACGATACTTATATGATAGAAGGAGACTTGAGTTGGATGAGATTGAAGGCCAATCTCAAGAGGGAGAGGAAGCTGAGGGTCAAAATGAAGATGTTGGATTTAAGACTTTTTGTCATTATGCTCTCGGGTTTGGCTAGCTTATGGATTATTTTTTGTGTATCTCTTGTGGTATGTTTTTAGCTCGTTTTTGATACATCCCTTGTTATTATTGAGCTTTCGGGCTCTTCATGTTTTGCAGACTGTTTTGAGTGGTTTCTTTTGAAGTGGCCAATTGAACGAGATGAAGCCGTGAATTTGTGGGCAAATTCCTCTCAAGATGGAGAGGATGATACACAAATAATCACGGTTATGGACTTATAAGGGTGGGCGTTGGTCTCGAAACTTGGTGTGTGCAATTTAAGTGTAGAAGAGGCCCAAAACACACCAAAATTAGCCCATAACACTTGATGGGCAGCCCACTCTTTGAAGGCCCTTTTGGTCATTTTAACTTATATCTTATAATAGTAATATATAGAACAATGTAGAGTTTTCTTTACTTAGATTATTATGGATGTTGAAGTGAGAAACACTTGAAAAACACAAATTCCTCTCTTCTCTTGATGAGGCAAAACCGAAACTAGGAGACAACAATAGGGTGGTTTCTCTTTGTTGTTGATTGCTTGGAAACATTGATGCTAGAGAGGTGGATTTCGATCTTGTGTCTTTGTAAGAGATATGTTTATTGTTGTATGTAGTGTTAAGGGTCCAAGAGTTACCATTCTTGGGTTCTTAACGTTATACCTTCATGTGGTCTATCTATCTATACTTTTCTTTTTGTAATCTTGTATCCATTTTGTATCTTGTATTGTGAAGCCGTTTTTGTTGTTGTTGTTGTTGTTGTTCTCATTGTGGTTTAATCTTGTGTTGTTAACTTAGTTTGTTGTTGGATGCAAAGGTGTCAAACACCTAGTAATATTGTCCTTCTTGTATTGCATTCTTGAATCCAAGAGTGGTCTCCAAAAGGGTCCTCGGTTCTTTGAATTAGTGGACTGTTTTTGGAGTGTGTTTGGACTGTTTTGAGCCAATTTCGTGTCTTCTAAGTTTTTACCGTATCAGTAAAAGAAGAGGTTGTTTTCGATAAACATTCGACTTAACTAGTACCTGCCAAATAGTCTGAACAAAGAAACACAAATATGAAACAATCACAATATAAAACTAATCGAAATGAAAAGCCTTACACAACATACAATATAGAAAGAACAATAATGAACATGAAATAATGAAATAATCGACACATAATTCTAAAGTTTATTAAATAAATATAATATTAAATTAAATTTAAGATTAAGTTACTAGTACTTGATACTATAATTCAAAAAATTTGGATTCATACAATTTAAATTATAAATTCGCCTTTGCTGAATATAGTAATTGCTTTCACCCTACAGCGTTGCAATTGAAAATTGAAACTATGATTAAAGAAAAATTGCAATCTCCTTTATCATTATATCAAATGAATTTTATAGTTTATAATTTTATATATAGCTAAAAAATTTTAACTTTATCATATTTACACAATATAACTTTTAATATTATAAGAATTATGATGAAGTGATAGGTATTATTTTATTCTTAATAAAAATATCGGATTTAAGTCTTTTGTATAAAGTCTTCTTTGATTAAGAACATTTTATGATCAAGTAAAATAACAAAAACTAAGTCATAAATTTATTTAAATATATTAAATCTGTAAAGATATAACACGTGGCCTCACAAAATCTTCAAAATAAGATTAGTGATAATTTGTAAATGAACTTTTACAAATATCATGAGTTGTAAATAAAGCAATAAGATGCAGAGAAAAGGGAGATATGATGATAATATCTACTCCATTCGTCTATTTTTATTTGTCTATATTATTAAAAATAGACATTTAATAATATTTCACATTTAATTTAGAAAATCAATGAATAATTTATTTATTTGAATCCAGTTTACCTTTAAATAATTTAAATACTATTTATTATAATATATATTTTTCAAAGTATTAAATTTATTGTATTCAAAATTTTAAATTTTGTGCACCGTCAATGTTAAAATATTTTACACTATCAGATAAACTCGACCTATTATTATAGCTTACCAATTTTTTCTTTTTCAATTTTCATGTAAAAAATTAGGTAACTTGCAATAGGAGGTAGTGTAGAATATTTTGTACACTGATAGTGTACAAAACTTAGGTTGCATTTGTTTTTATAATGATAATCTGAATGCATATCTGAATGATTAAGATGTTGTCTCTAGATCTGAAAGCTGAATAATTAAGACTATTTGTTATTCAACATCTGAATGTGCAAAATTTATTTATTTGCATATATAATTAAAATATAATTTAAATAAAAAATTAATTATTTTAAAAATAATATTTGAATTAATATAACAAAATTATTATTTGATTGAAAAAAATTATGTTTGCTTGTGATAGTGGAGATGGTTTGTACTAGTGGTGGTAGTGTTAATGATTGATGTTAGTGACTAGTAATATTGGTGGTGATAGTTATGATGGTAGAGATGACTGGTATTGTGGTGACTGTTAAGACGGTGACGATTGATAGCGGTGGAGGTGATTGTAATGTGAAGTTGGTTAATGGTAGTTTTTTGAGGTATTAATTATGATGATTGAAAAATGAATGTAGGATATTTGATCATTTGTTGGTGATAGTTGGAAACATTATTAGCTGTGATAATGTAGATGGTTGTTAGTAGAGATAGATTATAGTGATGGTAGTGGTTGAAGTGGTAGTAGAGGTGGCGATACCAGTGACAATAATGGTGGTGGTGGTGGCCAAAGAATGTGGGGAGGTTGATGATGTATTAGTGACAGTTAGCGATTGTGGTAGTTGTGATAGATGAGTTGGTTGGTAGTAGAGATTGGTCGATAGTGGTTGATGATGGTGGTGGCGTTGGAATTGGTGTTAGTGTTGGGGTGGCGATACCGGTGGATATAATTAGAATAATGGAGGTGGTAAGTGTTGTAGCGGCTGCCAATAGTGATTGATAGCGATATTGATTGTAAATGGTGACTGTGATGGTGGAAGTGATTGGTGGTGGGTGACAGTTGATAATGGTGGTGGTGATTGGTGATTGTGGATAAAGTAGTGGTGAATATTATTCAACACAATAATACCTCTTAATGATAATAAGATTTGGTTCCAGATCTGAATGATTAAGATCTATTCAGACCTATTAAAAACTAAAATTTTAATAAAAAATAAATGTACTTAATGATCTGAAATTTGAACCATTCAAATTTATACTTTCATTAAGTGCAAACAAATGAGGTCTTAAATTCTCAATTTAAAAGGTGATATGATAAATTTATGTTAGTAATTATTGATTTTTTAAGTTGTGTGTCAAATCAATAATGAATAATTGAAAGGACAAAGAGTAACATGTATGATCTAATGGTTTCCAACTCATGATGTGACTTTTACTTAAATCTTGTTTAAGATCAAGAGAAAGGTCTTTTCTCTCTATATACAAGTAGTGATTTATATTAGTTATTCATATATTATTAATTATAATTCTTGGTTTTTCTTTGTTTGTAATTCTTTCAGGATCTTTTTTTTTTTCTTTTTGAATTAAGGTTGTGATTTATTATTGCAAGAAGAAGAAAAATGGGATTTTGGACATATTTGAGGTGACATCTATTCCAATATTGCAAGTACTTCTTATAAGTGTTTTAGGTGCTTTAATGGCTACTGATTATTTCAAGCTTCTTCACTTTGATGCCAGAAGGTCCCTTAATAAAGTAAGTCTTTTTTCATTATTTTCTTATGTATAAAATAATGTATGTTAATTTTATTCTGTATAATCATTGTATAATTTGTGTATATTATGTGACTTGTTAAACAATTCAAGGATCGTTTGGTAGCTGGTTAGAGTTATGTAGCTATCAGTAATGTAATAATTAGTTATGAAGAAATTTATGTATTGCTTATGCAGGTATTAGCTATGCAAGTATAAGAAATAATCATAGATTCCCTCATACTTATATATTATTTGTTATGTGGGTTTCTAAAGTGCAAATCAAACGCCATATTACTTTTATATATGAATAATTTACCTCCTTGCTGGCTAACAAACATGATATCACTTCTGTAGGATTTAATACCTACATAACTCACCTCCAAATGAGCTACCAAACGACAAGTATACACCAATAATAACTTCAAATGGTTACGGCTTGACGGATGAAATTCTTCTTAGTTGCATGACTAAAAATGTTAAGATTCCTAAAATATTTAACGTTTTTACATCATATACTAACAAGTGTGGTTTGGGAAGTTGGGTATACGCAAAATATCTCTATGTTGTGGAGGTAGAGAGGTTATTTCTGATAGGGGTGTTCATGGTTTGATTTTTAACCAAACCGAACCGCGATCCAAACCAAACCAATTAAAAAACCCGAATTTGGTTAGGTTTGGTTTGGTTTTAAAAACCGATAATAATTTGGTTTGGTTTGGTTTGGTTTTACTCTAAAATAACCGACAAAATAACCAAACTGAACCGATATATATACACACATATATATATACATACATATATATATTCATACATAAATATATATATATATATATATATATATATATATATGTATGTATGTATATATATATATGTATGTATGTATATATATATATTATAATTATTTATGTATTATTCATAAATACAACATAAATATTTGTTACATTTTATATTTTAATCATGATTTAACTTTAGTCATAACTCATTAAGTCATGTCTTCATCTAGTTGATAATACCTTATGAGATTCTAAATGAATTTCACACTTTGAATGACAAATGATACTAATTGTGAAAATAATATCTTGTTGTATATTGAAATTTATAGTTGAGATTCATTTGACTATAAACAATCACTAATTTTAACTTTTTTTTTGAACCTTGTTGAGCAAGAAGTTTTTGTGTTCACCTTTTGGAGAGTTTATCATATTATTCTGTTAAATGTAGTTTTAAAATATTTTTTAGAAGCGTTAATATTGTGTTGTTCATAGCTTTGCCGAAGCATAACACTCAGTTAACATCTTAGTTTCAAGGTTGAGATACAACAATTGGTTAACATCTCATATATTAGATTGAATTTGTTTTTTTAAATCTTCAACTTTTATCATTAGTTAAAGTTATAAACCGAAAAACCGAACCAAACCGAACTAAACCAATAAGAACCAAACCGACGGTTATTTTTTTGTTTTGTTTGGTTTGGTTTTAGAAATTTAAAAACCGACTAAGTTGGTTTGGTTATGGTTTTGACCAATAATCGATCCAAACCAACCCATGAACACCCCTTGTTTCTGATAGACTCTCGATCCAAAAGAAAAATCTACGAAGTAGGATTAGAAGAAAAATATGAAAATAAAATAGCAAGACACAAAGCAAATTAAGCAACAGATAGCAATACATATTAAAGAATAAGAGACTACCCGACTACTAAATAATACTTTGATTATTTGACTATGTTACCTCTCTTACACAAAGTGCGACAACACTCTGCTGCCACGAACCTTCTAGCTTAATTCTCGATATCCAATCCTTCTTATATATCTACGATCATGTCCTGGATAAACTTTTTCATCTCTAGTCTAATAACCTTACTTCGGTTCTTATATTCGACTTGCCTCTACCTCTTCTAATTCTTTCTACAACCAACCTTTCTCACCTTACCAGTTTATTCATGCACTTTTTCTTTACATGTCCCGAACCATCTTTTGTACATAGCCCTTTAGTGGTATTATGTAAAATGTTTAACTAAGGAGAAATATTGAATAATTTTGACAAATACTCTGATTATACGCTATTAAATGTTTTTCTAATGATTAATATCCTCCTAATAATTTTATATTTTGCAATATATTTTTGTGGGTGTAGATTGTGTTTGTGGTATTTACCCCTTCCTTAATATTTGCAAGTTTGGCCAGCACTGTCGCCTTGGATGATATCATCTCATGGTATTATTAAATACTTTCTTGTTTCTAAATACTTGTGATAATTTTTTTAGGGGGAAAAGACATCGTTTCCATCTTAAACTATACCCGAAAAGTCGAAGCCACACCTAAACTATACTAGTGACCTATTACACACCTAAACTATAAAAAAGTGAAACTATTTACACCCTGTCAGGCTACCACCACTTGCATGTGGTGTAGTATTTTACACGCGCTGCCACGTCAGCACTACGTTAGTATGAAGCATCACTTTTTTATAGTTAAGGTGTGTAATAGGTCACTTATATAGTTTAGGTGTGGATTTGACTTTTCGACTATAGTTTGGGGTGGAAACGATGCCTTTTCCCTTAATATTTTTAGCCATTTACTTTTGTTATTTAATAGGCTGGACGCGCCTAAAATAAGTGTAACACACGCGCCTTAGAATGGGGGTCGCGGGGAGGTAATAATATCACTTTTTTATAGTTAAGGTGTGTAATAGGTCACTAGTATAGTTTAAGTGTGTCTTAGACTTTTCGGGTATAGTTTAAGGTGGAAATGATGTTTTTTCCCTTTTTTTAGGTACATTTAGAGGAGCTTATTATAGCCACATGTTCATCATGTAACACAATTATATATATACTAGATATCGAAGGTCCGTGCTAGCACGAACCCAATATATATTATTTTTTAGTCTCAATTTATATGATACAAATAAAATTTTGATAAATAATTATATTTTAAATATTTTTTAGATATTTTAAGTTGTTAGCTATTGTAATTTATATTAGTTTTATGACATTGTAATTTACTATTTTAAGTTGTTAGCCATTATAATTTATAATACTCTCCTTGTCCAAAATTTTGTAACATTGATAGTCTATTATATTTTTAGAATAATTTAAGTTTTTAATTACTGAAATTTATAATACTTTTTCTTCTACTTCAATTTAAGTGACACTGATATAATTTCGAGAGTCAATCAAATATCACGATTGAAGTCGCGAAGTAGACATGTCTTAAATGACTCATAATAACTTATTAGAAGTGATACAATAAAATTACTATAAAAAATAGTTGTGAAAAAAATTTAAGCGGGCCTCATATAAGATGCCAAGTTAATTTAAAACATCAATAGTTAATTGGTCAAACCCATCGATGGCCCCCTAAACTTGGCAAGATCTTTCACTTAAGCACCTTAAGTGGACGTTGTTCACTTTTGACACCTCAAAGAAAGAAAAAATGTGTCATTTTGACACTTTTTGCTGAGTCATCATGGGGCGTGTGTGACACGCATTTTAAGCGCATTTCAAGGGCATTTTTGTAATTTTTTCATCTTCCTCACTCTTTCAATAATCCATTTTTTTCCACCATTTTTTTCCTTTCAAGTAGCTGCCAGATTTGTTCAGTTAATTCGCTATTTGAGAAATAAGAATGGTTAATTTTAACAAAAATAAAAAAATTTCCTTCTTTAAGAAACAAGAAATCAAGAAATAAGAATGGTTGATTTTCCTTTATGCTGATTTTAACCATTCTTATTTCACCATTGATCGAATTAAAAAATTTCACCATTGTTGCTCAGGAAGTGTCTGTGGCAGCTAATATTGGGGAAAATAGGTATACAAGTAGTATATCAAGAATAGCTAGAAATGTTACCTGGATGGCATGTTGAAAAAAATGATGGGACGGAGCCGAGGGGAAGGGGGGGGAGGCTGCCTGCCGAATGGAGAAGATAACTTGAGTAGGGGTGGGGGAGGGGGTATGGAGAAGATGACTGAGGGGTTTTTTTTTGGGGGGGGGGAGGTTTTAAATAATTTTATAATTATTGAGAAAATGCCATGTGTCAGTAATTAATCGGTTAGTTTGTTATGTATTTTTATCCTTTAATTTAATTGTGTATATATTAATGAGTTGGATAATTAAAATGAGTTGACATAATTTAATTGGTCAATTAATCCACATAAAAAGCGAGTGTAGCCATGCGCGTGAGGATTTACAACAGATTGTGTAAAAAGTGTCAAAGCGACACTTTATGACTACTTGAGATGCCAAAAACGAACAACGTCCACTTGATGTGCCTAAGTGAAATATCGTGCCAAGTTTAGGGGGCCACCGATGGGTTTGGCCTAGTTAATTTATATTTTTTTTTTGAATATTTAGATGACTCATAATAATTAATTAAGGATAAGTGTCACGCCCCAAAATCCCATCAGGCCGGACTGACACCCGAAGCCGAGAAGGCCCGGGAGAACCCGTTCAAATACCTGTACTTTCCCTTACATGTCACCAAAAATTTGGACAGCACTTCGTTGCATATAGAAGGATCTAATTACCTGTATCAGCACAACACGCACAAATATATATATATATAATACTTGGCCGTCGGGGCCACCACATATAGTCATATAGAGATATAACATCACTATATAAACTTCCATGACTTTACCCTTCCTTATGTCTACAAAGACTCTAGGATATACATGACATAACTAGGGTCGGGACAAACCCTCGCCCACACATGACTCCTGTACGATAACAAAACATAAGGAACCGACTCGGAAAGCTCCGAAGCAAACTGGAGCTCACCAACAATAGCTGTATGACCTGGCTCCTACTTGTGCGGTGTATGAGCTGAGGTACCTGTGCCTGCAGCATGAAATGCAGGTCCCCGCGGGGGACGTCAGTACGAAATATGTACTGAGTATGTAAAGCTGTAGATAATCACATATGATATAGGAGCTCAATAGAAATCAGAAACAAGTGAATAAATCGTAATAGGAGTGGACCACACTTACTAGAACTTGTGACAACCTGTACATTGTATTTATTCAATCACTTTACCTTCGTTCTGATCGTCTTTGTAATCATTACTGTACTGTACTGTGACCATTAGGCTGCCTCCAGTACATATCAACTGGGATCGACCCATGCTAGGCTTATGCCCGTGGGATACCACCCATAAACACATAAATAGGGATCGACCCATGCTAGGCTTATGCCCCTGGGATACCACCCGATAAGAGAGAACTTTCATCACTTAGTTCAATTAATCTTTGAGATTGTTATTTCGGTCGCCACCACATTTTTGATACTTTGAAACAATGATACATCAATAGGAACCAAGTAATAGACCTTCTATACAATAACAATGTAATAAAGACTCATTGGTACATCAACAATGTGTTTCAGAATCATCAATATCACAACAATGAAATAGGAGCCTTTTGGTCTATCAATGAAACATTTTGACACTTTATAGGATGGAAACAACTTCGTTGGTAACGTAGAACAATACATGTTTTTGGACAACCTCAGAATCTTACTTGATGGAACATTGGTGTTTTCATGCCAAAGAACATTGTTAGAGTATGCTTTACATACCTCGTCGTAGATTCGGATACCAATTCAACACAACTTCCCGCCTTTACAAATCACTTATCTACAATGAAATGTTTGGCATCTAGTATTAGCAACCCAACACCACAATTCTCTTCCATAATTCCATACAACCAATATTTGCATAGCATTCCAAAAATCAACTTGAACAATAGGTTTATGTGTGTATATATATATATATATATATATAATCATCATTTCAATACCACATCATCACACCAAATCCCTTCACAATTCAACATAATCCAACCATGCACAAGAATAATCCAACATCATTTCCAATCATCTTTCAACAATAATCAAATAACACACTTCTTATGCTTACATGCATATATATACATATCCATATAAATAACACCAACATAATTTACATCCTTACCATAAAATGGCCCTTTTGATTTCGAAGTCCTGTTGGCACAAATAAGGGGTGCTTCTCGAAGCCCTCGAGACGGTGAACACAACTACGGAATCAATTTGGACTTTCTACGGTTGAATCACAAGATAATTGGAGTTGAACTTAGACTAGGGTTTCTTATTCTTCAATAATTTGGATGATAACATGATGGATATGAGGCTAAGTATATGTATATAATGACCAATTTTCGTCCATGAGGTGATGGAAAATGACCATATTGCCCTTAAAAATTTAAGTAAATCCGAATCTGTCCATGGTGGACTGTTTTGATAGGCTAAAGTAAATTGACCATAACTCTTTGCTCCGATATCGGATTTGGGTGAAATTGGTATCGTTGGAAATATAATTCAAAGGGATTTCATTTCATATAAAGTAGGCCACCCAGTTCGTCCTTTACAAGGAGTTATGATTGTTTGAAGTTGACCCTAAAAATCTGTTTTGAGAGGCTGAAGTAAAACGAGTATAACTCCTTACTCAGACGTTGGATTTGGATGAAA
This sequence comes from Capsicum pubescens, assembly GCA_030864215.1. Classification (NCBI taxonomy): domain Eukaryota; kingdom Viridiplantae; phylum Streptophyta; class Magnoliopsida; order Solanales; family Solanaceae; genus Capsicum; species Capsicum pubescens. Next base: position 248,282,360 of record CM061541.1, on the reverse strand, counting down.
CCAATTGCATTAGAAAGAAGACTCTCGGGGATTCTCATCGATATATAGCAGCTCACACAGTTCATTTTGTACAAGGAGTTATGATCGTTTAAAGTCGACCAAAAAATCTGTTTGGCTGCAGTACTTTTGTGTGCAGAAAATTTCTGCACATTTACTGTTCATTGCGTCCGCCGTTTTCAAGTTTCGAACATGCTCGCTTATATCCGATACTCATCTGTTTTCAGAAATATTTATATCGTTGGAAAGCTAACTCGATAAACTTCGTATAGAAACTTCGACGAGCAAATTCCGGTATAAATAAAGTCGATTCCCATACACATATAATCAAACTATACACTTGAAACCATCTCAAAATAATCAATACTCATACTTAAACTCATATATACCTAACTTATGATCAATACATATACTCTCACGCATATAACCATGGCTAATGCACGTAATTAAGTACGGGGTGTTACAATAAAATAGTAAAATTACGGTTGAAACAGCTGAAACAAACATGTCATAAATGTTTATTTTATTTTTTATCAAATATTATTAACTTTTTAATACGTAAATGACATATAATAATCAATTAGAAAATAACTTATTAGAAGTGGTATAACAAAATTAATATAAAAAATAGTTGTGAAAAAAATTTAGATAGGCCTTATATAAGATGTCAAGTTAATTTAAAACTTCAATAGTTTGTTTCTCATTTTTTTTGTTTATTTTATCTTTTTTATTAAATATTATTAATTTTTTTAACACATAAATGACTTGTAGTAATTAATTAGGGATGAAATAATAAAATTACGGTTAAAGCAACTGAAGCAGACATGTCATAAATGTCTATTTTATTTTTTTGTTAAATATTATTATTTTTTAATACTTAAATGACATATAATAATTAATTAGGGGTGATATAGTAAAATCACGAATTAATACTTAAATGACCTATAGTAGTTAATTAGGGATGAAATAATAAAATTACGGTTGAAGCAGCTGAAGCAGACATGTCATAAATATCTATTTTATATTTTTATTAAATATTATTAATTTTTTAATACGTAAATGACATATAATAATTAATTAGGGGTGATATGATAAAATCACAGAGGAAGCAGGCATGACGACTGCCTCCTGCTTCCAAGGCTCTTCTATATATTAGAATATATAAAAAACAATTGTGTACCTGATGAACATGTGGCAATAATAAGCCCCCTCTAAATTATATATATATATATATATATATATATATATATATATATATATATATATATATATATATATATATTATACCATCAGTTTTACTTTATGTGACACTATTACGATTATTTAGATTATTAAATAATTTTTTCTTTGATCATGTTTACTTTCCGAGTACATTTTAATATATTAAGTTATTAATTATTGTAATTAACAGTACTATGGAGAGTCAACGATTTTTTTTTTTTTAAATTCACGATTTTCAAATATTTTTTTAAAAAATATTTCAAATTATTAGCTATTGAGACTTAAATTGCATTTTATGTAGTTTCTAAATATGCAAATTTTATTGAAAAAAAAAGAGAGAATATTTTATGTTTGAATTCACACTGAAAATGAGTTAGTGTGACCTACATACTTCGAATCAGGTCACCTAAATTGAAACGAAGGACCTATTTTTTATGTAGTTTAATTTCTATAAATATAAACTTTAATAAAAGAGCTTGAAGATTCCATTGATCATATATTCAAAAAGACGTTGGGTGCTTTGATTTTCATGCGCAACTTTAAAACTTTGGGTGTCAATATATGTGTTTGAACTTCTCGAGGACCCAACTCCTAAATTCTATGTCGCCACTGGTGTCGGATCCAGAATTTTTAAGTTAGATACTAAAACTTATTTTTAATTTGAAGTTGCTACTATAATTGGGTGCTCAATTAACATATTTGTTGAGAAAAGATTTAAAACCCCTGAACTTGTGAGGTTTAATTTAGGGTAAATTTCATCCATGGTCACTTAACTTTGTATCTATTATTCAAAAGTTATTTCTTTCATTCATTTCATCCATGGTCAGTGAACTTTGTATCTATTACACAAAAGTCACTTTTCTTTCATTCATTTCATCCATGGTCATTTAACTTTACTCCGACCATCATAAATGTCACTATGATCGGATTTTACAATAATTTCATCGAAAAAATGATGTGGCAATTTTAATTAGTTCTTAATTTTTAATTTAAGTGAATATATAATATATTACTCATATCTTGACCCTTTTTATATATGCACAACCCAATTTTTCTTATGGATTATTTAACGAAAGAATACCAATTTCTTAAAGATTAGATTACCTAGTGAAGACTATTTTTCATAAAAAAAAAAATTGTTGATATTTTTATGAAATAAAATTATACTTATATATTCTTAAAATCCTCTAAAGTTGAGACATGTGTTGGTAAATTATTTTTTTCACTAATATATTATGACATGTAGTTGATAAAATTATTTTTCTCCCTTTAAAATTGCGACATGTAGTTGATAAAATTATTTTTTTCATACATTTTTTTTCTTGCCACTTAAGTCTTTGCATTCGGTACATCATAATAATATGATAAACTACTCTATGTATTGAGTTTATTTTTGTATTTTTAATTGTTTGACTGATCGATTAATTCTCTTTAAAGTTTTTATTATAATATTCAATTTATGATAAATTACATATTGTTTAATTAATTTAATTGATAAATATAAAAATTAGATATCCTACAATTTCTTTATCTATTAAAGTACTTATATTTTACAATTTTTCTCTACAAAACTGTACGTTAATATAACATTATTTGTAGAAATTTTGACAATATTTATTCAATGACACAATTAAAAAGATTTTATTTTAAAACTATCTTTAGCATGTTGATTTATCTTCAAAGAATTAAAAAAAAAAATTTGAAAAAATAATATCATACATGTATTTCTATTTTATGTGTTTTGAAGAATTTATCTTGTTTATTACCCTTTTTTCGATGCACTTTTTTGGCAGATGAATGCAATATAATGAAATATTTTCTAAAAATATCAACCAATTTTTTTTATGTAAATAGTCTTCATTAGGTAATCCATAAGGAAAATTGGGTTGTGCAAATATAAAAAAGGTCAAGATATGAGTAATATATTATATATTCACTTAAATTAAAATTAAGAACTAATTAAGGTTGCAACATCATTTTTTCGATGAAATTATTGTAAAATCCGGTCATAGTGACATTTGTGATGGTCGGAGTAAAGTTAAATGACCATGGATGAAATGAATGAAAGAAAAGTGACTTTTGCGTAATAGATACAAAATTAAGTGACCATGGATGAAATGAATGAAAGAAAAGTGACTTTTATGTTATAGTTACAAAATTAAGCGACCATGGATAAAATTTACCCTTTTAATTTAGTGAATACCTAAACTACTTATTGTCCAAAAACCCCACCGGAACTTTTTATTTCAATACCTCGAGTACCTAAGTTTTCGATGTAAATAATAATGTTGGCTCCAAAATGTAGATTACCATTTTATTATTGTATATAGTTGGTAAAGTTCAGTTACTTTAATGCGATATAAAATAATTCAGTGATTTACTAATACTACTACTATTTATTTTATTTTTTTAAATTTAATTTACAGGTTAGTAGCTTCTACACATGGACATATACATACCATTTAATAAGAATTTCCTCTATGAAATTGAAAGCAATAAAATAAGAGGAAAATGCATTGAAGAAACCAAATAAAGATGTATTAGATGCAAATGAGAAATCTCATCTTCTTCAAGATGATCATGATCCTGAAAATCAAATTAAAAGTTTGTTTTAATTTTTTTTTGATTTCTCGTCTGGTGTCTGATGTCAGTTTTAGATTCGATTAAATTTGAATTTGCGCGTTGTAAGGTCCATTTTTGTGGATAGAGCTCCGACATGATTTTTTTTTCCTTTATTCAGGTGCGCAAATGCGAGATGAAAGAATTACAACTATTTCATAACAACTCATATTGAAAAAAGAGTTAAAAAATATATAAAATAATTAATACTTTTAGATATTCGTGTAACCCTAAATCATATTAGTAGAGTGAAATGAGAAGTTTAGCCACTTTAATGTTAGTAAAATGTACCTTGTCACTTTAGTGTCACCCTAGGAAAAGCTAGTAGGTTTTTTTCTAAACTCCCCTCCCTAGGAGCTTTGGTCGTTTTTTCTCGTAACTCGAACTTATAATCTTAAAATTGAAAGTGAAGAATATTTATCATCCGAGCAATTCTTTGTTGCCCGTTGTAGTGAAGAAAGTTCACAAAGGACGATTGAATAACTATTTATTATTCTTTATTACTTTGCATATTTCCATCAAGTGTTGTCTTATTTCTTAAGTCATTGCTCGGCGATGAACGAATGGCTAGGTGTAATCCTAAACTGTGACCAAATTTGTTGCGATACACTTCAACGACTTCACAACGGTTCTATTACCCCTCTGAACTAAATTTTAGTGTATTTTTGTCAACCTTTTTAGTTGACATGAAATTTTTTATCAATCTTTTTAGCTGACATGACACCTTTAACGTGGATCTCATTTTATGTAATAAAGGTGCCACGTCAGCAGAAAAGGGTGACAAAAATACGTTAAAACTGAATTCAAGGGGTATAATAGGACCCATGTGAAGTTGTAGTGTGTCGTAACAACTTTGACCATAGTTCCGGGGGTATTAAATGCTTATCTCTTTTTCTTTCAACACCCCTTCCTAGGAGCTTCGATCGTTTTTTCTCCCTTGATGACTCGACCTCACAATCTTAAAATTGCAAGTGAGGGACGCTTACCATCCGAGCAACTCCCTCTTATGGGCTATAGTTAAGAAAGTTCAAAACGGGTGACTGAATTTAACTCTTTATCATTCTTTATTACTCTGCATATTTCTATCAAGTGTTGTCTTATTTCTTAAGTCATTGCTCAGTGATGAACGAATGGCTAGGTGTTATTATTGCGAGCTAATTTCGCCATTGAATGTTTTATTGTCGCTAGAGAAATCATTAGTAAATTAATTTTAAAAAATAATAATTCATCCTATAATATTTTTAACTTGACATGGAGCCAATCAAGAAAGAGGAAATATCACCATGGAGCAAAATAGCAGGGACTTTGAACAAAATTGTTGAGGAACTACTGGCACCTCCAACAGTTGCAGCAGTAAGTTATGTTTTTACTCGGGAAAAATGTTCGAAATATATTTAAACTTTGACGATATTTGCTGTAATACGTCTTAAATTTGTGGGGATTCTATGACCCTTCTAGATTATTTTTTTCGTATTTCTATGACATATATTTGCTTTGTTGGACCACTTCAGACCCTTACGCACTCTATGTGTGTGTATTCACGCAGTAGTCCAGCTGACAAATATATGCCACAAAAATACTGTGAAAAATAATCTAGGGAGATCATAGGACCCTGCAAAGTTGAGGCGTGTTATATAATAAATTTTGCGAAAATTTAAGTATATTTCAGACTTTTTTTTTCTCTTTTTACTCCCTCTGTTCCAATTTAAATATTGAAAATCAAACAAAAGAAATTTTAATCCAAATTTATTTGTATGTCTTTTAAATAACAACAAACAATAATAACATATTTAATATAATCCCACCAAATGATCAACGGTCGTATGTCCTTTAAATATTACAAATAATTTATTAATTCTTGTGATTTATTATATTTTTTATGTAGTTTTAAAAATGATTTTTTTTTTTTTTTAAAAGATTGTGTGTCTAAATGCACGATCAATCATCATATTATCAATCATTTAATGTTAATTCTACATAGATGAATAACAATTTTTTCTTTTTACTATTTTTATTACCTTATTGATTGGTAACAATATAATCCAGAATATAGGACTTGTATTTGGTTCAGTAAAATGGTTGCAAAAACTGATTATTGGTAGCAATGCTCCCCTCAGAGTAATTCAAGATTCTGTTAAATTACTTGGGTATGTACCATTTACATTCTTTTATGGAGTTTCACCGTGAAAACAAATCTAAAATATCTCGATTTTTAAAGTTTCTATATGAATTATCAGTTGTATGAGTTTCCTATCTGAACTATTATCGACTACTTATCAAACAATGCTTTCAACTATCAATTGTTCACTTTTTCTACCTGAAATATCACTGTCATTTAGGTAGGAAAAGTAAACAATTGACTGTTGAGATGCGTTTTGATAAATAGTTGGTAATGGTTCAATAGAAAAATCAGTATAAAACTCAAAAACTTGAGACATTTTTTAGGACCTTAGGTTTGTTTTTGACCAATTAACTCTTCTTTAATTTATTCAAATTGATTAAATCAATATTCAATTTTTACTCTGGCCAAAATATGATTCACATCTTAATTGAAGATAAGCATTCAGTACCCCTCAAATTATAACAAAAGTTGGTACAACACACTCCAACTTTAAAGGGGTCTGATTATTCCCTGAACTCAATTTTAGCGTATTTTTGTCACCCTTTTATGTTGACATGACACTTTTATTACATAAAATAAGGGTGCACATCAAATTTGTCATGTCAACTAAAAAGGTTGACAAAAGTTATCACATCAGCACAAAAGAGTGACAAAAATACGCTAAAATTGAGTTCAAGGAATAATAAAACCTCCATAAAATTAGAATATGTCGTAGCAAATTTGATCATGGTTCATTGATATTGATGGCTAATAATCAAACTCTTGCTTCTTCACATTTTTGTTTATTTGAAATATTGTAAATTCCATGTATCACTTTAATATTAGGAGGCAACGTTACCCACGGTAAGACACATGTCATTTGTTGTCCATAATATATGAATAATTGAAAGTATGATCAAGGTTTGTTGGTGTCAAGATCGACATGTCTTTTGGTTATTGTTAATTTTAAGTGCGCTTGAACTATCTATAACCTTCTATTTATAACGAGCTTGCATTCAATAGTCAATCAATTTATTTTTTTTTGGTGACAAATAAAAATTAACAGAGGGAGTATTTTCTAGGTTAATGGTTCAAGTTTTTATGGACAATTATACGTAGTTACCGCTTAGAAAACCTGGTAATGGAAAAACAACTTGCAATATGTGTATACATATAATATAAGTCTATCAAATCCTTCAAAAGTACGTAGTGTATTTTTGAAGAATTTGACTCGGATATGGTAATGTTTTTGAAAAGTTCGAGCAATACAGGTTGTAGTATTATGAATTGTTGCATTTTTCCCAACTCATACATGCTTCATTTGAGACATCTTATCATATCATTTTCTTACTTCTTTATAATTCACTCACTTCAAGACTGATTCTGAATGCCGTAAATTTGAACTTTACAGGTTCTGAATGTTCTTAAAGCTGCTGCCAAATTTGGATTTCTAGCAGCAAATCCCCTTTTATAAATTTGTGCTCATGATTCAATACACCCTGCCACCAGCCATGAATATCGGTACGTTTCATTAAAGAAATTTAAAATATAATAATAAAAAAATACTATACATATAAAGCAGCGAATGCGATTTTGCATTTACTGTACATATATATATATATATAAAAGATTTTTTTAAAAACTTTATATATATATAGTGTAGTTTTTACGAATAAAAAAGCTAGGTCCGGAACCCCCTCATGGTACCCTAGCTCCGGCTTTAGGCAGATGTTATATACATTGGTATGGATTCAGTAGAAATTAATGATCAATGCGCAGATACTGCGCATGTTGTTGAAAAATTCATTAAATATGTACATATAAATTGTAAATTCATTCAGTAGCATAAATAGGTTGTGGATTCGGTGGCAACTGGCAAGCAAGGGGTCATCAGAACCAATAATTATAGTGACAAAGTTATAAATTTCGCTAAAGATATTCAAAAATTTTAATATAGACTTAGCTTTTTTTTTGTTTCGTCTATATATTTCAATATAATTTTTTTATACATATAATATAATATTTTGACGAAGGGTGTTTGTCAAATCACCCTTTATTACACATAGCTATATCACTATTCATACACTTCATATTTTGAATAAACATGTTACAACAGGTTATCTATCTTATTTTCTAGATAACTGATAGAATTAATAATTGATTATGGTTTGATTATATGGTTGCAGGAACAATGACACAATTATTTGATGTGGCACAAGAAGAATGTTCAGTTCTTTTTTTTGTGGACTTATTTGGTTGCAGCCTTTGCACTTACCATTTGGTCCACTCTATTCATGTGGCTCTTGTCCTAATAAATATTTAGAGTAAAGCATCTCGTAATCCTGGATTATGATCAAATTTGCTACGATATACTTCAATTTCATGGGGTTTTTATTACTCCTGAACTAAATTGTAACGTACTTTTGTCATTTTTTTTAGCTGACGTGATACCTTTTATCAACCTTTTTAGCTGACGTGACACCTTTGACGTGGGCCTCATTTTATGTAATAAAAGTGTCACGTCAGCACAAAAGAGTGATAAAAATACACTAAAATTGAGTTCAGGGAGGTAATAGGATCCCTGTGAAATTGGAGTGTGTCGTAGAAACTTTGATAATAGTTCAAGGGATATTGAATGCTTATTGTATAACAACCCCTTTCTTTAACCAAAAGCAGTTTATGATCAACAACTATTATTTAGTAGTGTATGCCGGATAAGAAAAATAGTCTATGCATCGCGCAAGATGGGTCAGACATGCGGCTAATGTACTGAAGATGGGATAAGACGTGGATACGGGGTACTAGTAAAGGTTCGATATTCATTCCTTACTTAAATAGGAAGGCGACAGTCTCAATCTAACGGCGTGGTGGTGTGATGATTTTTTTTAGTTTGTTTTTTACCTCTCCTCTCTATTTTTATTTTTCCAATATCGTTTTACCCTAAGTTATTTCTCAAGTATAAATTAATGTTTCTCTTGAGTTTGCAAAAAAATTGGAAGGCTCCCAAGGAAAATTCCAAGAGGGGCTTGTGTATTGAATGTCTTTATATGGAAAAATAACAACTATTTTTCATGAGTAAAGCATCTAGTACCCCTGAATTATCATCAAATTATTTGCTACGACATACTTTAACTACACGGGGGATCTATTACCCTCCAGAACTAAAATTTAGCGTATTTTTATCATTCTTTTTAGCTGATGTGACACCTTTTGTCAGCCTTTTTAGCTGACGTGACACCTTTGATGTGGGCCTCATTTTATGTAATAAAAGTGTCACATACATCAGCACAAAAGGGTGATAAAAATACGTTAAAATTGAGTTCAGAAAAGTAATAAGACCCCTGTGAAGTTGGAGTGTTCCGTAACAACTTTGGCCATTGTTCGGGGGTTATTGGATGCTTATCTCATTATTTTTCATTGGATTGTGCTTTTACATTTGTTTCTGGCAAAATTGAAAATTTCGTTACGAGCGTTTCAGATGTAATATATATGTATAAAAGTGATTTTTGATCTATATATATTGTATAATATTCTCAATATAGAGTATGATTTTTCAATGAAGAGTGTTCAATTGATCAACCTTCGATCTGTATAGCTCTTGCCACTATCTTGGCCAATAGAGTATGTGTAAGAAGAAGATTTCTTACTCCCACTATTTTCAAATTTACTGGTTGTTTATGAGGATTTTTCGAAAACAACTTTTCTAGCAACCGTTATAAGGTACGGTGCAGGAATAATATTTGTGTACATAATATTTTCTTCCGATAACACTTATGGGATTACACTTGTTAGTTATTACATATTGTTGTTGTTATATCTTTATTGGTTATGTCTCAGTCAAATTAATTTTCTAGAATTAGGACCTTATTATTTATTTTTTTTTTATTTTTTTTTGATAAGCCAGAATAAAGGAAGGAAGTTGTCTAGAATCGATCTGAAATAACCTTTCTAAAATATAAGGGCTAAGATTGCATATATTTTATCTTTCAGACTCTGCTTATAGAATTATATTGAATTTGTTATTATTATTGTGGTAACATTTTTAGGTAATATTATTATCTTTACTTCTAAGTTTTTTACTTTTAGTAACCTTTTTTCCCAAGTGAAGTTCACTTAAAACAAAGTTCAATTCAAGGAAGCAATTAATCTGGAAACGTGAGATAGCCAAGTGTCTAGTTTTTGTTTTTTTTTTTGTTTTCATCAGGTGTCCGATGTCCGTATTGGAGTCCGATTAATTTGGATCGTGCGTTGCAAGACCCATTAAGGTGGCAGCGCTCCCAATGGAGTTTTCTCCATACCTAGGGTCGAACCCTCGACCTTCGATTAAGGATGGAGCAGATTCATCCACTGCACCGCAACCAATATTGGTGCCAAGTGTCTTTACATACATTACATGTGACTATTCAAACTTTTGAGAATAGATTTTTTTATTCAAACAACATAAATCTCGATAGTTCGGAGCTTAATTACATACAATTCCGATATTTTGCATAATTAATGAAAATTTTGATTTTGATCTGTCGAGATACATAACTAGCTTCCGATATATTCAAAAAAGATACATTTTTTCCTTTGTAAAGATACTTAATTAGCTTTTGATACATTTTTTTTATTTTGGTCTGTCGAGATACATAATGCATCCAACGAAGGTATATTTTTTTCCTTTGTAAAGATCCCTAATTAGGTCTTGGTATATATTTTTTTGTAGTTTGGATCTGTCGAGATACATAATTAGCTTTCGATACATCTAACAAAGATACATAATTAATTGAAATTTTTGTAATTACTTTATACACATGAGAATTTGTATAAATATAATAAGTTAAGGTGGACGTAAATGCTTCCTTTTAATGAGTCTAACGTGTGAATTTAGATTAGTTTGAGCCATAAAATAAATTCTGAACATAGAATTTGTTCAAGTTTGTTTTGATATCATAGTCTTCATGAAAGATAGGGTTAGGAATGAGATTATTGGGGAGAAGGTGGGAGTGGTATCGGTGGAGGAAAAAATGCGGGAAGTGAGGTTGAGATGGTTTGGTCATGTGATGAGGAGGGGCACGGATGCCCCACTTCGTAGGTGTGAGAGACTAGTGTTAGATGGTTTCAAGCAGGGTAGGGGTAGACCGAAGAAATACTGGAGAGAAGTGATTAGACGTGACATGGAGCAGTTACGTCTCACTGAGGACATGACCCTGGATAGGAAGGTTTGGAGGAGAAACACTAGGATAGAGGGATAAGGTTGGTGGATGAATCGTAGTCCGTAGTTAGGAGGGTTTTGGTGTCTTTTGTTTGGTATTGTACATTACTTTTGTGAATGTTGTATCTATGTTAGTTTTATCATGTTTCATGCTTTGAATATTTTTGTATATTGTCTTGTGTTTTGAGTCGGGGGTCTATCGGAAACAACTTATCTACTTCTTTAGAGGTAGTGGGATGGACTACGTACATTCTACCCTCCCCAGACCCCACTAGGTGGGAATATACTGGGTTTGTCGTTATTGCTGTTGTAGTCTTCAAAGACGAATTTCGATTTTATTGCTCTTTACGAATGTTATTTTACTTGTATGATTTCTTTACATAGAATTGATAAAAGATACTCCCTTCGTTTCGGAATAAGTGAATTGTTGGGGTATTTATTGGTGTTTCAGAATAAGTGAATCATTGGAATTTTTTTTCAAATTTGACCTTATGATTTGACAACCAATTAACTTTTGAAAAGGTATTAAAGGTCAACTTTTTCTTTTTTGGGGGTAAAAATAGAAAATTGTGTTAAGTTTATGTCTTTAATGTTTTTTCCTTAATCTTTGTGTCAAAATTCAACAATTCATTTATTATGAAACGGAGTGAACAATACATAAGACAAATGTATAAATTATAATACATACATCTTTGTACGATCATGTGTAGAAGTGTCAGTGGTAGCACGTGATAAACACATAATTAAGGAATACATTTAAAATACAATAATTAACGATTCAAAATATTTTTACTTTTGACAAATTTTGTGCTCTTCTCTGTCTGTTACTTTGTGCTATAATTCATTATTATATTTACAATTAAAATTTTTAAAAAAATTATAAATCACGATAATTAATAATTAAAAATATTTTCTTATGATTTTTATTGATCTAAATAAAATAAATGTATGCATATCTAAGAGTCTATCAACTAATTCATTATTATATTTATAATTAAATTTTAAAAAAATTTATAAATCACGATAATTAATAATTAAAAATATTTTCTTATAAATTTTATTGATCTAAATAAAATATATGTATGCATATCTAAGAGTCTATCAACTAATTCATTATTATATTTACAATTAAATTTTTTAAAAAATTTATAAATCACGATAATTCATAATTAAAAATACTTTCTTATGAATTTTATTGATCTAAATAAAATAAATGTATGCATATCTAAGAGTCTATCAACTAATTCATTATTATATTTATAATTAAATTTAAAAAAATTATAAATTGCGATAATTAACAATTAAAAATATTTTCTTATAAATTTTATTGATCTAAATAAAATATATGTATGCATATCTAAGAGTCTATCAACTAATTCATTATTATATTTATAATTAAATTTTAAAAAATTATAAATTACGATAATTAATAATTTAAAAAATTTTCTTATGAATTTTATTGATCTAAATAAAATAAACGGATGCATATTTAAGAGTCTATCAATTAAACGGGTGAAATTTATAATTATAATTATAAGAAGTCATGACTTTATTAGTCATAGGTTGACGTTGCGTATTCTGATTTTCACATGTTAGAAATTGATATTAGAAAATCGAAGCTCGAGTAACTGATAAAGTTATTGGTATGTATTAAGAGGTTACAGATTTAAGTTGTCAGAATAATCTCTAATAAAAAATATAAAATAAGTTTGTGTATGGTGAATTTTTTTAAATTTTAAATGTAATAAAAATTTTAATGTACTGAACTGTCTTCATATTTTATTTTTTTTAAAATAATTATTAGGATTACTCCTCAATAGCAATTATGGATTCATAGTCAATTTTAGCTTATTAAATAAAAGGCAACAACATTTGTCGTGTAAGTAGCCAACTCCATTACAATCTAGACACATGATCATTAATTAGGTAGGCCATGTGTCATTACCATTGCAAATAATTAGTACCTATGTTTCAAAATAATTTGCTTTTATTGACTTGATATTTTCTTAGTCCCTTTATTTTAAAATAATTTGCTTTTATTGATTTGATATTTTCTTAAGAAAATATTTATTAGAAATTTATTTTATTAAATTAATATTATTAATTATTTTAAAAATATAAATTTAAGTATATATACTTTGTGCAGTCATTTAATGATAAAGGTAATACTGAAGAACGTAAAAAATTCTCTTGATGTCATAAATAAGACAATTAAATTAAAATAAAAATTTGTAAAATGAGGATAAACTATTTTGAAACGGAGAGAGTAATAAAAGATTAGGTTGAAATATGATTAATATTAGTGCTCTTTCTATTATAATTTATTCATTTCATTTTGATTTGACGTAAAATTTGAGAATATAAATATGATTTCTGAATTTTCACAATTAAAAATACAGATTTTTGCCACCGCATTCAATGAGAAACTTATGCTGTGAAATATGATTTTTACATTCATTCCTCACCTAACTAGTTCACTCGGAAAACACATGGTGAGAAATATATTCTCACCGAAACATTAGAAAGCTTCTTAAGTTTTACACTATTATTTTTTTCTCACCGATTAATCAAATATCTGTGAAATTAACCGCTAAATAGTTCTTAGTAAAAAATTTCAAGGTCGAAAATATATAATTTTTAATAGTATTTGTAATCTTAAAAGACTTCAACTAAAATTATTGTACTAAAAGGTTTTTAATCTTGTAGTATTATATATGTTATTTCAAAAATTAAAATTAGAAAGTTGTTAAAAGAAAAAACTCTTTTCAATCGAACTAATAAAGAAACTAACACAAACAAATTTAAATTAAAAAATATACCAAATTTCAACCAACTTGAAGTACATCTTAATAGTTCTAGTGATGTCATGATTGACATGTTTCATTCTCTCATTCAAAGATACTTTTCGTACCATAAAAACTAATCAAGAAAATCCATATACCACAAGCTACAAAAGATTATTTAATAAAATAAATGACAGATATTGAAGCAATTAATATATTAAAATGACAGATGGAATTTCTTAGTGTATGTTATTTGTAGATGATATAGTACTGATTAATGAGATGCATAACGTCGTAAAGAATAGATTGAAGGCTTGAAAGTGCATCTGGACACACAGGCTCTCTCAATAACAACCGTTTAATTATCTTGACTCTATTAGTGGAGTCATAGACGGTGATGTCACTCATTGTATTGATGCGGAATAGATGAAACAGAAGCTTGTCTCTAGAGTCTTGTGTGATAGAAAATATCATCAAAACTTAAAGCTAATTTTTATAGAGTGGTGGTTAGACCGACATTCTATATGACACACAGTATTGCCCAATCAAAAACTCTCATGTCCAAAAGATGCATGTCGTAAAGATGAGTATGTTGAGATGGATGTGTGGACGTACTAGGTGTGATAGAATTAGAAATAAGGTTATTCAAGAGAAGGAGAGAGTGGCCTCCGTGGTGAACAAGAAGAGGAAAGCGAAATTGAGATGGTTTGTATATGTGATGAGGCGAGGTCCAAATGCCTCAGTGAAGAGGTGCGAGAAGTTAGATATAGTAGGTGGGAAGAGGGGGTAAGGTAGGCTGAAAAAGTATCAGGGTGACGTGATTAAACAAGACATGACGCTTATTTAGGTTTTCGAGGACATGACCTTAGATAAGAGGATGTAGAGGACGTCTATTAGAGTAGAAGATTAGTCGGGTAGGAGTGTTGTCATGCATTATAGTATGACAGCTTAGGATTTAGTCATAGATATGGGGCTCAAATTTCATAATATGTAGTTCGTTTGATTAAACATATCAACAATAATATGTTTTTTTAGTATAGTTTTATATGTCATCTGAATTATCGTCTTTATAATTTACAAACTATTAACTTTCGCATATATCCTTTCAATTTCGAACCCACCATATTTTTCTGTTAGGTTATTTTTGCTTCTAGTTTTTACCCAAAAGAACTTGTTAAAATTTGAATTTTTCTGCTAGGTTATTTTTGTTTCTAATTTATAACTGAAATAACTACATCAAATTTTTATTCTTCACTATATAGATAATGTATTATTAAGAGCAATATTTTTGACACACTTCAAGCTATTTATATGTTGCTATATTGAGATGCAAATATTTGTGAAAAAAATAGCTTACTTTTGTTTCAAAGAGACTTCCAATAATTATTTAATGGAGTAAATAACTCAAATGATTATTCAATTTTGGAGTTTAATCTAAAAAATCATTCAACTTTGATTTTAACTTCACAAAAATCACTCAATTATTATATTTTTATCACTAAATTATTCACTCTTTTCTTTTCTTTTCTTTTCTATTATATAGAAGAGGTGGTTTCGACCACCTCTCATGCAAATACCAAAACATTCTTACACTCCCATTTAATTACATACCATGCCTCAATATATAATAATTCCATCATTTCATCATAATGATTTAAATATTTAATATATTCTATTAATTTATATTAATTAACTATAACTACATATTGGAAGTAAAATTTTTTTTTTATTTAATTGGCTATCATGTTTAAAACTAATTTGTTACCACAAATCACAATAATTAATAACTTAAAATATTTAAAAGACATATAGAAATTTTATTGACTCTCATTATTTTAGCAATGTCACATAAATTGAGATAAAAGAAAAAGTACTGCAAATCATAATAATTAACAACTTAAAATATTTAAAAGATATATAAAAAATTTAGTTGATTCTCAAAATTGTATCGAAGCCACAAAAATTGGGACACAGGGAGTAAATATATTATTTGATAATTACGTAAAAATTATTATAAATCACAATAATTAACAAGTTAAAATACTTTTTAAAAATAGATAAAAGTTCTATTCAACTCTCAAAATTTTATCGGTGCACCATAAATCATGACAAAATAAAAAATTATCTTAATTAATTGCAACTAAATATTTAAAGTAAATCAATTTTATTATTTTAATTGACTTTTATATAGAAAATTAATCTTTTTATTTATTTATTTATTTTAGTAAATTTAAATTTTAAAATTATATTTTTCTTATATAGAAATACTAATATTTAAACTTAACTTTAAATTTTTAAAGTACAAAATTAATAAATTTAATTTAATAAAATAAATTTCTAATGAATATTTTCTTAGAATTTGTTTTGGGTCAATATGTATCAAGTTAAAAAGAAATAAAGAAAAATATATAGTAAAATTTTATTATTGTGAAAGATAAATATAATGTACTATCCAATAATGTTTAATAATATCATATTTTGCATATGCAAATATTGCATCCCGTATTTAATTAATATACTATTTCGGTGAATTATCGATGATTACTATTGGATATGATAAAATTATATTAATTTTTATAGTAATAACATAATCAATCGCTTTTAATTAATTATTATGAGTCATCTAGGTATTAAGAAAATAAATAATATTTAATGAAAAATAAAATAGACATAAAATGCGAAATTAACTCTTAATGTTTTAAATTAAATTTTCGTCTTTCGAACGATGATTTTACTATATCACTCCTTATTATAAGTCATTTATGCATTAGAAAAATAAGAATAACAAAATGATATGCCAACATAAAATATTTGATTGACTATCAAAATTATATTAGTGCCACATAAATTGAGACGGGACAGAAGAAAATATAAAGCAACATATATTATTTGAAAATAAAATAAAAAGTACTGTAAATAACAATAATTAACAAAAAAAAAATTGACTGATTTCTGCTGCTTCAATCGTGATTTTAATGCATCACCCGCAATTAATTATTAAAAGTCACTTATGTATTGAAAAATTAATAATATTGAATCCATGATTTTACTATATATATATATATATATACTATGAATAAAAAATTTCATGCTATTTAATAAAAATAAAAATTACTACATATATACTCAAAGGGCAAAAGAGTAAAAACACACAAGAGATAAATGTAGAAAAATCAAGAAGCACCAAATGAATTATTAACATTTGTAACATTCAACACATTTCTAAATGTTTTCAAATTCTTCTTGAATCAACACATACACATAATAAAAATAATAAATAATAAATAATAATAATTACATTTTACTATATCACCCCTAATTGATAAATATCTTAATGTTGGGTCTGTGCTGACACGGATCATGCCGTGTTAATTATTGTGATTTATGGTAACACGGGTAATGCAGTGTTAATTATTGAGCCCGTGCTGACACGGGCCATGCTCCTCTAGTACTAAAAAGACACGTGACTATTCAGCTTATGCAGCTAAATAAACTTTCAAATCAATCAAGACTGACTGTGCAATTAGCTGCGCGAAAATGCAATTTGCCAAGTAGGACAAATCTTTCCCCTATCTCTAACTCAATTATCAAAAGTATTGTTAAATCTTCTTTTCTTATCAACCACAAAATAAAATAGTATTATAATTTTAAAAAAGAAAAAAAAGATTTTTTTTTCTAAAATATTATTCTCTTTATTTTAATTTAATTATCTCATTATTTTTTTTATTTATTTTAATCGAATATCACTGAATTTTTTAATATTTTTTTTATTTTAATTTTTTACATAACATATTTAAAATCATAAAATTAAATGTTTTTGATATATTTTTCAAATTTTTAACACATTAAATTTTTATTTTTTTTTACTTTCTTAAGTTCCATTTCGATTCAAAATCAGTTAAATAAATTGAGATGAAGGGAACGTTATAATTAAAAACAGGTACGTGTACCATCGATATTTTCTTGAATATTTCTTTATTCAAACAAATAGTAGTAGTTTTTAAAATATATATATAAAAATAAAAAAAATAAAAAAAGAGACGTGAGCGAACTTTTTTATTTATTTTTATTCAATAGTCCTTTTCATATTTTTGTCATTTATGAAAAGTACCCTTCAACTTTACTATTGATAAGACACCCTACAGCTCATCAGCAGCCACCCAAATTTCCAAAAATAAAAAGAATATTTTTTTATTTAAAAAAATAATCCAAAATCCCTCTTTAAAACCCTCATATCCCTTTCTATTCTCCTGAATTTAGCCAAAAAAAAAAAGTTCAAAACTTTTTCACCCAAATTTTCATCCAAAATTAAGATAATCTTGGTATTAAAAATTTGTTTTTTATTTAGTTTTTGAAGTTGAAATTGTGATTCTTCATTTTGATTTAAGATTGTTGTGACAATAATCATTATTTATACCCAAAATTGAAGTAATCTTGATATCAAAGATTTGATTTTTTTTCATCTTGATATTAAAGCCTCTAAGGTAGTGGTACGGTCTTCGTACATTCTTTCCTCTTCGGACCCCACTTTGTGGGATTTTATAGTGGGTTTATTGTTGTTGTGGTTGTTGTTTTGCATTTGAAATTGTGTTTTCTTGATTCTTGATTTTCAGCCAAAATTGAAGTGATCCTAGTTTCAAAGATTTGATTTTTATATTCTTGTTTTTTTGCACTTGAAAATTGTGATTCTTGATTTTGGTTCTTGATTTTGATCATAGTACATCATCAAAATTCAAAAACTTTTACCTCTTTTCATTGGTTTCACACAAATTTGAGGTAATCTTGATATCAAAGATTTGATTTTTATATTCTTGTTTCTCTTGGAATTGTGATTCTTGATTTTGATTCAAGATTGTTGTACCATATTCACTATTTTCACCCAAAATTGAGAGCAATTTTAAAGTCAAAGAGATTTGATTTTTATCTATCTTTTGTACTTGAAATTGTGATTCTTGATTTTGGTTCAAGATTTTAGTACCATATTCACTATTTTCACATAAATTTGAGGTAATCTTGAAGCCAAATATTGTTGTACCATATGGGGTTTGAGAAAGATAAAGCAAGTTCATCCTCTCATGTTTTACAAATCCCAAGAGAGGATACACCACTATTAGTCAAGAATCATCACCTTTCATCACCTTCAAAGACTTTTGCTAATGTTTTCATAGCTATAGTTGGAGCTGGTGTACTTGGACTTCCATATACTTTCAAGAGAACAGGGTGGGTAATGGGTGTTCTTATGTTGTTTACAGTTGCATTTCTCGCTTACCATTGTATGATGCTTCTTGTATATTCAAGAAGAAAGATTGAATCCCATCTCAAGATTTCGCAAATTTCGTCTTTTGGTGATTTGGGGTTTGCTGTTTGTGGAGGTTTTGGTAGGTTTGCTGTTGATGCTATGATTGTTTTGTCACAAGCTGGTTTTTGTATCAGTTACTTGATTTTCATAGCGAATACGTTGGCTTATTGTTTTAATTACTCCAAAACTAACCCGAATCCAACGATCTTGGGGCTTCCACCTAAAGCTGTATACATATGGAGTTGTTTCCCTTTTCAGTTGGGGTTGAATTCGATTCCAACGCTTACTCATTTAGCTCCTTTGAGTATTTTTGCTGACGTCGTTGAATTAGGAGCTATGGGGGTTGTGATGGTTGAAGATGTGATTATTTATTTAAAGAGTAGTCATGTTCTTGATGCTTTTGGTGGTTTTAGTGTGTTCTTCTATGGTCTTGGTGTAGCTGTTTATGCTTTCGAAGGCGTCGGAATGATATTGCCTTTGGAAGCCGAGGCTCGAGACAAGGATAAGTTTGGGAAAATCTTGGGTTTTTCGATGGCATTGATCTCTTTAATGTATGGTACTTTTGGTGTGTTGGGATATTTTGCTTTTGGTGAAAATACAAAGGATATAATTACTACTAATCTTGGACAAGGATTGCTTAGCAGCTTAGTTCAAATCGGTCTTTGCATAAACTTGTTCTTTACTTTCCCGTTGATGATGAATCCGGTATATGAGGTAGTGGAAAGGAGACTGTGTGAAGGAAGGTACTGCGTTTGGCTAAGATGGATTACGGTTTTGGCAGTGACATTCGTCGCATTGTTAGTGCCAAATTTTGCCGATTTCTTGTCGTTGGTTGGGAGCAGTGTGTGCATAATTCTTGGCTTTGTGTTGCCTTCTTTGTTTCATCTGATCGTGTTCAAACATGAGCTAAGATGGTATGGTTTGGTTTGCGATGGTGCGATCATCTTAGTCGCTACAGTTTTTTCAATCTACGGAACCTACTCTTCGTTGCTGGAGATATTTGGAACCAAGGAATAAATTGTTCGTTTTACTTTTAATGTACAATATCAAGAGATGTTTATCATGTACTACCCATCAGAACTCCGAAGTTGAGCGTGTTTGAGCAAGAGTACGTACAAGAATGGGTGATTCCTCAGAAGTCCTCGTGTTGCATATCTCATTCGGAAACAGCCTCTAGCTTCACGAGATAGAAGTAAATTCTGCATACACCCTATCCTCCCCGGACCTCACTTATGGGGTTAGACTGGATATATTATTGTTGTCGCTATTGTTTATTATATGCATTATGATTCAGATTGGAATTCAATTTACTCTTGAGTGTGTTTTATTATCCCTACCATAAGAGTGAGTTGTGTGAGGGCATGATAATGTCCACTTAGTATTCATTGCAAATGGTCATAGTTTGTTCAGATGGACATTTGGCTATCTTCATTGTACTGTTTTAAGTATTAATCTATATTATGATATGAGAACTATCCTAAATGTGTTGTTTATTTTTAATGAAGTTGTGCCTCTTTGATACTGTGGATTGAGGATGCATGTATTAAATCCTGACTTGCTTGAGACTGATGCGTAGTAGTTGTCGTAGACTCTTGAGCAATGAGTATTTATATAGCCGACTTGGACTTATCTGGGATCGAGACATAGTTATAGTCATCCTTATTCACTTCAAAATAAGAATGCGTCTTTCTTTCACTGCCACCATGTAAAGAAAATAGACTTTAGGCCTACCTCAACTCCGAAGTAGGCTCATAGATTTGAGAATTGTTCAAAGATCATTCAAGGAAATAAGAACTCATTCCATCAATCATTGTAGAATACTTGCACCATTTTCTTCTTATTTTTCTTGTTTCTCCCTAATTGATTAAAGTTGGAAGGGGAGCGTTGGAGTAACTGGTACAGTTGTTGTTGTCACGAGGTCATGAGTTCAAGCCTTGAAAACAACCTCTAGCATAGGTGAGGCTGCGTACAATAGATTCTTGTGATCAATGCATTGATTAAAGTTGGTTGATTCACAACATATACTTGCTAGAATGCCAACATTTAGAGTAAGAAATGACATCTTGTAACCACTTTTCACAATTTACAACAAAAGATTTAGTTACTTTGTTGCTCTGCCTTTCCACTATTCCATGTAGCAAAGATTTGGTTCTCCAAAGTTCAATCATTCCATCAATGGCTTTGAAACAGAAGTAGCCTAAGTATGAAGAGGGAGGGATTTACTAGTTCACTTGGTTCTTGTGAGGGGGAAATGATTCATGTCACAACTATCTCTTTCTGATATTATGACTCTCTCAATTACGCGCGTTTTATGAAGTTGAACATCTTATTCTTATTCGATATTGTTGTTAGTGCAGGTCGACGTTCCTCATATGAAAGTGAAAAACATGATCCAATACAGTACAAACTCCAAGACTCAAGACTATTCAATTGTTTGAATCTGAACTGTGGCAATTCAAACTTCTATCATCATATGTTGTTTATGGTATAGTATTAATTATTGCACTATTTTGTTGTTAATTTTTCTTATTAGTGTTTGTGTACTCCACTGTCCTTTCCTTTTTTTATACCTACTTTGATTTATTTATTGTACTCAAGCCAAGAGTCGTTCAGAACCAACCTCTTTACCTCTATGAGGTAAGAGTAAGATCTGCGTACACTTACTCTATTCTCCCCGAACCCAATTGTGAAATTTCATTGGCTAGGTTGTGATAATTCAACTATGATCTTCCACTGCCTTTTTAAGTCGAGAGATTATCAGAAACAACCTATCTACCGAACAAAGATAAGATGTACAATTTGCATGCATCTTACCACTTGTGAAATTATACCGAGTTTATAAATATCGTATGATCTTTCAGTATCACTGCTTAACCTTTGACATCATTGAAAAATATTTTTCTAGAAATAGATATCGCCATTTCGAGATACTATCAAGATTTTTGACCAGATCATCTTAACCGCCGCTCGTTTGGTTGGGAAACAACTTATCTCAGGATTAGCTATCCTAGGAATGTTATCCCACCCTCAATGTTGAATAAAAATAACGCTACAATTTCGAAATAAGTTACCCGACATTTTATCTCAATCAGACATGGGCTAAACTCATCTTAAAATAATCTCGAAATAAGTTATCCTTATCTATGGGTGTCAAACGGGCTGGTTCGGGCCAACCCGGAACCGGCCCTTCTATTTTAACTGGGTTGAGGGCCGGTTTTGGCGCTAGCCGGGCCGGGTCGGGCCAAACAGTAAAAAAATTAAAATCCACCCTAACCCGACCCACTTAACCCAACTCGGTCAAACCCACCAAAATTCGGTCAAACTCGGTTAAAAAATTGGTCAAACCCGGTCAAAAATATATAAAAAAAAAAACTTTCTTTCAATATACATTACATATACCTACCTATATACATTATAAATACGTTAAATAATATATATACACTATATATATAGTATATATTACATTAGAATTTTAAAAAATATATACACATATACACAATTAGTCAATTACTCATATATACGCACCATTCAATGTATATATACTACTACTTATAAAATATACTACAATATATATACATTACAATATATATAGATATATACTAATTCATAAAACATATACACATGTATACGTTAAATATACAAGATATATACACGTGTATATGCACCATACAATGTATATATACTACTACTTATAAAATATACTACAACATATATACACTACAATATATATAGATATAGTTATATACTAATTTATAAAATATATACACATGTATACGTTAAATATACACTTCTATAGAAGATATATACACGTGTATACGCACCATTCAATGTATATATACTTGTACTTATAAAATATACTACAATATATATACATTACAATATATATAGATATACTTATATACTAATTTATAAAACATATAAACATGTATCCGTTAAATATACACTTCTATAGAAGATATATACACGTGTATACGCACCATTCAAAGTATATATACTACTACTTATAAAATATACTACAATATATATACATTACAATATATATAGATATACTATATACTAATTTATAAAACATATACACATCTATACGTTAAATATACACTTCTATAGAAGATATATACACGTGTATACGCACCATTCAATGTATATATACTACTACTTATAAAATATACTACAATATATATACATTACAATATATATAGATATACTTATATACTAATTTATAAAACATATACACATGTTTACGTTAAATATACACTTCTATAGAAGATATATGTACAAATATACAAAATATATGCTACTTAATATAATAAATTAATAATATTTGGTAGTAAATTAATAATATATTAGAAGTAAGTTTTTAATTTAAAGTAGAAAACTAGAAATTTAATTTAAAATTTTAAATCGTTAAATGAAAAAATATAAAAAGCAAGGACTAAGGAGTGAATGAATTTGGGGAATTTAATTGATTGTAAAATGATCAAAAATTTATAATTTACATGAATGAAAAATCTACAAATTATGCATCATTTTTTCCAACTCATTCATGTTAATATAAACGGGAACTTGCATAGGACAGTCGAAGTCAACGGGGGCAAAACCATGCATTGGACTTGATTCTGCTGAGTTCTCCCGTGAAGTCATAATTTCTTCAAGTTTCAGCTCGTCGCTCAGCTCCGGTTCCATTCCTTGGTTTCTTCTTTCCGTTCTAATTCAATCTCTGAGGCAAACTAGAACATTCATTGCATTGCTTCCCAATGAGTGTCGATTGTCTCCAAGCTGCTGTCGTCCTTGACTAAAGGCACTCTCTGATGCAACGGTTGACATTGGAACATTCAAGATATCTCTAGCTAATCTTGAAAGCACAGGATATTGTGTTTCATTACTCCTCCACCAATCCAACGTGTTGATCTGTCGTCTGCGATCCTCTGGTGCTGTCCGAAGATAATATTTCAACTCTTCCCGATAAGTTGATGTGTAAGTTCTCTCATCAACACTGTTCCAACAATTTAAATCATAAAACGAATCAGAAAAACCATTATGTGCCGGCCTTTTAGAAGATGATGGCTCATCGGGAGGACGAGGAGCGACAGTTGGAGTGATATTTGTAGGTACGGCTAAATCAAATAAATCAGCATAGTGATTATATAATTTTTCTATGTAATCCTTTGCATCAGCTGTAGCCGTCCACAAATCAGGTTGTACTTGTTCAGAATCATGGTTAGTATTTATTTCTAGGTTAGTATAAATAAGAGTACTAAAGTGACACATATTATTATATTTCATGCACGGATGTAGCATAGCACCAACCAAGTAATAGGGGAATCGGAAAAAAATATTTTTTAAATTTCGTAAACATGGCGCCAATAGCTTCTTTATAACCTTCTTTATTTTTATATTTTTTGAGCAAACCAGAAATATCGGCTATATATGCCAAAATATTACAAACAGTAGGATAATAAGCACCGAAAAATTCAACCGTAGCTACATAAAATTTTTCTAAAAATTTAACAAAATCATTAATTACAACCCAATCAGAATTATGTAGCATGCAATCAGCAGAATCAGCAAATGAACCGCATTGTTGGTTAAAAGCTAGTGTAATAGGAATTCTATATTTATAACAAGTTTTTTAAAAATTCATACGTAGAATTCCATCTTGTATCAATTTCCTCAGGCATCAAAATCGGTGTAAGTCCATTTTCTTGACATTTAACTTTAAATTCTCTAATTCTCGATCTACGATTATTTCCTTGAATAAAACCAACGGCAAGACGAATTTTTTCAATATAAAGCTCAAAAAACTCAAGACCATCTTTTACAATTAAATTATATATATGACATGCACACTTAATATGAAAAATTTCAGGCAAGGGCGGAGATAGCGTAGATTTTAATTTTTTTATAGCAGTCTTGTTGTTAGAAACATTATCAAAAGAAATACATAAAATTTTATTTTTGATACCATAATATCCGGTAATTTTAACAATAGAATCAACAATAAATTGTCCAGTATGTTTACGATCTTCATCATATAAAAAAATAAGAATACGTTTTTGCATCACGAAATTACTATCCATCCAATGACAAGTAACAGTTAAATAATCATTTTTATTTACAGCACGACCAAGATCAGAAGTTAGAGATAATCTACATTGAATATTTTTTAACAATGTTGATAAATAAAAATAATATTGTGAATGAAGTCTAAAAATATCAGACCGACAAGTAGTTCTAGGAATACCGTTAAACATAGGATTATAAATTGCTTGTATATAACGAATAAAGGCATCAGAAGAAGGAAAACTAAAAGGCAAACAACCCACAACTATCATTTTAGTTATTTCTTCCCGGTCCCTCAATTTATTATACTTCTTCGCTACGTGACCGGTTGTTGGGTCCATTTTAGTTTGCGTTGGCCCACCAACATCCCCACCACCTTGTGCAATATTTAACTCTCTTTTGTGATCTTCAACTATATGTCTCATTAACGTACCCGTACCCCCTTGCTTGCCTCCACTTTTATGCTTATATATTTGTAGACAAATATTGCATTGCACCTCAATATCTGATATACGTTCAAAAAATTGCCATGCAACACTAGTTCTTTTACGAGGTCTTGGGGCACTGGGAGGACGGGGAGGGAGATTAACCGATTCAGATCTAACATTAGCATCTCCTACTGCGGGTGTCTCAGCAATTTTTTCATTATCTTTGTCTAAATTAACCACATCTACTTCATTTTCTTCTTCTATACCGTAATTTTCCTGAGCTTCTACATAATCCATATCGTGAGCACCTACACCTATTTCTTCCTCAAAAGGTGTACCAAGCGGTACTGAAGGCGAAGGGACACGGGTATATCTACTACTTGAACTACCTCTACCGCTAGTAATTCGCTTTTTACTACCACTACCGCTTCCGAGATAAAAAATTTTAACACCTTTAGTAGCGAAGTTTCTTAATTTATTCATAATATAAATTAAATTAAACTAAAAATATTCAAAATACACAAATATAATAAAATTAAATATTAAACAATTAATACAATAAATAAAAATTAAACGTAAGAAATAGAACGACAATACCAAATTTTGGAAGTATCCGAAGTTGCGACTTTAGAAACTTCTGCTCGTACTTTGTAAACGAAAAATTAAAAAATTAAAGTGATCACTTTAAGAAATTAAATATATTAAATATTTGAGAATTGAGATTTGAGAGAGAATGAGATTTGAGAGAGTGAAAAATGATTTGAAGTTGTAGGGTATTTATAGAATTTTTTTTGGGATTAAAAAATATTTTTTAAAGTTAAATTTTTTTTTTTTTTAATAAATGGCCCCAAACTAGCCGTTTGGACCCAAAAATGACTATATAGCCCTTGGGCCAACGACTAGTTTGGCCCAAAATCCCATTTTTTTTTTCTTCTAAAAAAGGTATCCTGACCGGGCCGGTTAACCGGCGGGCCTGGATCGAGCTTGGTCTGGGCCGGGTTAACTGGGCTCATAAATAACCGACCCGGGATCCAAACCCCTAAAACCCTAGGGTTTATTGGGCCGGGTCAAACCGAGCTAGATCAGTTACGAGGGCCGGGTCAGGCCGGGTCGGCCCGGCCCACTTGACACCCTTATCCTTATCCCTCATACCAAAGGATATCAAAGGAGCCCTCATGCTTCCTCAAGTACACAAATCTGAAGAGACTCCGTTAGGTTTGCAATATCAATGTAAATAATCCCGAAATAAAATAATAATCTCGGGATAAAAATTTTATGCACTCGTTTGGTTGTCAATATCTAGGATAACTTATCTCGGGACTAATAATTAATCTCGGAATAAGTTATCCATAGATATGGTGGGATTATTTTCCCAACTTAAGTTATCCTTGGTGTAAAATATAAAATGACAAAAGTAACCTCAAACCCTATATTTTCATTTCACACATGTATAGATTTTCATTTTTCCTAACAAATTTATCATGGACAAGTTATTAAAGTATGTTAACATTCCCTTTCTAACTTAATACATGCTTAATTATTAAATTAAAAAATATTTTTATATTTGGCTAAAAATATTTAAAAATTTATTTTTAAAAAAAAATACAATTTGACTCTCCAAATATTAATGATACTAAATAATGAAAAATGAGAGTAATTCTTTTTCACATTTTTTTATGACGATTTTTTTTGACAAAAAATGAGATTATCAATATTTTATGAAATTTAGAACAAAATAAGTAATTTAACATGAAATATTAGAGCTTCATACACATTTAAAAAATATCAACATAAATTTCTTAACATATATTTTTAGGAAAAAAAAAAAAACTAATAAAGTTTGAAAAAAAATTAGTAACTTTTGTATGATTTAATATGAAGGAAAATAATTAAGCCAAATATTGTGAAGAGTATTTTAGTAAATCAACAGTATATTTTTACAAACAATGCACTGCATGTTGTTATTTTTAGTACCACAAACCAAACAACCACTAAAAAATAATATCAGAATAACTTATCTCAGGACGACTAATCCCAGCATAACTAATCTCGGTATCACTTGTTTTCAAACCAAATGACCCCTAAATTATTAATTCAAGAAAAAACATCATGCTTACAAGCATTTATGGTGTATTGGTTTATAGACATATAACTAAATAAGATCAACAATTTAAAAAGAAAAAAAGAAGAAAAGAAAACAGTGCTGCTGCTTACATATCTACATCAGAAACAATGGAGCAAATGTTACACTTTTAAATTGTAATGTTGCTGATGATGACTCCAGATATCGCCCGCTAACAATTAAGTACCTGGAAATGGAACTCCAGGAGCTAAACAAAATCCTGTCAACACAATGTAAACCAAAATCTCAGTCTCATCTGATTCAGAGAACGAACGAACGTTCATTGGTATACGAGAAGACAAGTCTTTAGAACCCAGAACATGAAAATACGAACCAATTAAACGCAAAGGTTGATGAACCAACTTTTTATGACACGACGAAATTTTTTCTAAATTTACGGTAAGATATGGTACATTTGTAAATGATGCATCCTAGTTTTGTTGCAACTACAAAATTTTCTCACCATCTCATTCTGGTTGTGACATAATACATAAACAAACACTCAAAACTTAGATACTCAAACTTGTAAGCACTCCAACTTTGAGTATGCACATCTACCCTTCAACTTGTCTCCACTGAGTCAGTTGAACACTCGGACAAATTAATCATCTAGACACCTCCAAATTTATGTGCCACGTTAGCATCGGATGTCCACGAGACATAGAATGGGCCGAGTTGGAGTGTTTAGTCGCCAGTTGAGACCAAGTTGAGGTGACTAGGTGTGCACTTTTAAAGCTGGAGTGCTTACTTGCCAGTTGAAGCCAAGTTTGAGTGTTTGTTAATGTACTATGATTTCTAATTTTGTTGCCACTTGCTAAAGGGATATAGACAACATATTTAAGCGCAAAACGAATATGAAAGATGTTAAATATCAAGATATACACGTTTATTGGGATGGAAGAGGCAAAAAACATGAAAGAGCCTACCTCAGACATAAGTCCCATGACAGTAGCCACCTCTCTTGAAACTAATATGCAAAGAATGTAATTGCGTCTGACTTATTGTTTGACGCGAGTGGATGTCTTAAACGCAGTAGCTGATGAAGAACTTTTGGAATTCATGTCCTTTTTCTGCTTCATCTTCCCCCTCTTTTTGCCAACGGCAGATTCTCCGAGTTTCTCCTTTGAGTTCATTGGTTCTCCTTTGCCATTTCCCACATTTAGAGAGTCAGCTTTACTAGATTGAGATGATTCCCCATTTTCCATCTTTCTGTGGTCGGCCTTATTGAGTTTCGCCATGGTTGAGTCTAATCTAGTTGGTTCTTTCTCTTGGATAAGACCATTCGATGACTTAATTTCAGCAATATCAATCCCATTGCTTGTGGAAGATCGGCTCCGCGTAGCATCTTCCGAACTAGAAGAGATTTTAACCCTCTTATGTTTGTGATTTCTAGAGTCAGGGGTTGAGTTCTTCAATGTTCTTGGAGAGCTCTTTACTGTCCTACTTAACGTCAGCGCTAAATCTTCACCCGTTCTACAATTCTTGGTTCCGTTAGACTTGTTATACAGCGTCTGAACAGGAACATGCTTCTTCATCTTATTCTTCTTCGAGTACTCGTCTATAGCCGTTGCCTCATCAGAAAAAGTACCAACCAACTTTATAGCATTCTTAGCAGCAGCCATGGCCTCTGATGCTTTTGCAGCTTTCTCTTCGGCAATAGCTCTTGCAGCTTTCGCAAGCTTAACAGCTTCTACAGCTGCCACTCTCGAGGCCTCAGCAATCTCCTCGATGGAACGATTACAACCATCAGAGTGAAACTTCAACAGGTTATTTAGACGGATATCAAACTCAAATCCCATAATATCATCAACAGGCAGGGACGGGTTACATGGATTAATGTCGCTATGCTTTTTCAATCCTGCAAGAAGCCGTTTTCGAGGAGGCAAAATCACATCTGAATCCAAGTGATCAACGTCGTCGCATGCATTTCCTTCCATCTTTCTCTCTACATCTACACATAAGCTGATTGCTTCAACAATGCCTTAAAACTACAAAGAACAGTAAAGATCATACCTTTAGCATGAAGCATATGACTAATAGTCTACAACAACAACAATAACAACATACCCAGTGTATTCCCACAAAGTGAGATCGGGGGAGAGTAAAGTGTACGCAATCCATACCACTAATGAAGTAGAGAGGTTGTTTCCGATAGACCCCCGGCTCGGGACAGATAACAATATAACAAACAAAAAAAAACATAAAAATAAACAACAAAATGTGATAACACACCGCTAGATAATAATAGAAACAAGACACCGACAGAGTAATAGTATAAACTATCTATTCGAGATCACAAGCATCATTAGAATACTACGAACAAGAAACTACAGGTATAGATACAAACAAAGCACTCCTCCCTATTATTACGGATGCACTCTTACCCACTAACCCTGTACCTTATTCCGCATCCTCCACACCTTCCTATAAGGGTCATGTCCTCCATAAGTTGTAACCACTCCATGTCATGCCTAATCACCTCCCTCCAATATTTCTTCCGCCCACCTTATCCCACCTAAAACCATCCGTAGTCAGCCTTTCACACCTCCGTACCGGAACATCTGTGCACCTCCTCATCACATGCCGGAACTATCGAAACCTCACTTCACGCATCTTGTCTTCCACCGAAGACACTCCCACCTTCTTTCGAATAACCTCATTTCTAACCCTATCTCTCCTCGTAATAGTCTTTTAACCAAAATTTATTCATTTTAAAAAGTGTTTTTCTTGCCAGAAGTTCGTTTCAAAAAAGTATTTTTGAAGAAATAGTAATAAGGGTCAAAAACACACACCAGGACAAGTGAACAATTGATAGTTGAGATGTGTTTGGATAAATAGTTGGTGATACCATGATAGTTCAGGTAGGAAACTCGCACAACTAATAGTTTGGGGATTAAACTCAAAAACCGAAATACTTTAGGTGTGTTTTTCACCATTTAACTCATTTAAAAACCATGTTTGTCAATATCAAAGCAATAATTTGTGTTTGATCAATATTCCAAAAGTGCTTCTGGGAAAGACTACTTCTTTTAGATCCTGTTACTGATCAAAAACACTTATTTTTCCCCAAAATCTTGATCAAACACCTCAACTTCATAAAATAAGCACTTTTGACTTCTCAGATGCATCGTACAAAGTGCTTATAGGGAAAAGCTACTTCTTTTTCGCTTCTACTACTGATCAAAAGCAATAATTTGTGTTTGATCAATATTCCAAACGTGCTTCTGGGAAAGACTACTTCTTTTAGATCCTGTTACTGATCAAAAACACTTATTTTTCCCCAAAATCTTGATCAAACACCTCAACTTCATAAAATAAGCACTTTTGACTTCTCAGAAGCATCGTACAGACGTACTATAAAGCAGCTCAATTTTACACTTCCCAAAGTGCTTATAGGGAAAAGCTACTTCTTTTTCGCTTCTACTACTGATCAAAAGCATTAATTTTTCCCTAAGATCTTGGTCAAACACCGTAACTTCATAAAATAAGCATTTTTGACTTTCCACAAGCAACATACATACATACTATAAAGACATTTCCCAAAGTGCTTCAAGGGAAAAAAGCTACTTTTTTCTTTAACTTCTGCTACTGATCAAAAGCACTTATTTTTCCCTAAAATCTCGACCAAACGCCTCAACTTTATAAAATAAGCACTTTTGGCATTCCAGAAGAACGTCAACCAAACAAGCTATAAAACAGCTCAATTTTATATTTCTAGGTGTTATTTCAAAAGCCCACATCAGATTTTACAGAATTTTGTCCTCGAACAACCTTAACACAATCACTTACGAACAATAACAACAAGAACAACAACATACCCAGTGTATTCCTTCCAAGTGGGGTCTGGGGAGGATAAAGTGTATGCAGTTAATACCACTACCTCAGATGAAGAAGTAGAGAGGCTGTTTCTGATAGACCCCCTGCTCAGGAAAAATATCAATATATCAAACAAAAAACATAAAAACAAACAACAAATTGAAATAACACACCGCTAGATAATAAAAGAAACAAGACACCGACTGAGTAATACTATAAACTAACTATTCGAGATCACAAACATCATGCAAACACTACGAACAAGAAACTACAAGCACAGATACAAACAAAGCACTCCTCCCTACTGTTACAAACACACTCCTACCCACTAACCCTCTGCCCCAATTCGTGTCCTCCACACCATCTTATCAAGGGTCATACGCAATATAATCCCACAAAGCAGGGCCCGTAAAGTTCATCACTTTTCGATACGCAATATAATCCCACATCTTGCTATCAAGGGTCATATGCAATATAACCCCACACTTTGCTACAACAAAATAATACGACAATCGAAATCACTTGACAAATTGAATCATCACAAATTCAAACTCAATGCAAACCAAACAGAACATAGAAAAAAAACAAGAATCATTAAAACTCAAGCCAGTATACCAACTTCCAACATTTCAAGATTCATAAATAGAAAATTTTATCAAGAATTTATTAGCATCTTAATTTAAATGGATTAAACAAACCTAACCCTGAACCACACGCATAGCGAGAACTTTAGTGCACCGAACTATCCTTTTATACAAAACTAAATTATGCTTAGCTCCTTAAATGTGTATGCGAATATTTTTTTTTTTTGATATATAAAAAAGGAAAACAAAAAATTTAATGCTATGATAATTAAAGAAGGAGATAAATACCTGATCTTGTGATGTTAGAGGACACAAAAAAAGGGTTGATATTAGGGTTTTCAGATAAGAGGTGGAAGGGTACATATGAGGCAAAAAAGAGGTGAGTGAAAAATAGGTAAATAAAAGAATTTGTTTCGATTGTTACTTAAATTTATGTGTCATCAAATTCATCGTTACGTAATAATTAAAAAAAGTATATTTTATGAAAGAATTAATTTGATGTGATCGCATTTACCTTGTTTTTTTCCTTATTTTATCTTTGTTTGAGAGGTAAAGAGCGATTGAAATCGACATGTCGAGAATATATTTTTGTATATACATGGTCATTATTTCTAATACGGAAAAAAGATAGTTAAATATATCATCGAACTATAATAAATGATATTTATATATCTCCGTCATGCTTTGGGTACATATATATCTTTACCGTTAATGAAATGGTATGTATATACCCTCACACTAACGATAGGGGCATATGTAAACTCACACTATGATGGAAGATATATACGTATCATTTATTATAGTTTGGGGTATATATGTCTCTCTTTTGTTTTAATTTTTTATCCCAAATAATTAATCCAAACTCATTACCCGATCTCAGTTATAATCCAAGAGACACATTTTTCCACCCCTATAATCATCGTTGCACCCCTAGCTACGACCATCTCCGACTAAATCTCCACTCCCTCCAATTAGTAAACACCAACTAGTAGCAGTAACCAATCATTGCAATTTAATTGGAGTTTGCGTCTAAGAGAAAATAGAGGGAACATCGAATTTGGAATAAAAAATAGAGGTCGAGTGGAGTTGGTTTGAAATCGAGTTCGATGGATTTATTTGGCCGAGTAATGGGTTTGGGAATTAATTAGGATTAAAAAATTGAAATGAAAATGGGACAAATATACTACCGAATTATGATAAATGATACGTATATACTCTCTGCATACTTTGGATGCACATATGCCCCTACTAGTTGATGTTTACTGATTGGAGGGAGTGGAGATTCGGCCGGAGGTGACCGTAGCTAGGGGAGTGACGATGGTTATAGGGGTGGAAAAACACTTCGATGGGTTTATTGGATCGCGTAGTGGGTTTGGGTTAATTATTTAGGATAAAAAAATTGAAACGAAAAAGGGACAAATATACCACCGAATTATGATAAATGATACGTATATACTCTCGTCATACTTTGGGAGCACATATGTCCCTACCGTTAGTGTGATGGACATATACGTACCATGTCATTAACGATAGGGGATATGTGTACCCAAAATATGACAGAGTATATATACGTACTATTTATCATATTTTGAGGATATATTTGGCATAATACATAAATAGACAATTAAACTTGATCCGACCTAACACGTAAGAATTACAACTTTGAGTATGTATATTCAGACACCTCAACTCGTTTTCACTGTATCAATTACATATTCTAACTTATAAAATGATCATCTAGATACTTCACGTTAGTATCGAGCGTTCATGGGAAACAACAAGGACGAGGGGATGTTTAGCTAGTTGTCATTGAGATCAAGTCGAAGTGTCTAAATATGCACTTTTTAAGTTGGAGTGCTTACTTAATAGACCTTTCTATGATAGCTCTACACTATACTTCTTCTCTTTTAATGTGATCGCGTCTTATTTTAATTTTTTTCCTTATTTTATTTTCATTTATCGGTTCTAATACTAATTGGCATAATACATAAACAAGACATTTAAACTTGACCCGACATAGCAAGTATGAACTTTCAACTTCGAACATGCTTATCTAGACATCTCAACTCGTTTTCAATGTGGCAATTGAACATTTCAACTTACAAAATAATCATCTAGATACCTCTAAAATCTACGTGTCACGTTGGCATCGAGTGTTCACGAGACACGATAGGAACGAGATGGAATGTTTAGTTGTCAGTTGAGAGTCTTCGGACCAAGTTGAGATGTTAGATGTGTAATCTCAGAGTTGGAGTGCTTATTTCTCGGTTAAGGTGAAGTTTGATTATTTGTTTATGTGTTATACCTTTTAATTTTTAATGTACCTTTTTATGATACTATGCTTTAATTTTATAATTTTTTCATTCATACAGCAATTTGATATTATGTATTGCCGAAAATGATATAATCTATTTAAATATTTGTATTATCAAACTAATATAGCTAGAGAAATATTTGAAGATCATAACATGCTGAAAAAGGTTCAAATTTACCTATCATATAATATATTATATTTTGAGATTATTCATATCTTTATTGTTAGCAATCATAAAAATTTCACAGGGTAATTTGTTTTGAAATGATTATTTAATTTGTGTCTACCTTTTTAAAAATTTTATGCATATTCTACTTGAGACATGTAATTATTAAAGTTAAAGGATTTATAAATTAGACCAAAATTTATAGGAAAAATACTCAAATATGTGCTATCCGTTAAGAGTTTGACTCATTTATGTCATTTCTGTTACACAGCAGGATCATTCGTGCCATTATTTTTTAATGGTGATTTTGCAAAACCGTTTTTGCTACCTGGCCTCTTATTAGAAGTTGTCCCACGACACTAAATTCAAATCAATCAATATTAATTAAAATCAAAATTAACAACCAGACTCATTAATATAAAACCTAACCCACACCCTAACCCATTAACATAATAGCCCACTTTCAAATATTTTTTGGCATATTTCATAAATCGTAGCGGTTTAGTACCTAATTACACCCTATCCCTACTCTTTTCTAAAATTACATAAATTCCCGAATTCTGTGTTGCGATACATTAATTAGTGTCGTGATACATTATTTAGGGTCAAGATACAATACTTAGTCGGTCCAGTGATGCTCGTCATGCATTACTTAGGGTCGTGAAATATTACTTTGCCGGTCCAGTAATGGTCGCGATACATTAGTACTTAGCCGGTCCCGTGATGTCTCTTTCTGGTTCCATGATGTATCGCCCTAAGTGAAATCCAGGATTTTTGTAATTATTTTAAGGGATTGAGATTTTAGGTAATAAATGATAAGGTAAGGTGTGGATTTATGTAATTTTTTCCAATCACACGTTTTCAGAAATATATCGAGTTGTGTTTGATTATACTTTTATTTTTTGCAAAAAATATTGGAACAAGCTCATACTTCATACTTAAATACAACTCAAAAGTGAAAAGTGAAAAGTGAAAAGTGAATTGGATAACAAGCTATAACCTATGGTTGCATTTCATTGATCATTTCATGAATAAGATCACCAACAATATGGTATTCAACATCTTTTCCTAGAGCATTAACATCTTCATCAACTAATCTGTCCCAACAGGTGCATTGCAAGTCTCTAGCTAGTATATTTTCGAGGGATCGCGATGACACATCTGATGAAACTCGGGCGATTTCCCATACACATTCTAACAACTTCTTTCCTCTCGGAGCTCGTGGAGTAGGACCAATAGACCTTTTCGTAGAAGTGCTTCCGAGTACGCGTGGAAGCACTTCATTCAAGAGATCACACAACAACTTGTGATTTAACTTATGGCACTGATGATCAGTACTGCTTGATCCTTCTTCGTTGTCGTTTATCTTTCGCGTATAAGACTCTTCGACTTCTTCAAAAACTTGGTTACTGATGGGCTTCCCCAATGGATCCCACTTCGATAGATATTTATCGCATGAACCATCGTATAAACCAGAAGCAACAAGAAGATCTCTAATGAACGCTTCAGCTGGATCGTCGATCTCTGTTATCTCCTCTTCGATAGGATGATCTTCGATCATTATTGTCTCCTCGGAGTCATGAGTTTCTAGCTGATTCAATTGCCTCCGTAGCTCTGGAGTCATCCAAAAATTTCGAAATAACATTAACTTGGTTAAAACTTCTTCACACCCAAACTATCTGTTGTTCCATTTTCCTACCTGAACTATTACGATCTATGTATTAAAACACACCTAGTTGAGTAAATGGTGATAGTTCAAGTAGGAAAAGGGAACAACTAATAGTTGGCCTAGTCGGCTTCGAGGTGTGTTATAATATATAGATGGTGATAGTTCATGTAGGAAATGGAAACAACTGATAGTTAGGGTGTGAAACTCGCGTAAAAAGTGATAATTCAGGTGAGTTTTTGACCATTAACTAAAAAAGGGCAGCCTGGTGCACTAAAGCTCCCGCTATGCGCAGGGTCCGGGGAAAGGCCCCACCCTATTGTACGCAGCCTTACCTTGCATTTCTGCCAGAGGCTGTTTCCAAGGCTTGAACCTGTGACCTCCTAGTCACATGGCAGCAACTTTACCAGTTACTCCAAAGGCTTTCTACATATGCATCATCTAAAACATCGATTTTTTAACAGTTGTAGCAAAGAACGTGTTTCCGAGTTGAGTTTCCTTAGTGTCCCTTCCGAGACATTCGTTCTAGTTTTCCTATTTCTAGAGGACGAAAGACGCTATTTTAAAAGAGCAAGTGTAGTTAACTATTCAAGGCAAATGAACACAGGAAAAAATCCTGTCAGACGAATGTAACGATATCATAGTTGAAGTTTCTTGTTATGACAAGATTCGAACTGTTAAGTCTATTTCACATCGAAGTGTAACCGCGCCTAAACTACTACAAATGCAGCAAATTGTAATAAATTCAACATAAATTTTTACTCGTACCGTTCAGATTAGAGCTGATCTCCTTGAAAACATGAGGTATCTCACTATCATCCAGTGGATTTACATCTGAAATCGATGACGATGATGGGCTGAAATAATCTGTTTGCCTCCAAAATTCTTCCTTGGTTGTGCTACACACAGATGCAGGGCTTGGTGGCACCTCAGTGGAATTCTCCTAGGACCAAATAAGATACTAAAGTTATAGTTCTGTTACAAAAAGTAATTTTTCGACTTTAGTTTTACAAAGAGCAAGTTAAGCGACCATCGATGAAATTAACCAGCATATTATGCTCTAATATTATGAGTTCATGGTCAAATACCAGAAGTATCATGTTCTTTCGAGTTTCTTACCTAAACTATCAGGTTTTCACTTTTCCTACCTGAAATATCACCATCGTTCAGGTAGAAAGAGGGAACAAATGATAGTTGAAGTGTGTTTCGAGAAATAGTTGGTCATAGTTCCAAGTAGGATAAGTGAAAGCCAGATAGTTTAGGTAGAGAACTCGCAAAAACGCGATACTGCAGGTGTGTTTTTGACCGTTATTTCGAAATTTATATAGTCGAAAAGAGTAGGACATTCGAAGCTTCTTACTTGTCTCACATAAAATTTGGATGCAACAGTTTGTGTGCTCTGAAGATCTGTCGTGTGAATTTGTTCGTCTCCATGTGATTCCTCCAACGATTGAATTTTTCTACCGAAGAGCCGTCCTCTAAGTACAAAGCTATACTTAAAGCTGGAAACTTTTTCCTTAAGGTTGAATTTCTCTTTTCGCCATTTCTTGACGTTCACTGTGACCTCCTCGATAGCTTCGTGTTTTCTCCTAATATGAGCCCCCGTCAGTACGTGTTGATCCTCTAGGAGAAGCTTTCCGAATGATGACCGTGACACGGGAGCTGACAAAGATCTAACCAGGTTCCTATGAAATAGTTTCTGGTCTAGCATAACATCATTACCTAGCTCCTGTCTGAAATATCTGCTCTGCGTGTCTGACTCGTTTTTCATCTCGTCCCCGTGGCTCATTTTATTTGAAGCATGTCTGATTTCTTCAGTTGTGCTATTTTCCCTATTCTGTATTGCTGATCTGGAGCTTCCGCAACCATGCTTGTCGATATCATGAGGTGATTCTTCCCTCGGGACATTCCTCAACCTTTCTGTCAAAAATCTTCTTGTATCTCTATTAGTGAACTCAGGAGGACCAGCGTCGTGGTCACGCTGAATTTCACTTCTATAAGACTGCATTGATTCTGATCGAGGTAGAATTGTTTCCACGTCCCTAGTAACGCTTTCTCTCACCTGCTTCGCAATGCATTGAGCTATTCTCTTTGCATCCGATGGCTTCTCAATGGTTTTTCGGAAACTCTTCTCTTGCAATTCAAATTTTATCCTTTCCTTAACCTCATGAAGAAATTCTTCTATGCTACTCCCATCTTCGGATCTGCTCGGAGAACTAGCCCATGATTCTTCATTATTCCTCGTCCTGTCGAATGCAGGCCTCAAAATTACAATCTTTGTAGGAGCAGAACCCGACTTAATGTTCAACGCACGATTAGTCTTATTTCGTGCAGCTGCAAGAAATTCATTTTTATCTTTCTGAACCTTTGAAGTACCTCTTTCGTGTATATCTTGGGTTACAGCAAGTCCTTTAAGCTCTACAGATCTCTCAGTAACCATTGTTCTCATCGAGTTCGCATAAGGAACAAATTTTTCTTCGTTCAAGTGTTGTCGATGTGCCAGCCATTGATCCGTATTGGTGCCAAGTTCAACAAACTTCGAACATTCCTTGAATCTTGCGGTTTGGTATGCTTCAAACTCTTTCTTGAACTTTTGTAGTTCCTCTTCCTGTGGATGTTCTCGGGATTTACTACTCCGTCTGTCAAAGGAATCGAAAACTTTCTGTCTCGACGAAGCATTTCTCAACCGTTCCTCTTTGGGAGGATTCCGCTCTCTTGTATCTACAGGTAACGTATCCAGGCCCATTAGACGAGCCACAATGCTAGGCGCATTCTGTCCTGTGTTCGGTCTTTTAGCTAATTCTTCACTGATCAGTTTCTTCATTGGAGCCTCAGTCACATAACAGTTCTTCTCCGGCCAGACATTTGTCATGTGACACGTACACTGTATTTAAGCAACTAGTGAGTTAAATTGCGAAAACGCAACCAAATGAGAATCAAATTTTCATTCACAGCCAGATCTCGCTCCAACGTCGTGTACAAACTGTGTTGAAAACAAAATCAAAAGTAACACCAGAACGAATGTAACCAAATGATGCATAAAATTTGACAGACATGTCGAATGTGAATCATTTTAAGTTCAAAATGACAACGTCGCAACTCTACAGCACCTAATGCATCTAAAATGAGTTTCTGAAAATTGACAAAACGATGATCGTACAGAAGAATCAAATGCTCAAGAACACCAGAAGGACGAAAACCAAATGATACTTACGCAGAAGTGAGAGATATGTCTGGTGTGAATCATTTTGAGTTCAAAATGACAATGAAACTTGCAACGCTATTTTATTATTTTATTTTTAATTAATTTTATTTTATTATTAATTTATTTTATTATTATTTTTATTTTAATTATTTTATTTAAATTTTTTACGAGGATTACATGAGACGACAGAAATCCTAGTTTCAATTGAGGTTACACAGCGGTCTATCACTGTTTATAGCATGACTCTTGACAAAAATTGTTCTCTTTCGCTTTCAACGCTCCATATTGTAACATGTAATACCACATAAGCTAAGAGAAGCCAATACAACCAGAATCTCGATAAGAATAACATAGCAAATTATTACCAGGATATCGTCCCCTCCAACGCAGAAGCTACATGAAGCCTCTGCTGGCTGCTCCGATCTATTTCGAGGAGCCTCCACGCCTGCATAACAGATGAATGTGTCATAGTACTTTCAATCAATAAGCGGAGAAGAAAATGAAAATGAAAGACACGTACTAGTATAGCCCCCAATGACGGGTTGAGGATTTTCACTAAAGGGATTCAAAATATGAAGAAGTAAACAAACGAAGAAGCATAGAGGATTCAACGTCTACTATATATACATAAAAGGTAATGTTAGCCATTTATAATTAGTGTAATTTTCTGTCGAAATGCCCTACCCGGCTCCGCCCCTGATAGCCCCTCTGTCTCAGAAACCTATGTTGTATCGATATCAATCAAACAGATGCAGCGCCAGGTGAGGTTTTTGATCTTTATCAGAAAAATACAAAGTGAGGATTTAACGCGACTTAAAAGAATCGCAACAACCAGAGAGGCTGATGCAACCTATTTAGTGGAAAACTAAGTACTAAATATTCAACAAATGTTAAACTTTGAACACATAATTTCAAAGATACGATGAGTTTAATGCTAAGAACCTAAAGGTTGAATTCGCGGAGTTAAAATCTTGGATCCGCATTTGACAACAACGACATCCAATTGCCGGTATACTTGCTAGAGCAGAAGCAGAAAGCACCCTACTTCAGCATTTAAACGATCACTTCTATACGTAGAACTACTGTGAGCGTTCTAAACTAATCTACCCCTCTTCGACAGTCTGTATGGCCACCTATTACCACTCTACTACATCTATTCGAAACTTCAAAAATCAATATGAAGACAATTTGTCAAATACTGTTCACTACTACAGCATTGACCACGAGAAACAAAAACACTTACCCTGGTGTCTCTTTTCCGAAAGAGACTTCCTCGTTGTCCTTCCTGCATCAAGATCAATAAGATCCGACAATCTTACCATTCATACACCAGGATTCTCCACGCCCGAACATGCAAATTTTCAACACTTGTGGAGAGGCAGCTCTGCAATCAACAATTTACCAAATAAGATCCAGTGGAATGAGTTCATCAAACACGATCCACGCCCTCCGTACACAATAAGACCAACAACAACATACCCAGTGTAGTCCGACAAACTGGAGTCTAGGCAGGGTAGAGTTAACGCAGACCTTATCCCTACCTCATAGATAGAGAGGTTGTTTCTAATAGACCCTCGGCTCAACGAAAAACAATCCAAAGCAGTCCAAAATAAGAAGTAACAGAAGTACAATAAACAACAGTCTGACACACCTAACAATAACATACTCAGTGTAGTCCCACAAAGTGGGGTCTAGGCAGGGTAGAGCGTAATCCGTACCTCAGAGATAGAGAGGTTGTTTCTAATAGACCCTCGGCTTAACGAAAAACAATCCAAAGCAGTCCAGAAAAACAAGTAACAGAAGTACAAGAAACAGCAATCTGGCACACTTAACAACAACATACACAGTATGGTCCCACAAAGTGGGGCCGGAGAGGGTAGAGCGTACGGTAACTTACCTTTACCTCAAAGGTAGAGAGTCTATTTCCGATAGACCATTGGCTCAAGGATAAACAATCCCAAACAATCCAAAAAACAAACAAACTAATACAAGTACAAGAAACAACAGTCTCATACACCTAAATGAAATAAATTTACTCAAAAAACTACTTATAATCTTGAGAATTCTCTTCAAATTTCTAGAAAAAAAAAAAAAAAAGAGATACATAAAAGTAGAAGGCAGCAAATAGTCTCACACTTGTGAAGAAAAAGCAAATAAATACAATTCAATGCCAACTGCTTATATTCTTGAGAGTTCTTCACATTTCTAACATAAATCATACAGAAACAAACAAAAGAAAAAAGAAGAAGCAATATGAAGAAACTTATTATACTTACAAGCCATAGCGGCCACCCCTTCATCGAAAAATTACACTGCGTATATAGGTCAATTTTTTATTCTCTTAGGTATATATATATATATACACACACTGCAATATATGTTAGAATTCCCTTAGTGAAAATACTAGCGCTACCGTCACTATATAAGTATAAAATATCTATACAACTTTAACTTAGTCAATAACAAGTTAACAACTTTGGCTCGAATCCTGTATATGTATAAAATATATTTTCAGAAAAATATCTATAGATATTTGAATGAGAACTTAGGTACTATTATATATTAACTAGAGAGTATATTTGTAGGTCTTATTGATCAAATATTTACATTTTAGATGAACACAAATATAGAAAACAAAAATATGATCAACACAAATATTTAGATGAGGTTACTATACTAGTCCAAAACAAAATATCTATAAATATTTTGCTTTTGCTTAGAAACTATACATGTTTAAGAAATGTACAAAATATCTATAAATATTCGACTGTGAATTCAGCTATTATAATATATATTAAATTCACCTCAAAAACAAACTGGTAATAAACTTCAAATTATGAATTCACTTAGGATCATAAATAATAAAAATTGAACTCACCTTAGTTAGAAAAGAATCACATGAAGCTGAATAATATGGTGAAATGTGAGAAAGAAAAATGGAATATATAATAATGTACTGGCAGCAAAAAGAATTTGCAGGAAAAAATGATTTTGGAATTTGGAGAGAAAAAGAAGACAGGAGAATGAGTTAAAATATATTCTAATAATACACTTCCATAAATCTTTGATTAAATTATTAGTACTGAAAAAATTTGCCATAATAAGTTCAATGAAATAGATGTGAAAATGAGATGTACTATCTTGTTTTATTTTACTTGGACCACTTACAGAATTAAAAATTCTGTTAACAGTATTCAAGATTTAATATTTTAAGGGTACTTACATAAATCCCGGAATGTTTAAGGGTTATAACACTTTATTCTAATAATTTGTC
Organism: Capsicum pubescens; assembly: GCA_030864215.1. NCBI lineage: Eukaryota > Viridiplantae > Streptophyta > Magnoliopsida > Solanales > Solanaceae > Capsicum > Capsicum pubescens. Next base: position 248,239,508 of record CM061541.1, on the reverse strand, counting down.
AAATTACATTATATCCTTGAATTTTTAAATTTGTGATACATATTTTTAGTCATGATACATATGCATTGTGATGCATTTGTAATTTAGTGGTTAGTTAAATAAGGAAGTAACTAATTTTCAATTATTACGGAGAGTAAAATTAAGCACAAATCTTGAAAATGATACATCTGGTTCCAGATGTATCACAATGATACATCTCGTTCCAGATGTATCACAATGATACATCTCGTAAAATTACTCACTAACCGTTTAAAATTCAATCTCACACCAAAATAAATAATTTACATTTGTCAAACATATGTTAAATTTATCAAACATTTATAAATAAATTAAAATATAAATCACTATCACAAAGTATATGTCATATGTATTACCAATAGTGACTTAATATGTCATATGCATTGTGTCATATGTATCAGCAGTGTATTGTGATACATTTGTAATTTATTGTTTAGTTAAATAAGGAAGTAACTAATTTTCAATTATTACGGGGAGTAAAATTAGACACTAATAGTGGAAATGATACATTTGGTTTCAGATGTATCACAATGATACATTTCGTAAAATTACTCACTAACCATTGAAAGTTCAATCTCACACCAAAATAAATAATTTACATTTGTCAAACATATGTTAAATGTATCAAACATTTATAAATAAATTAAAAATATAAATCACTATTATAAAATATATGTCACTATCATATTGTTCAATTTCTCCTATTTTTCTTAATGGGTACTGACTTAAAAGTTGAAAAGAAATTTTGATAAAAAGATAAAAAATGACAATGAAATTAGTGAAGAAGTTACAGTAAAGGAGATGAAAGTTATATCAATTGATGATAATTTGCGAGAAATTTTAGGGGATGAAATATTTGGAAAAAAAAAAATCTTCAACGAAAAATAGGTTGCATGCATTAATTGTGGAGTAAAAATAGGGTGGGTTTTTTATTCATATGTATCAAGAGTAAAATTTAATGGATAATAAGTTCTCTTAGGTTTGTGATTTTGTGAAATTTATCCATATTTTAATATATTAATATGTAGCATTTTTTGTTCGAGATTCAGATAAATTTATCTTTAATTATAATTTATTTATTTATTTTTAAATAATTTGAAAGATCAATTATCCCACTAGGTGGGAATACACCAGATTTGTTGTTGAATGCCCAATTATTATGACTTATATAGCATTTTTTACATTATTTACAAATATATAATTATATTGCAAAAAACTTCAAGATTTCATGCTCAAATTTATGATTAAATTAAATTGTTTGATACTTCCTCCGTTTTAAAAAGAATGACCTACTTTCCTTTTTAATCTGTTTAAAAAAGAATGACTCTTTTCCTTTTTTGGCAATACTTTACTTTCAGCTTTCCACGTGACATATTTAGGACCACAAGATTAAAGGGCATTTTGGTACATTTGAAACAACTTTAATTTAAGGCCACAAGATTCAAAAGTCTTCTTTATTTTCTTAAACTTTGTGTCGAGTCAAAGTAGGTCATTCTTTTTTAAACGGAGGGAGTACTTGAAATTCGAACTGTGTCATGTAAATTGGGACAAAAGGATTTATATATAGATAAAGTAATTGAAGAATATTCAACTAACCACTCTTTGTTGTCTTTTTTTTTTTTTTGTCTATAATATATTAAAAATGTGAAGGACGTATAAAAAAACAGTAAAAGTATTGCCCTTTTAGCATGAGATATAATTCAATGATGCATTAATTTTTTTATTTATTCTTTTTACCAATTCAATAGAGGGATCGTTTGGTTGATGGTATAGCGATAATAATTTCGTAAAATCTTACACAAGATAGTCATAAAAGAAAAAAATAATTGTCATGTAAGTAACATAGTGTTTGGTTGACGATATAATTTACTTGTATTATGTGGAAATTTGTATATTTTATTTTATATCGAATAAAATATCAAATAATATATATATATATATATATATATATATATATATATATATATATATATTAGTAATGTAAGAATTAAACTATTTAAAAACAAAAATACACTTTTAGTATAAAACTAATTCATATATAAAAAAGACCTCTTCATTATTATCCCCATATAACAACTATTTTATTATTGATCAATGCATAAATAATTCTTAGTATATTATAATCAAATAAGTGCATTGGACCACAAGAACAAGGAGTAAGGTAAAACATTCTTTTCCTAGCTACCCAAATTAGATAAATAATAGACAACACTTAATTAAAGTGGCGTGAGGATTTTGTTTTGTTAAACTTCTTTTAGAAAAAAGAAAAAAACTCAAAAAATTAAATTTATTAATTAAGTTATGTGTTTTAATTAATAAACAGCTCGATGCACTAAAGTTCTAGTTATTAGAAAATATGCATTAATATACTATTTTTGTGAGAAATGAAACTTTTTTTTTTTTTGGACAATTAATATCAATATTACAATATGCTTGTGGAAAATATTTTAATTTGATTTACAATAATAATAATATAGTATACACGTTATTTGTGAAATCTAGAAAAAAGTAAAATATATGTGTAAACCTTACTTTTATCTTAATAGGATAAAGAGTTGTTTTCAAGTAATACCCTTGACTCAAAAGAAAAAGTAATTAAAGCAGAATTACAAGAAGAAGAAAAGATAACGGTAGCAAAGTGACAAAATAGACACAAATTAAAAGCAATCGATAACACTAGGAGCGGAGTCAGTAAGGGCCTGGGGGTTCATCGAACCTCCTTCACTCGGTGAAAAATTATACGATTTAAACATATATAAAATTATATTTTTAAGTACTTATAATAGATGTTAAACCTCTTTCGACTTCATCGTGTGTTTAATTCTTTATATTTTAAATCAACTTTCTAACTCCGCCGCTAGATAACACTAAAAAAGAAGCCGAAAAACCACTAAAGTACTAAATAGGAATAATTTGACCATGTGACAATATTGTTTGATAATTGAAACCCTCCTACCAATTATTATTTTAATAATGGGATTAGTTATAGTTTATTAATCCAATTACCTTATAAATGTGTCAGGTAAAATGATTCAAATTTAATGATGGCTCTTTAAAAAAAAAATTGTCATTTCATTTTTACAAAAGTAAATACTTTTGGATAAATTTTATACTTTATTTTACATTTGATTGATCAAATATTATTAGAAAATAAGTTCTTTACAACATTAACATGTTCAATATAATTTAAAAAATGAGGATTGGAGAAGATGAAACGTAACAAGATCTTATTCTTACCTTGAATAAAGTAGAAAAATCATCTTCGACAAGATCTTCATCTCGAAAAAAGTATTTTCAAAATAGATTTGAAAAATATAAGAGTGAGATCACTAAAGTCGAAAAATCGACTTCTGTGATAAAAGTACGAAAAAAAAACAAATTTCATAACCAATATTTTAAATAAAAAAGGGGCACACATCAAGAACTAAGGTACTACATGTCAACATTATTAGAATTCAGAATACAATGAAAGATAATCAATTAAATATCTCTCATCGAAAAATATAATGTATATATAAAAAATTTACTAATTAAGTATATTAGTCAAAAAAAATTTATTTTATTTATTTTTTTTATGTTTTTTGTGTGTGTGAAATTCCTAAATTTTCCACTTTATATTATAAGTTACAACTTAGGAAAATGATGATGATAGCTATATTGTGGGGCTTTATTCTTTCTAGAAAATTAAGTAGAAAGATTAACCTTTATTAGAAATGATGTTGAAGGGTTGTGTCATGTTCATCCAAAGACTAAAGCCATGAGATTTAAGTGACCCTAATAATGAAAGCTTTAAATTTTATAAGTAGTATATTATTTGGTTAAACTATTAATTTGGACCACCTTTATATTCACTTAGGGTAGAGCTAAGGGAGCAAGGTGTTCATTGAATTTTTTTTCTTAATTATTGTATATATAAAGTTAAACTTATTTTAGATATATATATATATATATTAGCTGTTGAGTTTTCTTGGTTTCGCTGAGTTTGCTTCTTTATATTTTAAATTTTCTTAATAAAAATTATGGTTCTGGCACCACTCCCAAGTTCAACTCCTTTTTTTTTTTACTCGGTGTCCAAAATCTGCGTTGAAACTCGACTAAATCAAGATTCACGCGTTTCAGGATCCATTTCTTGAAGCAGTGCTACCAACAAGATTTTTTTATCATTTTTAGAGGCCCAAACTCGAGATCTTTGATTAAGGTTCAACCATCCCACCCTAATGTATATCGATTTCCAAGTTATACTTCTATCTACTATAAACCATGTAACTTATTCCTATTTATTTTAATTTCGTCGAGTCGCTTATACTTTTGTTCCTATTTTGTGTCGGTCTTTAATTTATGCCTCTTAAAGTTTAGAAAAAATAATAATCATGAAACATAAATTTATATTTTCACATCTCACAAATTATACCTCACGCCCTTAGAATTTTTATACCTCTATAAGTATAAATTTAGGGGAAAGGACAGAAACGACACTTCAAATTAAACTATTTCCATGAAAATGGCCATGGAATTTAAATTCCACTTTCTAGCCATTTCAACTTACTGGCTTGTTCTATACTGTTTCTACACACCTTCTATACAGTTTCTATACATATCTTATACATATAAATATTCTATACAAAAATTATTCAATTTTGATACGCAATTTATACGATAACTGTACATTTTTTTTACATGTTTTATACAATAATTATATAATCTTCATACACTTTCTATATATTTTTTATATATATTTTATGCATATACATATTTGATAGAACTATACAATTTCTATACATATATCTTATATAGATACATATTGTATTAACAATTACATCGTTTTTATATAATTTAATTATTATTTCAAACAAAAAAAAAAGCAGAATATTTGATCAGTTAAAAAATTTATAAAAAAAAATTGAAATATTTTTAAAAGGGCTGAATTACCCAAGTTGAATACTATATCAGTATTGTATATAGACTGTATCAGTATTGTATATGGACTACGTAGGCCAAAATGACTCAAATTAGGAAAAGGCTATAAAGCGAAAATAGTGTATCCGACTGACCACTTTTTGAAAAGTTTTCAAACTTGGGCTATTTATTTTAAAAAGTGTTATAGAGTGTCATTTTCCCATAAATTTAATCGGACTAAAATTAAAGACTAACTCATTTACAACTATAATCTACAAAGAGCATGTACTATTTGTTATCCAAATTAGCCCATTAAAGAGAACAGCTTAACACACGAAATGACATTAGGTAGCCACTTGAGCATCCATATTTTAAAACATAGTCAGTTTCAACAAGTTATTTAAAACTTAGCCATTTGGGATATATTAATAGGAATATATTCTTATTTCGATCCGCACCCGCTACAACCTCTGTCACAACCTATGCTCTTCGGATGAGAACTTCGTGCGCACTAGGTAAACCCCCCCATTGTGTAATAGCCTGCAAACCGCAAACCACACAGGGGATGTAAACCGCACTAGATAAGCCCTGTGCGACAGACTCGACTCATAAGACATTGAGTGGGGATCGATCCCGAGTCATCTGTGTCGATAACCATCCTCCAAACCAACTAAGTCATCCGAAGGACTAGTTATACAAGGCATCAAGTTATTTTACAAGTTTTCAAGCAACATCATTTTACATAATCAAGGACAATAAGAATCCTTAACAACCCAATTGAGAACAATAAACATACATTAATACAGGTGATTTACAATAATGACCTTAAAATTTGGTGATTTTGAACTTTTGACCCGTTCGAGTCGTGGACATAACTTCAAGTTTAACGCGTTTTGCCCCGTGGTATCTTGAAACCTCTTGGTTCTTGGTTGCGAGGCAAGAGTAGAATGAGAGCTTCGCGAAAGAATCGTGTGGCGTGGTGAGGGTTGACCATCCAAATTAACTCCTTGTTGTCAGTCCGTGCCTCGGAGGATGAGCATTTAGCAGTTTGGTGGTAAATAAACTACAAACACATGTCCAATGTACGCAGCAGACCTTACTCCTCCAACAACAAGGTAGAGAGGTGGTTTCCAATAGACCCTCGACTGCAGCAAATAAACTGCTAATACTATTTTTCTTCAACTGGTAGTTTGCAGCAATAAGTTTCCAACACATGATTAGAGGAACTCAACATAGCAAATGTACATTAAAAAAAAAGTACAATATGGTATTCATTATAGTCCTGTTGACAGTTTTCCACAATCGATCAAGCAGCATCCTGTTTCTTGATTTTGGTCCCCTAAAATAAAAAGGCAAAGAGCTACGGCCACACGATTACAATCCACAAGCAAATGGTCATCAAGTTGGCATCTTTCAGTACCATACTAAAACAGAACTAGCTAGCAACGTGTATAAGATATAGTTCCAGTTTTCTCTCGTCTTCAGAATTCCTCTCTCAGCAGCTGTTCTGAGCATTCTACGCCACATTGCTCAAAGTGACCTTCGAAGAGTGGGAGATTTTAAGGGAATGAGGGAAATATACCACTTACCGCATTCTTGTCTTCTTGAATGGTGCGTGCAAAACAACGAAGGTTAAGTTAACAGCGAGAGCGTTTACAACAGTAGCTGGAAGATTGTGCTCTTTGATGTCTCAAGGCTTTTGCAGCACATCTGCTAAGATGGAACATATTTGTTCTCTCATAGCATCCCTGTTATTTGTATCGAGAGTAAAAACTCTAGCTCCTGGATGATTTTTCATCCTTGCAACTGCGAAAATCCAAAACCACCTTGGTTTAAGTACAAGAATGTTGGTTTATAAGTCCAACACTCGGAGTAAACAGAGAAGGTTCGGAGGTCAAAACCAGAGAATAAGAACAACAAAATAACAATATAGAAGATTCGTGAAAAATGACCAAGAAAAAAGGCACAAGTTGATTATGCAGGGTGTTCAGGATAAGTTATCTAGGTGCACCAATGTACAGGCAGAATTATTTAGTAATCACTGATTTGGAGTATTTATCCTTAGTTTCCGGCATTAACAAAGATAAATAGTAAAAGAAGTTTGATTAGCATTTTCGGCAAAAACATTACATTACTACTAAGCTGCATAGACTCTTCATTTGTCGTGCTGCACCCATCTCGCCCCGATACTGAAACTAGTATGAATGTAGGATACATACCAGATTTGGTCAATCAACATTAGGTACTTGACCACAAACTACAGAAAATTCAGAGTCATGGTTTGGCATTTTGATCTCTCAAGACAAAAGCTACTGTAGATTTCTAGATGCCTACCTAGAACTTGAGAGTTTCTGCACTCAAAAAGCTAACTAAATGTCTCATAGTCTACGCAGATTTTTATAGCTCTATTTTTAGATTAGTGGAGATGAGGATGTTGAGGTGGATGTGCGAGCATACTAGGTGCGATACGATCAGGTATGAGGTTATTCGTGAGAGTGTCCTCCGTGGTGGACAAGAGAGAAGAGAGATTGAGATGGTTTGGACATTTGAAAAAAGGCGAGGTGCAGCCAGTGAGAAGGTGTGAGAGGCTAGATATAGTAGGTAAGGGCAGAGGTAGAGGTAGGCCGAAAGAAGTACTGGGGAGAGGTGATTAGACAGGAAATGACGCAACTTCAGGTTACCGAGGACATGACCTTAGATATAAGGGTGTGGAGGACACATATTAGGGTAGAAGGTTAGTCGGGTAGAAGTGTTGTCTAACTTTTCGAGGTTTTAGGCTTGTTGGTGTTTGTTGTGCAGTAGCTGCAGTATGATAGTTTAGGGTTTAGCTGTAGATGTTGAGGTGGAGTTGTCCCTCCTTGTGATATCTATCATGTTCTGTTGTTTATTGTGTTTTGATTATCGCACTATTTTGTGGTTGATTATTGTTTCTTTCTTCTGGACTTTGCACCATTCCCTTGTTAGTTGCTATATTTCTTCACAATTTCCTTCTTCTTTGTACCTGGATTTCCTACACTTGAGCTGAAGGTCTTTCGGAAACAGCCTCTCTACCTCCCCGAGGTAGTGGTGAGATCCGCACACTCTACCCTCTCCGGACCTTACTTGTGGGATTTCACTTGGTATGTTGTTGTTGTTGTTGTGAGTCCCTACACCCATATCCATACTTGATACAGGGATCCCTACCCCCGAATCTTTAAAACTTAGATCATGAAGAATTCGGCCTCTAGATCCAAACCTGTATTGGATACCCACCCAAGTCTGAGCAACTCTAACATTACTCTTAACCATTGCATAAAATATATATGGGCCATATACTCTTCTGCGGTAGAATATATCTCTTAGACATATCCCTAGCACAAAGATACTAGGCTCCGATGAGATTGATTTGGATTTGGCATGTAGGATGCCAGTGTGATCACAACAAAAGTAAGGTCCAGACTTGCATAAAGGCAAACCATACAGAAATGAGAACATGTCACACTATTATCTCCCTATTTCAACAAAAGAATATAGATCAACTTGCAAGCCAACCTTAGTTTAAGTAATCTTTTGTAACAAATATATATATATGGAAATACCTCCAGGTATATCTCGGCCTGCTTTTGTAATGGGTATAGTAGCCAAGAGTGGGATGTTAGATTGAAGGACCTTTAGTACAGCTGGAAAGAATGAGGAACTAAAGAGCTCCATCTTCCCAACTTCATCGATGATGAAGAGATCGGTATCTTCCTTTACCTAACAAAATTATGAACCATCAAAATGGAAATATCAATGTATTACAGATCATAAATTCTTGTATTTATATGATAAAGTAAGAATTAGACAAATTGAATGTTTTATAATTTGCAATCACGATTAGTTATTGCCTAAAGCAAAGGACAGCAAATGTCAGGGTAAAGAGGCACTAATATCCTGCTGGAACAACTCAACCAACCTGCAACTCTGGCAATGCCAGCGACTCAAATGACGCAACATCTACCCTGTATCTTCCCACAGTGGGCCACCTAAGAGACTGCGGGCTGCATGGCCAAAAATGCTTCAGCAAAAATGAAGGCATAACACCAAATCATGCAATTATTAATGGGAACATAGTCGATAGTTTAACATATAGCTTGACTAAACTAAAAACAACCTAAATATATAAAGTATAGCTTTTGACATTTTTGTATCACTTCATAGAAAACAACTCAACCATAATCACTGTGCAGCATATTATGATCCAAAGAGGATCCTGAGGTGAAGAGTATGTCATCAGAAACTATCGACTTGAATCAAAATTGGCATCGCTCATCAGAGAGAAATTGAACTGGTAAATAAACAACTAATTATTCACTCCGCACTTCTCCCACAACTAAAAACAACAAATACAATAATAGAGGAAATAGACTGAATGCGATATCTCCATCACATTAGTACTCTCCGTTCATAAAATTCTCGTGGAATAATGCGATAATGGACAAGAATTACTTCTTCTTGCGGTCTATGCAAAATTGTGAATATCAAATATATATTCTCAAAAAATAATATCAAAGAGCTGGATCTCTTTCACCAGCAGAAACAATAGGAAAAACGTTGAGATATAATTAATGAGGATAGAAACCATTTTCCCAGAGAAATGCTTTTCCAGATAACTTGATGGAGAAAAAGTTTCTAGAACAAGTACCAATGGGAACCATGTTTCCTATGCAAAAAACATCTTCACAAGGTCAACTATCACGTGAACTAGAATTTCTGGGACTTTGTGATGTTGAAGATGGTTTTAGAGAATAGTGGATAAAGTTTTGTATATTGAAGGTGAGCTTCTCAGTCCTGGTCAACGACAGCCCATGTGGTTTTTTGACAGCGGCAGAAGGTTGAGGAAGGGACACAGCGTCTCTCTTGTTGTCCATTTTGATGATGGAGACATTGAGCAAGATGATGGAAAAAGTGGTGGAAGAAGGTTTTTTGAGGTTCTACACCGCAAGTGTTAGGGAGTAATGATAAGTTGGACTCTTTATCTCTTGTTTGCAGATGATACCCTGATACTGTAAATTTTGTAATGCTGAGGTACTCTAGTTATCCTTCCTGAGACAGATCTAATGTGGTTCCAAGTAGTTTCGAGGATTAAAAATCAATCTAAAGATAGTGTGAGATTGTGCGGATGAAAGCAGCAGATAAGATTAAACAGTTAGCACAGGTGTTCCACCACAGGATAAGAGCACTTCCAACAACTTATGTAGGGCTACTACTAAGAGCATCAAATAGGGTCTCTACAGTTTAGAATATTGTGATTGAGAGAATGAGAAGGGTTGGTTCATTTTTGGGCATGCTTTGTTTGCTAAGAGACTAGAGGGGTAAAAAAAGGTATTTGACCAAAGTGGTTAAGGTATTCTTGAGCAAGAGTATAATATCAAGTATCCCGACATTTTAAATGTTCCTTGACAAGTGTAACCTAAAAGTTGGAAGGACGAGCACAAATGACGGGACACAATGTGGAAATTTGGGAATAAGGAGGACTTCAACAGAGCATTACTAGCCAAGTAACAAGTGGAAATTTGGGAATAAGGACCATGCATTATGGTGGAGGGTGGAGGATCGACAACCATACTTTACTTTATGGACAGGTGCTACAGAAGGGTATCACGAAGGGAAGAAGACAATGAATAGTTGAACATTTGGAAACAGAAGAAGCAGGTGTAAAGCTTGGAAAGTAGCCCCCTAATACTTGTGTGCATACAGCGACACAGGAATATGAGAGCTTTTCTGTTTTTCCTTACAGAGGTGTTGTTAGGGCCAATTTAAAAGGACCTCACTATTCCATCAGATACCTACTACCTCCCACCAACACAAGTACCAAATCACTTACCCGCTAAGGCTTAGGCAGATGGAAAGTTTCATCATATTTTTTGATACGAGAGTAATCTACGAAGACGAGAAGCGAACACAAACACTAATGAATCGACGAAATTGAAAATACAAGAAGTAAACGGATAAAAGGATAGATGATAGAAAGACACAAGTAGATAACAAAAGGGCAACCAAAGGGTATATCAAATCCAAAGACCTCCTTATTGATTACCTACGAGCACCTAACTCTTACATGACCGCAAAGGGGATTAGATCGCCCTTACAACCAACGTTTCTAAACAAGGTTCAACAAATGCTTTTCCAAGCACTCAAACACTCCCATGGAGTCTCATGAATACATCATGTAAAAATTATCATCAACAAACTAAGGAAATAAGCCTAGCTAACAAGCATTTATAGTTTGGCTACATATTACATAATTAGGGCCCAAAAGTGACCCAAATGTAAGAAAAGACCCACGAGGGGCTGTTTTGACCCGCTCTTGAAATGCTAGAGCGGATCAAAAGCGGATCCAAAGCGCCTTGGGCGCATGACCCTTTCAAGGGGCTTTCGAGCCCCGTTTTGCACTCCTTCGACCTCGCCAAAGTCCTTGGACCCTCCTTAATGGTAATCTTCCTCCAGGTGGCATCTTTTAAAAGCACTAAGGAGTCATCAAGCACCTCGAGCATCATACGTATCTCATCCAAAGGTCCGGAGGCAATTTGGCTTATATCATCCTCCCCTTCTTGAAAAGGATTCGACCTCGAATCCAAACCTTGCACACCAAAGGAAAGACAAACAAATACAACATCCTCATGACATGAGGGTTAGGGATAGCACAAATAATCATAGCATCATGCCAAGGTTGCACACACTTAAGATATAACCAAGGATCCCTTGTTTTGAATATTAGAAACTTATCGAAGAATGCACAAAGGGGTTGGCTATGGGTTTCATCAAGAGATAGGGAAATCACAAAGGTCATAATGGCATCAAATAGTTCAAAGGGTAAAGCTACCTTCACCTTAGGAGCCATAAGACACAATTGTTTCTTTACCTCTTCAAGAGACCACATCAAGAGTGGTGCCTCCATTGGTTTTAAAGTCCATAAGACCCATATAGCATTGTCATTCAAACAAGTGAACCAACCAATAATTTTCCTACCTCTACATAAAACAAATCCAAGAATAGCATAGATATCATCATAAGCAAAGAGGTAGTATAGGAAGGAATCAATTGTAAAAGCATCATCCAAGGTGCTATTATCTATAAGAAGGCCATTTGGCTCAAAAGACATAGCGCATAATGCACACAAGGATGGAATCAAAGCATTTAAGCACAAATGACTCTTTCCTTTCAAACAACTTCCCAAAGAAAAGAAATCCATTAATGGGGAAGCATGCTTCCAAGAGCCCCACAAGATACTTCAAATTGTCCAACCCTATGAAGGTGACAAGAAGTCCTTAGCATCCATGAGCTCTTCAACAAACAAATAATCAACTTGGCATCCACAAGTTATAATTCACACAATTTAAGCACAAGTGTCTCAAGCAAGGATGCAAGTTTATAAGCAACACCTAAAGGAGACAATGACACATCTGCCCTCGGGTTCTCAAGACTGATACCACCTTGGAGAAGGAGGTCATCAATTCCACTCAAGTATTGAAGAAAGGTATCACATAAATGGAATTCATCCAAAGTGGTTTCAAGAGAAGACTCTCTTCTTGACCTACAAGTAGTGGAACCTTGGTCAAGAATGGAAACGCATAATGGTGAACTCTCTTGGAGCTTTTCCCTACTCCCCTTCTTTAAAAACCCGTCATCTTGGTTGGAGTTCTTTCCCTTACACAATGTTGGTCCCTCAAGTGGATTGTGAATCCCCAAGAAAGACTTTCCATCATAGCAAAGGATACCAACACCTTTATTCAAACTTTGTTTGTCATGTGGACCAAGCAATAAGTTGGGTGTGCCATAATCACCATATCCAAATTTGGCGCTGGGGTCAAATGAAAAGAGTGGCCATAGACATGGGTCTAGACAACACTCTTTTTCCCCACTAGCTTCACCCAAACTAAAAGATATACTATCCTTATTAGCATAAACATCATCAAAAGCAAAGGGAGAGTAGAGAAAGGTACACTCAAGTCAACTTCAACTAAGGTGCCCTCATGCACGTACTCACTATTAGATTCAAAATCATCACCATGAGTATTCTCAACAATAAGGTCACACAAAGTAGAAGAGGAAGGAATTTCCAAACAATTGATACTTTCTTTTTCAATGGAGGAATCCTCAAGTGGACACATACCTCCACCAATATCAAAGGGATTATTACTTAGGCCTTCACAAGAAGTAAGCAATTCATCCTTATAAATATCAAACAAGGGTGGGGTGTCATATAAAAGATCACTTCCACAATCATTTTCTAAGGAACAATCACTTATTTGGTTTCTTAAAGATTCAAGCAAATCAAAGTTATCATCACCTAATTGATTATCCCTTTCCAAGACTTCACATTTCTTTCCCTTAAGAGTACTCTCATCTTCCAAGAAGAGATTTTCATATTTAGGAGGAATGTTGTCACACCATAGTGGGTTGTCATATGGAATATAGCCCTCAAGATGAGCTATATCAACAATGCTATCCACACCACTAGGTAATTCACTAGGAGTGAGCTCATCATCTTCAAATAAGATATTGTTCTTAAAGAAAGAAGGATCTATCCATGGAGAGGATGTAGAACATGCAAGTCCATTCTCTAAAAAACCATTATCAAGTGTCAAAGATGTTTCTAGCACATGATCATCCCTATGAGCCAAGCAAGCATTAGGATCTTCACTAAAAGACAAGCTCAAAGGGTCACTCCCATTTTCTTGACCAACATTCTCAATTTCATCACTCACTTGAGGTTCTCTAATCACATTACACACATACTCAAGTGATGGACTAGTTTCGCACATAAGTTGATCAACACAATTTCCACAAGATGATGTACTATCATCCAACACAATGGCTTCAACACTAGGTGCACACAAATTGATCTTACAAGAAGAGTCAATTCGGTCATCAATAGGATCAACTAGTGTATCCACACTCACAATATGTACATCATCATCAAGAGGTAAAGAATCATTAGACTCACATGTAGGTAAGATACTTATCACACTCAATGGGATACTAGCCACACAATCATCATTTTCATGCACAAAAGTGTAAGAGTTAGTTATTTTACCTTGAAGTTCTTGAGCACATTCTTCTTTACCTTGGTGTGAAGGTCCTCCACAAGTATTGGATTCAATCAAGATTTCCCCCCGTCGTGTTTTCAAAGGGAATCTTCTCTTTTAGCACTTGTTTTCTTCCGCTTGCCATGTTGGTACCTAAGGACAAACAATGTTAGCTCGGTTTGGTGGCAACCTCCTCACTTTGCTCCCCTCAACCTCTCCTTTTTCCTCTCTTGGATTGCCACCTTGCACTCCCTTACTCCTCTCAATCTTTTGTCTCTCAATTTCATAAGGCTTGGAATAAGTGGTCGCCTTTCCTTGAGTTTTGGGAAGGGTAGGTGGAAAGAGATGATTTCCCCATTGGTCCTTTGCAAACTTAGGCCAATTTTGCATGTTTGGAATCTTATGTTGTGCAAACCAATCGGCACCCAAGTGTAAGTGTCCACATTCCAATGGGAATATGTCACACCGCACCTCCTCATAGTACTCATCTTAGATGAAGGAAACCTTCACGCTCTCGGAGACTCTATAGCCTTCCAAGAAGTATGGGAAACACTTGGACACTCGAGGTATCCCTAGATAATCAACCAAAAGAGGAGTTATGTAGTTTTCATGAACCCAATCATCAAGGATAAGAACACATCTCGGAACTCCACAAATTTCTACCCATCTTAAACATGGTTGTCTTCTTGGATCACTATTATAAAGCTTTGTATAACCCTTCGGCACATAGATTGGCCTCAAGAACTCTTTCAAGGCACCCCAAGTTTGGGTAAAAGTCCTTGCAAGTTTACACAATGCTAAGGTCGGACCTTGAATGTACTTAAGGGCATATGTAGCTTGTTCGGCTTTGCTCATAGCATAATCCTTGAAGACTCTTTCACATTGCCATTCCCAATCAAGGTAAACGTCGGGCTCTCGTTCTCCTTTAAAGATAGATAGAGTAGGAAGACATTGACTCCTACTATACCCTCCATTCATACCTTGGTTCCCGCTTCCGCTCATTTGGGCACTAGAACAAGAAGCTTGAGATGTCACACCCTTAGACTTCGAAGATGCATACTCTTTTCTATTCATGGGACAACCTCCACTATAGCTAGTATAGCCATTCACACCACTTCGACCTTGATAAGAAGTACTACAAGATGAGGAATATGAATATTCATAATCCTCACGTACATTCTCACCATTATCCTCATTAGATTTGTAAATGAACGAGTTATACCTTACATCACCTCTAGGCTCGAAGTGGGAAGTGTAATACTCCTCACATGCCCCATCTTCTTCATAAGAACCATTACAAGGCTCTTCATCATCTTCATACTCACTATAAGAACTAGGATCAGAATTCATCTCACTTTCTCCTTCGGAATAGTAGCCCTCATTTTCATTCAACTCTTGATCATGGCTATATTCATATCCCCCATAATCTTCATCTTCTTCGTAGCCATAACATTCTTCACCACAATCATAGTTTCCTATGTCGTAGTCACAATTATCCGAGGCTATCAAAGACATGTTCCCTTTATATCACCTTGTACCTACAAAATGAACAAACAAGATTAGTAGTAAAAGCTCCTCACCAACACTCGTATTAAACTCACTTTGTGATCCTCACAATTGGAGTGGAGAATGTTGAAAGTTGCTTATACTCCGATGGACAATAAGGTGTCAATCTCTTCTTTGCGGCCGAAGTGGATTCTTGTTTGAATGACTCAAAGAAATAAAACTACTTAAGGACTTGAATCAAGAAATCACAAAGAATTGAAAAAGAGAAAAACTTGAAAGAAATTGGACAATGAAAGAAATAGGACTCAAGAACTAATCAATCAACTTAGTAGATGAATTACTAGTTGATGAGTAGTTTAGGAATCAAAAGAAGAGTTTAGGAATCAAAAATATGAAACTTAGGAATCAAACCTTGAGCAAAATGGAATTGGAAAGCTTGAGATGTGTTTGGAGGCTTGATTTGCGTTGGAATGGATTAATCTGCGTTTTGGGACCTGCTCTAGCAGGTTGGGCGCATCCCCAATGCACCTTGGATGCAGCTGGATGTCCCCCTACTGGTTTGACATGCTTTTGGACTGCTGCAGCAGTTCCAACGCAGGTCAAGGGAAGATGGGGCGCAGATCAGCCCCCAGCCCTCTTGGAATGGCGTTTTTGCCCCTCTTTTGGTCCTCCTTTGTCCTTTCTTTTGAAATATTTGGAAATGCTTTAGTACAAACAATTTTCCACACCTTTTCTTTCTTCTTGATGGATCAAACAACCAATGTTAGCTGAAAATTCTTCTTGAAGATAACAATTTCTTCAAGAACGGCAAGAACACAAACTTTTTCAACTTTTTCTCCTTAGCTCGGAATGAGTTGAAATTTCAAACCTAAGCATTTTTTAACATTCTAAACTCATTTCAAACATTATTTTGCTCAAATTCTTCACCCAACACATCAAATCTAGCAACACACCTTAAAAATCTTGCAACACACCTCAAACTTCTTCTTTTCAAATCCAAGCTTCCAATGATTGTATAAGGCTCAATTTCACTCTGATTTAGCTCAAATTTGATTTATAGACTCGTATAGTGTTAGAGAACACAAATCTAACACTATAAACACAAGAAAAAAACACAAAATCAATAACTCAAAATTTGACCTAAGAACAAAAACGTGAATAGTGACTTTTTTTTGGGGATTTTTTATTTTTGACAGTTCTTTTTTGTTGATTTTCAAGTGAACAAACCCAAGATTGACTTCGTAGGAACGAAATCAAGCTCGGCTCTGATACCAAATGATACGAGAGTAATCTACAAAGACGAGAAGCGAACACAAACACTAATGAATCGACGAAATTGAAAATACGAGAAGTAAACGGATAAAAGGATAGATGATAGAAAGACAGACACAAGAAGATAACAAAAGGGCAACCAAAGGGTATATCAAATCCAAAGACCTCCCTTATTAATTACCTACGAGCACCTAACTCTTACGTGACCGCAAAGGGGATTAGATCGCCCTTACAACCAACGTTTCTAAACAAGGTTCAACAAATGCTTTTCCAAGCACTCAAACACTCCCATGGAGTCTCATGAATACATCATGTAAAAATTATCATCAACAAACTAAGGAAATAAACCTAGCTACCAAGCATTTATAGTTTGGCTATATATTACATAATTAGGGCCCAAAAGTGACCCAAATGTAAGAAAAGATCCACTAGGGGCTGTTTTGACTCGCTCTTGAAATGCTAGAACGGATCAAAAGCGGATCCAAAGCGCCTTGGGCGCATGACCCTTTCAAGGGGCTTTCGAGCCCCGTTTTGCACTCCTTCGACCTCGCCAAAGTCCTTGGACCCTCTTTAATGGTAATCTTCCTCCATGTGGCATCTTTTAAAAGCACTAAGGAGTCAACAAACACCTTGAGCATCATACGTATCTCATCCAAAGGTCCGGAGGCAATTTGGCTTGTATCAGTTTTTGTCTTTGTTAGAATTTGAACCCTTGTCTACAAGATTTGCACTCACTTTGTTGACTACTAGGCTACGCCCTTGGATGCAGGAACATGAGAGCTTTTGGAGAGGTGAGTTACGGCTTTGTACAAATTAGAGGATGCCTTTTACTTTTAACTAACTTTTGGACATCGATGAGATTCATGCTAGTAGGTATAGGTGTCCATAAGAAACCATATAAATTTTCCATTTCTTGCTATACTTTTTAGTTTCTTATACAGGTTTTCCACAACATAACTAAATTATCAATCATCAGAAGGAAGTACAATATAACAATAAATATTATATTTCAAAGTCTCAACTTGATACCAAAACAAAGGTTTCTTTATTTCATCTTCTCCTGATGACTCCCCGCAATCTTCCCTTGCTATTTAGCACAACTGTTCCAACATCAAAAAGTTTTACCAATAGAATTTACCTACCCAAGCTACCTCGTTGGGAAGGTTTCTCACTACACTAAAAAAGTATTACCTCCTTTTTTTCACTATACTAAAAAGTCAATACCTCATTTTCTTGGTGAATGGTTCTATTCCATGCCAATCACCCAGTCGAGATGAGTATTTATGAATTCAGTATAGCATTATCACCCTTAACTGGATTAATACTAGTCTCTCGCCCATTGTTCTTGATTACCCAGTGAAACCTCCAAAGGATTGAAAAGACCTGTCACATAAGATGTTGCGACTCAAACCGCAAAAAGATCACCTCTCTCTTGTCATACTTCTGTATCCGTACTTAATGCCATTGGTCGCAGCCATCATTTGTCATCTGGCAGCCTCTATTGTGAACTGACTGAGCACATATCAATACAACCTCGTGTTACTTCTCTCCTCAAACTGCTTAATAGCATGTACTACAAAACAAGGAACCTTCTGTATCCTCTCTCAAGTACTCTTTTTACAATCCATCATCCAAGGTTCAAATGGTGGAAGGGTCAAGGAACGAACCACAACGGTCATAATGGCAGGAATTATTGGCAGGCAATATTCTCCTAATGCTTCTTATCCCTTTTCTTTGTCATTGGTTTGGTTTGCAAGAGCATGCTAGACTTTCTAGTGAAGATGTTCTTGGGTACTCATACTTCAACCTCTCTAAACAATACGGGATCTCTTTCCTTTTTTTTTTTCTTGAGAAAAGGGTAACTTGTATTTCCTATCCAAACAAAACGCAACACCATCAAAACATGGTGCTGAGGAAAAATGTTACATTCACAAAAGGATCAAGGGGATCCTTTATCTCTTTCAGTTTTAACCATATTACTTTGGAATGTCCAAAATGGCTTAAACATACTTTTATGTCCAATTGCTTGCCCAAGTCCTATTGGGATCATGAGTTTAGAAGAGGCTCGAAAACCTGATTGTTACCCACAAGCTCCAGCACTTACCTATCTAATAACCCGATTCTTTCATCGTTCCCTCACATTACAGTGGTTCATGTGAAGTCATGACCGGCAACAGTAACCTCCTCCGATACAAAAGCACTCTTTATATCCTTCTTTTTCCTATCTTTCTTTATTTCTTTTTCATTCTACAAATTCCCTGTTTCACCTTTGTAATTTGAAGATGATGAGTCCAACCCTCTACCTGTTATGAATGGGGCAGACCAAAATAAGGGACTTGGACCTGGGAATGGTTTACGCTAGAGTTAAAAGATTTAACAGCCCAACACGAGTTAATTGGACAACCACTGGGATCCAGGTTGAGGTACACGTACTGAAGAGGTTACTGGGCAAGAGGAAAGTTCTTACAATTATCAGTTTGTGCAAGGAATGGGGCAGGCTATTGTGTATTGTGTTTAGGCAAAGTCTATCCTTCTCATCCCCCTTCTCTGGTTCTACTATCCATCATTATGTTCCTATTGTAACTGTTATTTCAGCTTCTTATATCAAAAGGTGTTTATCATTTTAATACTGTTGGAGCGATTGTTGTTTAATCGAGTAGTGGTTCAACGGCCAGCATTTCTATATCTTCACCTTGTGTCAGCCACTTCTCTGGCATAAGAAATTAAAAGTATCATATCCCAGTGTAAGCCATAAGCAAGGTCTGGAGAGGGTAAGATGTATGCAGACCTTAGACCTTGGCTTGAAAGAGAAGTTATTCTAAGCAGGATTGCAAAAAAAATTACTCAAGAAAAACTATGTTGTCTATTTAGCTTATACAAACACAATGGTTGTTTAACAAACCACTCAAAAGTTAAAATACCAAAACAAATAGAGGAAAAGAAGAAAGTTTCACCTCGAGATTTTGTTAGAAGCAAGAAGCCCTTTACGTCCATCAAGCGTCACGACCTCAAATCCAACCCTCTCAATTCCTTCTCTAATCTCACCTTCACCAAAATTCGATACAAAAATTACAATTTCCCATGAGCCGAGCCAGCATTTGAAGTTATGAATTCAAGATACTAATGCTTTAAAGTTACTAGTTCAAATTAATAATTTGCATATACTCAACAGATTTTATAATACAACAAAGTCTACCCTCCAAAAAAAAAAGAAGGTTGTAACCTACACCGGATCCCGCCTATGGAAACAGTCTCCCTACCTCTCCACCAGGTAGCGACAAGGTTTGTGTACACTTTACCCTCCCCGGACTCCGCATATGAAAACAACCTCACTACCTCTCAACCAGGTAGAGGCAAAGTATACATACACTTTGCCCTCCCCAGATCGTCACACCACAGCTACTTAGCTTACCCTCCTCAAAACCCACATATACAAACAGCTTCTCTACCCCGCCAAGTAGGGGTAAGGATTGTGTACACTTTACACTCCTCCGACCCCACATAGAGGATTATGATACAACCTTCGGAGAACCACACCCCAAAAGCTAGCTATTAAGGTGGGAGAGCCCAAGGCTATATAAGTCCCACATCAGCTTCCCATTTAACCGATGTGGGACTCAAGTCTTATACCTTGCAATAGGATCATAACAGATTACACCAGGTATGTTGTTATTGTAACCAAAGTTACTATGTTGTTGTTGTAACCAAAGATGAGTTAGCCGAACTAATAATCGTAGGACTAGCTCCGCTGCCACCCCAAATATGGAAACAGCCTCTCTACCTCTCCACCAGCTGGGGTAAGTTCTGTGTTCACTTTACCTTTCCCAGTGATACCTTACAACCCTAAGAAGACACAAAACAGCCCCCAAAAACGTCACAAAACACACCACAAACCGAGAGCCCAAGGAACCAAGTCTCGGCCAAGAATGACAACACAAGAATGAAAAGAAAATCCGAGAATGCTTCAACAATGGAGAGATAATAACGTGTATAACCACACCAAAACAGCAACAACACTACATTAATGTGATGAACAATAAGCTTACAATAACACCAACCAACTATTACAAGAAGACAAGACACAACTACTACAAGATGAAAACAAAAGTAAAGGGATAGATAGTTAGACAAAGGTGGTGTAAATCCTAGCAACCAAAGAGTACATAAAACTCTAAGACCCCTAACACCTCCACACATGATCACCTAACTCTTACGATGACACAAGAGAGGATTCCACCACTCAAGCGCCAAGGTTTCTCAAAAACAAGCAATTACAAGAGATTCCACCCTTGAATTGCTATCCTAGTTACAAGTTTCGGTTTGCCTCAAGTAGAGAGAGGACTTTGGTGTTTCAAATGTCAAGACTTACAACAATAATCAACTAAGTCATGAAAATCCCTAATACTAAACTATATATAGTCTCCTTATTACATAAAAGATGAAATGACCAAAAGACCCTTAATGAAAAGGGAGCGCCCCTCTAGTGTAATAAATGAGCAAATAGGGCGGCTTTGGTGTGTCTTTGATCCTTCTCACGTCTCAACATTGAACTTCCTAGGATGATACTTTGCTGCACTTGTACACACGTTGATCTTCATAGTCGCACTTGTATCACCCAGACCCTGCATATGGAAACAACCTCACTATCTCCACAGGTAAGGTCTGCGTAAATTTTCCCTTGCTAGATACCGCATATGGAATTACACATGAAATTACAATGGATATGTTGTTGTTGTAACCAAAGCCACCGAGTTTGCCCTCCCCAGACCCCACATACAAAAACAGTCTCTCTCTACCTCCACAAGGTAGGGGTAACATCTGTATACACTTTATCTCCTCAAACCCGCATACCAAAACTGACTCTCCAGAGGTGTATGAAGGATTTCGAGAGGATGGGTGCACAATGATGAAAATTCTTCAAGCGTGGATTGACATATCTATATTTAAATATGTTTAGAAAAATATAACACTACTAATATATGATCTAGGGAGGGGAGCATGGTCCACGTGAACGTGGTGACCCCCACCTAGATACGCCCTTGAGCCTCTCCATCTCCAGAAAGTAGGCAATGCCGGAACCAGAATTTTCACCAAGGACATTCAATATATGAAGAGTAAACACATAAAAAAAAGCCAAAGAAGGTTCAACATGTATTATAAATATATAAAACAAAATAACCATGTATAAACAGCGTAATTTTAACCTCCCGGACCCCACACATGGAAGTACACTATGTTGTTATTATAACCATTACTGAATTCAGTCGAACTCGTAATCAAAAGGCTACCTCGGCCCCCACCCCAAATAAACCAGAAAAAGCATAACAGGATAGAAAATTGTATGCATACGAGTGCAGAAGCCATGAACTTTCAATTAGGATTTGAATTTCTGAGTGTTTCAAGTACTCTCACTATCAAAGTTGTCTTATCAACGTTGTATAATTGCATTGCAGGATCATGTGACCGAGAATCCCTGACAGCTTGTAACAAATCAGTATGAACACAAGATATACTCCATAATTGAAAAGCACCCTCTTGGTCAGGTAGAGTATCAAGAGTAACTTCCTTCCTTGATAGAGCAAGGGCCACAATGTTCCCTTTTCCTTCTTGTACTTTCCATGTTGTACTGAATAGAATAGTCA
The DNA here is from genome assembly GCA_030864215.1 of Capsicum pubescens. Taxonomy (NCBI): domain Eukaryota; kingdom Viridiplantae; phylum Streptophyta; class Magnoliopsida; order Solanales; family Solanaceae; genus Capsicum; species Capsicum pubescens. The sequence goes on along the minus strand of CM061541.1, from coordinate 248,217,124 downwards.
TATCCCAACAGTTTGATCAACCACTTCTGCTGACTAGGTGTAGTAATTCTTTGCTCTAGAAGGTACTTAAGGATGTGGTGATCCGTCTTGATCACAAAAGATCTCCCCAATAAATAAAGTCTCCATTTCTGCACAGCAGCCACTACTGCTAAAAGCTCTCTCCCATACACTGACAAAGCTTTATTCCTGTCAAATAATCCCTGACTAAAGAAGGCAATAGGATTAGTGTCTTGGACTAGCACGGCTTGAATGCCTTCCCCAGATGCATCTGTCTCAATTATGAATTCTTTAGAGAAGTCTGGAAGAGCTAACACTGGTGCAGAGGTAATAGCCTTCTGCAACTCACCAAAAGCTATAGTTGCAGCCTGATCCCATTTGAAGTTGTCCTTCTTCAACAAGTTGTTCAGAGGTTTTGCAGTAATACCAAAGCCTTTGATAAATCTCCTGTAGTAGCCTGCAACCCAGGAAACCCCTCAAACCTTTTAGAGTAGTAGGTTTGAGCCATTCCAAAATAGAATCAACCTTCCACATGTCCATAGACACACCTTGTGCAAAAATCACATGACCTAGGTAATCAATCTGAAAAACACCAAATGCACATTTACTCTTCTTCACAAACAAGGTGTGAGACCTCAAGATATCAAAGACCTCCTATAAATGTATCAAATGGGATGACCAAGTCTGACTGTATACCAAGATGTCATCAAATTTCCACCAACACAAATTTCCTGAGTTGAGCACGCAATTGATTCATTAAACTTTGGAATGTTGATGGAGCATTAGTGAGCCCACAAGGCATCACTAAGAACTCAAAGTGAACATGATGAGTTCTGAAGGCAGTCTTATGTATCTCTCTTTCCACCATTCTAATATGATGATGCCCTGATCTTAAATCCAACTTAGAAAAGTACCTTGCTCCATGCACATCCAATAATTCTTCAATTACAGGTATAGGGAACTTATCCTTGATGGTGCACTTATTTAACTCTCTATAGTCCACACACATTCTCCATGATCTATCCTTCTTCTTTACCATCACAACAGGTGAAGAGTAAGGGCTTATGTTGTGTCTGATTACTCCTGATTCTAGCATTTCATCTACTAACTTCTCAATCTCACCCTTCTGCACAGTTGGATGCTTGTAAGGCCTGAGGTTAATAAGAGAAGTTCTTTCCTTAAGTATGATTTGGTGATCTTGTACCCCTGAGAGTGGTAATTCTTTTGGTAATTCAAAAAGGTCATCATAGGCGGTTAAAAGAGGTTGCTTATCTTCATCTGCACTCTTGCCCACCTGAGCAGCTTTCAAACTAAATTACTGGCTTATACCCCCTTGATCTTGTTCCTGCTGATACAATCCTACAGAGATCAAGCATAACTCTGTAGGTTTCTGTAGGTTTGGCCAGTAACTTCTCCATTTTGTCAGGTTGAATCACCTTGGCTCATGCAGGTTCGATTCCTCTGAATGATACTTTATGTCCCTTGATGGAAAATTCCATTCTCAACTTCTTAAAATTCCACATCACATCACCTAGTGTATTCAACCATTGAATACGTAACACCTTGTTGGCTGTTGCAACCTCCTGTAGGCAATACAAACATGTCAGACTCGAAAGAAACCCTTTGCATCTTCCAAATTACTGTTTTACAGAGGTAATTACTCTGAATCTTTTTCCCATCAACCACAAATACAAGAAATAGAGCAATAGATGTCAAAGCACAGCCCAACCTCTTAGCCGAGTCCAAATCCAGGAAGTTCTGAGTGCTTTCAGTATCAATGAGCACATGAACTGCCTTTCCCTTCACAGACGTAGCGACCCTCATTATTCTAAAGTCATACAACCCAGTCATTGCATGAACTGAGACATGAGGTAGGATGGAGCCTTCAGGATACACTTCTACTTCTTGCCCAACTTAGTCGAACACTCAGCAGGATCCATGCTGCTATTTCCAACTCAGTGATGTCCTCTACATCTTCAATTTCCAGTGAAAACAACTGCCTCTTCCCTTTACAAACATGGCCAAAGATGTACTTTTCATCACAATTAAAACATAATTCTTTGCTCCTTCTCTCATCCATTTCAGCTGGGGTGAGTATTTTGGCATTCTTATAAGGCTGTTTTGAACTGGTAACTGCACTATGTACTGATTTGGGCAAGTTTGGGTTAGAATTTTTAAAATTTTGGGTAACATGTGGAGTGAAAGATGGGGTAGCATTTGAGAATTTGGAAAAGGTTTTGGGGTGAGGAAGTAGTCCAGTAAATACTTGTTTCTGGACTAACAGAGTTTTCTCCTGGTTTTTGGCCAAACTCATAGTCTTAGCCAGTGTTCTTGGCCCCAACATCTTCACAGGAAGGCCTATTTCAGGCTTTAGACCTCTAATGAAACAACTAACCACATAACTCTCAGGCAACTCTACTTTAGCAAACAATTCATCAAAAGCATTTATCTTAGTTCAGTACTTTTAACGTAGAGTATAAATATAATATTTTATTAAAATTCATGATTTTAAATAATACATAGAATTCAATGTGAAGAATTTTAAAAATCACCCTCCCACCCACACACAGCATTTTGATCTAGATTAGTAATCACAAAAAATACAAGATACTCCCTCCGATCCAAATCACTATGTAGTCTTGAACGAATCCTACCTGCGTGAGATCCTAAAGGTCTCCCATGGGGTCGTCAAAGAGCTCCTCCCCAAATCTAGTATACAAACACTGAACATAATCTCCCCACCTTGGCCATTCTCTCGTCAACGTGTTCTTCATATAGAACTGGTGCCACTGCAAGGCTTTGCCCTTAAGGCTACATGAAGCCATCCTCACCTTGGAATCTTCATTCACATCTTCCACATCGAAAAACTAATCACATTTATACAACCAGACCATCGTTTGGGAAATTCGAGTTGGAACCTTCGATTATAGGGTTGATATGCCCCTTGTCTCTCTCCCCTGTGATCCCTTGCAACAGGTACACCATTTTCTGCAGGTTCCTCAACTAGTACGTCCCCTGTCCCACTGCCATTACTTGTTAACAATTTTTTATCTCATTCATAGCTTGAGTCACCCTTACATCACTATCGATCACATTTCTGTCATCGAATTCATAACTCCATCCATGGAGGTTTTGAGAGAATCAACTTCCCTACATTATCGCATTGTGATCGCCCATTTCCCCAGGTCAAAAGATCGAATTGCTCTGATACCAATGATGTAACCCAGGATTCCTGAAGGAATCGAGGATCACCTGAGATTAGCCTAAAGGGAATTGACAAGAATTTCCCTTGAAAAATGAACTCAAGAATCCTAATTCAAGCTCAATTACACAAGAAGAGGACTATTATTCAATATCAAATCTTAATTGTTGATTACAATGACGAAGGATCTATATATAGACCATCAGAGTTTGCGCGGGAAAGTTAGTTATAGCTAGCTTTTGGACAAATGGTTGTCACGTGAATAGCATGTGACCTAACAACTTTAAGTCTTTAACCAACTTCCAGCTGCGAGCTTATCAGAGCTACAGAACTAACAAACTGAATTGAATTGGATTAACAAGAATTTAACTAGAATGCAATTGAAATGACTCTAAGTCCTGAGTCGGGGGTCTATCAAAAACCGTCTTTCTACTTCATCTGAGGTAGTGGTATGAACTGCGTACACTTTACCCTCCCCAGACCCCACTTATGTGGGAATACACTGGGTATGTTGTTGCAATTGAAATGACTCTAAAATGAACTGTTGTAATGTATCTACCAATTAGGAGTGTTCAAAATATGAATAGTAAATATATCGAAAAAGTCAAAAGAGGTTCGGCATATATTATATATATGTAAAAAGAATAATTTTAAACATGTATAAACAGTGTATTTTTACCCACCCCATACCCCGGACATGGAAGTACACTACATTGTTATTATAACCAAAGTTACTGAATTCAGTCAAACTCGTAATCAAAGTCCTAGCTCCTCCAACAACACAAATATAGAACATAATAATAAAGCATAAAAGGATAGAATAAATGAATACATACGAGTATAGAAGCCTTGAACTTTCAAATTAGGATTTGAATTTCTGAGAGTTTCAAGTATTCTCACTATCAACGTTGTCTTACCAATACCCTGCACAAAAAACAAAAAGTGTCCGAAAAAAAGGTCGAACCACAAGGATTTATTGTACCAGTTGGAACTCATTTGGTTGGGGAACAAGCTATCCCGGATTAGTTATTTCGGAATTGTTATGCTACCCTTAGGGGTAGTTTGGTGTGAGGTATAAGGTATCATAGTTTTGAGATAAAATGCATTTTATTCTACATTTGATTGAACATATTAGTTACTCCCGTAACGTAAGTATTTATCTCACCATTTAGATCACAGTGATGGAATAAGTTATGAAAAAATTAACATAAACATACACCTTAACTTACTACATTTACACAAATTCCCACCCTTACAAAAATAATTACAAAAATCTCAACTACTTATGCATCTTCGCTGGATGTATCGGGAGCTAATTATATATCTCGATAGACCCAAAATTGAAAAACATATATCGGGTGCTAATTATGCATCTTTACAAAGGAAAACATTTATCTTCATTGGATGTATCGAGAGCTAATTATGTACCTCGACAGACCCAAAATCGAAATTTTCAGTAATTATGCAGAATGTTGGAATTTTCTGTAATTAAACTTCAAACTGTCGGAATTAATGTTGTTTGGCCATAAGTTATCCCACATACACGAAGGAATAACTAATCCCGAGATAACTTGTACCCAACCAAATGACCCCTTAATGTGAGATAAAATAACACTTCAGTCTCGAAATACTAATTCTATGATAAATCGTCCAACCAAACATGAAATAAAATCATTCTAAAAATTAATATCGAGATTAATTATCTCTTATCCCTCGTACTGAAAGAATACGTTGGAAGTGATTAAGAAAAAATACTATGTGATATTAGTAAGGGGAAAAGAGAGAAAGCATACAGCAGGGCCAGTCACAAGGAAGCATTTTCCGCTAGCTGCCGCCATTTTCGAACCGGAAAATTAATGGTTTACACACGGTTCAACACTACATATACTTCGAACCGGCTAAAACCCGAGCCACACTCCAAAAATTACGTAGCCGTTTGGTCATGAATATTTTTTTACAAAAAAATTATTTCACTTTAATGAAAAAAAAAAAAAGTAAAAATTACAGTTCGGCAATGAAAATTCTAAATACAATTTGAAATTGTATTTTAAAAAAACTGAAACAAGAAAAATTTATTTTCACTTTATTCACTTCTACGGTCCTACTTCTCTCACAATATTACAAAAACAACTTTAATTTATATTCGTTATCAAACACAACACTAACTCCAACTTTATTTCTAACTCCAACAAAAAATTATGTTTTCATGATCAAACGGCGAGTAAGATTTTGTTTGATCATGAAAATCATAATTTTTCGAAGTTGGAGTTAGAGTTAAGTTGAAATTGGAGTTGTGTTTGGCCATGAATATAAATTAAAGTTGTTTTTAAAATTATGTGAGAGAAGTAAAACTTATTTTCACTTTTTAAAATACAATTTCGAAATTGTATTTGGAATTTTCATGATCAAACGTATCTTGTTTTTACTTTTTTCGCTAAAATAAAATAATTTTTCAAAAAAAAAAAAAAAAATCATGAAAAAACGGCTATTAATACTCCCACTATTTGCCTCAATTTATATGAATTGATTTATCAAGTTTAAAAAATAAATTTTTTTAAAACTTATGGTATAAAATAAATAAAATATGCATTTTAAAGCTAAAAAAATTTCAAGATAGAAATGTTATTTTTAACCAACTAAAAAGAAAGTAAGTAGGAATTTATTATTCTCTCTACTTTATTTTATGTGTCACTTTTAATCAGATACGAAGTTTAAGAAATAAATGACTTTATAAAATTTATAAAATTATTTCTCTCTTAAAATCACTTTAATGTTTACTTTTTTATTGTATTTTCTTATTAAGCGAGACCTACTGAGGATAAAATACAGATAATGTCATTAAATTATTATCAAATAAAAAAAATATGATACTATTTTAGAACGAACAAAAAAGGAACATGGCACATAAATTGAAACGGAGGGAGTACTTAGGATTCCTAATATTTATTTATTTTTTAATTTTTCACCTAGTGTTTGATATCCGCGCACTTTGAAGCTCCGATTATTCTGGATCGCACTGCAGGGTCATTCTGGGGGTGGCACTCTCAATAAGATTTTCTTCATATCCAGAACTCAAATCCAAGAGATTAATGGTGAAGTAGTCCCACCACTATACCACAATCCATGTTGTTAGTATTCATAGTATTAATACTTCCTTTTTGAGAAAATACATAAAGACCCCCCCTGATCTTGTCCGGATTTTTCAAAAAGACACTTAAACTTTACTTTCGACCTATTACCTACGAATCTTACTTAAATCATTGTAAATACACCATTTTGACCCTCTGCGTGTATACACGTGCAACAGTCGCGTGAAAAGGCTCAAAATTGACTTTTTCTACCAATTAAAAGTTGTCGCGTGTAAATATTTTGATATATAATTTATCTTCTTTTAAAAAATATATATATTTAAAAAAAAAAAAAATCATACACCCCCCCCCCCCACACCCCTATCCACCATTGTCTTCTTCTTCATCACCATAACTCAACAAGAACATCAATTACAACAAAATCAATTAGAGCAATAACAACAACATCATCGTCACCATGACTCTCTTTCTCCTCAATCCTCTCAATTCTACTCACCTTTTACCATCACCATGTTTATTTTCTTCAATTTCAAGTTCTTATTTCAGTTTTTTTTTTTTTAACATTTTGAACAATTTTATAAAACCCAATATATATCCTCTTAAGAAGAATTATAAAGCTCCATTTTAATGGAGTTTTGATGGTACAAAATTAGAAAGCAATACAAAATTAATATAAACACGAAATTGAAAACCACAAAATTAACATTGAAATCCAAAGAGAAATAAAAATATATGGAGAAATCAGCAACTGATGGGGGTGGAGGTGGAGGGAAGCTACTGGACGGGGGAGTGGGGGGAGATGTTGGACGGGGTGGGGGTGGGGGTGGGGTGATAAATAAAATAAAAGGGAAAACTTTATTTAAAAATATAAATAAAATATGAAATTAAATTATTTAACACGTGTCAATATCTGATTGATGCGTGCATTCACTCTTTTTCTTGTGGCTGAAATTCAGCGAAAAATGATGTATTTGCAACGACTTAATTAAAATTCGTGAGGTAATAGGTCGAAAGTAAAGTTTAGGTGTCTTTTTGAAAAATTCGAACAAGATCAAGGGTGTCTTTATTTCATGTTTGGTTTGAAGTATTAGTTATAGCCGGGATTATTTATCTCATCATTTACATCGTAGTGATGGAATAAGTCAATACATGATGGAATAACTAATCCCAAATTATTCCGAAATAACTTTTTCTCAACCAAACAACGTAAAACATTCTCTGTTAAAGATGACTTTATATTCATGCTAGAATTAAAAATCTTTCGTTAAAGATGAAGTACTTCTTATTCCTTCATAATCTTGAGTGGTGCTCCTTCGATATACTTACCCCGTGTTTATATAATACTTTCCTTATTAAGGGAAGTTAGCAAATAAATATTATTAGAGGTTTCTTTATTAAATTATTTATTTATTAATTATTTTTAGAGGTTTCTAAATTTGTTTTTGATACTTTGTGTAGGTTTAATAATAAAAGTTGTATTAGAAAAAAGTTTAATTTTCTCTTGCTTTGTTAAAATAAACAAATAGAAAGAATAGTTTATTTTTAATATAAAGATCAATTAAAATGAAACGAAAAGACCAATAATTATGGCATTTTTTTTGTCTTAATTTATGTGTCGCATTTTATTTTTTAGTATATCTCCAAAAAAAGAAATACATATTTTTATAATTAAAAATAACTTAATGTAGAAATTTTGCTTTTACTTTTGGTGCAATGGTTTATTGTGCTACACTTTGAACTGAGAATCTTTTAGGAAATAGCCTTTTTACCTCTTCGAAGTAAAAGTATGATTTGCATACACTTTATTCTCCCCTAAAATTCACTTACGGGAATTTACTGGTGTGCTGTTGTTGTGCTTTTAGTGTAATGGTTTAGAGTCACACATTAGTTTATAGTATTACTCTATCGGTGTTTTATTATTATTATTATCTAATGGTGTGTTATCTCATTTTGTTGTTTGTTTCTATGTTTTTATGTTTGTTATATTGTTATTTGTCCTGAGCCGGGGGTCTATTAAAAAGAGTCTCTTTACTTCATGTGAGATAGTGGTATGAATTATGTACGTTTTACCCTTCCCGACCTCACTCTGTGGGAATACACTAGGTATGTCGTTATTGTTGATGATGGTTAAAGTCACACATGTGTGTAAGATTTAGGCGTTTGGCATGAGATTTCATGTCTATGATATGAAATCAGGAAATGAAATCAATGGATCATGCGGTTTCATCTCATGAAAATCTCAAATTTTCCAAAAGAACATAATTTAAAAGTTTTCAAATACAAAAATTAATCCACAAGTGTATATTTTGTAAAAAGAATCCCACCATTTATATTATCAATCATTATTTCATATGTAATAAAATTTATAGCTAATATTTATTATTTTTACCAATATATAAACCATTTATATCTTATTTAACCACCACTCTCATCAACATATAACTTCGTTTAGTCATGAGAAATATTCACTTTTTTCTCAAAAAATCTTTTCATCTTATTAAAAATGATGTTTATCTATAAAAGCTCCAAATACAACTTGAAGTTTTATTTGGAAAAGTGAAAACAAGTCTTAACTTATTTTCACTTTTTTCTTATCTCAAATTCACCTTTATAGTTAAACTAGAGGAGCATGACCCGTGTCAGCATGAGCCCGACATTAAGATATTTATTTGTCTTTTCAATCTTGATATATTTAAATAATTTTTTTTAATAAAAGGATTGCATATGTTTTCTAGGATTCATCCGGAATTTAGCATGAGTTCAACATATGTTATTTTAATATGTATTTAGATAATTTAAGTTGTTAACTATTGTAATTTATAATATTTTTATATAATTTTCAAATTAATATAGGTTACTTTTCTTGTCCAAAATTTTGTGGCATTGATAGTCAATTATATTTTAAAAATAATTTAAGTTTTTAATTATTGTGATTTATAATATTTTTCTTCTATTCCAATTTCAATGGCACTAATATAATTTCAAGAGTCGACCAAATATTTTATATCTTTTAAATTTTTTAAGTTATTAATTATTGTGATTTCTAGCATTTTTCATGTAATTTTTTTTTGAAATATATAACATATTAAATTATTTTTAGGTATTTTAAGTTGCTAACTATTGTAATTTGTAATACTTCTTATGTAATTTTTGTCACGCCCCTTTTTTCGCTCGAGGTGGAATCGAAGGGTTTTTCCAATTAAAGTGACGATATTGAATAGGGATTAAATTATTTACAGAGTCGCCACTTGGAATTGAGTTTTGGTGTTCCAAGTCACCCTTTTTTTTTTGAATCCCTAGTCAAAAGGAAATGACTCTTATTTGGTTTGCGAAAAATAAAAAATGGGTAAGAAATTCTGTTGATCGAGGGGAAGGTGTGAGGCACCCCTCGAATCCCGTGGTTCTAGCACGGTCGCTTTTATTGACTTATCTTGACTTAAATTATTTTTAATAAATTATATTAAGGCCTAAATCGCTCATTTTTAATATCTAAAAATTTATCTAAAAACTCTTGTATATTATTTCATATTAAATAAATTGGTGAACGTTGAAAAATATTTGTCAAATTAATTTTAGAAAATATTTACCAAGGTGTATTTTTACATTCTTGTATTTTTAAATGTCTCGAAAAGATGCGTATGCCGCATTCTTTATTGAGACAAAAAATTTAAACGTGTCTAAAATTTACCTAGCGCTAAATACGATGATTCACCACTCATAAATTCGTAACAATTTTTTTTTATTTTTTTATTTTTCGAACCTCAATGACAACAAACATGAATGAACGAAATATATATATATATTAATTAAATAAAATTACTTAAAATTCAAACTAACATAATTAAATAATAGAACGAAGTTGTATCTAACAAAGTTAAATATCACAAAGTTAACAATAAATTTTCATTACCATGTAATAAAATTAACAAATTTACATAATTATTTAGAATTTAATTAAATCATATGTGGGATATAGAAAAATGTCAAAAATAATATCAATATTTAGAAGTCAACTATGACTTCAATTCTTTATTATTCCCATTAATGATAATTTTTCTTCTTTGCTTTTATTTTAATAAAATCAGACTATTTTATTTTGTTACAAGATAAAATATATTTAAGAAATTTATCAACTAATATATGGCGTACATAAAATATAGGTTAATAGTCTTATATAATATATAACACACACACGTGAACAAACAAGAAAAAATTTAAGTGTAAAAAAAAATAAAAAAAATAAAAAAAAATAAAAAAAAATAAAAAAATGGACACAACAGAGCACAAAAATAAAATATTCTGGCGACGGTATCGATTGGAATTCAGCGGTCGGAGAAGGAAGTGAGGTGCGGCAGAGGTTGCGCTAGGCTTCGCCAGCCATGGTTTGATCGGCGTGGAGAAGGGGTAACGGGTACAGGGAAGTCGGAGCGGTGTGAGGTTGGTTTGAAGAACGAGACAATATACGATCTTTTAAATCTTGTTTTTGTCTCACGTAATTCTTGAAGATGACTTCCCTAGTTGGTGAATAATTCTTCTACAAAAAGAAATCTTTGTTGTATGCACAACAAACTCTTCTTTAGTCCATTATAACTTTGATCAACACTTTCATTATTGATATTAGTAATTTTTTTTACTTTTGAAAACAATAATGAAATCAGGAATATAATTTAACAAAAGAAAACTTATTAATGAATAATGATTCACACAATTTTTAATTACACATATTAAAATGATTTACATTCTCATTCAATACTTTTCATAATGTAATTTATGACATAAATAATTTAATTTTGAATCGAAAACCTGTAATTGATTCAAATGGAATACTGCAGAGAAATAGTTGTCACCAGAAACTTCAATCGAAAAACTCTTCTTTGATTTTTCACTTTCATTTTTCTTTTCAGATAAGTTTCTTTTTCTCCCTTTTCTGATAATTTTTACTCTCAGTGTTTTTCTGATGGTCTCTGTGTTCTGATAATCAATCCCAGTTTTCTTTTTCTTTTTTGTCTGTCGTTGTGTTATATAGAGATATAGGAGGAAAAGTTAAGGGAGTTGAGGGGGGTTGAGGGAAATTAGGGATTGGATGGGGTAGTTTCTTTAGGATAGGATAGGAAAATTTTTATTTATTTATTTATTTTAATTTTTTTTATTTTATTTTTTTACATAATAATAATAACAAAAAAAATAATAAATAAATAAATAAGATAATAGTAACAAATAAAATAATAACAATAATAATAATATAATAATAATAATTAATTAATTTTTATATTTCAAAAAATACAATAAAAGTCTAAAAATAGTCAAAAATAAATTATATAATTAAGATAGTACAAAAACTACTAACTTATTTATTTAAAAAGAAAAATATTATTTAAAAAAAAATAAAAAAAAAATAGGAATAAAATAAAATAATATCCTAAAATTAATTTCATTTAATTATTTATATTATATTAAAAATAAAATAATAGTCAAAATAATATATGATTAAATATAAATATAAATATTTAATATCGATAAACAAGTTAAAATTTAGGGAGGATCAAAAATCACGTGTCTACATTTTTGCCCCTCTTTGTGTGAAATTTCGAAGAGTTTTCATACAAAGAAGTAGACAAGATATGATTTTTGACTCTCCAATTATTTGAAAGGTAAAAATAAAAAGAAAAATATGACCGAGTCTTGTTTTTGGACATCCTACCTATCCCGGGTTATAAGGGAATCCGGTCATGAGTAGTTCAAAAGGTAATTTGGTGAGAGAAAAAGTTAAAGTCGAGTGAGATTCCATCGAATTTTTGGTTGACGACTTCTGCTTTTACATTCAATTGACTAATAAAAATCAAAAATAAAATAAAAAAAAATACAAGTAAAAATTGCAATCTCTAGAATCTTGATTCAAATCTTCATGACTTGAACTTGAAAATTTACCCTATTCTTCAGGCGGGCTCCTGAACTTTCTTTTTTTTCACCCTGTTCTTCAGGCGGGCTCCTGGACTTACAATTCTTCACCCTGTTCTTCAGGCGGGCTCCTGACTTGCAACTTCTTCACCCTATTTTCAGGCGGGCTCCTGGACTTACAATTCTTCACCCTGTTCTGGACTTACAATTCTTCACCCTGTTCTTCAGGCGGGCTCCTGAACTTTCTTTTTCTTCACCCTGTTCTTCAGGCGGGCTCCTGGACTTACAATTTTTCACCCTGTTCTTCAGGCTGGCTCCTGACTTGCAACTTCTTCACCCTGTTCTTCAGGCGGGCTCTTGGACTTACAATTCTTCACCCTGTTCTTCAGGAGGGCTCCTGAACTCAAAGCAAATAGTGAAACAGAAAAATAACATCCCATTCTTCAGGAGGGTCCTGGATATAAAATAAATTCCCATTCTTCAGGAGGGTCCTGAGCATAAAAATAAATTCCCATTCTTTAGGAGGGTCCTGAACATAAAATAAATTCCCATTCTTCAGGAGGATCCTGTCCCATTCTTTAGGGAGGTCCTGAGCATAAAACAGATTCCCATTATTCAGGAGAGTCCTGTCCCATTCTTCAGGAGGGTCCTGAGCACAAAATAAATTCCCATTCTTCAGGAGGATCCTGTCTCATTCTTCAGGAAAGTCCTGTGCATAAAACAGATTTCCATTATTCAGGAGGGTCCTGTCCCATTTTTCAGGAGGGTCCTGAGCACAAAATAAATTCTCATTCTTCAGGAGGATCCTGTTCCATTCTTCAGGGAGGTCCTGAGCATAAAACAGATTCCCATTATTCAGGAGGGTCCTGTCCCATTATTCAGGAGGGTCCTGTCCCATTCTTCAGGAGGGTCCTGAGCACAAAATAAATTCCCATTCTTCAGGAGGGTCCTGAGCACAAAATAAATTCCATACAACACACATAAAATTTTGCCCCAGTTTGTACTGAAAAAATTTATGTGTTACTGGATCTTAATATATCTCGCAAAGAATAAAGTTTATCATGACCGAGATCCAGTATCGGATGTTGTAATCATGCTTCTTGCATTGAGTGAAATGTGAAATTGCATCCTTTATCTGAAAATAATCATTTCATCTCTGTTCCAAACAAAGAAAAATTGTGAGTTTTAGAACATGTGGTGGTTGGTTTGTGGAATTTGGCTTTTAAAGTGGCCGCTCTCGCACTTATCAGGCTCAACTCTTTTCCAATCCATGATAATATTCATTGAATTGTTATACCTTTAACTCTGAATTCTGGCTACCGAGATCCTCAACTCAAATCATATTTCTTTACTTTGAAATGTTGTCTCTGTACATCGACCCTTTGTCTTGCTTTGTACCTTTAAAGGAGTTGGTAGAGAGTTTGGAGTCTTTTCTGACTCGACCTGATGTGAATTTGACTCAAAAGACAACAAAAAAAAATTTTGTTTGATGACAAAGACACAAAAATCAAAAATAAAAATAAAACAAAAATAAAAAGACAATAAATATCTCTTTTTCAAAACAAAAAGAAAACTTATCTGAATGTGGAAATCGATTCTGGTGATTATGACATGCATTTTGAATAAAACAACCAGATCTACCCACACCAATCATTACAACTTTTGTCCACATATTGAGCTTGAAATTAAGCCAATCTTGAATTTGTTCCTTATTGATAATAACCTTTCTTAAGCTAGTGACACCTCAATGGGTTTTTGCCAACGAGCCTATCTCTTTTTCATTTTCGTCTCAGCTCACAGTCGTCTTATGATGCCCGAAAGGGTTTTCACCAATAAGACTCTCTCATTTTCATTTTTTCATCACTTTGCTTTTAATAAACACCCAAAATATGAAATATCATGCACTCATAATATGTTTAGCCTTGACATTCTCAAAGATTAATCCAAAGGTCTTTCTTTGGTTGTAACTTGGCTTTCGGATAGGGTTATAAAGAAAGGTAGGCATGAGGCTCAAAAAATTTATATAACATTGGGTGAAACATACAACTTTTGAAATCGATTTTTTTAAGAAAATAAATTTTTGCCCCAGTTTCATTTCATTCTGGGTAATTTGAATTTTTTTCTGGTTAGACCGAACCCCGGAGTAGGGCTGACTACGTATCTTGTCATAGCAAGAATCAGGTCAAACGTAGTTCATGAAACATCATTCTTTTGTTTGATTTTGAATTTTTGATTGATTTGTCTTTTTTTTTAACACTTTTTTTTTTAATTTGATTCCAAAAGAGGGGTTCGAAGAAAAATAAAAGCTCAAAGGGGTAAGCAAAGGTTTATATATTATTCAGATAGTAGAACAAAATGCCTTCATCATTTCAATCTTTAAAAATATAAGTACAAAACATACATAACATAATTGTACATGAATATCATACATAATATCTTTTAACTGCATCAGCATTGACCGGCATTCCTTCCATTTTTCCTTCTACATCAGTCAGATATAACGCGCCATTAGGTAACACTTTCTTTACCATGAATGGCCCATGCCAATTAGGAGAAAATTTGCCTTTGGCTTCAATCTGATGAGGAAGGATGCGTCTTAGTACTAACTGACCAACTTCAAAATGTCTGTAACGCACCTTTTTATTATATGCTCGTGCCATTCTCTTCTGATATAGTTGTCCATGACATACTGACGCCAATTTTTTTCATCAATCAAGCTTAATTGCTCCAAACGAGTCTTGACTCATTGGTCTTCATCAATTTCAGCTTCCACAACTACTCGAAGAGATGGAATCTCAATCTCTGCAGGTATAACTGTTTCAGTTCCATACACTAACAAGTAAGGAGTTGCACCAATTGAAGTCCGAACAGTAGTACGATAACCCAACAAAGCAAAAGGTAATTTTTCATGCCATTGTCGGGAACCTTGCACCATCTTACGGAGTATTTTCTTTAAATTCTTGTTGGCAGCTTCTACAGCTCCATTCGCCTTTGGACGATAAGGAGTTGAATTTCGATGCATAATCTTAAATTGTTGGCACACTTCTTGCATCAGATGGCTATTGAGATTCGCAGCATTATCCGTGATAATTATCTTTGGAATGCCGAAACGACAAATGATGTTGGAGTGAATAAAATCAACCACAACTTTCTTGGTCACTGACTTGAAAGTCATTGCTTCTACCCATTTCGTGAAATAATCAATGGCTACCAAGATGAAACTATGTCCATTCGAGGCCTTTGGTTCAATTGGTCCAATTACGTCCATTCCCCAAGCCATAAAAGGCCATGGAGCAGTCATTGTATGCAACTCAGATGGAGGGGAATGTATCAAGTCTCCATGTACCTCGCATTCATGACATTTACGAACAAAATTGATGGAATCTCGCTCCATGGTGAGCCAATAATAACCTGCTTGGAGTATTTTCTTTGCCAAAACATACCCACTCATGTGTGGTCCACAAATCCCAGAATGTACTTTAGTCATGATTTTTTACGCTTCTTTAGCATTTACACACCTCAGAAGTCCCAAATCAGGAGTCCTCTTATACAAGATTTCTCCACTTAAGAAAAATCCACTAGACAAATGTCGAATGGTTCTCTTTTGATTACCATAAGCATGTACAGGATACTTCCCAGTCTGAATATATTCTTTGATATCATAGAACCAAGGCTCCCCATCAAATTCTTCTTCAACCACATTACAATATGCATGTTGATCATGAATCTGTATATGCAAAGGGTCAATATAAGTTTTATCGGGATGTTGAAGCATCGAAGATAAAGTCGCCAAAGCATCAGCAATCTCATTATGAGCTCTGGGAATGTGTTTGAACTTTACTAATGCAAATCGTTGACAAAGATCTTGCAAACAACTTCTATATGGTGGGAGTTTCGAATCACGAGTCTCCCAATCTCCTTGGATTTGGTGGACTAATAAATCTGAATCTCCTAATACCAATAATTCTTGGACCCCCATGTCAATGGCTAATCTCAATCCCAGAATACAAGCTTCGTAGTCTGCCATATTATTGGTACAGTAGAATCGAAGTTGGGCTGTTATGGGATAATATTGTCCTGATTCAGAAATAAGAACTGCTCCTATCCCCACTCCTTTTATATTAGCAGCTCCATCAAAGAACAACTTCCAGCCTGAATGGCAATCTTCTGAAACAAACTCATCAACATACAATACCTCTTCATCTGTAAAATAAGTCTTCAATGGCTCATACTCCTGATCAATAGGATTTTCATCCAAATGATCCGCCAAGGCTTGAGCTTTCATTGCAGTTCGTGTCACATAAACAATATCAAACTCTATGAGCAACATCTGCCATTTCGCGAGTCTGCCTGTGGGCATAGGCTTATGAAAGATGTACTTTAAAGGATCCATACGAGAGATGAGGTAAGTAGTATAAGATGACAAGTAATGTTTCAACTTTTGAGCTACCCAAGTTAACGCGCAGCACGTTTTCTCAAGAAGAGTGTACTTAGCCTCATAAGTGGTAAACTTTTTGCTGAGGTAGTAGATGGCTTGTTCTTTTCTTCCTGTGACATCATGTTGACCCAATACACAACCAAAAGAATTATCTAAAACAGATATGTACAATATCAAGGGTCGGCCTGACTCTAGAGGAACCAAAATAGGCGGATTCGACAAGTGTCTCTTAATTCTGTCAAATGTCTCTTGACATTCTTCAGTCCATTCAACTTTAACATTCTTCTTCAACAACTTGAATATTGGCTCGCAAGTTGTCGTAAGCTGAGCAATGAATCTACTGATATAATTCAACCTTCCAAGTAAACTCATCACCTCCGTTTTATTTTTCGGTGGAGGTAAATCTTGGATAGCTTTTATTTTTGAAGGATCTAACTCAATACCACGTCGACTGACTATAAAACCCAAAAGTTTTCCTGACGGAACTCCAAATACACATTTTGCTGGATTAAGTTTGAGATCATACCTCCGAAGCCTTTCAAAGAATTTTCTCAAATCTTTGATATGATCAGATTGCTCTCTCGACTTAATGATCACGTCATCCACATAAACTTTAATTTCTTTGTGCATCATGTCATGAAACATTGTGGTCATTGCCCTCATGTAAGTTGCCCCAGCATTCTTTAATCCAAAAGGCATAACTCTATAACAATATGTCCCCCATGGAGTAATAAATGATGTCTTTTCCGCATCTTCTGGATCCATAATGATCTGGTGATACCCCGCATAACAATCCACAAAAGAAGCAAGATCATGTTTGGCACAATTGTCCAATAAAATATGAATATTGGGAAGTGGAAAATTATCTTTCGAACTTGCTTTATTTAAATCGCGATAATCGACACACATCCAAACTTTGCCATCCTTCTTTGGAACAGGGACAATATTTGCCAACCAAGTAGGATACTGGGCCACTTGAATGACTTTAGCCTCAAGTTGTTTAGTAATTTCCTCTTTAATTCTTACACTCATGTCAGTTTTGAGTTTTCTTAACTTTTGCTTGACAGGAGGAAAAGCAGGATCAATTGGCAACTTGTGAACTACCAAATCAGTGCTTAAACCGGGCATATCATCATAAGACCACGCAAAGATGTCTTTATACTCATGCAAAGCTTCAATTATAGCTTTCTTTTGTTGTGGTTGAACATGTACACTTATCTTAGTCTCCCTAATATTTCCAAGATCTCCTAAATTGATCGCCTCAGTTTCTTCCAAATTGGGATTTGTCTTATTCTCAAAATGTTTGAAGTCTTTGCTTATATCCTCAAATGTCTCCTCTTCATCGTATTCAACCTCCTTATTCATTATTTCAAAATTAGATTGGTTTTTTAACTCTGGTGAATAATTCTTCATGCATGTCATATCATTAGAATCGGCATAGAAAGAACTGTATGGTAGAAAATAAATAAATAAAAATCAGACTTAAAATAAAATGAAGGAAAACTGTGCTTTATTAGAAACATAGATAGAAAGAGTTTTAACCTAAAATACCAGATTTAAAGTTCTGAATTATAATCCTAGAATGATTTAAATTACAGGAATAAAAACAAACAAACTACTAAGACTGTAAGAAAACAAACAAACTACCAAGACTCTTTTATAATAGGGAGAGGAGTGGCCTCCCAATTGTTAAGCTGGACATCAGGGCCGACAAACTGCACATCTTCATTACTGGTACCTTCCCCAATTTCAACCATATCAACTTCAATGAACATATTCTGAAAAAGGCCAATCAACTCTGTATCATCATCATTCATTGATTTTGCAACAGGTAACTTGGAGGATCCAACAACACTGAATTTGATGAAAGACTCATAAAGTGGCGGTATAGGCTTGGCAAGTGACCACGACTCTTTCTTACGCTTTTTAGACTTCTTTATATCTTCAGCAGTAGGCTCGTATCCCAGACCAAAAGTACCAAAGTTCTCATAGAGGTTTACTGGATGAACTATGCCTTGCAAAAACATCCCTAGACCTTTTCCTGGTTCGAAGCCATGCTTCAACATTTCATTCACTACCATAACAGATGTAGAGGACAATTGTGGTCTTGCGATGAGATTCCCCTCGAGGATATACTCAATAGACACTACCTCAGAAGCTTGATGAATTAACACATTGGCAGTATCTGCTTCGATGGAAGAAATAGAGTAGTCTTTATACATTGATAAGTCTCCTTCACCATGAACCACTATCTCTTGCCTGTCACATTCGAATTTGACCATTTGATGCAACGTTGATGCGACTGCTTTAGCCCTATGAATCCATAGCCTTCCCAATAACATATTGTATGAAGCATCAATGTTCAGTACTTGAAAATCCATAGCAAAATCCACAGGCCCAATTGTCAATATGAGTTCTATTTCACCAATGGCATCAGTTTTTGATCCGTCAAAACCTTTGACGCACACATTGTTAGGTCGGATTCTTTCCACATTAACATTTAACTTTTGTAAAGTTGACATAGGACAAATGTTAGCGCCTGATCCTCCATCAATTAACACTCGAGTGATGATGGAATGTTCGCATTTCACAGAAATGTACAGACCTTTGTTATGCTCCGTACCTTCTATAGGCAATTCATCGTCTGAAAAAGTAATTTTATTTGCTTCAAGGATCCTTCCAACAACTTTTTCCAACTGATTTACTCTAATCTCACTAGGAACACATGCTTCATTAAGAATCTTCATTACAGCCTTGCGGTGTTCCTCTGAATGTATCAATAAAGACAACAAAGAAATCTGTGTTGGTGTCTTCTTTAACTGTTCTATAACAGAATATTCTGGCAATTTCATTTTCTTTAAGAATTCTTCAACTTCTTCATCAGTGACAGGCTTCTTGACTGTCATTCGTTCTTCACCACCTTGTTTATTCTTTCTTAATTCTACTGGAGCGTAACATCTTCCAGATCGAGTTAATCCCCCTACTTCATCTACATCTTCAGTCACTTCTTTCCCCTTGTGCATCACCACAACGCGATCATAATTCCAAGGGACCGCCTTGGTATCAACCATAGGCAGCTGTGACATTGGTTTAATAACAATAGGAGCTACAAGAGCTCCTTTTATGATTAAAGAGGCTTATTGGATCTTTCGGGAATAATGAGTTTCGGTTTTATTTGACTTGACCCAATATTTTCTGAAATCTCTTTCCCCATCACCAAGGGATCATTCGATAATTCGGGTTTTGCTATCACCACCTCCGCTTCTGCAGGCTTTTCTTTCGTTAAATCTACAGCATTTGCTGATTTTTCCGAATCAGTTTTAATTTTAATGATCGGCTTAAAGGGAATCGTAGCATCTTCACCACTGAGTATCACATCGAGCATATTTGTTTCATTATGATCTGGCAACGGATTTTGATTGACATTTGGAGTGCCTGGACTTTCTACCATAATCTGTTGGGTATTAATCAACTCTTGAATGGATCTTTTCAGATACCAACATTTCTCTGTGTCGTGCCCTGGGGCATCAGAACAGTATTCACATCTTCTAGAATAGTCTAAATTCTTCGGAGGAGGATTCGGGATCCTTCTCTCAATTGGGTTTAGAACATTCATTTTTCTCAGTCTATGAAATAAACTGGTGTAAGATATCCCAATAGGAATGAAAGTATCTTTTAGCATGTTATCCCTTTTGAATTCTGCTCTAGGCCAAAAATTAGACCTTGGAGGGCCTCTTTGAACTTGCGGGGCCATTGGATGATTTTGGATTGCTGGTGTACGCCACTGCGGGTAAGAAGGACCTCGAGCATATGGTTGTGTATTGTAAATAGGATATTGGGGGGATGGAACAAAATATAATGGATTCTGCGCGTATGGTTGACACGCACCTCTCCAATTTTGTCGTGGACCTGCCATGACAGTTGCTACATCCTCTTTTCTTTTCTTTCCCCCAAAACTTCCTGTACCACTTTGAATTGCCTGTGTTGTTGCTTTCAAAGCGGCTTGGCTGATGATCTTTCTTGATTTGATTCCATTTTCTTCCATCTCTCCAACTTTGATAACTTCTGCAAATGTGCTTCCGATAGTAGAGAGCAAATGATGGAAATAATCAGGTTCTTGTGCTTGCAGAAAAATATCAATCATTTCAGATTCTTTTATCGATGGTCTAACTCTTGAAGCCTGCTCTCTCCATCTGACAGCATATTCTCGAAAACTTTCAGTCATCTTTTTTCTCATGTTGGCAAGCGTAGTGCGATCTGGCACTATCTCAATGTTATACTGAAATTGTTGAACGAAATCTCGAGCCATGTCGTCCCACATGTGCCAATGGGAAATGTCTTGGTCAATGAACCATTCAGAAGCTATCCCTGTAAGGCTTTCTCCAAAGTACGCCATCAATAATTCTTCTTTTCCTCCTGCTCCTCTTAATTGATTGCAAAACTTTTTCAAATGAGCTATAGGATCGCCGTGTCCTTCATATTTGTCAAATTTTGGCATTTTGAACCCTATCGGCAAATGGACATCAGGAAGCATACATAAATCCTTATATGAAACACTTTTTGGTCCACCTACTCCTTGCATATTTCTCATACTTTGTTCCAGGCTTCTAACTTTTCTAGCCATCTCCTCCCGTTCTTCATTCTTAACAATCTTCTCAATCACGATAGGAGTATCGCGTTGATGAACATGATAATGTGGATTTTGTGATTTGAAAGTTATTTCAGGAGGATATAACATATCATGATTTGGTTTTCCCATATTCTTTGGTATTGTCGGTTGAATACTTGCAGTAGCTGGCGCTACAGAAGTAAAAAGTGGGTTATTTGCGACAGATGGATTTGGTGGGCGCACGGTAGAAGTACCAGCAACTCCAGACATATTAGCAAATGGGCCAAATCCTGGTGGGTAAAATGGATCACTAGTTTGAGCTGGGTCAGAATTTGGATCATTTGAAGTTGAAAGTCCAGGGATTGAAGAAGACGGGGCTTGTCCATTCAACCAAGCTTTGTACATCTCCGCCATCTATTGTTTTAATGCCTTTATTTCTTCCATTGATGTTACTTCCTGCGAAATCAACTGATTCTGCTCTTCTTCACTATCAGACCCTATATCTTCTCTGTGAGTCATTCTTCTTTTACCCTTGTATCTGGTATTATACGGATGTGATGCCAGTTTAAACCACAAACCAACCACCAATTATTTTATCTGTTTGTTATCAAGTAGCAAACGGGTGAGTGTTATATATTTAACAAATTATAATTCCACGTTATATGTCATGTTTCTATATGCATTTCCCAACCTATCATGGAAGCTTTGTGTTTCATCCCGGCTTTTCTAGGCATATTTTCAAAAATTATGATCGAACCTTTTGGAAGGTTTCCTACGTATCATGTCAGGACATGAATCAGATCTTGCGTAGTTCGGTAGGAATTTAACAAAATTGTTTTGTCTTTTTTTTTTATTATTATTATTGAAGAAAATAAATAAAGTAAGTGAAATAAAACATATGTAATATATATAAAAATAAACAGCCAACTTCATTACATTCTATAATATAAATACGATAAAATAACTGACCCAACTCCTAAAATAAAACCTACTAACTGACATCTGAAAACTAAAAGACATAATATCTAAACAAGAAATTTTTAAAACTGAAAATGAAAAACTATGACAAAGAAAACAATGATCCATTCAAGGAGATTTCGATTTAATATGTCCTCCCAAACTCAAATATATGTCCTCCAATGAAGTAGTGAGTCGCTGTGCGAAAGCTGGTACTTGTGCCAAAAAGTCCTCACAATCCAACTGCTGATAATCTAAACCCATTCTGGCAGTATCCTGCGCTACACGGTGGACTTTCCCTCGAAGAGAACTGAAAGCCTGATCCCATTCCTGGGCCTGTCGATCTCGGAAATCAACCATCTCTCTTGCACGTTGTTCACGAGCAGAAACAACCTCCAACTGTTCTCGCAATATTCCTTTTTCACGAATCCACTGAGATCTCTCTCGATCAAATTCTTCTTGCATATTCTTTTCAACTTCTTGAAGTTGTTGTCGGCGAGATGCGGCAAGTTCTGCAACATGTGACCCCTTAGTGGTAGCAAACTTGATTTGTCCCCGAAGCGCAACCTCAATAGCTGCTGACTTAGCTTTCTTTTCAGAAAATTCCCTTTGTTGTTCGTCTATTTTTGCCCTGGCATGCTGTAATTCTTCTCTCAGAACTTGGTTGACTTCATGATGTTCTCGCATGGCTCTTTCAATTCCTATCCTGATTGCAGCTTCCTGATCTATAGGTCCCTTAACCGATCTTTCTGGTCTGACTGAAGGACTTGACTGTTCTTCAAACCATTCCTGGTAATCTGGGTGCACTTCTCCTTTCTCACACTCTATGACCATCGTTTCAATTCCCATAATTCGGCGACCTTCCCAAATCTGCTGGGCTAAATCTTCTGGAAGTGAAATCTCTGGTCTGACCTCAAATACGAACTCAGCCATGTCTTCCGTTATGGGAATTATTTGATGCCTGCCTAGCTGACGTAGAACTCTCAATGGAACATACGGTTGAACACCTCTAATACCCATTAATAACAAGAACGGACGAATGACAGAACTATATATGACTTGCCTCCAAGGGAACCAATGAAGATTCCATTTGATTTTATCTGTTGTCAAAGAACGAAAAAGTTTAACCCAATCTCCAATTTCTTTTGGACATTTATATTTCTCCACCCTTTCCTCTTAATCGTTGATGCGATTAAATCGCTCGGGATTTAACCTTGTCAATGTAGGACGTTGATAAAGATGCTCCACAATCCACATCTGTAACAAGATATTACATCCCTCGAAAAAACTTTTTCCTTTCTGACAAACAGTCAGAGCACGGTAAATATCAGCTAGGATCATTGGTATCATGGTGTAATCTTTCTTAATCAGTATCTGTACCACTCCCGCTAAACGAATATTAATTTTTTCTTCACTTCTTGGAAATACCATAGTGCCTAAAAAGGCTACCATGAATGCAAATCGTCTGTGAATTTTCCAAGCCTCAAAACTTCCCTTATTACAAAGTTCTTTACCGTACTTTTGAAACCCTTCTTGCTTTCCATATCTGTCATACAAAAACTGCAAGGAAACCCAACCTTTTTTCATTGATTCTTCTTTTGTGTTCCTTATGTTCATGAGCTTGCAAAATTTGTTTATCGAAATAAGTCTTGGGGCTATAAGTTTCTTCCGATGCATATCACCATATCCAACATAGCCTGCTATCTCTTCTAAAGTAGGTGTCAACTCAAAATCTGAAAAGCGGAATACATTATTCTTCGGGTCCCAGAAATTCAGTAATGCAACAATCACCTCCCTATTAGGGTTGATTCTCATGATACTCGTCAAAAAACCCAAATACTTATGTATTTCGCCATAATCGAATGTATCCATTGCATTCCACCATAACCAAAGTTGCAGAGGGGTACAATCCACAACCTGAAGCGGTACACTCCCATCTTTCTTTCTCTTTGGACGCTTTCCACGAACAGGGGGGGACATTTTATACCTATTGAAAGGGACATAAGATTAATAAATATCTAAACTTAGACAAAACTTAATTTATTAATTTTGAAAAGAATTTATAACTTAACTTGTAAAACCTAGTGCGACCATTATTTAAACTTAGTTGCAAAGAACAATTTTATCAAAAATCAAAGTGAGAGAAACAAGATTGATAATATTATTTTTTATGTAAATTGACTCTATCAAAAACTTTTCTATAACAGACTTCTAGACAATTTTATCTATATGTTTGAAGACAATATTCCCTAAGTGCAAAATAAAATAAAAGGACTCAAAAATAAAGAAAAATAGTATGACCGTTTTATGTATGAAGTTGTATAAAATTTTCAGTCTCACGATCCTAAAGGTTCAGGACTTGTTAAAATTGATATATATATATATATTTTTTAAAAAAAACTTAGCCTCATGATCCCTAAAGATTCTGGGCTGTTAAGATTTATATATTTTTATTTATTTTTGTAAAAACTTAGCCTCATGATCCTTAAAGATTCCAGGCTATTAAAATATATATTTATTTTATTATTGTTATTTTTTTTTTTGTAAAACCTTAGCCTCATGATCCCTAAAGATTCCGGGCTATTGAAATATATTTTTTTTTTTGTAAAACCTTAGCCTCATGATCCCTAAAGATTCAGGGCTATTAAGATATATATAAAAATTGGACTTGAGAATTAGAAAAATAATTATGAAAGTAATCATATTTTCAAAATATTTTCCAACAAATCTATGAATAATTTTTTAAAAGATAGGGTCGTATCCTGGGAAGGACTTCCTACGTATCTCACTAAGAGTGAGAATCAGACCCCCGTAGTTCATAAAGATTGTAAAAACTATGTTGCTGCATATTTAAAAAATTTCTTTATTTTAAAAATAAAAATTTTCTTTCAAAAATGATTAACTAAATTTGAGAATAAATTAATTTCTCGTATTTTAAAATTGCCTAAAGCCGGTCAACAAATAAATAGTCTTCCAAGCAAATGTCAAAGAGCATGTAGGATGCACATGTTGGTCTTTATAAATTAGGTCACCTGTCCTAGACAGACCCGGCCCCTGTGCCGAGTCCCGCTAAGTCAAATGCATATGATGCAAATAAAGCGGTACCTAATAGGGATAATCAGATTCTGAGTTTTCAGTTTTTCTAAGTTTAAACCTAATAGGGATAGGTGTCTAGACTGGCTTACCCGAGCGGACACTCGAGCCGGGGAGGGACAACTTGGTCGGTAGCAGGGCAACACCGCCTTCGTTGTCGATCCGAACCCCGCCTAACATGTGTGACTATATCCTTCACCAGGTGCCTTGACACTCCAGCTATCTCAAAAAGAAGGTGGGATGCATATGCTGCATTCCCTCTATCCTATTTCAGAGACTCAGAGGGGGTACGCAAGAGAAGACAATATATAATACAGTTCAAATAATATCAAAGCAGTAAATGAGCGACAAGTAGCACATAAGACCAATAAACACATTATAAAATAATTAAAACAAGTAAAGTCAATATCAAAGCTCGAATTCTTATTTATTCCCCAGCAGAGTCGCCAGAGATATCACGCCCCTTTTTTCGCTCGAGGTGGAATCGAAGGATTTTTTCAATTAAAGTGACGATATTGAATAGGGATTAAATTATTTACAGAGTCGCCACTTGGAATTGAGTTTTGGTGTTCCAAGTCACCCTTTTTTTTTGAATCCCTAGTCAAAAGGAAATGACTCTTATTTGGTTTGCGAAAAACAGAAAATGGGTAAGGAATTCTGTTGATCGAGGGGAAGGTGTGAGGCACCCCTCGAATCCCGTGGTTCTAGCACGGTCGCTTTTATTGACTTATCTTGACTTAAATTATTTTTAATAAATTATATTAAGGCCTAAATCGCTCATTTTTAATATCTAAAAATTTATCTAAAAACTCTTGTATATTATTTCATATTAAATAAATTGGTGAACGTTGAAAAATATTTGTCAAATTAATTTTAGAAAATATTTACCAAGGTGTATTTTTACATTCTTGTATTTTTAAATGTCTCGAAAAGATGTGTATGCCGCATTCTTTATTGAGACAAAAAATTTAAACGTGTCTAAAATTTACCTAGCGCTAAATACGATGATTCACCACTCATAAATTCGTAACAATTTTTTTTTATTTTTTTATTTTTCGAACCTCAATGACAACAAACATGAATGAACGAAATATATATATATATATTAATTAAATAAAATTACTTAAAATTCAAACTAACATAATTAAATAATAGAACGAAGTTGTATCTAACAAAGTTAAATATCACAAAGTTAACAATAAATTTTCATTACCATGTAATAAAATTAACAAATTTACATAATTATTTAGAATTTAATTAAATCATATGTGGGATATAGAAAAATGTCAAAAATTATATCAATATTTAGAAGTCAACTATGACTTCAATTCTTTATTATTCCCATTAATGATAATTTTTCTTCTTTGCTTTTATTTTAATAAAATCAGACTATTTTATTGTCACGCCCCAAAATTCCATCGGGTCGGACTGGCACCCGAAGCCGAGAAGGCCCGGGAGAACCCGTTCAATACCTATACTTTCACATTTACATTACTTATGAAAATTAGAAATTTGGGCAGCACTTCGTTGCATATAGAAGGATCTAATTACCTGTATCAGCACAACACGCACAAATATATATATATAATACTTGGCCATCGGGGCCACCACATATACAGATATAACATCACTATATAAACATCCATGACTTTACCCTTCCTTATGTCTACAAAGCCTCTAGGATATACATGACATAACTAGGGTCGGGACAAACCCCCGCCCACACATGACTCCTGTACAATAACAAAACATAAGGAACCGACTCGGAAAGCTCCGAAGCAAACTGGAGATCACCAACAATAGCTGTATGGCCTGGCTCCTACTTGTGCGGTGTATGAGCTGAGGTACCTGTGCCTGCAGCATGAGATGCAGGTCCCCGTGGGGGACGTCAGTACGAAATATGTACTGAGTTAGTACTAACTGACCAACTTCAAAATGTCTGTAACGCACCTTTTTATTATATGCTCGTGCCATTCTCTTCTGATATAGTTGTCCATGACATACTGACGCCAATTTTTTTCATCAATCAAGCTTAATTGCTCCAAACGAGTCTTGACTCATTGGTCTTCATCAATTTCAGCTTCCACAACTACTCGAAGAGATGGAATCTCAATCTCTGCAGGTATAACTGTTTCAGTTCCATACACTAACAAGTAAGGAGTTGCACCAATTGAAGTCCGAACAGTAGTACGATAACCCAACAAAGCAAAAGGTAATTTTTCATGCCATTGTCGGGAACCTTGCACCATCTTACGGAGTATTTTCTTTAAATTCTTGTTGGCAGCTTCTACAGCTCCATTCGCCTTTGGACGATAAGGAGTTGAATTTCGATGCATAATCTTAAATTGTTGGCACACTTCTTGCATCAGATGGCTATTGAGATTCGCAGCATTATCCGTGATAATTATCTTTGGAATGCCGAAACGACAAATGATGTTGGAGTGAATAAAATCAACCACAACTTTCTTGGTCACTGACTTGAAAGTCATTGCTTCTACCCATTTCGTGAAATAATCAATGGCTACCAAGATGAAACTATGTCCATTCGAGGCCTTTGGTTCAATTGGTCCAATTACGTCCATTCCCCAAGCCATAAAAGGCCATGGAGCAGTCATTGTATGCAACTCAGATGGAGGGGAATGTATCAAGTCTCCATGTACCTCGCATTCATGACATTTACGAACAAAATTGATGGAATCTCGCTCCATGGTGAGCCAATAATAACCTGCTCGGAGTATTTTCTTTGCCAAAACATACCCACTCATGTGTGGTCCACAAATCCCAGAATGTACTTTAGTCATGATTTTTTACGCTTCTTTAGCATTTACACACCTCAGAAGTCCCAAATCAGGAGTCCTCTTATACAAGATTTCTCCACTTAAGAAAAATCCACTAGACAAATGTCGAATGGTTCTCTTTTGATTACCATAAGCATGTACAGGATACTTCCCAGTCTGAATATATTCTTTGATATCATAGAACCAAGGCTCCCCATCAAATTCTTCTTCAACCACATTACAATATGCATGTTGATCATGAATCTGTATATGCAAAGGGTCAATATAAGTTTTATCGGGATGTTGAAGCATCGAAGATAAAGTCGCCAAAGCATCAACAATCTCATTATGAGCTCTGGGAATGTGTTTGAACTTTACTAATGCAAATCGTTGACAAAGATCTTGCAAACAACTTCTATATGGTGGGAGTTTCGAATCACGAGTCTCCCAATCTCCTTGGATTTGGTGGACTAATAAATCTGAATCTCCTAATACCAATAATTCTTGGACCCCCATGTCAATGGCTAATCTCAATCCCAGAATACAAGCTTCGTATTCTGCCATATTATTGGTACAGTAGAATCGAAGTTGGGCTGTTATGGGATAATATTGTCCTGATTCAGAAATAAGAACTGCTCATATCCCCACTCCTTTTATATTAGCAGCTCCATCAAAGAACAACTTCCAGCCTGAATGGCAATCTTCTGAAACAAACTCATCAACATACAATACCTCTTCATCTGTAAAATAAGTCTTCAATGGCTCATACTCCTGATCAATAGGATTTTCATCCAAATGATCCGCCAAGGCTTGAGCTTTCATTGCAGTTCGTGTCACATAAACAATATCAAACTCTATGAGCAACATCTGCCATTTCGCGAGTCTGCCTGTGGGCATAGGCTTATGAAAGATGTACTTTAAAGGATCCATACGAGAGATGAGGTAAGTAGTATAAGATGACAAGTAATGTTTCAACTTTTGAGCTACCCAAGTTAACGCGCAGCACGTTTTCTCAAGAAGAGTGTACTTAGCCTCATAAGTGGTAAACTTTTTGCTGAGGTAGTAGATGGCTTGTTCTTTTCTTCCTGTGACATCATGTTGACCCAATACACAACCAAAAGAATTATCTAAAACAGATATGTACAATATCAAGGGTCGGCCTGACTCTAGAGGAACCAAAATAGGCGGATTCGACAAGTGTCTCTTAATTCTGTCAAATGTCTCTTGACATTCTTCAGTCCATTCAACTTTAACATTCTTCTTCAACAACTTGAATATTGGCTCGCAAGTTGTCGTAAGCTGAGCAATGAATCTACTGATATAATTCAACCTTCCAAGTAAACTCATCACCTCCGTTTTATTTTTCGGTGGAGGTAAATCTTGGATAGCTTTTATTTTTGAAGGATCTAACTCAATACCACGTCGACTGACTATAAAACCCAAAAGTTTTCCTGACGGAACTCCAAATACACATTTTGCTGGATTAAGTTTGAGATCATACCTCCGAAGCCTTTCAAAGAATTTTCTCAAATCTTTGATATGATCAGATTGCTCTCTCGACTTAATGATCACGTCATCCACATAAACTTTAATTTCTTTGTGCATCATGTCATGAAACATTGTGGTCATTGCCCTCATGTAAGTTGCCCCAGCATTCTTTAATCCAAAAGGCATAACTCTATAACAATATGTCCCCCATGGAGTAATAAATGATGTCTTTTCCGCATCTTCTGGATCCATAATGATCTGGTGATACCCCGCATAACAATCCACAAAAGAAGCAAGATCATGTTTGGCACAATTGTCCAATAAAATATGAATATTGGGAAGTGGAAAATTATCTTTCGAACTTGCTTTATTTAAATCACGATAATCGACACACATCCAAACTTTGCCATCCTTCTTTGGAACAGGGACAATATTTGCCAACCAAGTAGGATACTGGGCCACTTGAATGACTTTAGCCTCACGTTGTTTAGTAATTTCCTCTTTAATTCTTACACTCATGTCAGTTTTGAGTTTTCTTAACTTTTGCTTGACAGGAGGAAAAGCAGGATCAATTGGCAACTTGTGAACTACCAAATCAGTGCTTAAACCGGGCATATCATCATAAGACCACGCAAAGATGTCTTTATACTCATGCAAAGCTTCAATTATAGCTTTCTTTTGTTGTGGTTGAACATGTACACTTATCTTAGTCTCCCTAATATTTCCAAGATCTCCTAAATTGATCGCCTCAGTTTCTTCCAAATTGGGATTTGTCTTATTCTCAAAATGTTTGAAGTCTTTGCTTATATCCTCAAATGTCTCCTCTTCATCGTATTCAACCTCCTTATTCATTATTTCAAAATTAGATTGGTTTTTTAACTCTGGTGAATAATTCTTCATGCATGTCATATCATTAGAATCGGCATAGAAAGAACTGTATGGTAGAAAATAAATAAATAAAAATCAGACTTAAAATAAAATGAAGGAAAACTGTGCTTTATTAGAAACATAGATAGAAAGAGTTTTAACCTAAAATACCAGATTTAAAGTTCTGAATTATAATCCTAGAATGATTTAAATTACAGGAATAAAAACAAACAAACTACTAAGACTGTAAGAAAACAAACAAACTACCAAGACTCTTTTATAATAGGGAGAGGAGTGGCCTCCCAATTGTTAAGCTGGACATCAGGGCCGACAAACTGCACATCTTCATTACTGGTACCTTCCCCAATTTCAACCATATCAACTTCAATGAACATATTCTGAAAAAGGCCAATCAACTCTGTATCATCATCATTCATTGATTTTGCAACAGGTAACTTGGAGGATCCAACAACACTGAATTTGATGAAAGACTCATAAAGTGGCGGTATAGGCTTGGCAAGTGACCACGACTCTTTCTTACGCTTTTTAGACTTCTTTATATCTTCAGCAGTAGGCTCGTATCCCAGACCAAAAGTACCAAAGTTCTCATAGAGGTTTACTGGATGAACTATGCCTTGCAAAAACATCCCTAGACCTTTTCCTGGTTCGAAGCCATGCTTCAACATTTCATTCACTACCATAACAGATGTAGAGGACAATTGTGGTCTTGCGATGAGATTCCCCTCGAGGATATACTCAATAGACACTACCTCAGAAGCTTGATGAATTAACACATTGGCAGTATCTGCTTCGATGGAAGAAATAGAGTAGTCTTTATACATTGATAAGTCTCCTTCACCATGAACCACTATCTCTTGCCTGTCACATTCGAATTTGACCATTTGATGCAACGTTGATGCGACTGCTTTAGCCCTATGAATCCATAGCCTTCCCAATAACATATTGTATGAAGCATCAATGTTCAGTACTTGAAAATCCATAGCAAAATCCACAGGCCCAATTGTCAATATGAGTTCTATTTCACCAATGGCATCAGTTTTTGATCCGTCAAAACCTTTGACGCACACATTGTTAGGTCGGATTCTTTCCACATTAACATTTAACTTTTGTAAAGTTGACATAGGACAAATGTTAGCGCCTGATCCTCCATCAATTAACACTCGAGTGATGATGGAATGTTCGCATTTCACAGAAATGTACAGACCTTTGTTATGCTCCGTACCTTCTATAGGCAATTCATCGTCTGAAAAAGTAATTTTATTTGCTTCAAGGATCCTTCCAACAACTTTTTCCAACTGATTTACTCTAATCTCACTAGGAACACATGCTTCATTAAGAATCTTCATTACAGCCTTGCGGTGTTCCTCTGAATGTATCAATAAAGACAACAAAGAAATCTGTGTTGGTGTCTTCTTTAACTGTTCTATAACAGAATATTCTGGCAATTTCATTTTCTTTAAGAATTCTTCAACTTCTTCATCAGTGACAGGCTTCTTGACTGTCATTCGTTCTTCACCACCTTGTTTATTCTTTCTTAATTCTACTGGAGCATAACATCTTCCAGATCGAGTTAATCCCCCTACTTCATCTACATCTTCAGTCACTTCTTTCCCCTTGTGCATCACCACAACGCGATCATAATTCCAAGGGACCGCCTTGGTATCAACCATAGGCAGCTGTGACATTGGTTTAATAACAATAGGAGCTACAAGAGCTCCTTTTATGATTAAAGAGGCTTATTGGATCTTTCGGGAATAATGAGTTTCGGTTTTATTTGACTTGACCCAATATTTTCTGAAATCTCTTTCCCCATCACCAAGGGATCATTCGATAATTCGGGTTTTGCTATCACCACCTCCGCTTCTGCAGGCTTTTCTTTCGTTAAATCTACAGCATTTGCTGATTTTTCCGAATCAGTTTTAATTTTAATGATCGGCTTAAAGGGAATCGTAGCATCTTCACCACTGAGTATCACATCGAGCATGTTTGTTTCATTATGATCTGGCAACGGATTTTGATTGACATTTGGAGTGCCTGGACTTTCTACCATAATCTGTTGGGTATTAATCAACTCTTGAATGGATCTTTTCAGATACCAACATTTCTCTGTGTCGTGCCCTGGGGCATCAGAACAGTATTCACATCTTCTAGAATAGTCTAAATTCTTCGGAGGAGGATTCGGGATCCTTCTCTCAATTGGGTTTAGAACATTCATTTTTCTCAGTCTATGAAATAAACTGGTGTAAGATATCCCAATAGGAATGAAAGTATCTTTTAGCATGTTATCCCTTTTGAATTCTGCTCTAGGCCGAAAATTAGACCTTGGAGGGCCTCTTTGAACTTGCGGGGCCATTGGATGATTTTGGATTGCTGGTGTACGCCACTGCGGGTAAGAAGGACCTCGAGCATATGGTTGTGTATTGTAAATAGGATATTGGGGGGATGGAACAAAATATAATGGATTCTGCGCGTATGGTTGACACGCACCTCTCCAATTTTGTCGTGGACCTGCCATGACAGTTGCTACATCCTCTTTTCTTTTCTTTCCCCCAAAACTTCCTGTACCACTTTGAATTGCCTGTGTTGTTGCTTTCAAAGCGGCTTGGCTGATGATCTTTCTTGATTTGATTCCATTTTCTTCCATCTCTCCAACTTTGATAACTTCTGCAAATGTGCTTCCGATAGTAGAGAGCAAATGATGGAAATAATCAGGTTCTTGTGCTTGCAGAAAAATATCAATCATTTCAGATTCTTTTATCGATGGTCTAACTCTTGAAGCCTGCTCTCTCCATCTGACAGCATATTCTCGAAAACTTTCAGTCATCTTTTTTCTCATGTTGGCAAGCGTAGTGCGATCTGGCACTATCTCAATGTTATACTGAAATTGTTGAACGAAATCTCGAGCCATGTCGTCCCACATGTGCCAATGGGAAATGTCTTGGTCAATGAACCATTCAGAAGCTATCCCTGTAAGGCTTTCTCCAAAGTACGCCATCAATAATTCTTCTTTTCCTCCTGCTCCTCTTAATTGATTGCAAAACTTTTTCAAATGAGCTATAGGATCGCCGTGTCCTTCATATTTGTCAAATTTTGGCATTTTGAACCCTATCGGCAAATGGACATCAGGAAGCATACATAAATCCTTATATGAAACACTTTTTGGTCCACCTACTCCTTGCATATTTCTCATACTTTGTTCCAGGCTTCTAACTTTTCTAGCCATCTCCTCCCGTTCTTCATTCTTAACAATCTTCTCAATCACGATAGGAGTATCGCGTTGATGAACATGATAATGTGGATTTTGTGATTTGAAAGTTATTTCAGGAGGATATAACATATCATGATTTGGTTTTCCCATATTCTTTGGTATTGTCGGTTGAATACTTGCAGTAGCTGGCGCTACAGAAGTAAAAAGTGGGTTATTTGCGACAGATGGATTTGGTGGGCGCACGGTAGAAGTACCAGCAACTCCAGACATATTAGCAAATGGGCCAAATCCTGGTGGGTAAAATGGATCACTAGTTTGAGCTGGGTCAGAATTTGGATCATTTGAAGTTGAAAGTCCAGGGATTGAAGAAGACGGGGCTTGTCCATTCAACCAAGCTTTGTACATCTCCGCCATCTGTTGTTTTAATGCCTTTATTTCTTCCATTGATGTTACTTCCTGCGAAATCAACTGATTCTGCTCTTCTTCACTATCAGACCCTATATCTTCTCTGCGAGTCATTCTTCTTTTACCCTTGTATCTGGTATTATACGGATGTGATGCCAGTTTAAACCACAAACCAACCACCAATTATTTTATTTGTTTGTTATCAAGTAGCAAACGGGTGAGTGTTATATATTTAACAAATTATAATTCCACGTTATATGTCATGTTTCTATATGCATTTCCCAACCTATCATGGAAGCTTTGTGTTTCATCCCGGCTTTTCTAGGCATATTTTCAAAAATTATGATCGAACCTTTTGGAAGGTTTCCTACGTATCATGTCAGGACATGAATCAGATCTTGCGTAGTTCGGTAGGAATTTAACAAAATTGTTTTGTCTTTTTTTTTTATTATTATTATTGAAGAAAATAAATAAAGTAAGTGAAATAAAACATATGTAATATATATAAAAATAAACAGCCAACTTCATTACATTCTATAATATAAATACGATAAAATAACTGACCCAACTCCTAAAATAA
The DNA here is from genome assembly GCA_030864215.1 of Capsicum pubescens. Lineage (NCBI taxonomy): Eukaryota > Viridiplantae > Streptophyta > Magnoliopsida > Solanales > Solanaceae > Capsicum > Capsicum pubescens. The sequence continues at coordinate 248,182,495 of CM061541.1, read as the reverse complement.
AACCTACTAACTGACATCTGAAAACTAAAAGACATAATATCTAAACAAGAAATTTTTAAAACTGAAAATGAAAAACTATGACAAAGAAAACAATGATCCATTCAAGGAGATTTCGATTTAATATGTCCTCCCAAACTCAAATATATGTCCTCCAATGAAGTAGTGAGTCGCTGTGCGAAAGCTGGTACTTGTGCCAAAAAGTCCTCACAATCCAACTGCTGATAATCTAAACCCATTCTGGCAGTATCCTGCGCTACACGGTGGACTTTCCCTCGAAGAGAACTGAAAGCCTGATCCCATTCCTGGGCCTGTCGATCTCGGAAATCAACCATCTCTCTTGCACGTTGTTCACGAGCAGAAACAACCTCCAACTGTTCTCGCAATATTCCTTTTTCACGAATCCACTGAGATCTCTCTCGATCAAATTCTTCTTGCATATTCTTTTCAACTTCTTGAAGTTGTTGTCGGCGAGATGCGGCAAGTTCTGCAACATGTGACCCCTTAGTGGTAGCAAACTTGATTTGTCCCCGAAGCGCAACCTCAATAGCTGCTGACTTAGCTTTCTTTTCAGAAAATTCCCTTTGTTGTTCGTCTATTTTTGCCCTGGCATGCTGTAATTCTTCTCTCAGAACTTGGTTGACTTCATGATGTTCTCGCATGGCTCTTTCAATTCCTATCCTGATTGCAGCTTCCTGATCTATAGGTCCCTTAACCGATCTTTCTGGTCTGACTGAAGGACTTGACTGTTCTTCAAACCATTCCTGGTAATCTGGGTGCACTTCTCCTTTCTCACACTCTATGACCATCGTTTCAATTCCCATAATTCGGCGACCTTCCCAAATCTGCTGGGCTAAATCTTCTGGAAGTGAAATCTCTGGTCTGACCTCAAATACGAACTCAGCCATGTCTTCCGTTATGGGAATTATTTGATGCCTGCCTAGCTGACGTAGAACTCTCAATGGAACATACGGTTGAACACCTCTAATACCCATTAATAACAAGAACGGACGAATGACAGAACTATATATGACTTGCCTCCAAGGGAACCAATGAAGATTCCATTTGATTTTATCTGTTGTCAAAGAACGAAAAAGTTTAACCCAATCTCCAATTTCTTTTGGACATTTATATTTCTCCACCCTTTCCTCTTAATCGTTGATGCGATTAAATCGCTCGGGATTTAACCTTGTCAATGTAGGACGTTGATAAAGATGCTCCACAATCCACATCTGTAACAAGATATTACATCCCTCGAAAAAACTTTTTCCTTTCTGACAAACAGTCAGAGCACGGTAAATATCAGCTAGGATCATTGGTATCATGGTGTAATCTTTCTTAATCAGTATCTGTACCACTCCCGCTAAACGAATATTAATTTTTTCTTCACTTCTTGGAAATACCATAGTGCCTAAAAAGGCTACCATGAATGCAAATCGTCTGTGAATTTTCCAAGCCTCAAAACTTCCCTTATTACAAAGTTCTTTACCGTACTTTTGAAACCCTTCTTGCTTTCCATATCTGTCATACAAAAACTGCAAGGAAACCCAACCTTTTTTCATTGATTCTTCTTTTGTGTTCCTTATGTTCATGAGCTTGCAAAATTTGTTTATCGAAATAAGTCTTGGGGCTATAAGTTTCTTCCGATGCATATCACCATATCCAACATAGCCTGCTATCTCTTCTAAAGTAGGTGTCAACTCAAAATCTGAAAAGCGGAATACATTATTCTTCGGGTCCCAGAAATTCAGTAATGCAACAATCACCTCCCTATTAGGGTTGATTCTCATGATACTCGTCAAAAAACCCAAATACTTATGTATTTCGCCATAATCGAATGTATCCATTGCATTCCACCATAACCAAAGTTGCAGAGGGGTACAATCCACAACCTGAAGCGGTACACTCCCATCTTTCTTTCTCTTTGGACGCTTTCCACGAACAGGGGGGGACATTTTATACCTATTGAAAGGGACATAAGATTAATAAATATCTAAACTTAGACAAAACTTAATTTATTAATTTTGAAAAGAATTTATAACTTAACTTGTAAAACCTAGTGCGACCATTATTTAAACTTAGTTGCAAAGAACAATTTTATCAAAAATCAAAGTGAGAGAAACAAGATTGATAATATTATTTTTTATGTAAATTGACTCTATCAAAAACTTTTCTATAACAGACTTCTAGACAATTTTATCTATATGTTTGAAGACAATATTCCCTAAGTGCAAAATAAAATAAAAGGACTCAAAAATAAAGAAAAATAGTATGACCGTTTTATGTATGAAGTTGTATAAAATTTTCAGTCTCACGATCCTAAAGGTTCAGGACTTGTTAAAATTGATATATATATATATATTTTTTAAAAAAAACTTAGCCTCATGATCCCTAAAGATTCTGGGCTGTTAAGATTTATATATTTTTATTTATTTTTGTAAAAACTTAGCCTCATGATCCTTAAAGATTCCAGGCTATTAAAATATATATTTATTTTATTATTGTTATTTTTTTTTTGTAAAACCTTAGCCTCATGATCCCTAAAGATTCCGGGCTATTGAAATATATTTTTTTTTTTGTAAAACCTTAGCCTCATGATCCCTAAAGATTCAGGGCTATTAAGATATATATAAAAATTGGACTTGAGAATTAGAAAAATAATTATGAAAGTAATCATATTTTCAAAATATTTTCCAACAAATCTATGAATAATTTTTTAAAAGATAGGGTCGTATCCTGGGAAGGACTTCCTACGTATCTCACTAAGAGTGAGAATCAGACCCCCGTAGTTCATAAAGATTGTAAAAACTATGTTGCTGCATATTTAAAAAATTTCTTTATTTTAAAAATAAAAATTTTCTTTCAAAAATGATTAACTAAATTTGAGAATAAATTAATTTCTCGTATTTTAAAATTGCCTAAAGCCGGTCAACAAATAAATAGTCTTCCAAGCAAATGTCAAAGAGCATGTAGGATGCACATGTTGGTCTTTATAAATTAGGTCACCTGTCCTAGACAGACCCGGCCCCTGTGCCGAGTCCCGCTAAGTCAAATGCATATGATGCAAATAAAGCGGTACCTAATAGGGATAATCAGATTCTGAGTTTTCAGTTTTTCTAAGTTTAAACCTAATAGGGATAGGTGTCTAGACTGGCTTACCCGAGCGGACACTCGAGCCGGGGAGGGACAACTTGGTCGGTAGCAGGGCAACACCGCCTTCGTTGTCGATCCGAACCCCGCCTAACATGTGTGACTATATCCTTCACCAGGTGCCTTGACACTCCAGCTATCTCAAAAAGAAGGTGGGATGCATATGCTGCATTCCCTCTATCCTATTTCAGAGACTCAGAGGGGGTACGCAAGAGAAGACAATATATAATACAGTTCAAATAATATCAAAGCAGTAAATGAGCGACAAGTAGCACATAAGACCAATAAACACATTATAAAATAATTAAAACAAGTAAAGTCAATATCAAAGCTCGAATTCTTATTTATTCCCCAGCAGAGTCGCCAGAGATATCACGCCCCTTTTTTCGCTCGAGGTGGAATCGAAGGATTTTTTCAATTAAAGTGACGATATTGAATAGGGATTAAATTATTTACAGATTCGCCACTTGGAATTGAGTTTTGGTGTTCCAAGTCACCCTTTTTTTTTTGAATCCCTAGTCAAAAGGAAATGACTCTTATTTGGTTTGCGAAAAACAGAAAATGGGTAAGGAATTCTGTTGATCGAGGGGAAGGTGTGAGGCACCCCTCGAATCCCGTGGTTCTAGCACGGTCGCTTTTATTGACTTATCTTGACTTAAATTATTTTTAATAAATTATATTAAGGCCTAAATCGCTCATTTTTAATATCTAAAAATTTATCTAAAAACTCTTGTATATTATTTCATATTAAATAAATTGGTGAACGTTGAAAAATATTTGTCAAATTAATTTTAGAAAATATTTACCAAGGTGTATTTTTACATTCTTGTATTTTTAAATGTCTCGAAAAGATGTGTATGCCGCATTCTTTATTGAGACAAAAAATTTAAACGTGTCTAAAATTTACCTAGCGCTAAATACGATGATTCACCACTCATAAATTCGTAACAATTTTTTTTTATTTTTTTATTTTTCGAACCTCAATGACAACAAACATGAATGAACGAAATATATATATATATATTAATTAAATAAAATTACTTAAAATTCAAACTAACATAATTAAATAATAGAACGAAGTTGTATCTAACAAAGTTAAATATCACAAAGTTAACAATAAATTTTCATTACCATGTAATAAAATTAACAAATTTACATAATTATTTAGAATTTAATTAAATCATATGTGGGATATAGAAAAATGTCAAAAATTATATCAATATTTAGAAGTCAACTATGACTTCAATTCTTTATTATTCCCATTAATGATAATTTTTCTTCTTTGCTTTTATTTTAATAAAATCAGACTATTTTATTGTCACGCCCCAAAATTCCATCGGGTCGGACTGGCACCCGAAGCCGAGAAGGCCCGGGAGAACCCGTTCAATACCTATACTTTCACATTTACATTACTTATGAAAATTAGAAATTTGGGCAGCACTTCGTTGCATATAGAAGGATCTAATTACCTGTATCAGCACAACACGCACAAATATATATATATAATACTTGGCCGTCGGGGCCACCACATATACAGATATAACATCACTATATAAACATCCATGACTTTACCCTTCCTTATGTCTACAAAGCCTCTAGGATATACATGACATAACTAGGGTCGGGACAAACCCCCGCCCACACATGACTCCTGTACAATAACAAAACATAAGGAACCGACTCGGAAAGCTCCGAAGCAAACTGGAGATCACCAACAATAGCTGTATGGCCTGGCTCCTACTTGTGCGGTGTATGAGCTGAGGTACCTGTGCCTGCAGCATGAGATGCAGGTCCCCGTGGGGGACGTCAGTACGAAATATGTACTGAGTATGTAAAGCTGTAGATAATCACATATGATATAGGAGCTCAATAGAAATCAGAAACAAGTGAATAAATCGTAATAGGAGTGGACCACACTTACTAGAACTTGTGACAACCTGTACATTGCATTTATTCAATCACTTTACCTTCGTTCTTATCGTCTTTGTAATCATTACTGTACTGTACTGTGACCATTAGGCTGCCTCCAGTACATATCAACTGGGACCAACCCATGATAGGCTTATGCCCCTGGGATACCACCCATAAACACATAGATAGGGATCGACCCATGCTAGGCTTATGCCCCTGGGATACCACCCGATAAGAGAGAACTTCCATCACTTAGTTCAATTAATCTTTGAGATTGGTTACTTTGTGGTCACACCTTATGGAACTTGAAACCATGATACCTCAATAGGAAAAACATGTAAATAGGTAATCAATATCATGAAAATGAAGTAGAGAATCATGGATACCTCATTAAACCATTTCGGAGTCAACAATAGTATATGAACATTTTTTACTAGCCGGACATCTTAAAAGTGAAAACAAGTTCAATTGGTAGTGTCGAAGATCATATGATGTCATTATGTCATGTGTCGTAGGACAATGTTGGAAGCTTACTTGAGAGTGCCATGGGTCATTATTCATGCCAAAGATTAGATAGAGTATGTCTTACATACCTTGATATAACCACTTCAATACAAGTCCAACTTGACTTCCCGTACTCATCGAACACTTATCTACAATAAGTCATTTGTGGCAAACTAGTATTAGCAACCAAACCTTACCATTTAGGTATTAACTTCACCAAATAATGTCTAGGAAGTAATCCTTTAACTCATCAATAAGAGTGCTACATACATCCTCTTATACTCTTATTACATTCACATATCATGCATTTTCATGCAATATCCCTCAACATCACTCTTAGCCTTTATTTCCCCTCTTAATCACCATCCAATACCAACATGATCACTAGGCATACATAACCACTAATATAATGATATATCACCACAATTCATCCTCCATAATCCAATACAACAACTTCCATAATTTACTACAACAATTTATACAAAATAATTCATAACTATGTTTCTAGTTATCTTCCAACATCAAGACAATACTCATAATCCTTTATCAATACTTATTCATGGATAAGAATCAAGAATAAACAATATTCATACCTTAACAATGAACTCTTGTATTTAGAATCCTCCTTACATAACCATGGGGTGCTTCTCGAAGCTTTCGAGATGGTGAACACAACTACGGAACCAATTCGAATTTTCTACGGTTGAATCACAAAATATTTGAAGTTGAAATTAGGCTAGGGTTTCACCTTCTCTTAATAATTGGATGATATATGATATATATGAGGCTAAGTGTATGATTATAAAGGCCAATTTTCGTCCAAGAGGTAATAGAAAATGACTATTTTGCCCTAAAAATTTAAATAAATCCGAATCTGTCCCCAGTGGACAGTTTTGACAGGCTGAAGTAAATCGATCATAACTCTTTTCTCCGGTATCGGATTTGGGTGAAACCAATTGCATTGGAAAGATAATTCAAAGGTATTTCATTTTCATATAAAGTATACCACCCAGTTCTTCCTGTACAAGGAGTTATGGTCATTTAAAATTGACCCAAAAATCTGTCCCAAAATTCTGTTTTTTTTATAGGCTGTAGTAAAACGGGTATAGCTCCTTACTCAGACATTGGATTTAGATGAAACCAATTTCATCGGAAAGAAGACTCTCGGATCTTTTCGTCGATATATAGCATCTCACACAGTTCTTTTTGTACAAGGAGTTACAATCGTCTAAAGTTGATCCAAAAAAAATTGCCTAGCTGCAGTAATTTTCCTGCAGATTTACTGTTCACAGGCTTCCCGGCCACCGTTTTGAAATTTCGAATGTGCTCGCTTATATGAAATACTCCTCTGTTTTGGGCAAACTTTATATCGTTGGAAAGCTTATTCCAATACCTACACATAAAAATATTGACGGGATACTTCCGAACACCATAAACTTAATTTAACCCATACACAAGCCTTTAGGACTCCATATAATCGCGATAAGTGTACGAAAAAATTTACGGGGTGTTTCATTCTCCCCCCCTTAAGAACATTCGTCCTCGAATGTTAGCATAGTTACTCAATTAAGACATGTCCAAGCTTACAATTAACATATTCTTCATCATAACATACTTGCATAAAAATACACACTTGTTATTGTTCTTCTTTCGTCTCATGAACTTCCTCCTCATCGTTGAATAGGTAAGGGTACTTAATCTTCATCGCTTCCTCGGCTTCCCATTTGATCTCCTCAACTTATTGATTCCTCCAAAGTACTTTTACCGATGCTATCTCTTTATTCCTTATCTTTTTAATTTGGCGATCAAGAATAGCAATAGGCATTTCTTCAAAAGTGAGATCTTCTGTAACTTGTACATCTTCCGTAGTAGTGATGTGCGATGGATCTCCGATGTACTTGCGAAGCATCGAAACATGAAATATGGGATGAACTGCTGAGAGCTCTTGAGGTAGCTCTAACTCATAAGCAACTTGTTCAAATCTTTGAATGATCTTGTACGGACCTATGTATCGTGGATTTAACTTTCCTTTCTTTCCAAACCTCATCACTCCTTTCATTGGTGATACTTTCAAGAATACCCAATCGCCTAACGAAAATTCTAGCCCTCTTCTTCTACTATACGCATATGACTTGTGTCGACTTTGGGCTGTTTTCAACCGTTGCTGAATCACCTTGACTTTTTCTATGGCTTGATACACAAGATCCGGTCCGAACATAAGAGTTTCACCCGCTTCGAACCATCCTATTGGTGATCTACACTTCCTCCCATATAAAGCTTCATATGGTGCCATTTTGATACTTGAATGATAGCTATTATTGTAGGCAAACTCAATAAGAGGTAAATGATCATCCCAGCTGCCTTTAAAATCTATAACACATGCTCGTAGCATATCTTCAAGTGTTTGAATGGTGCGCTCTGCTTGTCCATCCGTCTGAGGGTGAAAAGCTGTACTCAGATTCACTTGTGTTCCCAAACTCCGTTGGAAAGACTTCCAAAAATTTGCGGTAAATTGAGTTCCCCGATCCGATATAATAGAAGTTGGCACTCCATGTAACCGAACGATCTCCTTAATATACAACTTCACATACTCTTCCGCCGTATAAGTTGTCTTAACTGGTAAGAAGTGCGCGGATTTGGTAAGCCTATCAATGATCACCCATATGGAATCAAACTTCCGAAATGTACGAGGTAAACCCGTGATGAAATCCATATTGATCTTGTCCCACTTCCAGACGGGAAGATCTATACATTGCATGTAACCACCGGGTTTCTGGTGTTCTACTTTGACTCTTTGACAATTCGGACATTCAGCTACAAATTCGACAATATTCTTCTTCATGTCATTCCACCAATATATTGCTTTCAAATCTTGATACATCTTAGTCGACCCTGGATGGATGGAATACCTTGAACAGTGTGCTTCTGTCATAATTCTCTTTCTTAGCTCAACTACATCAGGTACACATAAACGATTCTGACACTGAAGCACTCCTTCTCACGTAAGCTCAAATGCCTTTGTCGTGCCACTCTGCACATCCTCCTTAAGCTGCAATAAAATTGGATCTGCATACTGCTTCTCTTTCACTTCAGCTATCAATGAAGATTCCGCTGCATTACGTACAATAACCTCTTCATCTGGAGTTTCGAGAAGTCGAACTCCCAAATTAGCTAGTTGGTGAAGATCCTTAATCATCCCCTGTTTTTCTATAGATGCCATTTTAGACTTACGACTCAGTGCATCCGCTACCACATTCGTTTTCCCTGGATGATACAAGATATCAACATCGTAATCTTTCAACAATTCAAGCCATCTCCGTTGCCTCAAGTTTAGATCTTTCTGACTGAAGATATATTGCAGGCTCTTATGATCGGTATATATGTCAACATGAACCCCATATAAGTAGTGGCGCCATATCTTCAAAGCAAATACAACTGCAGCTAGCTCAAGATCATGCGTGGGATAATTCCTCTCATGTGGTCGCAACTGTCTAGAGCCATAGGCTATTACTCTACCATGTTGCATTAATACGCATCCTAAGCCAATTCTCGAAGCATCACAGTACACTGCATACCCTTCTGTGCCTTCAGGAAGTACCAATACCGGTGTAGAAGTCAACTTGCTCTTCAGATCTTGGAAACTCTTTTCACAGACATCATTCCATTGAAACTTGGAGGCTTTATGCGTCAACTTAGTCAAGGGTGCAGAAATAGAAGAAAAACCTTCAACAAACCTTCTATAATAACCTGCCAACCCGAGGAAACTACGAATCTCCGTAGGCGTCGTGGGTCTTGGCCAATTCTTCACAGCCTCAATCTTCTGAGTGTCAACTTTTATGCCTTCACTGGATACAATATGGCCCAAAAATGCCACTGACTTGAGCCAAAACTCATATTTAGAAAACTTTGCATACAGCTTACGATCACGAAGAATCTGCAACGCCTGCCTTAAGTGATTAACATGATCCTCTTCTGATCTAGATAGACCAGAATATCATCTATGAAAACTATCACGAACACATCTAGAAACGGCTTAAACAGCCTATTCATCAGATCCATAAAAACTGCGGGTGCATTTGTCAGCCCGAATGACATAACCAGGAATTCATAATGACCATACCGTGTTCGGAAAGCTGTCTTGGGTATATCTTTATCCTTGACTCTCACTTGATGATAGCCTGATCTCACGTCAATCTTGGAAAAACACTGGGCACCCTGCAACTGGTCAAATAAATCATCAATTCGGGGAAGAGGGTATTTATTCTTGATAGTCACCTTATTCAATTGCCGATAGTCAATACACATCCTCAGCGAACCATCTTTCTTACGCACAAACAATACTGGTGCTCCCCAAGGGGACATACTAGGCCTGATGAATCCCTTCTCTAGCAAGTCTTTCAGTTGCTCTTTCAATTCTCGCAACTCTGCTGGGGCCATTCTATACGGAGGAATGGAGATTGGTTGGGTGTCTGGTATTACATCAATACCAAACTCTACTTCTCGTTCAGGAGGCAAACCTGGAAGATCTTCAGGAAATACATCAGAAAATTCATTTACCACCGGAACTGCGTGAAGAGTTGGTGGTTCCGCTTCTGTATCCCTTACTCTAACTAAATGATATATGTATCCCTTGGAAATCATTATTCTTGCCTTAAAATAAGAAATAAATCTACCTCTTGGCGCGCTAATTTCACCTTTCCATTCAAGGACTGATTCATTTGGAAAATGGAAATATACCTTTTTTCGTGCAGCAATCAATTGTGGCATAACAAGACGCCAACCAGTCCATACCCATTATAACATCAAAATCTACCATTTCTAACTCCACAAGATCAGCCATCGTATCACGACCACAAATAGTTACTATGCAGTTTCGATAAACCCTTCTAGCTATAATAGATTCCCCAACCGGCGTGGACACTTCAAATGGCTTAACTAACAGTTCGGGTATTCTTTCGAACTTTCCAGCAACCAATGGAGTAACATAAGATAATGTAGAACCGGGATCAATTAAGGCATATAAATCGAATGAAAATATAGACAGCGTACCCGTAACCACATCTGGGGAAGTCACTAAATTTTGTCGATCCGTTAGAGCATACGTACGATTTTAAGCCCCACTAGAACTCGTGGCTCCTCTATCACCTCTAACACGACCCATTGACTGTGCACCCCTTCCTAAATAAGGCATCGATGATGATGATGCAACAAATGACCCCGTAGGTCGTGCCATACCCCCTATGTCCCTTCGTGGGCATTCCCTCATCATATGCCCCGACATACCGCACCAAAAGCAAACATTGGTCCCCAGCCGACACGCGCCCAAATGATACCTTCCACATTTATTGCATGGCTCTCGAGGAGGTCTCGATTGGCTCATATTCCCTTGCCCTTGGTAACCCACTGATCGCGAACTATGACCCTCACTTCTTTGCCCAAATTGACTGCCTCTGAACCCCTGATGCTGTGGTGGAGCACTAGCTGCAGAATAAGAAAATAATGGCCTAGGTGGTCTAGCAGAAAATTGAGGTCTAAAACCTCCCTGTGGCGCCATAAACTGCCCTGTAGATTTGGCCCTCTTAGAAGACCCGCTTTCAAATTCCTGTGTTCTTCTTCTTTGCCTCTGATCTTCTATTTTCTGTGCAAATGCTTGGATCCTAGCTATATCCATGTATTTATTTAGTGCAACAATAGTACAATCCCTAACCAAATACGGATCCAATCCATTCACATACCGATGAACTCTGTCATCCATAGTAGCTATAACATTAGGAGTATATCTGGACAAGGAATTAAATCGAAGACTATACTCCCTCACACTTGTATGACCTTGTCGAAGATTTAAGAACTGATCCACACGGGCCTGACGAGTCTCATATGGAAGATAATGATCAATAAATGTCTCTTTGAACTCTTTCCAAGTAGCTGGGGGTGCATCAATGCCCCTTGACCGTTTCCAGTCTTCATACCAATATATAGCCTCACCTTTGAATCTATACGCGGCTAACTCCACTGTCTCTCTGCCCGATACATGCATCACCTCTAGTGCCCTTTGGATCTGATCAATAAAGTCCTGCGGAACTTCATTAAGATCGGATCCGGTAAAAGTAGGCGGATCCATCTTAAGAAAATCTTGCGTCCGAAGACTAGCCGCCCTATCAGTACCGCTAGAACCCACGGCAGGAATGACTTGCCCTTGGACTTGCCCATCAACTATACGAGTCAAAAGTTGCACAGCATTTCTAAGATCTTGATCAACAACATTAATGGTGGCTCTGGGGATATAGTTCTCCTCCCCCTTATTTCTTTCGGACTGGGGGAAGTTTCCGATGCATGCTCAGCTGGAGCCTCACTTTGATTAGCTGGTATAGTGGGTGACTTACTAGTCCCCTCTCCGGCAGCCACATCTACTTGCTTACCGGTATTCTTGCTTCTGGTAACCGGCATCATTACTATAATAAGAGAAACAAATGGACTCAGTGGTCAACTATGACTTCATATACAATATAAGCTCTATCGCACGATCTAAGACATGAAGAAAAGAAACAATTCCTAAATGTCCATAGCCTCTTGTTTATAGATGTGGTGCACAACACACCGATAAACAAGACTCTACGTAGACACGGCTTTGTAGACTCACTAGGACGAACCGCTCTGATACCACTTTTGTCACGCCCCAAAATCCCATCGGGCCGGACTGGCACCCGAAGCCGAGAAGGCCCGGGAGAACCCGTTCAATACCTATACTTTCACATTTACATTACTTATGAAAATTAGAAATTTGGGCAGCACTTCGTTGCATATAGAAGGATCTAATTACCTGTATCAGCACAACACGCACAAATATATATATATAATACTTGGCCGTCGGGGCCACCACATATATAGATATAACATCACTATATAAACTTTCATGACTTTACCCTTCCTTATGTCTACAAAGCCTCTAGGATATACATGACATAACTAGGGTCGGGACAAACCCCCGTCCACACATGACTCCTGTACAATAACAAAACATAAGGAACCGACTCGGAAAGCTCCGAAGCAAACTGGAGCTCACCAACAATAGCTGTATGGCCTGGCTCCTACTTGTGCGGTGTATGAGCTGAGGTACCTGTGCCTGCAGCATGAGATGCAGGTCCCCGTGGGGGACGTCAGTACGAAATATGTACTGAGTATGTAAAGCTGTAGATAATCACATATGATATAGGAGCTCAATAGAAATCAGAAACAAGTGAATAAATCGTAATAGGAGTGGACCACACTTACTAGAACTTGTGACAACCTGTACATTGCATTTATTCAATCACTTTACCTTCGTTCTTATCGTCTTTGTAATCATTACTGTACTGTACTGTGACCATTAGGCTGCCTCCAGTACATATCAACTGGGACCGACCCATGCTAGGCTTATGCCCCTGGGATACCACCCATAAACACATAGATAGGGATCGACCCATGCTAGGCTTATGCCCCTGGGATACCACCCGATAAGAGAGAACTTTCATCACTTAGTTCAATTAATCTTTGAGATTGGTTACTTTGTGATCACACCTTATGGAACTTGAAACCATGATACCTCAATAGGAAAAACATGTAAATAGGTAATCAATATCATGAAAATGAAGTAGAGAATCATGGATACCTCATTAAACCATTTCGGAATCAACAATAGTATATGAACATTTTTGACTAGCCGGACATCTTAAAAGTGAAAACAAGTTCAATTGGTAGTGTCGAAGATCATATGATGTCATTATGTCATGTGTCGTAGGACAATGTTGGAAGCTTACTTGAGAGTGTCATGGGTCATTATTCATGCCAAATATTAGATAGAGTATGTCTTACATACCTTGATATAACCACTTCAATACAAGTCCAACTTGACTTCCCGTACTCTTTGAACACTTATCTACAATAAGTCATTTGTGGCAAACTAGTATTAGCAACCAAACCTTACCATTTAGGTATTAACTTCACCAAATAATGTCTAGGAAGTAATCCTTTAACTCATCAATAAGAGTGCTACATACATCCTCTTATACTCTTATTACATTCACATATCATGCATTTTCATGCAATATCCCTCAACATCACTCTTAGCCTTTATTTCCCCTCTTAATCACCATCCAATACCAACATGATCACTAGGCATACATAACCACTAATATAATGATATATCACCACAATTCATCCTCCATAATCCAATACAACAACTTCCATAATTTACTACAACAATTTATACAAAATAATTCATAACTATGTTTCTAGTTATCTTCCAACATCAAGACAATACTCATAATCCTTTATCAATACTTATTCATGGATAAGAATCAAGAATAAACAATATTCATACCTTAACAATGAACTCTTGTATTTAGAATCCTCCTTACATAACCATGGGGTGCTTCTCGAAGCTTTCGAGATGGTGAACACAACTACGGAACCAATTCGAATTTTCTACGGTTGAATCACAAAATATTTGAAGTTGAAATTAGGCTAGGGTTTCACCTTCTCTTAATAATTGGATGATATATGATATATATGAGGCTAAGTGTATGATTATAAAGGCCAATTTTCGTCCAAGAGATAATAGAAAATGACTATTTTGCCCTAAAAATTTAAATAAATCCGAATTTGTCCCCAGTGGACAGTTTTGACAGGCTGAAGTAAATCGATCATAACTCTTTTCTCCGGTATCGGATTTGGGTGAAACCAATTGCATTGGAAAGATAATTCAAAGGGCTTTCATTTTCATATAAAGTATACCACCCAGTTCTTCCTGTACAAGTAGTTATGGTCGTTTAAAATTGACCCAAAAATCTGTCTCAAAATTCTATTTTTTTTTATAGGCTGTAGTAAAACGGGTATAGCTCCTTACTCAGACATTGGATTTAGATGAAACCAATTTCATCGGAAAGAAGACTCTCGGAGCTTTTCGTCGATATATAGCAGATCACACAATTCTTTTTGTACAAGGAGTTATGATCGTCTAAAGTTGATCCAAAAAAAATTGCCTAGCTGCAGTAATTTTCCTGCAGATTTACTGTTCACAGGCTTCCCGGCCACCGTTTTGAAATTTCAAATGTGCTCGCTTATATGAAATACTCCTCTGTTTTGGGCAAACTTTATATCGTTGGAAAGCTTATTCCAATACCTACACATACAACTATTGACGGGATACTTCCGAACACCATAAACTTAATTTAACCCATACGCAAGCCTTTAGGACTCCATATAATCGCGATAAGTGTACGAAAAAATTTACGGGGTGTTACATTTATTTTGTTACTAGATAAAATATACTTAAGAAATTTATCAACTAATATATGGCGTACATAAAATATAGGTTAATAGTCTTATATAATATATAACACACACACGTGAACAAACAAGAAAAAATTTAAGTGTAAAAAAAAAAAAAAAAAAAAAAAATGGACACAACAGACCACAAAAATAAAATATTCTGGCGACGGTATTGATTGGAATTCAACGGTCGGAGAAGGAAGTGAGGTGCGGCAGAGGTTGCGCTAGGCTTCGCCAGCCATGGTTTGATCGGCGTGGAGGAGGGGTAACGGGTACAGGGAAGTCGGAGCAGTGTGAGGTTGGTTTGAAGAACGAGACAATATACGATCTTTTAAATCTTGTTTTTGTCTCACGTAATTCTTGAAGATGACTTTCCTAGTTGGTGAATAATTCTTCTACAAAAAGAAATCTTTGTTGTATGCACAACAAACTCTTCTTTAGTCCATTATAACTTTGATCAACACTTTCATTATTGATATTAGTAATTTTTTTTACTTTTGAAAACAATAATGAAATCAGGAATATAATTTAACAAAAGAAAACTTATTAATGAATAATGATTCACACAATTTTTAATTACACATATTAAAATTATTTACATTCTCATTCAATACTTTTCATAATGTAATTTATGACATAAATAATTTAAGTTTGAATCGAAAACCTGTAATTGATTCAAATGGAATACTGCAGAGAAATAGTTGTCACCGAAAACTTCAATCGAAAAACTCTTCTTTGATTTTTCACTTTCACTTTTCTTTTCAGATAAGTTTCTTTTTCTCCCTTTTCTGATAATTTTTACTCTCAATGTTTTTCTGATGGTCTCTGTGTTCTGATAATCAATCCCCGTTTTCTTTTCTTTTTTTGTCTGTTGTTGTGTTATATAGAAATATAGGAGGAAAAGTTAAGGGAGTTGAGGGGGGTTGAGGGAAATTAGGGATTGGATGGGGTAGTTTCTTTAGGATAGGATAGGAAAATTTTTATTTATTTATTTATTTATTTATTTTATTTATTTTTTACATAATAATAATAACAAAAAAAATAATAAATAAATAAATAAGATAATAGTAACAAATAAAATAATAACAGTAATAATAATAATAATAATAATAATAATTAATTTTTATATTTCAAAAAATACAATAAAAGTCTAAAAATAGTCAAAAATAAATTATATAATTAAGATAGTACAAAAACTACTAACTTATTTATTTAAAAAGAAAAATATTATTTTAAAAAAAATAAAAAAAAATAGGAATAAAATAAAATAATATCCTAAAATTAATTTCATTTAATTATTTATATTATATTAAAAATAAAATAATAGTCAAAATAATATATGATTAAATATAAATATAAATATTTAATATCGATAAACAAGTTAAAATTTAGGGAGGATCAAAAATCACGTGTCTACAATTTTTGAATAATATATGCTACTCTCCTTGTCCAGAGTTTTGTATCGATGATAGCCAATTATATTTTTTAAATAATTTAAAATTTTGATCATTGTGATTTATAATATTTTTTCTATTTCAACTTATGTGGCACAATGCTTAAAGGACCATAATAATTAATTTGGGGTGATATAATAAAATATAATTATTATTATTTATTATTTTTATTATGTGTATGTGTTGATTCAAGAAGAATTTAAAAACGTTTAGAAATATGTAGAATGTTACAAATGTTAATAATCCATTTGGTGCTTCTTGATTTCTCTACATTTATCTCATATGTTTTTACTCTTTTGCCCTTTAAATATATTTAGTAATTTTTATTTTTTTAATAAAATATCATGAAAATTTTTATTCATACACAGTCAATATCATACACTAAACACTTTTAATACAAATGATATTGTAGCACGATACTTGTTATTTTATTTTCATTAACTCTACTAGTATATATTTCTATATGTATAGTGTAGCACGATACAGTTACAAACGTTTTTTGTGAAAACTGTCACATATTCTATCATACGAGTATATGTGGATAATTGATTTTTCAAATATTGTACTATACCATACCCAAATTAACTTGTTGAATTTGCAACTTCGAAAGCCAAAACGTTTCGTGCGTATATCCTTTTTTGGTTCTTGTTCTTGTAAAGGTAAATTTTATTTCTGTACAGAACTGACTGAACTTTATTGGTACACCTTTCGTACATTTCTTAAACTTCGAATTCAAAGTTGTATTTCATCACTAAACAAGATGGTGCATAAAGAAAATCAACATACACTACTCGATGTTCCAAATCACACTTGCGATATTTAACCCTTAAAACCCTACTTATAGAATTAAGTAAGAAAATTCACAAAATTACACAGAACATGTTATTGGAGTACCTGCGTAGGATTACAGAACCCTGTTATAGGATTACACTAAATATATTTTCATGATCAATGCTATGGCGCCATCTAATGACGCAACGCTTAACTACCAGGAAATGAAATCATATCTACCAAATAGCTAAAGGATACTCATAGCTATAATAGAAATAGTAGTAATAATAACAATAAAGGCACACTACAGGAACCAACCGACAGTTTTTTCCCAATATAGTAGCAATTTTCATAATGATTGAGAAAACAATATCATTATCAAAGGTCCATGATAATAATTAACTTTTCAATTTCAAGGTCAGTTGATTCTTTCAAAAGCTGACCACTAATATATAATAAAATAAAATAATAATAAACGCAGCAACGACTAATAAGCTGAAACCTAAAACAGCTTTCAACAAACGAATAAACAGTGGGAGATACAAAAATCTTAGTGGCAGACAAAATGAGGCGCTACTGATATTCTAAATCAATAACGATACATAAAACCTTAACTTCAAACTATTATTCAGAATTTCAATTTCACCAGAAATCTTTCTAAGCAGACAACCCCCCATCATCGTACCAGACAATTTTACAAGCCAAAAAAACTTGAATACTCGACGTTTCACACTTGCCTCTAAAAAGTGGGTCCCAGAGTAACCGAACAGAAGATCGAATAAGACCGACTTGATATGCGAAATCAAGTGATGCAAATGAATAAACAAGATTTAAGTTCTGACAGATTTTTCACATTTGTATGATGTCTTAAGAGATTACATCTGGTCCCACTACCCCCCCCCCCCCCCACACAGAAAAAATATTTGGACCAGAGAAGCCTATTTGAAAACACCATGAAAGATATTTGTACCAACAAAAGTTCAACAGCAAACACAATTATAGCAAGGGGAACATATACTATGCCAAGAAAATCAAATTGCCTAAAAAGCTGAATTATCATTAAGCAACACCAGCATCAAAATAAAAAAGTACACAAGACACTGAGCTCTAAAGAAAGCTCTTCCCCCTAATTCATCTTTTTACCATACCTACGAAACCCCAAAGTTACCACAAAATAGAAAAGGAGCAAGTATTTAACGGGATAGGTAAGAAAGTCATATAGAGAAATATCTAAGGTATTACACAGCTTTCCCCATCAATGTCCTCCATTAGCACTTACTACTTCAGTCATCATCCTCCTCTTCCTGGGATTATCAAGAAAACAAACATTAATGATAAATATGAAAAGCACGTCGACCTAACAAAGTAATTGATCATTCATCATAACAAACCTCATCACTTCCGTCTTCCTCGTCAACCTCGGACTTAGACTTGTCAGACTCCTCCTCTTCCTCAGCCTCACCAGCCTATACAGCAAATGAAATGAAAGATCGTTATAACAAACCATATACCATCAGAAAGACTTATCACATAATCGATTCATAGCGACTATAATTACCTGTTTCTTGTTATAAGCATCCATATTCTTTTCATACTCAGCCTTCCTTTTCTCAGCCTTAGCTATGTAAGGAGCTTTCTCCTAAAAAATTAATAACAAACATAAGAATGAATTCGATGATTAAATCAAACTACAATGTCATAAATTTCTAAGAGAAATTCATTAATAGCTGAATAATAGATACTTACAGCATCAGACATGTGTTTCCACTTGTCTCCACCAGCCTTCCCAACCTAGAAATTTATTAATTGGAGAATAAGCACAATCAATTACCAGGTCGAGAACAAAAAAGCACCATAACTTTGGATCTGCCTAGTGAAAAATACTCACAGCAGCAACAGATTTGTTGTTTGGATGTTTTTCCTTGTACTGCTTCCTGAAGTCCTCCCTGTGTACACCCCAATTGATAATACTATTAAAATCAGGACTTTCTAAAGCATAAAGTCGAAAAAGAACAAAGTTCAGGTGTGTACATGAAAACAAAGAAAGCACTTGCTGGCCTCTTAGGCTTGTTTGGGTCCTTGGCAGCATTCTTCTCCTTCTTGGTCTGAGGAGCGCTCTTCTTCACTCCGAGCCTGTAAATATCCAGAAAAATCACATAAAATGTTAGGCTTATATGACAAGAGTCATTTATACATAATAATCCAGTAACAATCACCTCAAATAAAAAACAAATCCATCATAATCACACAGTAATAACTCACTGAAAATGTGGAACATATACGACAACATTTTTTTGTACATACTAATCCAGTAAAAATAGATTAAAATCCAAAACAACTCCGCAATAATCACACAGCAATAACTGCCTGAATGTCAAAACATATACAACAACAAAATTTTATACATCATCATCCAGTAAAAACACATCAAAATCCAAAACAACTTTGCAATAATCACACAGTAATAACTGCCTGAATGTCGAACATATACAACAACAGACTTTTATACATAATAATCCAGTAAAAACACATCAAAAATCCAAACCAAATCCTCATAATCACACGCTAATAACGCCTAAAACATCAAAAATATACGACAAGAGACTTATATGCATTACAATCCAGTAAATAACACATCAGAATCCAATACAACTCCGCAATAATCATGCAGTGGTAACTGCCTGAATGTTGAACATATACGACAAACTTTTATACATAATAATCCAGTAAAAAGACATCAAAATCCAAAACAAATCCATTATAATCACACACCAATAACACCTAAAACATCGAACATATACAACAACAGACTTCATACATAATAATCCATTAAATATCACATCAAAATCCAAAACTCCAGCATAATCACACAGTAATAACACCAGAAAATATCCAAACATAAACGACAAGAGACTTTTATTACCTAAAAAAACTCAACAAAACCCTCTAATCATAAAACCTATAAATTAGGTCTATTTGATTATGCGCATACACAATTCATCAAAACTAAATGAAAATTTGCAACAAATCATACCAAATCTTGTGGCTCGTGAATCCAAAAAAATCATAGACACATTTAAAAAGCTGTACCAATTCGCCAAAATCATTTATTAAAAAATAAAAATCAAAACATGCATATAGAACCACAAGTGTATTCAATAGTCTGCAAAAGCTTAAAAACCACATCATAATCATTTAAAAAATCTTCAAAAACTGACATTAAAATTAGGCTTTAAAGCAAATGATATCCAATTAACAATCATCAAAAAAAATCTTCAAAAAACACAACAGATTCAAAACAGGCTATAAATCAAATGATAATCATTAAATAAATCTTCAAAAAATATACGTACGCAAAAAAAAAAAAAAAAAAAAAAGTATAAATCATTTCATCCTCACACACCTCAATCACAGATCTAAAACTATAAAACACAAAAAGAAACAGGTAATAGATATACACAATCGTTATCAGCTTTGCAGATAGATTTACCTCAGCTCAAAACACGAAACAAAATAAACAAATAAATCGCAAACAAGACATAAACGCACAATTTATCAGCTAAAATAAAAGCAAATCACAAACGAGATACAGAATTGTTATCACTTTTCCGTTTGATTTACAGCTCAAAACACGAGAAATGAAAAAAAAAAAATCACAAGCACGAGATATACCTCAAAACTCAAAACGAAAAAGAGAAGAAAACAAAAAATCACAAACAAGAGATATACACACAGCTTTGCAATTGATTTACCGCAGCACAAAACAACAAAAAACAAATCACAAACAAGAGATTAACACACTCGTTATCACCTTTCCATTTTACAGCTCAAAACACGAGAAAATGAGAAAAAAACAAAACAAATTCCAAATCACAAACAACACATATACGCACTTGTTATCAGCTTTCCCCTTCGATTTTCCTCCTTTCATGATAAGAAAAACCTACAAATCACAAAAAAAAACGGTTACAAAATCAGCAAAAATTCTCATCTCAACCAAATCACCACCTCTTCTGCGTCAAAAAATTACCTGAAAACCTACAACAAACCAAAAAAACAATTAAAATCCGTTCAAAATCGAATAAAAAAACAAAAAAATAAAAGCACGCCTCGGTAAAGTTTCGGCCGCCGTAGGGTTACCTTTTAGCCTTGAGAGAGAGAAAACAAAGAGAGATAATTTTTTTGCCTTTGTGTGAGTGTGTGTTGTAAGGTGAAAGGGCGAAGAGATAAGAAGAGGGTTTGGTTAGGGACTCAAAATGAAAATTTTTATGCAAAATTGAAATTATAAACAGCAAAATAATAAAATTTTGAAGTCCGCTATTGGGGTTTAGGCGGGATTTCAAAACTATTTTGAAGTCCGGTATTGCCACATCATCAATCCACGTGAACAAAATGGAGCAATCTGATTGGCTATTAGCGTTTGTGTTTTTGCTGTGTTTGTTTGAGGGAGGGTTTTAAGCCGTTGGATTGGGTGAAGGAGACACGTGGAGGGATCGGGTGGGTTAAGGGTGTTTTAGTAATTTTGAAGTAAAATGACGATTTTAGCCTTGTAGTGTAATGAAGGAGAAGTAAAGGGGGCTGTTGTGAAATTTAAGAGATTTAATAAAGATAGGAATGAGATACGTGGATAGTGGGTGGTAGGGCTAATTTTGTCATTTCACTATAGTTAAAGAATATCCTCTTTCTCATTATCTTCTTTTTTTTGTTTGTGTTTTAATTCCATTGTGTGGTGAATTTTAATCTTAATTTTTAAGGCATATTGCAATTACAAGTTCAATAAATAAATAAAGTATGTAATTAATTAAATAATTATTTAATCATGGATAAATATATAATAAATTATTGCTCATTAAGAATCGGACATCATAAGAGGTTTCAAATCGTAAAATTTAAATTTTAGTTACTGATAATACACGATAAAAATAGAGAGAAAAAGAAAAAAAATATAGATGAAATAAATATTTCTTATCAAAATAGCAAATTACAAGTTTTGAACAAAAATACATACTAATAAATGAAAAAAGTTCATTCAATCAATAAATAAAGTATGTAATTAGCTAAATATTGATTTAATCATGGGTAAATATATAATAAATTATTACTCATTAAGACCCGCATAGGTTTGAAATCTTAAATTTAGGTTTTAGCTAGTGATAATACACGACAAAAATAGAGAGAGAAATTATAGTTGAAATAAATGTTTCTTATCCAAACACAAATTAGAGGTTTGAACAAAAAGACATATTAATAAATGAAAAAAAGATCAAGGGTCCGTTTGGGATTGCTGTTACAAAATTTGGAAATTGCATGTCATAAATCCAAATATAGGTGACTTGAGATATTTGATTCCAATAAAAAATGTCTTTAAAAAATAACGTTCCTTACTTTTTAAGTATAGTATAAGTACCGTTTTGTTCCTCTACACCTCAAATATATTTTTTAAACTTTCCATACTTATTTGTCTTTCAAATTTTATTTTTTATTATTTTCACTTTTTATTTTTTCCTTTAATTTTATTATTCTATTTTTTATTATTTTTACTTTTTTATTTTTTCCTTTAATTTTATTATTTTCACTTTTTATTTTTTCCTTTAATTTTATTTTCATTTTTATTTTATTTGTCTCAACTTTTATTTATTTATTTATTTATTTTTCTCAAGCATTATTTTTATTTTTTTTCCTTTTTTTAATCCATTTATCTTTAACCTTTATTTTTTATTTATTTTTATCGGTTCTCTTTTTTTTTTCCCTTTATTTTTCTCAAATTTTATTTTTATTTTTTCTCTCATTTTTTATTTTCTCAATTTTTTAAATTTTTCGCTTTTTTCTTAATCTTTATATTTTTCTTGCCTTTTTTTTCTCACTTTTTTTTATTTTTCTATTTTGTTTGATCATTTTTTTCTTTTTTCAGTTTTCTTTTTTCCTCCATTTTTTCTCAAAATAAGTTTTTATTTTGAGAAATAAGCAATCCCAACAAACAGGCTATAAACTTCCATTTATGATCCGTCATCAATTCGGATAAAAATATTTTGACGGGATACTTGTGAATACAAACTTATGCTTTAAATTCTAGTGCTCAGTTATTTCGATTTAAATTATGGAGTAGAAATAGTTCATGAAGTGAACGATTTTTATTATTTTTTGAGTTTATAATTGCAGATCCAATTCATATTTTAAAACACTAAACAACTTTTATTTTCATTTGATCTTTTTTCAAATTATGGCCACGAACTCTTTATGATTTTTTCTCCTTTGATGTTAATTATAAATTCAATAAATAAATAAAGTACGTAATCAGCTAAATAATTATTAAATCATGACTAAAATATATAATAAATTATTAATCATTAAGAATCGCACATCATAAGAGGTTTGAACTCTTGAATCTAGGTTTTATAGATGAAACAAATATTATAAATACGACCTTGTTTAGTTTGATCTCTTATCAGTTATAGACTCTTTTTTTTTGGCCTACCAAAATTATTATTCATCAAGCTAAGCTCATTCAATAATTAATAAATGCTATTTAATTAACTATTTTAATGCTTACTCACTTCTCATCTAGAATTAATTGCTTGAACTAATACTCCGTACAGCATATTATAAATGCATGGGACATTTTTTAAGCTGTATAATCAAGGCAGGTATAGTAAGGAGATGTTGGGGGCGGGGGAGGGATTTTCATATTTTATTTTAGGGAAAAAACATCGTTTTCACCCTAAATAATATCTGAAAAGTCGAAGTCACACCTAAACTATACTAATGACCTATTACACACATAAACTATAAAAAAGTGAAATTATTTACACCCTGTCAGGCTACCACCACTTGCATGTGGTGTAGTATTTTACCTGCGCTGCCACGTCAGTAAAAAATATCACTTTTTTATAGTTAAGGTGTGTAATAGGTCATTTATATAGTAGCAAATTACAGGTTTTGAACAAAAAGACAGGAGTACTAAATTTGGATAAAAAAAAATCTTCAAATTCTAAGGTTTACAACAACAACAACATACCCATTTTATTCTCACATAGTAGGGTCTGGATATTCTCACATAGTAGGGTCTGGGGAGGCTAGAGTGTACGCAGACCATACCACTACCTCAGGTGAAGTAGAGAGGTTGTTTCCGATTGACCCCGGCTGGACTTCTTCGAATTTGTGATTGCAAATATAGTTCATAATCAGGAACATTAAACATTTTTTATTTTCATTTGTTCTTTCTTCAGATTATGGTCACGAACTCTAAGGGGGCGTTTGGTAGAGTGTATTAAAATGTTAATGCATGCATTAGTTTAATGTGTATTAGTAGTATCTTGTTTGGTATACTTTTTTACCCTATGTATAACTAATGCAAGCATTAGTTATACACTCTATTGTGTATTGAGGTGTGCATTACTAATACCTCAAAATCCATGGCATTAGTAATGCAATGAATCTAATGCATGTATTAACATGCTTAAAGATCCTATTACCCCTCAAAAAAAAATCTGCATCCTTTCAAACATATATATTGAGGGTATTATGTTAAAAAAAAATAAAAAATTATGTAATTCATGTTTTTTTTAATACATCGAACCAAACACTGCATAAGAAAAATACAAGCATAATTAATACAAGCATTATTAATACATTATATTTTGCATTATTCTTATACAGTCTACCAAACGAGTGCTAAATGATTTGTTTCCTTTCTTGATGTTTCTTCAAATTTCAATCTTTTAATTTAACTCGAATTTTTTTTGTTTTGCTCATTTTTCATGAATAATAATATTTGCAATGCTGGGTTCAAACCTTCCTTACATATGTGGAAGTGTGTTTCTATAACATACTTTCTAGGTATTGTGAAGATTATTTGAAAGATGCAATTGCATCGACAACCGAAGAGACAGCTGCATCAAATGAATTTCATTTTACTATTTTATCAACTACTTGTGACAAGCAAAAGAGCATGCATGACTCATTCATTCTCTATGTATGAAATAGCTGAGCACCATGACAAACATAATGTTTCTACCCCCTTACGCTATAAGAATTACGCAAAACTAACCTATTGTTTCTTGATGTTAGGCTTGACACCTGCTGCATCTAACTTGCAATGTGATATGACATCAAAGATTATTAAAGGTATGTTCCAATCATTTGTTGTAATACTATCATATTCTACTTGTAATTTCATTATAATTATCTAATTACGTAATTGAAAAAAATATACAGCTCATAGACAATGTAACAAAAGTCATGTAAATATGCGACAAGTGTTATCTGAATACTTGAGTTTAAAGACGATTCCTCGTTGTAAATTTTGTGGTGCGAAGAGATTTGAATATGAGGCTCCTGGATTTTGTTATAATAACGGCTCCATCAAATTAATTTCTAACCAAGTACCTACTGAACTACGTAATTTATACTTTAAAAATACTGAAGAATTTACGCATTTTCGAACATACATTAGAACAAACAATAATATGTTTGCATTTATTTCACTTGACGTAAATTATGACAAACAAAAAGGCAAAAAAAAATGATGGTATTTACACATTCAGAGTTCAGGGTCTGATCTATAACTTTATAAATGATTTGTTTCCCATTAATCCGATGCCAAGAAATCTTCAGCTATACTTTTATGATATTAATAACGAAACAGCTAATCGAATGATTTGCTCAACAAAAGTTCATGAATCAGTAGTTACTAAGCTTATGAACATACTGAGAATTAATCCACATTCTATTTTTTCTTAAATCCTTGATAAATGTTCTAGACCTATCAAACTCTTACATTTCACTTAAATGTGACTCTAGTTCAGATCAACGAGTATACAATCTTTCAACTACATCTGAAGTGGCAGTAATATGGTTTGAAAAAGAATTCAGTGAAATTAGTTCTGCACCTCATATTCGAATTTATACTCGCAGCAATAGATCTCAAATATTGAACTACTATTTTGGACGTTATGATCCGCTACAGTATCCATTATTATTTTCATACGACCAAAGTGGTTGGCACTATTGCATAAAAAAAAAACCCACAAAAAGAAACTTCTGAACGTTGAGCTTATTGTGAACATGAACATTTATCAAATACTAAAGATATATCTTCTATTGATGGATATCTTGACATGGAGGCTCAAAATTTAGAAAAAGAAAAGCGAAAAAAGAATATTGTATTTGTCCGTAAATATTACTGTTACAAACTTCAAATGAGAGAAAATGAAACAAATAAAATTTTACATTCTGGAAGATTACTTCAACAGTTGTTTTGAGAACTTGAAACACGAAGATTAGATTTCTTTTCATTTAACCCAAATTTATTCAGAACAGAAATGTTATAGGAATTCCTCGATGTTTTGAGAATCGGGGAAACAAATGCTTTCAATATTGGAAAACAAACATTCATTCCTGTTAGCTTTACTGGAGGGCCAAGAGATATGCGTCGACGATACATGGACACTACTGCTTTAATACAACATTTTGGTAAATATGATTTATTCATAACCATGACTTGTAATCTGATAGCCTAAAGGCTATCTAAAACCAAAAATAGACACTAAAGGAACAAAAAAATAGCAACTACAATAAAAGGAAAAACAACACATAGAAGAAAAGAGACGAAGAAGAGATGCATAAAGTAAAAATAGATAGAGAGACCCTCACTTCCACCAATGATTAGCAAAAGAATGTGTATCAAACAGCCAATCACACCTCACCAATGTTAGATCAAACCTCACTCTTAGGTGGACCAAAGGAATTCACTCAATCACACCTTTCTTGCCAATTGATCAACACAAGTAAAATCCATCAAATGTATTAATCTCTCAAGTTTCGGCTACACTACACTAAGCTAAAGGAAATTATGAACTACAAACTACAGTAAGAGTAATACTCAATTTCAATTCATCAAAATCTAATAAAAAATGGAAGCTAAAGATCTATTTATACTATTACAAGAAAATGTTTAAAATACCCTTAATGAAGGGTGCTCATTTGGAGTGTAAAAAAGGAGTCTCAAAAGACTATAATATCCCTAAGTTGAGGCACCTTTGGAGTGTATTCAAGGCTGCCTTGGAGTGTATTCAAAGCTCTTCTTCACGTTTTAGCAAATACACTCCCCATGCTCTCATAAGCTCCCATTTGCATGAACAAGGCTTGAAAAGACTCCAAAAGGTCTTCAATCCGAAACTTGAACCTTTGACAACACCTTGTACTCTTTTATGCTCTTCGTTCTTGTATCATCCTCTCCATCTTGAAAGGAATTTATCCTCAAATTAACATCTAGCAACACCAAAGATAGAAGAAAACAAACACATAATCCTCATGGTAAGAGGGTTAGCATTAGCACCACAAGTTATGTAATCATGCCAAAGGGGTACACTTTTAAAATACAACCAACTATCCTTTGTTATGATCATAAAACACCTACCACAAGCATCACAAAGAAGAATTATCACTAGAGAAAAAACTAAACCTTGAACAACATACAATCTGATTATAGATAGAACATTTTATGATAAAGCAGGATTTTTTTCATAGATGGTCCAGGAGGAAGAGGTAAAACTTTTTTATATCGAGCTTTATTAGCTACAATACGATCTAAGGGATTGATTGTTTTAGTAACTGCAACTTTTGGAGTTGTGACTTCTATTCTTCCCGGTGGTCGCACAACTCATTATCGCTTTAAAATTTCTATTGATATTGATAAAAACTTTACCTACAATATAAGTAAACAAAGATCACTAGCCTGTTTAATTCGAGATGCCAAATTAATTGTCTGGGATAAAGTGTCGATGGCAAAAAAAACGATTGAAACCTTTGATCTACTTTTGAAAGATCCGTTGAATATAAATGTACTTTTTAGTGGTAAAGTTGTTGTCTTTGATGGTGATTTTAGATAAACACTGTCGGTTGTTCGAAATGAGAAAATGAATGATTTTATTTATCAAATTTTATTATATTCTGACATTTGAAATCATCTGAAAAAATTACACTTGTCAGAAAACATGCGTGCAAAAACAGATCCAACTTTTTGTGAATATCTAATGAGAATTGGAAACGGAAAAGAACCCGTTAACTCTAAAAATAAAATTGAAATTCCCAACTCCTTTATTGTTCCTTTTACTACTGAAAAGGAATCATTGGATGTATTGTTTGACGCAACATTCCAAATTTGCATGAGTTCTTTTGTAATTCAACTCCAATGACTTCTCATTGAAACATGCAGCTTGTGGATGACATGTCTTCTTCAGCTGCTTCAACCGTGAATTTACTATATCATTCTTAATTAATTATTATAATTTATTTACGTATTAAAAAATAATAATATTTAATTAGTGACAATGAAGCTGCTGAAGCAAGCAGCCTGTGGACGACATGCTTGCTTCTGTCTGCTTTAGCAGCTTCAACTGTGAATTTACTATATCATTCTTAATTGATTATTATAATTTATTTGCGTATTAAAAAATTAATAATATTTAATTAAAAAAGAAAATTGATATTTATGGCATGCATGCTTCAGCTGCTTCAATCGTAATTTTACTATATCATCCTTAATTAATTATTGTAAGTCATTTACGAATTAAAAACAGAGGTAATAAAGCTGCTGAAGCAGGCAACTTGTGGATGACATGCGTGCTTAAGCTGCTTCAATCGTAATTTTTCTATATCATCCCTAATTAATTATTATAAGTCATTTAAGTATCAAAAAATTAATAATATTTAATTAAAAAAATAAAATAGATATTTATGACATGTCTGCTTTAGTTTCTTCAACCGTGATTTTATATAGCATCCCTAATTAATTATTATAAGTCATTTACATATTAGAAATTAATAATATTTAATTAAAAAAGGTAAAGTAGATATTTAAGACATACCTGCTTCAGTTGTTTCAATCGTGATTTTACTATATCATCCCTAATAAATTATTTTAAGTCATTTACATATTAAAAATTAATAATATTTATTTAAAAAGTACAATAGACATTTATGACATGCCTGTTTCAACTGCTTTAATCGTGATTTTATTATATCACTCCTAATTAATTATTATAGATCATCTAATCATTAGAAAATTGATAATATCCATAAAAAGGTAAAATAGACACAAAATTATAATTTTACTCTTGATGTTTTAAATTAACTTGATGACTTATATGGGTTCACTTAAATTTTTTTCACAGGTACTTTTTATGGTAATTTTACTATATAGCTTTTAATTAATTAACCATTGATATTTTAAATTAACTTGACGATTTATATGTGATCCACTTATTTTTTTTTACAAGTATCTTTTATAGTAATTTTATTATATCGTTTCTAAATAGTTATTATAAGTCATTTAAGTATTAAATTATAAATAATATTTATTACTTATATGTGACAATGAAGCTGCTGAAGCAGACAACTTGTGGACGACATGCCTGCTTCAGCTGTGATTTTACTATATCATCCCTAATTAATTATTATAATTTATTTATATTTTAGAAAATTAATAATATTTAATTAAAAAGTAAAATAGATATTTATGACATGCCTGTTTCAGCTGCTTCAACTGTGATTTTACTATATTATCCCAAATTAATTATATAAGTCATTTACGTATTAAAAAATTAATAATATTTAATTAAAAAATAGTAAAATAGATATTTATGACATGTCTGCTTCGGCTGCTTCAATCGTAATTTTATTATATCATTCCTAATTAATTATTATAAGTCATTTATGTATTACAAAATTAATAATATTTAATTAAAAAAAGTACAACAAACATTTATGACATGTCTGCTTCAACTATTTCAATCGTGATTTTATTATATCACCCTTAATTAATTATTATAGATCATCTAAGCATTAGAAAATTGATAATATTTCATAAAAAGGGATAAAACAGGCACAAAATTATAAATTAACTCGTTATGTTTTTAAATTAACTTGACGAATTATATGAAGTCCACTTAATTTTGTTTTCACAAGTACTTTTTATAATAATTTTATTATATCGCTTCTAATTAGTTAACCATTGATGTTTTAAATTAACTTGACGACTTACACGGGGTTCACTTTAAAAAAAATTCACAAGTAACTTTTATAGTACTTTTATTATATCACTTCTAAATAGCTATCATAAGTCATTTAAGTATTAGATTATAGATAATATTTAATAAAAAGGATAAAATAGATTAAAAAAAACAAAAAATAAAAATGATCGGATGAAGTACTTTGCAATAGTAATGTATGTGTCAAAAAAGGTATGAAAGTTGAGAAAATTGAAGGAAAGATGTCATTTAAGTCTTGAATGAAGGATTGGTGACATTGACCAACTTAAAGGGTCAAACATAATTAGGAAACTTGATTAAGTTGCTTGTGAACTTGATTAATATTTTCAAAACTTTCTAATCTTTTAAAAAATTCAAATCAATCCATCCCTTTCTCGTCTCCAAATCAACCGTCTCTTTCCTCTCTCGACAGTTTCTCTCAACCCTCTCTCAACCAACAGTTTTACAAAATTTCTCCTTTCAATCTCCAGCGATAAATAGTTGGGCGAGTTTCTTTTTGACTTTCAACCGTCAATCGACGTGACAACAGTGCTCTCTAGCAATAATAACTTTGAGTTCTTCATCGTTCCATTTCTTCTTTCACAGGTAAAAAATTATTATTTTTAGTTATTAAGAAAAAGAGGAACTTGAGCCAACTTCTCTTCTAGTATTGATTAACAATTTCAATATTTGTTGCTTAAATTTAAAATGGGGACTGAAGAAACCCTAATTTCTGGCATTTCTTCTCTACTCTTTTCGGAGTGAAATATAATTTTTTGTTGTTATTGTAGTTCTTGTTGTCGAACTGTTGATTCAATTTGTTGGAGTCTGTTAAGTTTTTTGAAGTTTGATTTTTGTTGTTTGTGTTTGTACAAACGCAAAACAACAATGTTGGTGTTTTTGGTCACTATTGATGTTCTTGGTGCGTGTGTTGTATTGGTGTCGTTGGGTTGATTTGTTGTTTTTTTTGGTAAAAATGGTGTATTTGATATTAAATGGTGATATTGTTGTTGTTCTATTGAACAAAATCCTGGTACTATTTTTTCTACAACAGATTAACCATCTGATACAACAGATTATCCTTCTGATGAAATAGATAAACCATTTGATGCAACAGATGAACCATCTGATGCAATGAAAGAACATCTGATGCAATAGATGAACCATCTGATGCTAAAAATGACCAATCTAATAGATTATTTATCTATTGCGATAGACGACTCTTCTATTGGAAGAAATCTAAATTATATTGACAATTGATAACAATTCCAACAGATAACTCATATTTTGCAACAGATGAATGATCTGTTGCATGGACCAGTCATCTGTTTCAACAGATGAGTGATCTATTTTTATTGTTTCCAACAGATTACTAATCCATCGCAACAGGTTAGTTATATGTTATAGCAGATAACCTACCTGGTGCAATAGATGCGTGATATGTTGGAACTGGTATTTTACTATTATATATGTTAGATTTACTGTTACCCTTTTTAATGATATAATAATCAATTATAATCTATTTTATGTTCCCTTTATTTTTTTGATAATATGGCTCCCAAAAGAAATGAAACTGACTCAAGTCCAAGTAAAGGTCTCCACCACTCCATTAGCTTGCTTTACAAGCGTTATCTCAATCAGAAGTAGAAGATAATTAACATGGGGAGGACGAATGTTTCAAAAGAGATTATCCAAATGCTAATAGCCCTTCCACCAAAGAGTTAGTCAAAACCTTCAGCATAGATAGTTATTCTGTGAGAATGCAGTGCGATGGTGCCACAAATTTAACCGGTGATTTTTTGGTTAAGTCAGCCATAGAAAAATATTTCGAGAACAAAAATTGGATGCTTATTATGGGGACAACTGCTTTGGGCAATATCTTGATTTGTCGGAGGACAACAATGCTCGTTTCCAAATGAAAATGGTATACGATCTTCTCAAGCACAGGTTTATGTATGAAAATAAAGATAAGATGGATGCGTTGTGGATAAATTACTGTGTCATGCCTATTTGTTTTGGTTGGAAGGAGTTTTCCATAGTTACTGGACTAAAATGCTATCCTCATTTTCCTTCTCAAGTTATATCCATTCTAACCCCCAAAAAATACCCCATACACCTAAAAAGACAAAGTCAAGTCAAGTTATCGTGATGACCTGGTGTCCCTTGTTGGTCCAAGCTTCAAAAACAAAAATTTGACAAAAACGTTGAAAGGTAAAAGACTTTCAAAGAAGCACAAGCAATCATTGTACTTTGTTTGATTTGTACATAATATTCTTTGGTTGAGAGACGTTAACAACAACATACCACTTGGTTTAATAAAGATCTCCGAGGATCTTGAGGCATTTAACAGTTATTCTTGGGGTTATGAAAGCTTCAAAATGACTGTCAAATATTTGTTGACTCCGTTGACGCCAAAAAAAGTCAACTTATATGGCTTTCCATGGGCTTTCATGATAAATATTTCTTTTATTATATGATTCATTTTTTATTCAATAATGTTTTTGATTTGTTGGGGTTATTTTATAAGATTGGGCATTTGAAACTATTTCTTATTTGAGACAACAATTGAACTATCAGAAAGAAGTTTTCTGTCCAAGAATCCTAAGATGGTTATCGGCCAAAACTAATAAAAATGTAAAATTTCTTGATCTCTTAAACCCCCAGAAGGAGACAGTAAGTCTAATTCTAATTAAGTTTTTATTTTAATTAATGACCTTTTAAAATGATTTAATCATCATTCTAATATATGTACTGATTTATTTTAGATTGTCCATTCGTGACTTGTTCCGACCAATCGAGAGTTGAAGATGCCATTTTTTCTTAATTTACGATCTGTGCAAACTTTATTGGACCCTTAGGTCATTGATAGAATAAAAAAAATTATTTGGAGCAACAACCATCATAAGAAAAATAATTTTGGAGGGTGGGATTATTGTTGTTGATGGTGGTAGTGGTAGTGGTAGTGGTAGTGGTAGTGGTGCTGCTGTTAGGGCTAATGATGCCCCTCTTATAGTTTTTGAAACAAAAAACTATTATGATTATGATCATTCTGGTTATACATATTTTGCCCCTTCTAGCGAATGTTCTAAATGCAAATGTCAAGACTGCAATGCAAAACATAATAGAGTGATTAATGTTATTAATGCATTAATTACTTCTTTAAAGAAATTGACATCTAAGAGAGGTGTCATTCCATTAAAGAGAATTTCATATCCATACACTCCACTAGAGATTAAGGTGGCTAAGAGAAGAAGGAAAGAAATTTCGAAGACATCATCAAGCATCGAAAAAAGCAAAATTGTAACTCCTCTATCTTTGTCTTGCACCTTTGATCAATGTACAAGGGCCACATGAGAGCAACATGAGTTGAAGAAAGTGAATATATATCATCTATTCCAACAAACAAATAGACACATATCTGTTTCAACAGATGAGACATCTGTTGAAAATTATCAAACAAATATATATGTTTGTTGTAACAGTTGTCTAACCTATTGCATCAGATGCATTATCTATTGCAACATATGTCCGTCTATTTCAGCAAATCAAATAGTTTTTTGTACTGTTTTAATTAGTACCAACAGATGACCTATCTGCTGCAATAGATGGGTCATCTGTTGGGACAAATTAAATCAAGGCTTCCTACTATTTTAATTTTTCCAAACAGATGAGTTATATGTTTAAAAAAATGGGTCATATATTGCAACAAATAGGTTATCTGTTGGAAATTATCATACAACTCTTTTTTTTATTTTAATTTGTCAACAAATGATCCATCTATTGCAACAAATAGATAATCTATTGTATCTCTGTGATTAGCATTGACAGTTTTGGCTTTCCAGATGGATGTCATAGTAGAAGCCACTGTTGAACAACATAATATCACAGTTGATAATTGTCAAAACCCGAGGCTACCCCCTAGTTGCGACAACGGTGCTTGCAGTCACACGTGACCACAAGCTAACCCATGAGCTGGTACCTGCTGTGAGCACTGAGTAAAATCATAATAAAATATATGTGCAGAAGATAAATTGATAAGGTACTATAAATCTGAATACTGTAAATATGAATCAATCATAAGTTTGAAATATCTGATAAAATACTAGAAACCAAACTGCCTATCTGAAATAACTGACAATATTGAAAGAACTGACTGATTGACTAACTAAACTGCCCGAGGAGTGGATGGGACAAACTCCCAACTAACTCCGACTGACTGAACATAAAAAAAAATACTAAAAATAACTGAGATAAGCATATTATGTCCTCAATGGATGAGGGCTTACCACTACTGCTGCTAAGTAACGCTAGGCCGTCTAAATACATTCTGAAAAATGAGTGTTCGAACCTATGTTATAAGACAACATAGCGCAAAGAAGAGTATGCGATTAGTACTTTGAATGTACTTGTATGTGAGATTAAGACTAACTGAAAAACATGAAATAACCGAGCATGAATGCATGAACATATAATATCTGAGAATACAAGACCAAACATAAATATTTTTCTAAAATAATCTGAAATCCGAAAGACTGAGTTCTGTATAACTAAAAATTTGTATGCTTTGGTCAAGCAAGCTTGAGTAGAGACATACTGATTACTGACTGAAACTGTGGGAGGTATCATCTAACCAACATGCCTCAATCTGAGCTAATTGGGGTCCAACCTTTAACCCTAGTTGGAAGGGTGTCACTACCTGCCACGGGTACTAACACTGGCTGTGTGGATCCACTAAACTAGTGTCCCGAAGGACTAAATAGCCACCTTCTACTGCAGGTGCTCTCATGAGATATGTGTAAACCCTCAACTGGAAGGTAGACCTCTTAAACCTACATTGGCTACGTAGTTCTGTAACTCATAGACAACTACTAAAGGTCACATCCTCTACTGGCAGGTGAGCCCCCATCCCTGGGTTCGCTCGGTGCTAAATTCTACTCCCAACTGAACTGACACTAGAATTGAACTAAACTAAGTTTAACTGGACATTATTCATAACCGATAGTGCTTATCATGATTATATCATCTAAGTAAATAGTAATACTCATGGTTTAACTAAATCATTTCTTGAAAGAGCTGAAGCGTAAATAACTACATAGGTATCGGGTGTTCATAACCCGCCAGCACTGAATGACCATAGAATACTGTAACAAAGCTTTAAAAACTATAATATGGGATCATGGTTCAAAAACCAAAGCATAGACATTTCATCAAACATGTGAAAATCACAAACTTAAACATGAAAGTGTGTTAAACATAAGAAATCTACATGATTACATGGAAATTCGTAAATTGGGGGGGGGGGGGAAGGGGGTTTACCATGAAAATTCACTTGAATAAGACATGGGAAGCTAAAATTTAAAGCATGAGGCAATCTAATCTTTCATGGGACCATACATGGGTTGAATTGAATTCAAAATACTAGAGAACACAAGAATTTAACCCAACTTGAACATATGAAATACCATAGTAAAGGAAAAACTCCAAATTTTAATTAAAAAGAAGGTTTTTGGGATTAATAAGTGAAAGAAACCCATTGATGAATACCCTATATATCTTAAGCTTCTTAACTTTGGAAAGAAACCCTGTTCTTGATGCTCTTTTGAAGGTTCTTGAACTTGGAAAACTTGAATTCTTGATTACTTGGGGAGAAAGAAATTGAATTTGTTCTTGGGGAAGGAGGAGGGTTTTCTTGAGAGTGATTTTGAGAAGAAGGGAAAATAATGACCTAAAATATTCCCCAAGTCATGTTATGGACGATTTGGTTTGAGGGGAAAAAGACCCAATTGCCCCTCAATCATTTAAATCAAGAACTGGACGTAATAGCCTCACCGCGATGTGGTCTTATCACGATTGTAGGATTCACTCACTGCGACATGGTCAGCATGAGGTCAGGACTATCTACCACGATGTGGGTTTATCGTGGAGACTGACTATTTTCGTGATTCAAACATTCCCCAAACCTTGCTAAAAAAATTTATAACTCCTCAGAGACTTACATTTTACATTCTTGAAGATAAATTAACTCAAAAACCAATGTCTCGGGGTCGAAAAGACCAAAATAAAAATTCTCGAAGTTTAAGGGTCTTTAAAATAACTAAGTCCCCAACACTTCGTGAAAATTTCAAGCCTTAAGCCCCTTATGCATACAACTAAGATCTGAATCGAGCTAAGAATATTACAGGATATTACAATAATTCATCGATTGCTTCCAAAGAAGAGGAAAAAGTGGAGCCCGTTAGTTCGGGAGAATGAAAGAATTACCCATTTGAAGGGTTCAACATCTTGAACGAGGCTCCAAGAAAACTAACAAAGTTGATCAATGACTATTTATTATGGATTGCCGATGGGCTGTTAAAGCATCATGCCAGCAGGTACATAAATTATTTTTAAAGATATTGATTTATACAATTCTTGTTGTAAAAATATGACATTAACACATATAAATCATGTATAAAACAAAATGACGAACACCACAAAGTGAACGAATCGGATCTTGGTTTTGATATGTTCGACTTTGTTGTTGCACATCTCGGAATAAAGAATTGTAACTATTTGATGTAACAACCCCAAACTTGCTGGAATGATGAGGTTTAAATGTCACACATATTACTATTAACACTTTATTTAATTAAATATGTGTATTAATTTTATTGTCACATAATCTGAATGTTTGATAATATGTGCAACACATAGATGTTATTTTTTACTACCTCTGAAAGAAGGCCAAGTTGCAAACACAAGAATAATACAGATACACGATAGGTAATTATTTGTACAAAGTTTACATCAGTAATGTCTACTATAGGTATTGTCAAGAACAACCGAAAGTTTTTCGAAATGAGGAATGCTTAATCAACATCATCAAAGGCTTTAGCATTCCAGCTGGATTACCTTGGCATTTGGTCGATGAAGTGTACATCCCAATCAATTGTGGTGATGAATTCCATTAGGTGTTGGCGGTCGTTGTTCTAAAAGAGAGGCACATCCAAGTTTACAACTCGATATCGGGAAGGAGACGCTCTGGGCCGTCGTCTGAGATACAAAAGCTGGCCAAAATATTGCCTACTTACCTTGATATAAGTGGATTTTTGGATCAAAAGGTTCGTACTAATTGGTCGACGATTGAAGCATACCGAGATAAAATGGGTAATCCATTTGATGTAGAATATGTTGAAGGAATTGCTCAACAACCCATTGGTAGCCTGTAAGCATCATGATATGGGTTATTTAATTTTTACAAACGCAGGGATTGTGGTCTTTTTTGTTGCCGCTTACGCCGAGTATTTGAGCAATGGATTACAAGTATCAAATGATGGACTTGATGCTGGATTACTTCGAAAAAGATATGCTACTCTTTAATGGAAATACGATAAGCAAAAGCTCAGAAATAGTATGCAAGTGACATTAAAGATCCACGATGACCAAAGTCGAATTTCATAGCACCGGATGAAGAACAACTTATCGATATTGAGTAGATCTTTATAACTTGAGTCTGTTAAAGTAATAACCCCTTCTTAGGAATTGTTGGCACCAAAAGTTAAATTGTTGATTTATTTATTGAGTAGATCATCTGTATCCATAATAATTCTCTTACATTTTATTTATTTGTTGATTTATTTCATGTAATTTCTGAAGGCTTCAATTTATTTTATTTTGTCTATGAATTTTATTTTAGCCTTAGATTTGAACTTTTAATTAAAATGGAATACTAGATTCAAATATTACAACAGATGCAACAGACGACATATCTGTTGGAAATTATCAAACAGATTTAGACATATGTCACAATATGTAGGTCATCTGTTGGAAATTATCAAATAAGTCTTTCTATTGTTTTGATTTGTTCCAATTTATGACATATCAGTTACAACAAACAGATTATATGTTGCAACAAATTATATATCTATTGCGATGGATAGACTTAGATATAAACATTTGCATAATGCAACAGATGACCAACCTATTACAACAAATAATGTTTCTGTCAGAACAGATAGACTATCTGTTATAACAGATAGATAATCTGTTGCATTATAAAAACTTCAACTTTCATCAAATATAAAAAATTGTAACTCCATGTAAAGTGACTTGAAATAAAAAATTTCATGGTGGTGTTGGTGTTTCTACATTTCTTCTTTTACATACACATGCTCTAACCTTTTAATCAATACCCCATAAGCCTACACCTCCTGTATCCTTTCCACAAAGGTCGTTGGCTTGGTCATTTCTATGCCGGTTAGCAAACATTCGATGTGTGCAAGCACATGCGACCCACACGCGACAACAGTTTCATTTTTTGGAAGGATTATGTCCTTGTTTTGACCTTCAAATTCCCATCTCTCATTCAACGCTTTCACTGGCAAATAATCCATCAGCTTACACTACCTCAACAAGTTAGGGAACAACTCCAATAGTGGTAGCATGTGGGTGAAAAAATTAGGCTCCTCGAATACAGGTAAGTTGCAGTCATAAGCCTTCATCATTCCGTCCTTGAGTAGTATCTCAAGAGCCATGAAATATTTTACCTCCACGTTCATGACTGCAAGAATTCTCTTTGCCTTGGTCCAGCTCTTGCCGTGTGATATGGCCTTTTTTTCTAATATAATTAATCACATCTTCATCCCATGGAACCTAGAAACTAACAAATCAAATCTCGGGATACCGGGAGTTGACTCTAGCTTAATGAACTCATCATACCTATCCTTGAAATTACTGTAGAAGGTGAGGTCCATTATTTTATTGCCAATATCATAAGCTTTCGGTATGCTAATTGACTGCCTTTTATGAGGCAGAGAATTTCATCAACATACTATGATATAAGAAGACAATTTTTTAAATAGGTTAGTAATTTTAAAAAAGAGAAACAAAGTGGAAAGGTGCAACGGATGGACCATATGTTGCACAAAGTTCTCTGAATCTGTTAACAGATTACCAAACTAATGCAACCTATGCAACATATGGGTAATCTGTTGCAACAGAACCACCACTATTTGCATCATAATACCTAGTTGTTGCAACAGATGACACATCTGTTGCGTAACATCTTCTTCATGGAGTATATTAGAAGGCTAGGTAAGGAAAAGTAAACTTATTCTGTCCACGTACCATTGATCTAAATCTGTAATGTTCTTGAAGTCCTGGGGGGAAAAGGTATTCATGGTGAAGTTTTTTGCATGTTGCTTGGATTTCATGGTCTTTCTCAAAACAACCTTCTGTTTGGCGTCAAGTTCCACGTATATGTCCACCTTATTCAATGGCCCCTAAACTTCAACAAGTTTTGAAAAGGAAGGAGTTGTAATTTTTTTTGGTTTCATAATAGAGAGTATATGTCTAATTGCTCTTTTCTTCTTCTTAACCATCACTGTAGGAGTGTATGGCTCACTCACCTTCTTGGATGGTATGACACCCTTCTTGGATTTTAATTCCTTGATAGCTTTAGCGATAGACTCTATTTTTCAAAGAGTTTATCTTGTCTATCCATACACTCTTTGCATTTGCAATGAGAATATGAGGGTAAAGAGGGGTGAGATGGACCACTGTAAGGGTGAGAGAGATCGGTGTAAGGGTCAGAGGGACCTATGTAAAGGATGATTTCAAACATATTTATTTTTTCTTGAGCATCAATATGCTCATCATCACGACTAACAACAACATCAGCATGACTGCCACCAACATCAACACCCCTAGAAGCAACACCCGAATCTGTTGTAGTAGGTTGGTCATGAAGAGCCTCAACATTAGGCTGACCTTGCCTAACTGCTCTTCTTATGGTTATTGCTCCAACCAATTTCTAAATTATTAACTCTAAGTTGGGTTTGGTATTATATCAATAAGACCTAGAGTAATAAAAGAAGTCATCCCCAACTTTTTCTCAGTAGGCACGATCCATGGATGCACAACCTATAAAAAGATAAATACATTTAAATCATATAATAATTTGTAGTAAATTGGGTTACATGTTAACATAAATAACTTATGCAATAGATGATCTTTTTATCGCAATAGATGATTCATATGTGGCAACAGATTAACCATCTGTTGCATCAGATTACCCATCTACTGCATAATTTGTGGTAGATGGGTAATCTGTTAAGTTGGGTTCAGAGAACCAAAACAAAAGATGGGTAATATATTGCAAAATATGAATTGTTTGTCATACCAGATTAACCATCTGTTGCACCAGTTGCAGTACACTGGTAATCTATTTTAATATCTTTCTTTGAGTCAAATTATTTTTCTTTAAAGAAGACTTATTGCATTATCTGGAGGGTTAAAGAGGTCAACCTCTTTAATTCCTGTGTTGCTCTTTGCAGCCAACCACCTAGGGATCCATGGATGAGAAGCCTCATCTGGGTAATCCTTGACCTCCTTTTGGAGGGGAGAAATGACTTCAAATGCCCAACCCTAAAAAATCTAAATAGAAAGCAAGCAAAAAAAGTCATAATAATTACTCAATATAAATTAATGGAAGAGTAAACAAATAGTGATTAAATTTACCATGAAAGACCAAGAAAAGCCGTATAATATGATCATCTTTGAGGATAGCTTTGTCAATAAATATTTGTCAGTCAACTTGTAGCTGTAATATCCCCAGTAATAATTGTTGAATTTCTCAAAATCCTCAGCAAGCTCCAACAAATCATCTTCTATGACTTTGTTGACGTCTCTTGCCAATATAACAAAATGGGAAAACCAAACTAAGCACAATTGCTCCTTGTACTTCTTTGGTATGGTTTTATCCTTGAGATTTTCTAACAACATCATGGCTCTGTAGCCACGTCCAGCAATATCCAACAACCCATCTATTTTTTCCTTACGTTTGTTGGCTTTGGTGGGTGGTCGCTTGGACAATGCTTTATCTTTATTTGATGGTGGTGGTTTGGCTGTCCTGCCTGCCTTGGATTTGTTGCGGGGTGTTTCCTTGATAAGAGGTTCTTTTGGATGATTGCATCTCAAGCCTATCACTAGGGTAAACTCTTTCATGGCAAAACAAATTGGCATGCCACAGTAGTTGATCCAAATTTTATTATTTTTTTGCCCCCCTCCTTCGAATCTCTATCATCCCCACGTACTTGATCATGTGCTTGAGAAAAACATATATCATGCTTATTTGGAAACAGGCATTGTTGTCCTCAGGAAACTCAAGAAAGTTTCCAAAGCAGCTCTTCTTAAAAAGTTCGTCTATGTTTTCATTCTTCATAGTACTCCTAAAGTCATCAAAAGGTTTCCCTAACTGAGATTTAAGTACAAAAACACCAGTTAGTTCTGCAGGGTCATCTATTGCCATCGTAACTTGAAACCTGCCAATACTAATAGTTTTGACAGGATCATATTGGGATTTCGATCTTAATTCACGCCCCATTAGTAAGGCATTATCATTATGTTGATCATCATTTTCTTTCTCACTTTTTACTTCCCCCTATTCTTGTTTATCTTCTTCTTCTTCCTCCTCACTTTTATTTTTCTCACCAGCCTCTACACACTCTTCTATACCTCCCTCAACATCATTTTTATAACTTTCTTCAGCTTCACCTTTCTCTGACCGAGATTGTTCAGGAAGTTCTTCTGAATCCATCTGTACTTTAGCTTTTTTTGTTAAGTGGTCAAAAGTTAACCCACTTTCAGTTTCTTTTCTTTTGGAAGACATATTTTAACTACAAACAACATAAAAATAAAAAAATATAGTACAATTGATGTCTACATAATTTTTTAAAAAAGGTAAGACAAATTTCAATAAATTTTTATATGCCACATTACAAAAAAATATTCCAACAAATAACCCATCAGTTGGAATAGATGGGGAATCCATTTGAAGACTTATTTAATATCTCCCAACAGATGTTCCGCCTGTTCCAACAGATGGACCACCAATACCACCACCAATGCCACCAAGACCAGTAACACCATCGACAATGCCACCAATACCCCCACTAAGACCACCAACACCAACACTAATGCCACCACCACCACCACCAAGACCACTAATACCACCAATACCGCCACCAATACCACCACCACCACCAAGACCACCACCAATACCACCACCACCACCAAGACCACCACCACCATAACCAATGGCACCAATACCAATACCAACACCAAGATCTCTACCCCCGCTACTAAGACCACCGACAACAACACCAATACCAAAACCACCACCAATAGCCACCAACAACACAACAAATACCATCCAATAATACCACAATAGTCAATGGAATACTGCGACAAAAACTAGGGTTTACTCGGGTTCTTCTTATATTTTTAGCATCAAAACTCAAAATTGTTAACCCATTCTCGAAGATAATACAACTAAAAGTCTTATTTTTCATCATTAACTAAAAAACCTAATTTTTAGAATAAAGAAAAAATGTAGAACTCTTCTTGAACTCTGTTACCTGCAAAAATAGAGAAAACGATGGATACAAGCAAGAATGAAGTCGAAAATAACAACTATATGATCGAAAATAGAAAGAAAATCAATTTATTATGAAGGGTTGAGCAATATGTTGAGTAGTTGTTGTTTGTATTATTGAGAGAAAGAAAAGAGCAAGAAATCGAGATTTGAAATATTGAAACATTTTTCCCGCAAATGGATGATTTGTATTTTGGAAAAGAATGACAAGTTATAAAATTATTAATTTGGTCCGAATTGATCTTAATTAATTTTTTAAAAGAGATAATTTTTAACCATTTCATCATAATAAATTTTACTGGGTTCAGTTGGAACACTGGTAAATTTTATATTATCTTAATAATAAGTTAATATGAATTGTTTCAACTAAGATTGATCGATTGACAACTAATGTCAGGAAATACCAACATCATGCAATTGCAACGACTCAATTAAAG
Source organism: Capsicum pubescens (assembly GCA_030864215.1). NCBI lineage: Eukaryota > Viridiplantae > Streptophyta > Magnoliopsida > Solanales > Solanaceae > Capsicum > Capsicum pubescens. The sequence goes on along the minus strand of CM061541.1, from coordinate 248,139,522 downwards.
TTGTAGTTGAACCTATGAACTCATCCTTAGTTCTAGCTAAATCAATTTAGGTATTTCAAATAATAAGTTCATATGATTCGTTTCAACTTAAATTGATCGATTGACGACTCAGGTCAGGAGAAACATAATACCAACATCATGCAATTGCAACGACTTAATTGAAATTGTAGTTGAACCTATGAACTCATCCCTAGGTCTATATAAATCAATTTAGGTATTTCAAACAATAAGTTCATATGAATCGTTTCAACTCAAATTGATCGATTGACGACTCAGGTCAGGAGGAAAATAATACCAATATTATGCAATTGCAACGACTCAATTGAAATTGTAGTTGACCCTATGAAGTCATTCCTAGTTCTTGCTAAATAAATTTAGGTATTTCAAACAATAAGTTCATATAAATTGTTTCAACTCAAATTGATCGATTGACACTCGGGTTAGCAGGAATGTAATACCAACAACATGCAATTGCAATGACTCAATTGAAATTGTGGTTGACCCTATGAATTCGACTCTAGTTCTAGCTAAATCAATTCAGGTATTTCAAATATTAAGTTCAAATAAATTATTTTAACTTAAATTAATCGATTGACGACTCAGGTCAGGAAGAACACAATACCAACATCAACCAATTATAATGACTCAGTTGAAATAGTAGTTTACCCTATGAACCCATCCATAATTCTAGCTAAATCAATTTAGGTTGTAGTTGAACCTACGAACTCAATTAAAATTGTATTAAAACAGATGTTCAACCTGTTGCAACAGATAGATTATCTATTGGAAAATATCAAAAAAATTAAAAAAATTGTTGCAACAGATTGTTTATCCGTTGTAAATTATCAAATATACATTTCCATTTGTTGCGACAGAGGACTAGCTGTTGGAAATTTTCAAACAAATATTGATATCTATTGCAATAGATGACTTATCTATTTTAAGATTTTTTTTTATTTTAAAGCAATTTTCTATCCAAAATAAAAAAAAAAAGATAAAATACTAATGCGGTAAAAAATATTTCTTGGATGACTCAAAATCTACTCCTTGAGTTGTCATGTCTTGTCTTTTCAATATCACCCATCTCCTCGTGTCCCTCAAAGTTATTAATGAATATTTAAACTCATCTCTAGAATTATCTCTCCTTCAGCCATAAATTAATTCATCTCTCTTCTTTTTCTTTCTCTCATTTTTAGGGTAATCACAATCGACTCCTTTTTCTCTCTCTTTTTTCTCCTCTTTATCTTGAGGATCCTTTCAAATATCTATTGATCTATATCTTTTCTCGACTGAAATTGGTGTTTTGATCTCCTCACTTTTGACGTTACAGGTATGGTTCAATATAGCTCTTTCCTTTTTGTCTTCTTCTTTGCATGTTATTTAAATTAGTTATTTATATCTGTTGTTTTTATTTATTTACCCATTACCCATATCCTATTTATTGAGAAAATTGAAGAAAAGATAACTTTTAAGTCTTGAATGAATGAACCGTTGTTTTTAATATGCGAAAAAGTCATATGTTGGGAGAACTTTAAAAACCTTGTTGGAAGTATCATTTTTTATATGTATTTTATTTGTGTCTTTTTTGTTGATGTCGTTATTAATGTTGTTGGTGTTGTTGGAACGTGTGTTGTTGGTGTAATTGACGGTGTTGGAACATATGGTGTTGTTTCTTTGTTGTTGATATTATTGGTAGTGTTGCAATAGATTTTCCAACTGTTATAACTGATGAATCAACCATTGGAATAAATCCAATAGATCTTACAACAGATGGCCCATCTGCTGCAACAGATAGAGCAATTGTTGGAACAAATCAAACCACTAGCAAGGCTGGTTTGATTTATTCCAACAGATGACCAATATGTTGAAACATGTCGACCATTTGTTGTAATAGATGCTTATCCTATTACAATATATTGCTCATCTATTGAATAGATGGGGAATCTATTGCAACAGATGGGTCATCTGTTGGAATATTTGTTTGTATTTATTCAATTTTGTGTTACCCTTTTTTAAAATTATGCAGACATCAATTGTAATATTTTTTTTATTTTTTCTCTTGTTTGACATCAATTATTTTCTCTTGTTTATATATAAATAAGTGAAAGTTGATCAAATTTTGCCCGACCAACACAAAAGGATAGAGTAAAGGTGGGTTCGGAAGAATAAGATGCTTGCAGATAGAACCACTTTATATGTGGGAGGTCATGTTATCGTGAAAACACATATAGAGTACACTGATTTTGTGAATGATATTTTTTTATCGATGAGGCACTGACCATTCAAACAAGATATCTGTAATTTTACAGTTAAGTTTGATATGTACGAACTGATAAGGATGATGAACCTTGTAGGTGGTGTCGATATCCTGTTACGGTTTAATGATGGTTTTGCAAATGTATATGTGTCAAGTTTGGTGAAAGGATCAAGTTTTGGTGGCATTGTAAAAAGATTCAAGAGTGATTGGACTGATTTTAAGGGTTCAATAAACTTTTGAAAGGTCTGTGAAGCGTCACACTGCTTCAACCAAGAACAAAAATCAATATAGTTATTGTCCTAGCTAAAATTTATATGGTTTGGTTGCTTGGGGTGATGATTATACCACAGAAGGTACAGTTGGAGAATACCTGCGAGGGAAAAGGAGAGTTGATGAAGATTATATAATCTCAGTGAAATTCAAGAGGGGGAGGTTGAATTAAAAAATTTCTGTGAGTCGACTATTGACTCTTCACAGTTGATTCACCTGCAGATCAGTACACTTCACAAAATAGATTAGATTTAAAACTATTAAGCAAATAAATAGTTGAACATAAAGTAAAGACAGAGAGATTTATCCTGGTTCGGAACACCAATGTGGTGCCTATTTCCAGTCCCCTAGGGTTTTAAAGTTTTGTTAGATTGTTCAAAGTTGGGCTTGAGTACAATGATAGGAAATAAGTTCCGAAGACTTATTTTGATCTTCAGATCTTTTGACACAACTTCAGTTGATGTTACAAAGTTGACTCGATCCTATTCTGTATATAACAATTGTAAACTAAAAGTTACAAAGCCTTGTGAGACTAAGATTGAGACACTTTGATATTCTTCTTTGAAGTTGTGTAAACCGTATCTATCTTCAGTCTTCTTCTTTTATAGTCTTCGGCTACTACTCTTCATAAGGAAACCCAAGAGATTTATTCTCAGTCAAGGATTTGAATTGATTCCTTGATTAGGAATGTATTTGTTTGATATGTCCATATTCGGTTTTTACCCACGTCCATATCAGATATGTCCGTGAGATTTTCTTCCTTTTGGTCTTGTAGTGATTGATGCTTTTCCAAGTGTGTTTCTAATCTTTTCTTTCTCTTACTTAGTTGTGATTGATCTGATTTGAGATTTCTTGTGAAACTACAGCCTTCCTTCTATTTGTTCTCATTTTGATTAATTTACTTAGATGTCGTGGATCGTGAATTGATGTCCTTCCATTTCTGGAGCCGGCTTCTTTTATCCTTCCAACATTAGCAGTCTTCATTATCCTGTTTGTCAACTTGCTTCTCCTTTTGTTCTCATTTTGAATGATTAATTTGGATGCTGCGGCTAATGATTTGTCACCCTCTTATTATTGTATGAGACATTCTTTCATCATTGGCAGTCGTCTAATTTTCTTGCAAAGATCCACTCATTAGTTTTCCATTATTAAAACGTAAACATAGGAGGCTTACAATCTCCTCCTTTTTTATAATGACAAATATTAAACATCAGTTAAGTTCCCTGTTAAGATGGCCGGCTTGCTCCCCTTTTCTTTCTGTCTTGGTGGCCATAGTCGACTAGATCCCCATGTGTTGTTGATTGATGTGATCATCTTCTCCCCCCTTTGACATAAGAAAAAAAAGGCCAAAGCAAATACAAAATAGAAACCAAACACAATCACAGAGAGCAGACACCAATCAAAACTCAACAAATAACATGAGATATGTAAAGTTATGATAAACAGTAGCAACAAAAATACATCGGAGCAGGAGTATGTAGTGTCTTTATTCAGTCTAGAGTACGAGAAGGGGCAAACCCCCTTTTGAATGTGATAAAAGAGTTCAACAATGTTTGACAAGGAAATAGGTAAGAGTGTTGTACATGTTAGACTAGAAACGATGATAGGATTTTTCCATACTCTTGGTGAAGTTGAAATAAGAGTTCTGAACAGAGATTGCAAGCTCATTGGAGGAGGAGGACTCACACTTGGTAGATTTGAGTCATAAGTGGCAGAGATTGCTACCACTGTATAGGCTGATAGGTCAATTCCATAGTGAATAAAAATCTAAGTGATGAGCAAACCATAGGGCAAGTTGGCTGAGGAGTAAGAATCGGTGGCACTTTCCATTATATATTCGCGAATCTAGGTACTCCAGTTGATTTTGTACTTCCTAATTAAGTAGTAGAGAATGAACACATTCCTCCATGTCACATTCCTGAGCACTTTTGAGGAATTAAAGTGGTTGCAATGATGTGGGCCAAGATTCTATTTCGAAAGCTGAGAGACAGAGGACCAAAAAAGGGGTTGTTTGAGTCAAGATCTGAGACGACCTTCTTTGCTTCGTCAAAACTCACTTCAAAATTCTATGTCTAGGTGCCATTTATGAAAGGGATAATACCCTAGAATTTTATATCAAACACTTTCTCAAATAGAAAGTCATTGAGAATAATACGAGTACCCAAAACCAGGGTTTCCAGCTCACCGCTGTCAGGGAAAAGACAAAAGTTGGCATAGAACATGCGAATGGGATCTTCAAATACTTCCAAGCCACATAAGCAAAACACCATTGACAATTCTTGGGCCTTGAAAAAGTGGACAATATTACAGTGGGACTCCTTTAGGTGAGAGATATTGATGACTTGACCAGGAAAAATAGAGCGATTCTTAAATGTGAGAAACTTTTCTTTATGAGTAACAATCCAAAATTTATGCATGTCCTCTAGAGGAAGAGAATACAAAGGAGAGGACTGTCGTTTATTGGAGGATGACATAGGGCTTGAAGCAGTTTATTTTTTGGAGACAATTGACTGTAGAGATTGAGAGAAGACTTCTTCTGAGGATTCAGAGAGAAGGACGTGGTTGAAGTTAGAGGAATTTTGGTTAAGGGAGATTTTGGTAAGGTTATCCATTGAGTGGTTTTTTGTCATGATAAGAAGATGAGGATAGAAAATATAAAAGGGGTAAAGAGAAAGGTGAAGGGATAAAGTTAAAGGAGTAGATACAGAGGTCTTGGGATTAGGGTTGGAGATAAAGGGGAGGAGGAGTGTTGGGAAGTGAGAGGATGAAGAGATGGTAATGATGATGGAAGAGAAAAATATGGCGTGTAAAGAGGGAGATTTGAAAGAAAAGGACGGGGAGTCAGAGGTCAGCCGACGATTTTTGTGCCAAAAATAAGAGTCTTTTAAAATCATTAGAGATTTTGCAAAATATATTGTATTTAGTTTTTCTTTTAGAATAAAAATTCTTTCCTCATGAAACTAAAAGAAAAAACAAATTAAAAGGAAAAAATCTACAAGCAGATTTTCAGAGTCAATAAAATAACCGCTTACTACCAGATTGCAAATAAAATGATGCTTAGTATATATAGATAGACTAAGATCATTTGAGTTGTTTCACATTACTGGCGCAGATTCATATGACATATTAAAAGCAAGTGGTTGACACATAATTCACAGGATTTGAGTACAACAACTCCCAACTGCCATGTATTCAGCTTCAGTTTGTTGGTGAGTTAACTAAGGTTTGCTTCTTGCTGAGTCATGAACTTAGGATATCACTCATGCAATAAGAAAAACTTTTATCAGACCGGTAAAATTTTCACAAAAGATGTTAGAACTATGAAGAATAATATCATCAACATAAAATTGTACAATAAGAATACTTGACACAATTTTTTTGTAAAACCAGAGTTATGTAAATTTTACTTTCTTGAAAACAGTCGTTTAGTAGGGAAGAACTCAATTTCTCATACCAAGCCTTTGGAGATTGTTTGAGATTGTGGAGTGCCTTTGAAAAATTAGAAAACATGGTTTTGGATACGACGAACTTTCAAATCCTGGAAGTTGTCTTACAAAAACTTTCTCAAAAACTATTTAAGAAGGCATTTTTGACTTTTATTTGAAATAACTTAAAATGTTTGAAAGCAGCAACTACTAATAACATTCGAATTGCTTCTAACCTTGTCATGAGGATAAAAGGCTTTATCGTAGGCAATACCTTCTTGGTGGAAATAACCTTGAGCTATACGTCTCTCTTTATTTCTTACCTTCTCTATTCAATTAGAGATACCAGGGCAACCGACACTTGTCTTTTCACTCATTCTCTTGTTTCCACCCCGTCATCTAATTTTTTTATATGATTAAATCATTTGGAATGCTAACATTGTGTCTTCATTTTCTTGGAACATTTAGTTTCATCATTTCTGATGTAGAAGTCAACTCTGAAGGGGGTATCGTCGACTCATCTTGTGATGGCTCAAAGGTTGTACGAGCATCATCTCTGGATTGTAAATCACTTACTGATTCTGCCCAAAAGTAATTCGGGAGATTTTTTTTTAACATCAGGGTCCTGGTAGTTCCCTGAGAAGATTGATTCTTTCACTTTACTACTCCATTCTTAGCATTCACCGATGAGAGAAATACCATTTTTGTCATGTTTGATGGATCAGTTTCCAGCTTAAAGGAAATTCCAAACCCATAGTCACACAGCTGACTGATGTTGAGTGAGTTATACTTGAGGTCGTCTACCAGATATACTCCAGTCGATTCATATGAGAAGCTGAGTTTTACTGAGCCGATTTTGGCGATGTTGTCTTTAGCGTTGTCACTGAATTTGACTAATCCTTCACCTACGTTCTTTAAACCAAAAAGAAATTTCTTTTCGGTTATGTATCTGGGACATCCGCCATTAAGGACCCATTTCTCCTCTTTATAGTTTTTGCGGACATGTTTCTGTAAAATAAAAAGATTAATTTTATTTAGGTACTTAAGTGGTCTTGGGTCCTTGCGGGTTAGATGTGCTTCCTTTAGGCTTCCAAACCCACACACTTTTAGGCTTATGCCTGCAGCTGCAGGATTTGTGCCTCTCTGTCCACGTATAAAACAGATAGGTCCTCGAGAAGAAAGAGAGATCTTAGCTGATTTAAATGATTTTGATGAGGAACTTGAATTATTTTTAAAAGAATTAGATCTCACGAAACTGTAACTAGGAGATTTCTTAATACTGTTTATCTTTATATTTACATCATCAAGCTCTTCATAAAGTAAGTCAATTTCAATTTAATATGCTTCAATTTCGATTTGATAATTTCTCTGTTAATCTTTGAGTTTTCATTTAAATAGAGCTTCACAACTGTTCTTCTCTTGAGAAAGTTTGTTATATTCATCTATAACCTTTTGAAGCTCGTTAGTTATCAAATCTAAATTAGATTCAAGAATATTACAATTGTGACAATTATGTAGTCTTAACTCGCTAGATTCACTTGTTGCCATGAAGCATATACTCGCGGATTCTACTTCTTCTTCGGCTTCATCTTTATCACTCTAGGATCCAAAAATTTTATTTTTCCTAGATGGTCTTCTTCTTATCTCTGGAGAGTTTTGTTTGAAATGGCGAGGCCTTCCACAATGATAACAGTGATTATTGTTTTTGGTAGAGTCATTATTTTTGGCTTCTTAGGATATTTGTTGTCTCTGTCTCTTGATCTGCCTTACCCCACATTTGATGAGGGTCATTCCTTCGCTATTAACATCTTCCAAAATGTCCTCCTCTTTAGTTGGAGCTGCGTTGAAGGCTACTGGTTTCGTCTTTTCATTCTTGTGGTACCTGTTGATATAATTTCTTTCATATGCAATAATGTTACCTCATTTTTTGTCATATATCATGTTGTGTAGATATCCGTCTTCTAGAATGGCAGCCTTGGTTTCCCAAATCTTTGAAAGACTTTGGACCAGTTTCGGGACTTGCAGGCTATGTGGATAGATCATTCCTAGTGACTTCAATTCGCACACAATCTTACTAAATCTGACAAACATTGTTTCAATGTTCTCATTCTCTTCCATTTTGAACAACTCGTATTCTTGACCAAGGCAACAATCTTTGACTTTTTGACTTTGGTGGTTCCTTCATAGGTTACCTCCAATTTGTCCCACATTTCTTTTGCTGTTTCACAAGTTGATATCTTGTCGTATACTTCTCCACTAACTGCACACAGAAGTAAACTTATAGCACATGCATTAGTTTGGATTATCTCTTATTGTTCCTTGGTGACTTCAAAACTTTCAAGGTCTTCTATGTTGACACTGCTGGATTCTTGGTCCTTGTCATTTTGCTTTTCTTTCAGTCCTAGAATTGGATTTGGACCCTTTTTTATGACAACCCAGGCCTGGAAGTCATTTGATTAGACCAAGATTCTGAACCTATTATTCTAGTAGGAGTAGTGTTGTCCATTGAAGTATGGTGGTCTTGTGGAGGAGTGACCACCCTAAAGAAGAATATCAGGAATTTGATAATTTGCCATTAGATCTTTGCTCACTTGCGGTTAAGTAATGCTATTGGTGAGACCTACTCTGATAGTAATTGAAATTCAAAAGGGGGTGTGAATTGAAAATTTTCTGTAAGTCGACTACTGCCTCGTCACAGTCGACTCGCCTGCAGATAGGGCTGGGCATTCAGTTTGTTTGGTTTAATATACAAATACACAAGTGCAAACTTTAATATACAAATACAAATACAAATACACAAGTGCGAACTTTAATATACAAATACAAATATAGTTGTATCAATAAATAAAAAAATATAAATGGCGGTGTGACTACAAATACGATAAACAATTGTGGTATTTATGTTATCATCCATGACTTGTGCTCGACTAATCATATTTTTTGAAAATACAAAAAATATAAAATAAAACAAAAAAATAATAAAGAAAATAAGTATAAAAAAAGAAAATAAAAAAAATCAAAGAAGAAAAGAAAAGAAGAAAGAGAAATAGAAGTTAGAGATTAAAGAGAGAAAAAAAGAAAAAAAATCAAAAAGAAAGAAACGAAAAAAATAAAAGTAGGAAAAATGAAAAAAAGAAAAGAAGAAAAAACGAAAAAAACACAAAAAATAAAAAAAAGATAATGGCAGTGTTAGGCAATAAAATATTCATTTTAACGAGATAAGAGTGATTGCGATTTTTTTCTTTTTAAAAATATTGAATTCCATTTTTTGCGCGACTAAATTGGGATTGTATTCATATTAAATATGAATACATACTATCTGTAAAATCGAATACAGCGAGCATAAATCGAACACATCGGCTATAAATGATAATTATGTAAAATGTGGCTATGTAATGTGGATTTTATAGCAAAATGCTGCTATTTTTGAAAGATCCCCTAATAATAATGACAATAATAATAATAATAATAATTAGTTTATGTTTTTTCTTTTAGCGTATATATTTTCTTTTATTATATCGAAGCTGCCTAAAGGGGGAACCTAATGTATGTTTTATTTTTTATTGTATATTTGTATATAATGGATTTAAAAATCCATGTTTGGTCGACTTTGACTCTTTAATTCTTGTTTAATTTTCATTTTTTCTATTCCTTATTCTCAACATGTCGATGGTTGGAGGTAGGGATTGAGCGTTTGTGGCAACGGATGAACAATATGTTCCAACAGATGGTTAATCCGTTGCAACAGATGGATCATATGTTGCAACAGACGGTTATTAATAAAAAAAGGATTATTGTTAATGAAAGGGTGAAAAGTCATGACTTTTTGATTATTTAATATGAAAAACGGTTCGTAAATAAATAATAAGGAAATAAATGATAAACATAATTTATAATCGTAAAAAAATGCTTATTTAATTTTAATAACTGATGTTAATATTAAATAGGCGACAAGTCGTGACTTTTCACCATTTTTATTTTTAAATCTGTTTTTTAAATTTATATAATAAAAAAGTCACCAATTTGGATTAATTAAGGTATGTGATGATTATTAAAAAGAGGTGAACAGTCGTGACTTTTTGTCTAACACATTCAAAACAGTTGATAAATCAAATTCCCCATTTGTTGCGACAGATGAATCAGTTGTTAGAAGAAATCAAAAAAGCTCATTCAACATATGGTCCATCTGTCGCAATAGGTATTATATATGTTGCAACAAATGTCTCATCTGTTGCACACATGGACCATTTGTTACAACGGATGGTAAATCTGTTACGACAGATGGGTTATCTGTTGCACCAGATGGTCACAGGTAAATAAAAATGATTATTTACCTACCACAGTCAAATTCAATCCTCTATAAATAGGTCCCTCCTTACTCTTCATTCTACTCTACTTTATTTATTTCTTGCATCTTGTCTTTCATATTACCTCTTTAACCACTTTTCTTTAAAGAACATATTCCTTTTTCATTGAGGTAAGTTTTTTTTTTTTGTGTAAATCTACCAGTTGGTAGTATACGTTGTATCACATTCAGACTCTTTTCTTTACTTTTGTGTTTACGTTTTTTATTAATTCGTGCGTGTTCTAGATATGGTTGATCCTGTTTGAGACATTGCTATTCTGTGCGACACAGTGCGGGAACTTCAGAGGCAGGTTAATGACCTGCAGTGGGAGTTAGGTGACGTGAGAGCAAGGATGCTCGAGAGATTCGCAGGCCGATGAGGGCCCTGCTGCTGCCGGTTGACGATTGGCTGGCTGACAATAATAATAATAATTAGGTGATGTTTTTTCTTTTAGCATGTATATTTTTATTTTTCTATATTGGATCTACCTACCTAATGTATTTTGTTTGTTTGATGAAAAATTTATGTTTGGTCGAATTTTACTTTTAAATTCTTAGTTAATTTTCATTGTCTATTTTTTCTTCTCAACTAACATGTCGACGGTTGGACATAAGGAACAATTTTAAATTCAGTAGCAATAGCATGAGTTTTGAGTTCTTTCAACAGATGAACCATCTGTTGAAACATATTGGTTATCTGTTGGGTTTGTGGAAGAAACTGTATTGTGTTGTTCCAATAGATTAAGCATCTGTTGATACAGACGACGCATCTATTGGAATCAAGTTCAGTCTCTGTTGCAACAGGTGACTAATCTAGTTCAACAAATGACTTCTCTGTTGCAACAGATGACCCCATCTATTCTATTCATGTTACGATGGCACTATAAAACCATAAACATGAATCTAACATAAGAGTCTTCCGTTGCAACGAATGACTCATCTGTTGCAACAGATGAGTGATCTGTTTAAACAAATGACTCTTATGTTGGATTCATGTTCGAGTTCTATCCATTGTTGAAAAAACAGAAGTAGCAGTATACCCAGATGACAATTTCAACTAAAAATCATAATTTTACTTACCAAATTCACCTATGAAGTAATGCCAAAGTGATGTACGAAATAAAATTTGACCTAAAAAATTGGTCAAGTAGCAGCAGTAGCAGTAAAACAACAACAATGGTTAACAAGAAGAAGATGAAGATGATAATGAAGAAGAAGATGATGATAATTAAGCAGAAGATGATGAATAAAGCAACAACAATAATGAATAACAAAAATCGCGAAGAGAGAGAACAACAATGGATAAGGAGAGAGAAACACACTTTTTTTCCCTCTATTTTCTGTCATATTAGGTTAACATTTGAATCAAAGTGTAAATTAAAAAAAACTTGTGGGCTATTCTCAAACTTTCCCAACTTTCTTAATCCATAATAAAGTAATTGTCACCTACACTCAATAATTTAAACTTGAGTCACCTGCACCTCATTTTGAAACTCCTTTGTCACTTTTAGCTCAATTGCCCATGAAAGTGGTACAGCTATTGAGATCTAAATGATTAGATTCAAACAAAAAAATTAAATTCATAGTTACGATCTAAGATCTGAGTGATCAGAATATCAATTTCTATTAGGTACAACTAAATGAAGCATAAAATATGTAAATAAGGAAGTTAAATTTTAATTTTTTAACAACTTTTTTGCTTCGGTGATCGACATGTTTGCCGATCAGCGTTTGCTCCGTAATTTTACTATATCATCCCTAATTAATTATTATATTTCATTTACGTATTAGAAAATTAATAATAATTAATAAAATAGACATTTATGACATGTCTGCTTCAGCTGCTTCAATCGTAATTTACTACATCACCTCTTTTAATTATTATAGATCATTTAAGTATTAAAAAATTATTAATATTTTATAAAAAAGACAAAATAGACATAAAATGATAAATTAACTCTTTATATTTTAAATTAACTTGATATGTTATATGAGACTCACTTAACTTATTTTCACAAGTATTTTTTATAACAATTTTGCTATAGCACTTCTAATTAGTTATTATAAGTCATTTAAGACATGTTTGTTTCGCTACTTCAATCGTGATATTTGATTGACTCTCGAAATTATACCGGTGTCACTTAAATTATAATAGAAGAAAAGATATTATAAATTAGAATAATTAAAACTTTAAATTATTTAAAACTATTTAATAATGACAATTTATTTCACTACTTTATAATCTATATCTATATTTATATTTATAATATATTAAAAGTATGAAGGGCCTTAGAAATATTGTTTGAACTTTTTGCCCTTATTAATTGCCTTAGACAAAATCGTCTTTTCACTATTTTTTCCTAATATTTAAGATTTAAGAATTAATTAAATAAATTTATGGTAAAACATTTCTTTATTAGAAGTCATCAGAATGAATGACAACTAATACATTTTTCATTAGTTTAAGAATTCTAAATCAACTAAATTTGATTTTAAGAAGATTTAAAAAATCTAAAAATAAATCTAAAAGCGTTGGAATAAGAACAATTTAAAAAGTACCAAATTTTTTAAAGTTTTACACTCCACTAAAAGTCTTTGCAATAGATAAAATTATTTTATTTTAAATAATTAAATATTACACGTGCGAGACACATGAGGCTAAACTAGTAATTTTAAAAAATTTAAGGTTAGCGCCTACCGCCACTAGTTTATATGCCACATTGAATTCAGGAGGATCATTTAAACCCACTTCGTCGAAAAATTATACTATTTTTATACGATCAAAAATATTTTTATGTATATATAATAGATGTTGAACCCCTTCGACTAGTCCGTATATTTACTTCTGAAGTCCCTCCCCCATTGCATGCAAGGCACGTGCCTAAACTAATAATTTTAAAAATTTAAGCTTAGCGCCTACCAATGTATACTACCAAACCCATATTCCCAACTCAACAATCTGCCAAACTCTTGTTATAGAACTTTGTAATTTACTAATACTACACACAAAAAATACAAGGGGACAGATGTATCTATCTCCCTCCTTTAGGCTCCAGTGAGTGATTTAGGTGTTGTAAAAATGGAAGGAAAGGCCTTAGAAATAGGCAATAAATGGGGTGTTGAAGCAAAGAAGGTGTGGCACATTGCAGGACCAGGTATCTTGAATGCAGTCTCATTGTTCTCCCTTGAGTTTGTTACAACTGCATTTGCTGGAAGACTGGGAGATTTAGAGCTTGCTGCTGTCTCAGTAGCTCACAACGTTATAGCAGGCTTTGCCTATGGAGTCATGGTATGCTGCTAATACATTCCGCTTTCATTGCTTTCGAACACTAATTGGTATAACCACACGATCAGATCAGATGCGTAGTCAAGAGAGTTACTGGATTCCTAGTTCCTTATATTTCTCGTCGACTAAATAAATTCAAATTAATGGATAGGTCTTTCTAATGATAAATAAGATTTGAAGCAAAGCTACCGACTTCAGCCGAACTCATTGTTGTGATGAATAATAAATTACAATCACAAATAAAACATGAAGAAACAACAACATTTTATTAATAACGATTATGGGTACAATTCTGTTCCTCCCTTGATTTTCTCCATAATTCGAGGGCTGTAGCGTATTTCTCGAACATAGCGTTAGTGGCTTATTCTCGAACATAGGATGATCTCTTTATGAATATCCCATGATTTTGTAGGATATTGGAGATCTCGATCTTTTTACGAATACCCATCAGCTTATGGGATATTCAAGATGCCTCTTACCCTTTAAATAAGCGAGATTTAGGATAAAGTAGCCTTCTAGAACTCTAACAGAATTTGGATTCTTATTGAAGAGTCCACAAATTTTAGATGTCTACACTCATAGCCGACACTTTAGCTCCGTCTCGGATCACAATCCTTCAGCAAGTTCAGAATTGTTATGGCTTCATTATACACACACATTTTACATGTTTTTTCTGCATATGTTAACATATATAGTTCGAGCTGAAAACAGTAGTGTTAGAGTTTGTGATCCGAATTCTGTTGATCCGGCCCTGAAAAGATCGCGGTGCGGTATGGACCTGTATGTTCTTGGGCTTAGGATTTATTTGTAAGCACGTATTATATAAGTGCGTTCTAGTGGGTTGTTTTTGACCTTTTTTTAAAAAAAAAAAAATACGTCATTGAGACTTTTGTCTCCTCCTTGTATTCCTTTCCATTATAGTGAATTTCCTCCTCCTCTGCCCATGGCTTTTCCTGTCGTCAAGGGTTTCCACGTAAAATCTGTGTGTTCTTCTAGTTTTCTTTTGTTTGTGGTATTGCGTATTCCTGTCTGTTCAATAACAAGTAGGTTCCCTTGAAAAAAACAGAATCAGCCCGGCCCCCTCTGATCAATAAAGTATATCCATGTTTAACCTGATTTGTATGTTAAAGATGCATGTTTTTATTATGCATTGTTAATTCTTGGTTATTTAGTTAGGGATGGCAAGTGCTCTGGCAACACTTTGTGGTCAAGCAGTAGGAGGTGGACAGTTGAAAATGCTTGGAGTTTACTTGCAGAGATCATGGATCATTACTGGAGTTACATCTTTGTTGCTCACGCCAGTTTTTGTCTTCACTTCGCCGATTCTAAAGCTCCTTCATCAAGATAAAGACATCTCTCATCTTGCAGGGAAATACGCGATTTGGATAATCCCACAAATGTTTGCATATGCGCTCAACTTTCCTATGCAAACGTTTCTTCAATCTCAGAGCAAAGTTTGGTTCACGGCCATCGTATCCATGGGAGGATTGGGAATTCATGTACTGCTAAATTGGATTCTTGTAATAAAGTCCGGGCATGGCCTTTTTGGTGCTGCAATTGCTGGTAATATCTCTTGGTGGCTTTTGGACATTGTTCAGCTTATTTACATAATTTCTGGCTATTTTCCAGAGGCATGGACTGGTTTTTCATGTCTGGCTTTCAAATCATTGACTAACTTTGTGAAGCTATCACTTGCCTCCGCAATAATGATGTGGTGAGTTTCGAATGGTAGATTTTAATATATGTTTTAAGTAGTAGAACCATTTTCTTGATGAAACTAACTTATTGGATGGTGGCAGTTTAGAGGTTTGGTACTTCACGGCAGTCATTCTAATGGTAGGAGGCTTGAAAAATGCTACGATTGCTATTGATGCCATATCGATCTGGTTAGCATCAAGATATAATTCACACCAGATGGTTTAATTTAAAAGAATTTTTGAGATAACCATTCTTTTCTTGTCTCACAAATTTGACTTCTCTTTCACTACAAAGACTTAAATGATAACTAACTAACTAACTAACTGGTCTGGTTATGACAGCCTTGGCTTGCAAGTGTGGACACTGACGGTTGCCTTAGGTTTCACTTCATCGACCAGGTTGGTTAGCTGTTTCACCTTAACCGTGCAAATCAACATTGGCTAAACTTAGGAGCTATATTCACTTTGAAGCATGTTGTAAAATATTTATGTGATTTCATTTAGACAAAGCGAAGTAGCTAACTAAGACGAAAACATTGCCTGCTTCTAATCAATTATTGAGTGGCATTGCAGTGTGAGAGTTTCAAATGAATTAGGAGCTGGAAATCCAAAAGCAGCAAAATTCTCAATTACAGTCAATGTATCGACATCAGCTGTGATTGGCCTTATATTCTCAGCTACAATATTAGCTACCAGAAAAGAGTTTCCAAGATTATTCACAAATGAGCAGCATGTCATGAAGGAGACATCAAAGCTGGGCTATATTCTTGCAGCTACCATCTTCCTTAATGGCATCCAACCTGTTCTACTTGGTATTTCTCTCTAAATTCTACTCATTCTCTCCAACTAGTACTATACGTGTATATTTATGATGAGTTGCTATAATTTTAAATTCAACGGAGATGGTAGATTTTAATCAAATTCCAAACTACTACAGGAGTGGCAGTAGGTGCAGGATGGCAGCTTCAAGTGGCGTTAATTAGCATTGGATGTTATTATGGTTTTGGGCTTCCAATGGGTGCATTGTTTGGTTACAAGTTCAAACTTGGCGTTGAAGGCATACTCTCAGCTATGCTTGCGGGCAGCTTGCTTCAGACCCTCTTCCAGTTCTTTATCATTGCACGAACCAGTTGGCACAAACAGGTAATTCTGTCAATTTTGTTTGCACCTCCATCGATAATATAACTCTGCTAACTTAGGATTAGACATACAACAACAACACCATAATCAGTGTATTCCCATCAAGTGGGGTTTGGGGAGGGTAAGTGTGCGCAGTTTATACCACTAACTCAAATGTGAAATAGAGAGGTTGTTTTCGATAGACCCCGGCTCAGAATAACTCAGGATTAGACATATCCAGGGGCGGAGTTAGGGGGTTACATGTGGGTCCCCGAGAACCCAGTAACTTTTGTGTGGATCGTGTATTTATATTAAGAAATCTACTAAATATATAAATGTTTTTAAGTTGGGAACCACGATGAATTATGCTATTGGTCCAATGGCAAGGAAGGTGTCTGTTGGAGCACTAGTACCCTCTTGGTTGGTTGTGGATGGGGTTCTAACCCTATCAGTCACTTCTTTTTGAATTTTTACATTGCCCAAGAACCCACAAATTTAAAATTCTAGATCCGCCTCTGATATATATTTTTTATTGAATCTCACATTCTAATAAAACAAAGATTATGATATTGATGTATCAAATTCTGTTAGACTAACAAATCTAAGAAATGAAATTGTTGCAGGCTCTTCAAGCTGAGGAGAGAGTGAGAACTTTGGGTGGTGAAGTGGAGAACCAATCAACCTCCCAGTAAATTTCATGGGTGGTTATTCAATTTTGTATTTTTTTTAATCAAAAGTCATTTTTCTTTGTTATGTTACACACACAAATCATTTAACTTTGCCTCTTCTTTCACAAAAATTATTTTGATATAATTTGGTTAGAACACTATCTAAAATTTGAGACGAAGTAAAAAACGATCTCTTATGTTTAAAAGTAGGTTCAAAATGGCCCCACATATACTTTTAACCAATTTTGATCCACTATATTGCTAATAAAAATGAATCATTTTATTTCATATCTTTGATAAACTCTACCTACTAAATTAACGATATTGAAAAAAGGTGAAATAAGAAATAAATAAATTAAAATCTATTTATCATAAATGTGCAATAATTACATTTTCATTTACTTACCCTTTTACTGATATACTATTTTGTTTGATTAATTTATAGACATTTTTTGTTTCACTTTTGCTATATATTAGTTTGTTCATTTTATCAGTACACTATTAAATAAGTAGATATAATTTTCAAATTATTTTGTACTAATTTTTATGAATTTTATCCTCAATACATTGGCTATGCAAAGTACATTGGAATAAATTTTTAGTAAATAGAGTTAGTAAAAGAAACAAAAAAATAAAATAACGTTACTTATCATGAAATAAAAAAATAAAAAGTTTTGGATGATAGAAAATTTGGAGAGGCGGGGGACGGAGCCGAAAGATTTGTTGAAATTTGATAATGATGGCATAATGAAAATTTTTAAAAATTACAAAAGTATTTCACTCCTTGGTATTTCAATTATTTCATAAAAAATTAATTCTAAGTATACAGTTTTGTATAGTGATAAATAGATTAAAAGAATTGTTATAAAGAAATCAAAACAATCAAAGTAAGTGGGGACTTTGAGCTGTAGGTGACAAAAGAGTTTTAAAATGAGGTGTAGGTGATACAAGTCTTAATAATTGAGTGGAGGTGACAATTACTTTATTATGGATTAAGAAAGTTGGATAAGTTTAAGAATAGCCCAGAAGTTTTTAAATTTACACTTTGATCCAAATATTTACTTAATAATTTAGGAGTGTACAGACCAAATCGTCAAGTCAAACCAAACCGAGAAAAAAAATAGACTTATGGTTTGGTTTGGTTGGTTTGTCGTTTGAAAAAAAAACTACCATTCTTGGTTTGGTTTGGTGTTAACAAAAAAAAAGTCAAATCGAACCTAAATCAAATCGACATAATATATATATATATATGTGTGTGTGTGTATATATATTTATGTATGTATATATGCATATATATATAATTTAACTTTTTATCCATAAAATATTAATTATAATCAACTTTTAAAATATATTTTCAATTAGTTTTATTAATTTTCAATATTTATAAAGTAGGTGTATGTGTATATATATATATATATATATATATATATATATATATATATATATATATATATATTAAGTTGTAATATTTGTCCATTAATTGCTAATAAAATGATCCAAAATCCAATATAAACTTAAAACCTAAACTTTTCACTCTTCATCTTACTTTTTAGTTTCAAGAGAGTTTTTCGCTCATCAATTTTTCATAATTGAGTTTTTTCATTAGCGCATGAGTGAAAATATACTTGATCTAGTCTTCAATCACAATATAATTGTAAAAAATAAAGATTATAAAAAAGTCGAGAAAATCCAAAAAAATCGAAAGAACCGACTAAAACCCAAATCGAAAAAATTAATTTTATGTTGGTTTGATTTGGTTTATAGTTTTAATAAACCGACATAATTGGTTTGATTTTTATTCAATAAAAAACCAAACCAACCCGACCTATGTACACCCCTACCTAATATAATGAGAAACCGAGGCAAAAAAAGGGCGCCTTTTTCTCTCTTCTCATCCATTATTGTTTTCTCTCTCTTAGCGATATTTGTTGTTCATTATTGCTACTACTTTATTCATCGTCGTTTGCTTCATTATCATCATCTTCTACTTCATTATCATCTTTATCTTCTTCTTGTTGACCATTGTTGTTGTTGTTGTTACCACTACTGTTGCTATTTGACCAATTTCTTAGGTCAAATTTTATTTTGTACATCACTTTTTACTTTGGCATTACTTCATAGGAGACTTTGGTAAGTCAAATTATGATTTTTAGTTGAATTTGTCATCTGGGTAACTGTTATTGTGCTGTTTTTTCAATAATTGATAGCATGCGAACATGAATGCAACATAAGAGCCATCTGTTTAAATAGATCAATCATCTGTTGCGACAGATGAGACATCTGTTTCAACGGAAGACTCATATATTGGATTCATGTTTATGGTTCTATAGTGCCATAACATGAATCGAACAAATGGGTCATCTGTTGCAACATATGACCTATTTATTGCAACAGATTAGTTATCTGGTGCAACATGATAAATATCTGTTGCAAAAGATTAGTAACCTGTTACAATAGAACCTAAACTTGATTCCAGCAGATAGTAAATATCTGTTGCAACATATTAGTAACCTGTTGCGATAGAACCTGACCTTGATTCCAACAGATCGTCGTCTGTTGCAACAGGTAAGTCATCTGTCGCAACAGGTTAATTATCTGTTGCAATATGTCACTCATCTATTAGAATCAACTTCAAAGTTGCCTTAGTACCATAACATCTATCCCAACAGGTGCTTCATCTATTGCAATATATAATTCACCTATTACAACAGATGACTTGTCTATTGAAATCAGCTCCAGGAGCGTAACATAAATCCCAACAGGTAAGCAATCTGTTGTGACTGATCACTTACTTGTTGCAACAGATTACACATCTATTGGGATTCATTTACGACATCACTATTAACTTTTTTTAACAAATGACTTTATTTAGGTACCACTAATGGACGGATTAATAACAACAGGGGTGGATTGTCATGGTCAATAGATTGAGAAGAGCAATCGATATGTATGGCATTGGAAGGAGAGTGAAATGCTAAAGACGATAACTATGACAGTCCAAAGTGATGTTTCGTATGATGATTTTGTGAACTTAATCATTAGCTATTGCGGACTGATTGTCAACCGAAAGAACTCGTCATCAGCTACATGCACAGCTCCTTTAAAAATCAGAGGGTACTACCTTTCAAGATAACCGATCAGGTTCGGTTGCGTGCTTATCTTAGTGATTCATCCAGGCCGGTGTTAAGGGTGTACGTGGTTGAAAAAATGAGAGATAATGAGAACAGAACATAGAAGAAGAAGAACAACAAGACATATTTGATGATAGTTTGGATGATCTAGACATGAATATTTCAGATGATGATCAAACACCTACGCCCGTTGATGCGACTAATACGGTGGGCAGTTCTTCTCGATCGACACAGTCTGGCAATTTTCAAGACGAAGCGATTGACTTTTTCAATGGAATGTCATTCAAGGACAAGAATGAACTATCTACTACTTTGTTTATTTCTTTCTTGAAAAAAATTTCAGAATAAAGAAGGTGATTAATTCGAGCAGTGTTTTTTGCTACAAATGTGCTAATCTGAACTGCAAATGGTGGTTGAGAGCGGTGAAGTACATAAGTTTTGACAGATTCGCCATTCATAAACATGAAAAGCATCGCACATGTGGTTTGAAGCACATCTCAGACAAAAATCCTCATGCCACGACAAAGGTCCTCGGTGAATATTTCAAGAGTTGTTTCCCCGATGGCAAAGGCCCTTCTACAAAGGTTATGGACAATCAACTCCTTACAGAATTGGGTGTCCTGGTCAGTTATTGGAAGATATATATGGCCATGGGGATTGCTAAGGACTTAGTTAGGGAGACACACGAGCATGGGTATGCAGTCCTGGATGCCTATCGTTACATGATTGAGTCCACAAATCTCGGAAGTAAGATGGCATTGCATGTTGATAAAAACGAAAGAATCAAGTACTTTTTTGTATCCTATGGTGCCTGGATTCAAGGTTTTTGACATTTGAGAAAAGGCATAGCCGTCGATGGTACCTTCTTGAGGAGTAGGTATAATGGAGTTCTGCTAGCGGCGGTGGCGCAGGATGCGGAGAATCACATTTTTTCTGTTGCTTTTTGTGTAGCGGATAAGGAATGTGATGCCTCTTATGGATTTTTTTTGAACAACTGTGAAGATGCATCAAAGATACCAAAGAGTTATGTTTTGTTTCAGATAGGGATCCAAGTATACCAAAGATGGGTTCAATTTTCTTCACTCCAGCTTACTTTAGTTGTTGCACCAGGCATCTTGGAGAGAACATACGAACCAACTATCACAATTTTAAATAGAGAGGAGTAGAGAGGAGTTTTTAGACCATTTCAATCAAATGGATGTGCATCCCAAGGTAGCAGAACTTCTCATACATGTCGGTTTCGAGAGATGGAGCCGGGCATTCTGTCTGACAAATAGGTACATTCTTATGAATTTAATGTCTTGTTTGAGTTACAACTTTAGTATGATGTCATGCTAAGTGATTCTTTTGTATAGGTACAATATTATGACATCAAACATAGCTGAATCCGTGAATTCATTATTTGGCGATGAAAGAGAATTTTCCATCAAGGTTCTGTTTGAAATAATAAACAAGAAGTATGGACGATTTTTTAACGAAAGGCGTATGCAGTTTGAGGGCCCAAGAAGAACCCCATTTGTTCTAGAAATTAAAAAAATAATATTAACGAACATCAGTTTGGGGAATAGGTTATTATCTCATCAAATAGCAGATTACAAATTCAGTATCACCGGTTATGGTGATGTTGCCACGGTCGATCTTCAAACAAGATCTTGTACGTGCAGAGTTTTTGACTTGGACAAAATACCCTGTCCACATGCTATGGTAGCACTTTGAGCTCAATATAGTCCAAAATATGGACCTAAAATTTACGAGCACTCCTCTCAATATTATTCGGTGGAAAAATATAAAATGGCATATAATGGGCATATTACTCGGTGCCTCCCGAAGAATCTTGGGTTGTTCCTGCAGAGCTTTTGGAGAGATTAATACCTCCTTCATATATTGACCCAAGGACTATCAAACTGGGAAGAAAGCCATATAAGAGGAGGCGTAGAGTCGGAGAATCATTTTCATCAAGAAGAAACAAGTGCTCCATATGTAAGCGCGCTGGCCACAAAAGAACTAAATGCTCGGATCGTAATCCACCATGTTCGTTGTAATTGCAAAAACTTTTGTTGTATTTTATTGTGGCCTTTTATATATTTAACTTATTGTTGTGAACGTAATGTTATCATTTATTATATATAAAATATCCCTTTTAATAACTTGTGCATCAATAAAAAGAGGCAAAACATGAACTAAATAATACAGCAGACCATAATTTTTTCAAATGATTATCCATCTGTGGCAACAAATGGACATTAGCTGGAAGAACACAATACAGTTCCATCAAATTGAAATATTTTCCTCTAACAGATGACAAATCTGTCGCAACAGATAGATAATTTGTTGACAGAAACCCAACTGATGACCAATCTGTTCTAACACATGGTCCATCTGTTGAAAGAACTCAAAAGCCAAAATTACTATTGCTACTAGATTTAAAACTGCTCCTTTCCTCCAACCGTCGACATGTTAACATTTATGTTTAGAAGAAATAGGAAGAATGAAAATTGAATAAGAATTAAAAAGCCAAAGTCGACTAAAAATAAATTTTTCATTAAACAAAAAATAAAATACATTAGGTATAGATCCGATATAGAAAAATTAAAATACATAAGCTAAAAGAAAAAACACATTCTAATTCTAATTATTATTATCATCATCATCATCATTAATGACAGCCGACCAATCAACTCGCAGTAATAGGGCCCTAATCAATCTCTGTATCTCTCTGAATATCGTCACTCTCACGGAGACCAACTCCCTCTGCAATTCATTAACCTACCTCTGAAGTTCTCGCGCTGTGTCACGCAGAATAGCAATGTCCCAAACAAGATTAGTTATATCTAGAACACACATGAATTGACAAATATAAAGAAAAGAGTCCAAATATAATACAATGTATACTACCGACTGGTAGATTTACATCGGAAAAAACTTACCTCAACGAGAAAGGAATATGCTCTTTGAAGAGAAGTAGTTGAAGATGTCACATGAACTAAAAAAATGCAAGAAATAAATAAAGTTGAGTAGAATAAAGATTAAGGAGGGACCTATTTATAGAGGATTGAATTTTAATGTGTCAGGCCAAAAGGCATGACTGTTCAGCTCCATTGTATTAATTACATTTAAACTGGTGGCATTTTATTTTCTGTGAAAAGTCACAACTTTTTCTTTTACATTAATGCTTCTCACCTTTTCAAAATAGTTTGAGACTTGATAATAACCATTATTATTGAGTTGTTGCAACTGATCATCCATCTGTCATAACAGATTTACCATCTGTTGTAACAGATGGTCTGTATGTGCAACAGATGGTCTATTAAAATAGATTTACCATCTGTTGCAACATATGGTTTGTATATGCAATAGATGAGACATCTGTTGCAATATGTGTATTATCTGTTGCGATAGATGGACCATCTGTTAGAGGAGATATTTTGATTTCTTCTAACAACTAATTCATCAGTTGCAACAGATAGAAAATTAGATTCATCAGCTATTTTTAAATATGTTAGATAAAAAGTCACAACTCTTCACCTCTTTTTTAATAGTCATCATATATGTGCAGATGAATAAATATTATCTGTTCTATCGTAATAAATTTACCATCTATTGCAATATCTGTTGCAACTGATGGACCATCTGTTGGAGGAGTAGTTTTGATTTCTTTTAACAACTGATTCATCAGTTACAACAGATGGAGAATTTGATATGTCAACTATTTAAATGTGTTAGATAAAAAGTCACGACTACCTCTTTTTTAATAGTCATCACATGCGTGTAGATGAATAAACACTGTCTGGTCTGTCGCGACATATTTATCATTTGTTGTAATATTTGTTGCAATATATGGACTATCTGTTATGATAGATGGACCATATATTAGGAGAGATGTTTTGATTTCTTCAAATAGCTGATTCATCAGTTGCAACAGATGGAGAATTCGGTTCATCACCTATTTTGAATGTGTTAGATAAAAAGTCACGACTCTTCACCTTTTTTTAATAGTCATCACATGCATGTAGATGAATAAACACTG
Organism: Capsicum pubescens; assembly: GCA_030864215.1. Taxonomy (NCBI): domain Eukaryota; kingdom Viridiplantae; phylum Streptophyta; class Magnoliopsida; order Solanales; family Solanaceae; genus Capsicum; species Capsicum pubescens. The sequence continues at coordinate 248,115,297 of CM061541.1, read as the reverse complement.
TCTTACATTTCTTGATGGGGTAGGAAGAATAAGGTGCATGCAGATGAATGGATCCACTTTTATGTATGAGAGTTATGTATTATTGATCAGGCTACTGTGAAAGACTGTAACGCCCCGAGTCTGTACCTCTGACGCTACACGGTGCTTACGACTCCGAAGGACCACAAGTTAACCCATGACTAATATCTGTTGTGAGCACTGAAATATGATATTGTAATAAATGCAGAATAATAGGCTGAGATGCCATAAAGTTCAAAACATCTAAAATACTGTTAAATTATATCGTCTGAAATAACAAACTATAAAACTGAACACTGTCTAAAAACTAGTCTAAAAAGCCTCTAACTGAAACTATCTGAAAGTGAAGTTGATGGGACAATCCCCCAACTAACTCCATCAACTGAAATATTGAGTTTACTGAAATAATAAAATAAAAGAATATCCTCAAATGATGAGTACTCACTGCTAATCTACTGCTGCTGGCTGAATCTGAGTCTATCTATACGCGATCGACAACCTGAGCGTCCAAACCTATGATATGAGACATTATAGCACAAAGAAAAAGTATGCATTGGTACGTGGAATGTACTGGTATGCGAGATGAGGTAAGGCTGAATACAAGGGTTCATATGCATGAATAATAATAAGCTATATACTATAGAGTAACTGAATATGAGAGTACATGGGTAACTGATACTACTGTAAATACTGAGTATGCACTAATGTGCATATAAATAAATACTGTGACTAAGCTTGTCTGAAGCTAAGTCCTGAATCCTGATACTGAGTAACTAATATCTAAAGTTACTGATAACTGATTTACTGTTACTGGTTGACTGTATCTGACAGTCCTAATTCTGTAGAACTAAACAGAGTTCTATTCTGAAGACTGAAACTGAGACTATGAGAGGTAATCATCTAAACAACATGCCCCAAATAAGATAACTGAGTTGGGGTCCAACCTGTGACCCCAGTTGGAAGGGTGTCAGTACCGTGCCACGGGTGAAGACACTGGAGAGTTACCCTCATCTGGTAGGTACTCTAATGAGAACGGTGGAACCCTCATCTGTTAGGTTAAAACACCTCATTAACCCTCAACTGGCAGGTTTGATGTCTCAACCTACGTTGGCTACGTAGTTCTGGAACGCAAGGATTGCTTCTAGATATCACACCCTCTACTGGCAGGTGAGCCCCCATCCTTGGGTTCACTCGGTGCTGAATCCTACTCCCAACTGAAAGACACTGAACTGAGTATACTAAACTGGACTGGACTGATACTGAGTTTTCCTGAGTTCTATAACTGACTGAGTTTTCCTGAGTTCTGTAACTGACTGGGTTCTACTGATCGTGACATGACTGAGATTCTGTAACTGACACTGGCTCTAGGCACATAGTTAAATTATTGGGTATTAAATACCCCCAGGACTCGATAGCATGAAAAGTAAAGCATAATATACTCTTGAAAATCATAACAATGTATAATTGTCCATAGTTCACTCGTAGAGGCATTTAACCAAACACTTGTAATGCATCTACTTATACATGAATGGGGAATACATGTTATCATGTTATAATGGCACTATGTCATTCACATAGGCATTTTATCAAACACATGGGGAGCATGCTTAGGTTATATAATAATCAAAATATATTATTATCATGGCTGCATCAATCAACTTACAAATTGAAGGGTTTATCATGAAGATCATGTAATTCAACACGTATAATGATTTATTTCATAAAAGCATGTAATTTAATCATGGACTAAAACCCAATAATAACATGAACATAAATTCAATTCAATTCAAGCATGGAAGTTCATAATTCAACAATCTTGTATTTTGAAAATGAATTCGTGAACTCTATGGGTGAAAGGAACTCATAGATGGGCACCTAACATACCTTAATTTGTGAGTTTCTTGAAGTCCTTGGTGAATCCTTTGAGATTGCTCTTGGTTTCTTGAAGCTAGGGTTTGACCCCTTTTGAGAGAGAATGACTTAATCTTTGAATAAAGTGAATAATTGATGAGATAATGGGTTATTTAGGGGTAAATTTCGTGTTTAGACTGATTAGTGTTGTGGAAAAATACTCATTTACCCCTGAGAACGACTTAAAAATTTGTACTGAAAAAATTGATTTTGGGACCTGGCGCGATGCACCGCAATCATGCCAAGCCACTGGAAAATGATAACTGGGAATGTGGCTGGTGGCGCGATGCGGTGGAATCGCGTTGTAATATTGGATGGGACCTAGAAGCTTGGCGCGATGCGGTACAATCGCGTTGGCTCACTGGAAATTGACAAATATGAAAATGAGCTTTGGCGCGACGCGTCGATATCGCGGTATATCACTGGAAACTGACAATTGCCATTTTGGCTTACTCCATGATGCGTTATTGGCCTAAATGATGGTGTTTAATGACTGATACTTAAAATAGCCATAACTTCTTACCCGACTATCGAATTTAGGCGAATTTTATATCGTTGGAAAGCTAATTCAATTTCCTACGCAATGATAGGCTCTAAACTGAAAAATACTAAGTGTTTCAATTTTTTTTTATATTGGATAACTCATGAATTGAGAGTTAAGTTAATCTTGAGAAATACGAGGTATTACATAGACACACATAAAGTACAATAATTTTATTAATGCAGTTTTTTATCGATTAGACATTGATCCTTCAAACAAGATCCTGCATTGTACTATTTAGTTTGATAGATGCGAACTGATAAGGCCGAAGGGTTCCAAGATGGTGGTGTCGATACCCTGTTATAATTTAATAACAGTTTATGCTCATGTTTTTGTATCAAGTTTGGGGAAGGGTTCCAAAACGGTGGGGACCAATTTTAATGGTGCAATGGACTTTTTGAAAGGCCTCCGAAGCCTTGCACTGCAGAAAACAACGATGGAACCAATAGAAATTCCCCTGGTCCAAATTTATATGAATCGGTTGCTCGAGAAAACTATTATACAGCAGAAGGTGCTTGGGAGAATACCTGTGCGGGTAGGAGGTAAATTTCGTGTTTAGACTGATTAGTGCTGTGAATAAAATACTCATTTACCCCTGAGAACGACTTAAAAATTTGTACTGAAAAAACTGATTTTGGGCCCTGGCACGACGCGCCGCAATCACGCCAAGCCACTGGAAAATGATAACTGGGAATGTGGCTGGTGGTGCGATGCAGTGGAATCGCGTTATAATATTGGATGGGACCTGGAAGCTTGGCGCGACGTGGTACAATCGCGTTGGCTCACTGGAAATTGAATAATATGAAAATGAGCTTTGGCGCGATGCGTCGATATCGCGGTATGTCACTGGAAACTGACAATTTCCATTTTGGTTTACTCCATGATGCACTACTGGCCTAAATGTCGGTGTTTAACGACTTATACTTAAAATAGCCATAACTTCTTACCCAACTATCGAATTTAGGCAAATTTTATATCGTTGAAAAGCTAATTCAATTTCCTACGCAATGGCAGGCTCTAAACGTAAAAATACTAATTGTTTCAATTTTTTTTTATATTGGATAACTCATGAACTGAGAGTTAAGTTAAGCTTGAGAAATACGAGGTATTACACAGACACACATAAAGTACAATGATTTTGTGAATGCAGTTTTTTATCGATTAGACATTGATCCTTCAAACAAGATCCTGCATTGCACTAGTTAGTTTGATAGATGCAAACTGATAAGGCCGAAGGGTTCCAAGACGGTGGTGTCGATACCTTGTTATAATTTAATAATGGTTTATGCTCATGTTTTTGTATCAAGTTTGGGGAAGGGTTCCAAGACGGTGGGGACCAATTTTAATGGCGCAATGGACTTTTTGAAAGGCCTCCGAAACCTTGCACTGCAGCAAACAATGATGGAACCAATAGAAATTCCCCTGGTCCAAATTTATATGAATCGGTTACTTGAGAAAACTATTATACATCAGAAGGTGCTTGGGAGAATACCTGTGCGGGAAGGGGGACGTCGAGAAGACCATTTATCATCTCATAACTTGTTTAAGAGGAACCACAGGGAAGCAAGTAAGGAACTTCTAGCGAATCTGGCCAATGAAATTGACATAAGAAGCAAAAAAACTGAATGAGCTTCAAATGTAGAAGTGTATCCAAATATAAAAATCCGTCAGTCATTGAAGAAAAAGAAGAATGGTTAAGAGGACTGGAGCTGGTCACTTTGCCAGAGACTGCAACTAGCGAGCGTGGCCTCAATGAAGATTCACAAAGTGCAGGACCAGAACTCTAAGGAAGAAGATTCACGATCACAGGAGATTGGTAAGATTTCTAGTCAAGAATGAAACCTGAACCAACAACTCCCAAAGTAAAAATAAGGGAAGCCAAGGCGCCAATTTTTGAAGTCTAACTTGCATGTCATGCCTTCTGTTTGTGGCTATGATCAGGTCAATGGCAGTAGAAACAAAAAGGTCTAAAGTTGGGCAGAAATCCCTTGCCTTGTTGTTTCCACTGCCTTTGACCTGACCAGAGCCATAAACAGTTGCATGGGGTGCAAGTTTAACTTGAGAAATTGCCACCTTCGCTTGATCCTTTATTTTTAATTCAGGAGTAGTTGGTTTAGGTGTTAATTCCGACCGATAATTTTACCATCTTTCATGCTCGCGAAGCTGCTTCCTTAGAGTTCTGGTCTTGCATTTTATGGGTCTTCATTCAGGCCACGCTAGCTAGTTGAAGCCCCCTAACAAAGTGCACAGCTCCAGTCCACTTGAGCATTTTTCTTTTTCAAGAACGACTGATGGATTTTCATTTTTTGGATACACTTTCACATTCGCAGCTCATTCAGTTTTTTTATTTTTTCATGTCAATTTCATCAGCCAGTTTCGCTAAACATCCCTTCTGATATAAGAATGACCAAGAACACACAAAATCACACACCAAAAAGAATCCACAAGCTCAAGAGAACCGAGGACCCATTGATGACCATCTCTCAGATTCAACAAACAACCCACAAACGAGATGTGTTTAACACACCAAAATAGCCAACCCAAACTAAGTTACAACACAAGATGATGAACAATATAACAATAACAATAATGTTGGCCAACACCACCACAAAGCCGAGAGTAGACAACAAGAACAAACACAACAAGATTACAAGAAATAAAAGGATAGTTAGTGACACAAAGATTATTACAAGATTAAAACCAAGTGTATTTTCAACACTAACCCCTAATGAATGTAACAATCAACACCACACTCTTACAGTGACCACTAAGGTAATCGACTCACCTCAAGATCTATCGTTTCCAAGCAAGGGTAAATACTAGCTTTTCAAAACCCTAACTAAGAACTACACTAAGGTGTTCTACTCTTAAGAGAGAGGATTTTCAATGTTTCATACTTTCATCATTCATAAACTAAAGAGAGAAGACCTAAAAGAGACTATATATAGCCTTTACATAATGAGTGACAAAATGACTCCAATGCCCTTATGAAGGAGGGGCGGCAATGGAGTGTCAAATGGATAAGGCTAAGTTACCAAAATGCCCTTAAGGCTAAGTGACCAAAAATTCCTTTAATAAAGGGAACCAAAACCGTGAACCATCAAATATGGTACAAACCCATGAGTCCTCAAGTCTTCAAGGCTCCAAGCAATCTTCCACACACAGGTTTGTTTGTTGGCATGCTCAAAATGACCCCTCCAAGTATGATCTTGTGCCATCCATGTGCCAAAGCTTGATTCTTCACATAGTGACTTTGAATGATGTCATTAAAAGCTAAGGCGACCATTTGACTTGTATTATCATCCCCTTCTTGAAAAGGATTCAACATCGAATCCGTACCTTGCAAAACTAGAAAAAGGACAAACAAGCACAACATCCTCATGGCATGAGGGTTAGGGTTAGAACAATAATAAACATCATCATGCCAAGGTGGTACATACTTAAAGTATAACCAAGCATCATTTGAAGGAAATATTAAAAGCATAAGGAAAGATATACAAATGATTTGGTTATGGGATTCACCAAGAGTGATACTTTGCTTGTCATGTAGACTAAGCAACAAGTTGGGTGCACTAATATCACCATTTCTATATTTGGCACTGGGGTCAAAGGGGAAGAGTGCCCATAGACACGGGTCTAGACAACACTCCTTTTTCCCATGGTTTTCACCCAAACTAAACGGTATACTCTCTACAATAGCATACACATCATCCAAAGCAAATAGAGAGTAGAAAAAGGTATCACTCAAGTAGACTTCTACTAAGGTGCCCTCATGTGTGTACTCACTACTAGTTTCCGATGCATCACCATGAGTACTCTCAATAATAAAGTCACACAAAGTAGAAAAAAGAGTAGCTTCCAAGACTACACATTCCTTACCCTTAAGAGTACTCTCATCTTCCAAGAAGAGCTTTCCATCTTTAGGAGGAATGTTGTCACACCATAGTTGGTTAGCATATAGGCTATAGCCTCTAAGGTAAGCTATACCATCTTTTTCACCACTAGGCTCATTAGGAGTGTTTATATCATCTTCAAATAAGACATTATACCTAAAGAGTGCATGATCCAACCCACGGGCAGATTTGGAACAAGCAAGTTCCTCACTCTCTAAGAGATCAATTTCAAGTTTCAAAGCGGTTTCAAGCATAAGGTTGTCCCAAGAATAGCTCTCGGGTTCACTCCCCTTTTATTGACCAACATTTTCAAGTACTTCACTTACTTGAGTTCCATTAATCACATCACACACATACTCAAGAGGTGGAAAATTTTCACAAATAAGTTGATCAACACTAATTACACAAGATGATGTACTTCCATTCAACATATAGGCTTCAACAATAGGTGGACATAAATTGATCTTACAAGAAGAGTCAATTTGGTTATCAATAGGATCAACTAGTGTATCCATACTCACAATATGTACATCATCAACAAGAGGCAAAGAATCATTAGACTCACAAGTAAGTAAGCTACTACTCATACTCAATGGGCAACTAGCCACACAATTATCATTCATATGCACAAAAGTGTAAGAGTTAGCTATTTTACCTTAAAGTTCTTGAGTAGACTCTCCTTTGCCGTGTTGTGAAGGTCCTTCACAAGTTTGGGTAGCATCGTCACTTCGACATTGCTCTCCTTCATTTTTCATGTCGGTACCTACACAAATGTCCTTAGAAATAGAAGGACAAGCAATGTTAGCTTGATTTGGTGGTAATCCCCTCACTTCGCTCCACACAACCTCTTTTTTTTCAACTTTTGGATTACCACCTTTCACACCCTTACTCCTTTTGATATTTTGTATCTCATCATCATTCGGATTGGAGTAGGTAAATACTTTTTTTTGCGACCCGGGTAGAATGTATGTCACGAGGCAATTTTTCCATCGTTCTCTTACAACATTAGGACAATTTCGCACATTTGGAACTTTATGTTGTGCAAACCAATTGGCACCTAAGCATACATGACCATATGTCAAGGAAAGAATATCGCACCACACCTCTTCTGGCATTCAAATTGGGAGAAGACAACTTTGACCCTCTCGGTAACCTTAAACCTATCCAAGAAGTATGGAACAAGTAAAGGCTCTCAAAACAACTCCAAGTAGTCAACCATGGATGGAAGAATATGGTTTCTATAGTACCTATCATTTAACACAACGAGGCAGCCCGGTATCCCACAAATGGTCACCTTTTCAGAATGTACACTCCTTCTCGGATCAACATTGTAAGGCACATGATTACTCGTCGGTTTTGGAGATGCATATCCTCTTCTTCTCATGGGACAAACTCTACTATATCTAGGATAACCATTCACACCATGTAAATCTTGATAAGAAGCACTATAAGGTGAAGAAAATGAATTTTCACACTCCCCATGTGTACTCTCATCATAGCTCTCATAAGCTTTGCATATGAAAGGGTTATACCCAACACCAAATCTAGGTTTGGAGTTGGAAGTGTAAGACTCCTCACATGCCCCCACATCATCAGAAGAACCATCACGAGGTCCTACATCATCTCCAAATTCACCATAGGCACTAGGTACTTCATTTTCCTCATTTTCTCCCCTAAAACCGTGTCCCTCAAATCTGTACAAGTTTTGATCATGGCTATTTTCACAGCCTCTACAATCTCCCTCAACTTCGTAGCCACAAAAAACCTCACTACAATCATAGTCTCCCATGTTGTAGTCACAATAATCCTCGGCTATCGAAGACATGTTTCCCTTATATCACCTTTGTACCTACATAATGAACAAACAAGATTAGTAGTAAAAGCTCCTCACCAACACTCGTATGCACCCACCTTTGTGATTTTCACAATTGGAGCGACAAATATTGAAAGTTGCTTATACTCCGGTAGTCAATAGGATGTCAATTCTACTTGGCGGATAGAATGGATTCTTGTTTGATCGACTCAAGACACAAAATAAAATTTACTTACAAACTTAAAACAAAGAAGTTACTACAAGTTAAAAATGAGAAAAGGCGCAAAAATAACGCTAACACGATGAACGTACTCAAAAACAAATTTACAACTAAGTAGGTATTTACTAGTTGCCAATTAGTATAAGAGTCAACAAAGTTGAAACCAATGGAACAAAGAAAAGAAACTAGGAATTCCAATTCTTGAGCTTATAATGACGTGACACTCGACTATTGGTCGTTGAAATGTTGTTGAAGTTGAAAAAATTTTGTTTTAAGAATTTAGTTGTTTACTTTCACATTTGGAAGAAGAATTTTCAGCTAAGGTATAGGTAAAAAAGGTCTTAGACTCCCTTTTCAAGATTCAAAAAGTCTTTCACCTACTTGCACTAATTTGGCAAGACAACCTTTTTGGATGTCTTGTCCCTCTTTCCCCTTTTGGACGGTCTTACTCTTTTGTAGTGACTAGAATTTTGGGATGTCTTTTGTTCTTTTACCACTTTGGTGATATCTTAAGGATATTTCCAAGACAAACAAAAATCTCAATCTTCTTTTCTTGTGTCAAGATCAAACAACCCTTTGAAACTACTTCTTCAACACAACAAGATGAACTCCAAGAACAACAACAACAAACCATCCAACAATTACCACCACACAACTTGAAACTTAGCTCAAGAACTTGGATTAAGACTCAAGGAGTGTTAGAGAGAAAGAAAATCAACACAATAAGCAACTAAGACAAGAAAAAAACACCTATATCTAGGCACAAATCTCGTTCATAACAACAACAGCAACAACACAATTTCGGCCAAGACACAAAAATGGACAGATTTGCTTCTTTTTTATTTTTCAGTTTTCTAACACCTTTTTTTTTATTTTCAAGTTTACGAGCCTAAGATTGATCTTGTGGGAACAAGATCAAGCCATGATATGATACCAAATGATACAATAATGACCAACAACACAAAAAATCACACACCAAAAATAGTTCGCAAGCTCAAGAGAACCGAGGACCCATTAGTGACCAACTCTCGGATTCAACAACCAACCGACAAATGGGATAAACAAGGATGTTTAACACACCAAAATAGCCAACCCAAACTAAGTTACAACACAAGATGATGAACAAGATAACAATAACAATAATGTTGGCCAACACCACCACAAAGCCGAGAGTAGACAACAAGAACAAACACAACAAGATTACAAGAAATAAAAGTATAGTTAGTGAGACAAAGATTATTACAAGATTAAGAACCAAGTGTATTTTCAACACTAACCCCTAATGAATGTAACAATCAACACCACATTCTTACGGTGACCGCCAAGGTAATCGACTCACCTCAAGATCTACCATTTCCAAGCAAGGGTCAATACTAGCTTTTCCAAGCCCCTATACTAAGGTGGCTTTTCCATTTTCCAAGCCTTAACTAAGAACTACACTAAGGTGTTCTACTCTCAAGAAAGAGGATTTTCAGTGTTTCATACATTCATCATTCATAAACTAAAGAGAGAATACCACGAAGAGACTATATAGCCTTATTATATAATGAGTGACAAAATGACTCCAATGCCCTTAATGAAGGAGGGACGGCCATAGAGTGTCAAGTAAATAAGGTTAAGTTACCAAAATACCCTTAAGGCTAAGTGACCAAAAATTCCCTTAATAAAGGGAACCAAGACCGTGAACCATCAAATGTGGTCTAAACCCGTGAGTCCTCAAGTGTTCAAGGATCCAAGAAATCTTTTACACACAGATTTGTTTGTTGGCATGCTCAAAACAACCCCTCCAAGTATCATCTCGTGCCCTCCGTGCGACCAAAGCATGATTCTTCACATAGTGACTTTGAATGATGTCATCAAAAGCCAAGGCGACCATTTGAATTGTATCACCTTCCTACCCTGTGTTTCTTCTTTAATAAGGTCTGATTTGATATATGGTCTTCTCCACCTCCCCCTTTCCATATAGGTATTCTTACAATAATATTCTGTTGTATAATAGTCTCCTCGAGCAACCCATCCATATAAATTTGGACCAGAGCAATAACTATATTTATTTCCATTCTTATTTGCAGCAGTGCGAGGCTTCAGAGGCCTTTCAAAGTCCATTGAACCCTTAAAGTCAATGCAATCACTATTTAATTATTTACACTGCCACAAAAAATCTTAACTCTTCTCCAAATTTGACACATAAACATTAGCAAAATCTTCATTACACCATAACAGGGTATCGACACCACCTACTTGGTCCCTCAGCCTTACCAGTTCGAACCTAACAATCTTGACTGTAAAAAATTCCAGATCTTGTTTGAAGGATTAACGCCTAATAGGTAAAGAACCAATATTCACAAAATCATTGTACTGGATATGTGTTTTCACGATAGGTTGATCAGTAATACATACCTCTCATATATGAGTGGTTCTATCTACAAGTAGCTTATTTCTCTAAACCCATCTTTACTCTAGCCCTTAATGCTGGTCGGGCAAAAGTTGATCCAGTTTCACTTCCTTTTATCTGCAAATAAGAGAAATACATTCGATGTCAAATAAGAGAAGAACAGAAGGAACATTATAAAAGGGTAACATAAAATTGAATGAATTAATAGATGATTAATCTAATGCAACAGATTCCCCATTTGTTCAACCGATGAGGCATCTATTACAACAGATGGATGACATGTTGTAACAGATGGATCATCTGTTGGAATAAATCAAACCAGCCTTGCTACTGGTTTGATTACTTCAAACAGTTTCTCCGTCTGTTCCAACAGCTGATTCATCGGTTAAACAGTTGAGAAAACTATTGCAACACCACCACCAACAACATCAACAACAAAAAAATAGCACCATATGTTCCAACACCATCAACAACAAAAACACCACATATTCCAACACCACCATCTCCCCCAACAACAGCACCACCAAAGTAATAAACAAAAGACATAAAAAACTATATTGAAGACAACAAGGCTTTTTAAGTTCTCATAATATATGACTTTTTCACATATTTTAATAAAAATAATGGTTCGTTCATTCAAGACTTAAAAGTCACCTTTCCTTCAATTTTCTCAATAAATAGGAAACTGATAATGGGTAAATCATTAATAGCAATAGATATAAATGTCTAATTTAAATAACATACAAAGAAGAAGACGAGAAGAAAAGAGCAATAGTGAACTATACCTGTAATGTCAAAGAAGCAAAGGGATCAGATCATCCAGTTCAGTCGAGAAAAGATATTGATAGGTTGATATTCGAAAGGATCCTCATCTAAAAAAAGAGAGAAAAGAGAGGAAAAAAGAAAACAAAGAGGATTCAGAATAAAAAAGAGAGCGAGAGGTGAGTTGAGTTTCTCGTCTCGAGTTTATGACTGAAGGAGAGAGAATTCTACTCCCTTCGTTTCATATTAGTTGAGTTGGCCCCTATAGACTTGGAAAATCCATTAAAAAAATATTTATTAGGAGTCTATTTTACCAAATTAGCCTTATTAATTATGCTTTGAAAATATAAATTTGAATATATACAAATTATTTAATCATTTAATGATAAGGGTATTATTGGAAGAATATATTAAAATCCTCTTGATTTTATCATCGGGACAACTAAATTGAAACAAATATTTTTAGAAAGAGGGCCAACTAAAATGAAACAGAGGGAGTAGATATGGTTTTAAAATATTCATTAATAACTTTTGAGGGTCACGAGGAGACAGTGACATTGAAAAGCCAGATAAGACTACTCACTAAGGAGATTTTTGAGTTATCCAAGAAATATTTTTTACCGCTTTAGTATTTTATCCTTTTTATCTCGGACAGAAAATACTAAATTGCTTTAAAAAAGATCTTAAAACATCAAAGTCATACTTTGCAACAAATGACAATTTCAGTTTGAAAATTTCCAAAGCTCGGTCATCTGTCGCAACAAATAATTTACAATAGATGGGTAATCTATTGCAACAAATGACTTAATCTGTTTGATTAGTTTCAACAAATGAGTCACCTATTGCAACAGGTTGAACATTTGTTTTTATACAATTTCAATTGAGTTCATGTGTTCACCTTATGCCTTAATTGATTAATCTAGGACTAGGGGTGAGTTTTCATAGGGTCAACTACAACTTCAATTGAGTCTTTTGGAAATCACATGATAAGACGGTATTGCGATCCTCTTGACTAGAGTCATCGATCGATCACTCTGAAATGAATCTATTCTTATTACCTTATATGTTCAACTAATACCTAAATTGATCAATCTAGGACTAGGTGTGAGTTCTCATAGGGTCAACTACAACTTCAATTGAGTCTTTTGGCAATAGCATGATGAGACGGTATTTTGATCCTCCTGACCGGAGTCGTCGATCGATCACTCTGAGATGAATCGATTCTTATTACCTTATATGTTCAACTAATACCTTAATTGATTAATATAGGACTAAGGATGAGTTCTTATAGGGTCAACTACAACTTCAATTGAGTCTTTTGGCAAATGCACGATGAGACGGTATTAAATTCCTCTCGACCAGAGTCATCGATTGATCACTCTGAGGTGAAGCGATTCTTATTACCTAATATGTTCGACTAATACCTTAATTGATCATAGGGTCAACTAGAACAGATGGCAGCACCTATTTGATAATTTACAACAGATGGGTAATTTGTTGCAACAGGTTGAACATTTGTTTTCATATAATTTCAATTGAGTTCATATGTTCAAATAATGCCATAATTGATTAATCTAGGACTAGGGGTGAGTTCACATAGGGTCAACTACAACTTCAATTGAGTCTTTTGGCAATTTCATGATGAGAGAGTTAAAAATTATGCATATCTTTTATAATTTTAAAAAATAATTAAGATCAATTCGGTCCAAATTAACATTTTCAAAACTTATCATTCTTTTTCAAAATACAAATCATCCATTTGCGAGAAAAATATTTCATCATTTCAAATCTTGAGTTCTCGGTCTTTTCTCTCTCTCAACAATACAACAACTACTCAACAAATTTCTCAACCCTTCATAACAAATCGATTTTCTTCTCATTTTCGACCACATAGGTGTTATTTTCGACTTCATTCTTGCTTGTATCAGTCATTTTCTCTGTCTTCGTAGGTAACAAAGTTTGAGAAGAGTTCTATATTTGTTATTTTTTCTAAAAAATAAGGGCTTTTAAGTTAAATGATGAAAAAGAAGACTTTTAGTTGTATTATCTTCAAGAATGGGTTTACAATTTTGAGTTTTGATGGTAAAAGCGTAGGAAGAACTCGAGAAAACCCTAGTTTTTGTTACAGTATTTCGTTGACTGTCGTGGTATTGTTGGATGGTGTTTGTGTTATTGGTGGTGTTGGTGGTCATCGTGGTGGCACTGGTGGTGTTTGTGGTGGCTATTGGTGGTGTTTGTGGTGGTTGTTTGTGGTGTCGGTATTCGTGGTGTTTGTGGCATTGGTTGGTTGTGTTTGTGGTGGTAGTTGTTGGTGTGTAGGTATTGATGATGTTTGTAATGTATTTTTTTAAATTTATGCATACATCAATTGTAATGTAATTTTTGTTTTTCTGTTGTTTGTAGGTAAAACATGTCTCCCAAAAGAAAAGAAAGTGAAAGTGGATCAACTTCTAAACACCCAACAACAAAGGCTACAGTACAGAGGGATTCAGAGGAGCTTCCTGAACAATCTCAGTCAGGAAAAAGTAAAGCTGAGGAGAGATATGAAAAAAATATTGAGGGAGGTAGACAAGGGTCTATAGATGGTGATGAAAAAAATGAAAGTGAGAAAGAGGAGGAATTAGAGAGTGAGAAAGAGAATGATCATCAACATGATGATAATGGATCACCAATGGAGTGTGAATTAATATTGACATCCCAGCATAATTCTGTCAAAACTATTAGTATTGACAGGTTTCAAGTTGCGATGCCGATAGATGACCCAGAAGAACTAACTGGTGAACTTGTACTTAAATGTCAGTATGGGGAAATTTTTAATTATTTTAGGAATATTATGAAGAAGAAAAACATAGACGAACATTTTAAGAGGAGCTTCTTTGGACGCTTTCTCGAGCTACCTGAGGACCCCCCTGCCCGTTTCCAAATGAGGATGGTATATGATCTTCTCAAGAGTAGGGTCAAGTACGTGGGGGATGGTAAATATTTGAAGGAGAGGAGCAAAAAGATAGATGAAATCTGGATCAACTACTGTGGCATGTCGGTTTGTTTTGGCTTGCAAGAGTTTGCCATAGTGACGGGATTGTCTAGAAAAATCTATCGCCAAGGGAACACCCCGCAAAAGGTCCAAGGTAAGTAGGACATCCAAACCACCACAAGAAAATAGAGGGAACGCATTGTCCCAGTGACCACCCAGCAATACCAACAAATGCAAGGAAAAAATAGCTGGATTGTTAGACATTGCTGGACGTAGCTACAAAGCGTCGGATTTGATGACAGATCTCAAGGATAAAACCATACCAAAGAAGTACAAGGAGCAATTGTGCTTTGTTTGGTTTGCCCATTCGGTTATATTGGTAAGAGACGTCAACAAGGTCATAGAAGATAATTTGTTGGCTGGTGCTGAGGATTTTGATAAATTCAACAATTATCCCTGGGGATATGACAGTTTCTACTTAACTATCCAATATTTACTTACAAAGTTATCCCCAAGGATGACCACATTATATGGCTTTTCTTGGGCTTTCCTGGTAAAATTAATCACTATTTTTACTCATCCATTAATTTATATTGAATATAGTTATTATGACTTTTTTTGCTTGCTTCCTGTTTACAATTTTTAGGCTTGGACATTTGAAGTCATTCCTCCCCTCCAAAAGCAGGTAATGGATTACCCAGATGAGGTTTCTCATCCAAGGATATTTAGGTGGTTGGATGCAAAGAACAACACAAGAATTAAGGAGACTGATCTCTTTAACCCTCCGGATGATACAGTACATCTTCTTCAAGTAAAATAATTTGACTCAATAAAAGATATTGAACAGATGTTATATCTGGTGCAAGATATATTATTTTTGATGCACCAGATGGGACATCTGTTGCGACAGATTACCCGACCTGTGCCAACTGATGCAATAAATGGGTAATCTATTGCGACAAACGATTGATATCTTGCATCATATTACCCATTTATTACTTTGGTTCCTTAAACCCGACTCTTAACAGATTAACCATCTACTACAAATTATACAACAGATGCGTAATCTGATGTAACATATTGTTAATCTGTTGCGATATACAGATCATCTGTTGCATAACATGTAACCCAATAGATTACCCATCTTGTGCCAACTGGTGCAACAGATTGGTAATCTGTTATGATAGATGATTGATATTTTGCATCATAATATCCATTTGTTGCTCTGGTTCTCTGAACCCGACTTAAATGGATTTTAACCATCTACTGCAAAAACATCTACTGTAAACTATGCAATAGATGTGTAATCTGATGCAACATATCATTAATCTGTTGTGACATGTAGATCATCTGTTGCATAAGTTGTTTGTGTTAAAATGTAACCCAACTATGAAAATTATTATATTATATAATTTAAATGTATCTATCTTTTTTTATAGGTTGTGTATCTATGGATCGTGCCTACTGAGCAGGAGTTGGGGATGACTTCTTTTATTACTCTAGGTCATGTTGATACTATAGTAGACCCAATGATGGAGTTAATAAAGAAGAAATTGGCTGGAGCAACATCCATAAGAAGAGCAGTTAGGCAAGGTCAGCCTAATGTTGAGGCTCTTCATGACCAACCTACTGAGGCAGATCCGGGTGCTTCTTCTAGTGGAGTTGTTGGTGTTGGTAGCAGGCATGCTGATGCTGCTATGACTCATGGTGAGGGGCATGTTGGTGCTCAAGAAAAAATAAATATATTTTAAAATACCCCTTTCACAAATCCCCCCACCCTTACATAGGTCCCTCTAACCCTTACACCGGTCGCTCTTCACCCTCGTATTCTCGTTGCAAATGCGAAGAGTGCAAGGAAAGCCATGATAACTCTTTGAAAAGGTAGAGACTATCGTTAAAGCTGTCGAGGAATTCAAATTCAAGAGGGGTTTCATACCATCCAAAAAGGTGAGTGAACCATACACTCCATAGATTGGAGGTATATTTGCCCTCTTTGCCCTAAACAATGAAGAGTGTGAACTCCAACAGGGGATCTATTTTCTCTAAATCACAAAATTAAAGGTGTATTTTCCCTCTTTGCCCTAAACAACGAAGAGTGTGAACTCCAACAGTCACAAGAGACCTCAAAAATGACAATATTGCACTAATCATTACAAAAGTTTGTTGGTGTTCCTTGACACAAACATAAAATAAATTCCAAAGTTACAATGTTAGTATATAACTCATATATCTTTCATATTACTTATACATTCCATGTATGACCACCCTAATAAAAAATATCAAATTTTGAAGAAACTAAAAAAAAAACTGTTAAATTCAAATACAAAGAACCACGAAGGAGAAGGCAATATGTGGAGAATTGCCATAGTTTTCTCATTAGCCATAACATCTATTTATACACAAGAAAATTATTGAGAAAAATACTACAATATTGATATTGGACAGGAAATACAAAATAGTAAACAACTTATTACAAACATTGTATCATGACAAGTCACTGCCTTAAAAGCGATATCAATTCGACTCCGGTGCAAATCATTGTAGCCGATCACTCCCAAAGTTCCATAGATGCTTTCAAACACGTGGATTCGTGAATGAATGTTTCGAGGTAGCCCAAATAAAATTACTCAAAAAGATAAAGGATGATATTTTTTTTTTGATGTGTGTTTTAAGTTCACCAAACACACTTTTTATGTTGAGATTGAAAAAGATGTTGCAAGAGTGGAATTAATGGCGAGGTTTTAATTCAAGGAATTAACTCATCTGATAAGGAAAATTGCAAAGGCTCATAATAAATGAATTCATCCATTTGTAGGAGAAGTGAATTTGATAAACGGATGTTAAACATTGATAGCATTTAAATGCCATTAAATCACTTGTTGCATAACTCATATTTTGAACGGATATGTTGATCACCTCCTTTGTAACGTAGTTGTTTTTTATTATTCTTTGGATTAAACAAATACTAGCGGATGATTTAATTTTTATAATCCCCCTTTTAATGCAAAGGTAAATAATAGGAATAAATATTGGGCAAAAGGAAGAAACATGTACATAAGTGTTAATATCTTTCGATTTAAATCAACACATAATGAAATGAGGCAACAATTAATATCCACAAAGCAAATGGATATAAGTTGAGACCCCTATAACATATACAATATATATAAGTTTGAGCAACCTCTGTGATACTACCAATATGCTTTTATGGTCATGCATAAACCTAGGGTCTTATCAGTGCTCTAGAACGATGATTCAAGTCTTTCATAAAAGGTGATCATATCTTTACACTCACGTAGATGAATCCATTAAGTCTATCTCAAATAGACCACCTTAAGGCTATGAAATCATTAAGAATAAAATAAGATAAACCATATAAAACACTACCTCATGCCATAAGGATAGGAAATGTAGTGTAAATTAGGGAATTATATGGCTTATATGACTATAAATGGGTATCCACCATACTACCTCAATCTATGGGCTTTAACCCCATTCCCCTCGATGATTCAAGAATTATTTTCCTTGTCAAACCCTTGGTTAAATAATCCCTTTTTTCTTGGCTAAGAATACACCAAATTTCTTTTGGATCTTATATATTCCAAAAAAATAACATCATCTTTCAATAATTATTTAACTGCATCATGTCTGATGCAAATATGTCTCTTTTTATCACTATACACACTAATTTTAGCAATCACAACTGTTGCTTGTGTGTGACAATGTAAAGAGATAGGTGAAACTTGTCTTTCTGTAATAGAACATCTTCCAAAAGGTTTTTCAGCCCTTCAACTTCTTTTCCTGCCAACTCCAAAGTGGTGAATTTAGATTCCATGATACAACTTGCTATACAAGCATGTTTAGATGATTTTCATGAAATAACACCTCTCAAATATCTTAACAAACGATGAAGAGTATTTTAATGTTCACTACTAGGTTATGAGTATAACCACTCAATATGCTAACAACATAAGCTATATCAAACCGAGTATAATTTATGAGAAATATTACACTCTCAATTCTTATAGCATATTCAGTTTCAGAAACAATTAAATCTTTGTTTACACTTGAATAATCTTTGTTCTTTCTTAATTGTATGATAGGATCATAAGGATTTCTCACCAGAACTACCTTAAAATAATAAAAAAATTTCAACATCTTTTCAATATAATGGAACTATAATAAAGAGAAACAATTAACAGTTTTTTTATTTTAATCTCTAAAATTACATTTGCTTCTCCATGTCATTGACAACATTCACATTAGAGTTAAAGATCGACATGTCATCCACATATAAACATATAATATCATATAATATGATCCTATCATTTTGGAATAAACACAAGTATTAGATGAATTAACAACAGAATCATTATCCATTGAGGTGAAACTAAACTTCTCATACCATTGCTTATGTGCTCACTTTAGTCCATTCAAGGACTTTCTCAGTTTGCATAGATAATGTGAAATTAAACCTCTCATATCGCTGCTTATGTGCCTTCTTTAGTCCATTCAAGGACTTCCTCAGTTTGCATACTTTGTCCTCTTATCCTAGGACCATAAAACACTCAAGTTGAGTCATATAGATATCTTTTTCCAAATCACCATTTAAAAAAGTCATTTTGACATCAATTTGGTGTACCACTAAACTCTGAATAGTGGATAGAGAAATAGAGTACTAATAATCGCTATTTAGTACAAGATAATAAGTATCAAAGTAATCAATACCTTTTTTTTAATTAAAACTACTAATCACAAGTCTATCATTATATTTATCAGTTGTATCATAAGACTTCAATTTCTTACAGAATGTTCCTAGGATGGAAATTAACACTTCCTATAATGAAATTGTTGTTCCTAAACATGAATTGTGGTGATTGAGAACCTCAAGTTTAATAAAAATGGTATCTTTAGCATAAAAATTGCTTAAAGGGGGTAATTGGAGTAGAAACTTCATGATTTGAGATAATGTGAGTAAATTGAAACTAGTTTATGATTAATTTACCCTTGAATAATGTTATAAATCCTAAATAAGGATAGAATTAGTGGGTTTAAATTATAAAAGCATATATTTGAAGAGTGGTTGATTAGTTACTATTATAATTGTTTATTTTAGACTTTGAATGTTTTGAGGTATTGAGGTAAAGAAAATCTCTTGTGATTTAGTTTGCTTGATTAGGGCTATTCGATTGAGGTAGGTTACAGTTTACACGAAGTTATACTTAATTTTATCTCTTATATGTGTTTGAATTGATAAGCAAGTTGGTTGGTCTTTAGACATAAACTGTGGTTAATTATTTGTTTGACTTGACAATGCTTGTGTGAATAAACTTATGACTATTAAAGCCTATCTTTAAATGACTTGTGAGAATGATGTACACTTATTAAACTTATTGTGATGCCTCGAGACTAACCCTGGACTTCACACGGTGGTTAGAACCACAAGTGATCCTAAGCTAACACATGATACTGGCATACTTCGTGAGCAACTGAATAAATACATAAATTGGAAATAATAAGCGGAAGAGGTGTCTTTAGCTGAACTTGTTTAATAAAATACTGATAAAAAACTTACAACAATGGTTATACAATGGAATCTAAAATTGAATACATCAACTTTGACTGACTGTCTATGAAGCCTCTACTAGTACTGACTATAGTTAGCCGGGACATGACCCCCAACCATCTCTAATCAATACGACCGAATAAAATATAATACTGGAACTAGAGTTGACTCGAGTCCTTGAACTAAGAGAACTCATCACCTACTGGTTGAAAGTTGTGTTTTGTCTGATCATGGTGTCATGGGCTACAATTGGTACCTACATCATGAAGCAATGTAACCACAGACACATATATATGGTCAGTACTTTGGAATGTACTGAGTATGTGGGGGTGAATGCAACAAGTAAAACTGAAGCTGACATACTTTCAAATTGAGTCAAACATAGACAAATAAAGATAGACGAGAAAATGATAAACTCGTGTTTGAGGCTTTGAGCCCTCAGTATAGAATTACTTTTATTAGAGAGTGCATTAATCCTCAAGATAAAATTCTTCAAATTCAATTAATCTAGCTCTAGTATTGTGGATATCGAACATGAAGCGACCCTATATATATCAATGTGATTCATGTAGTTGATAAGCGGATAGTTTGTATGTTAGTTTAATTGAGTCGAAAGTAATAATGTACGGTTGGATAACATGTGCATCATGAATTGGATGATCACTCCTAACTCGCACATAACTTGTAAATGACTTATAATAATTAATTAAGGATTATAATAATAAAATCACAATTGAAGCAGGCATGTCGTGCCCTCTCAAAGTTGACAAGCAACCTCAAGCATTCCAAGAATTGTAATTCAAGAACGGAAGCACAAAGAACCTGTCAAGCATGTAGTAGTCACTAATGAGAAACCTGCCACTACTTTTGAACAAATAAGTATAAAATTCTCTATCAGAAATTCATAAGTGATTATCAGCCACTACCTATTGTAATTTTAGTAGTTTGGTAGGATGCATCAGAAAAAATAATATATGTATTAGCTCTGTATATTACTAATATCTTGTTCGGTATACTTTGTTAACCAATGTATAATAACTAAGCATTAGTTATGTACTCTATTGTGTATTATGCTATGCATAACTAATACATGGAAAAACCTTGGTATTAACAATGCAATGTACTTTAATGCATGCAGTAACATGTGTAAATATATAATAGTCCCTCGAGACCTTTCTACATCATTTTCATTATATTTGTAGAGGTCATTTTTGTATATAATTTAAGAATATGCAATGAAAATTATTTTTAGCACACCAAACAAAACATCGCATGAGAAATAATCTCAACAGAATAAATACTTGCAAATGTGAGCATTACTAATACATCATATTTTACACTATTCTTATACACTCTACTAAACAACTCCTTAGTTGATTTGCTCTAGCATGATTGTTGAGTTTGTGTTGCTTAGGAGGAAGCTTAGCTAACTAGGTTGTTTCAACTTAAGTCATGGGAGAGGTCCAGATGCAGTCTTTTGCTTTGTAATTCTAAGTTGGTAATAAATAAAATCAATTTATTTATTAAAAAGATATTATCCAAATCGGTTTATGTGTTACTATATTAAAATTATGTTAAAAATATATTTATACGTATTAATTATTTTTGGTTAGAAAAGTTAGGCTATAACTATAACTAGTAAAATTGATCGCGCTTCGCGCGATTACGGAAGATCTCATTAGATTTACGAATTTTTTTATTATATCCAAAAATTAAAAATAAATTTTTTTTATTTGATCCTTAAATTCAAATAGATTAGATTTTTAAACTTTCTTTATTTTAATATTAATACTCTGTTTTATATATTTTTTTTCTCCCTCTAACCTTTCATCACCTAATATAGCTATTAGGAAACCACAGAGATTACAATATTTACAACATAAACATAAATATTAAATTTATGAGCTAAAGAAAACACAACATAATTTCTTATCATTGATAAGTAAAATAAAAATATATCACTTATCCCTACTTTTTAGCTAAAAGCAATTATTTCTATCTATGAAATGTTATTTTATAAATTAAAGTAAAACTAAATTAATGGTCACAATATTTTGTTGATATTGAATACAAAGAAATAGATTAACATGAGAAAAATGAAGGAAAGGTGTCTTTTAAGTCTTAAATGAAGGATTGGTGACATTGACCAACTTAAAGGGTCAAACATCTCATTAGAAAACTTGATTAAGTTAATTGTGGACTTGATTAATATTTTTAAAACTTTCTAATCTTTTTAAAAATACAAATCAACCCAACCCACACCCCTCTTCAATCCAAATCAACCAGTCTCTCTCCTCTCTCTCGACAACTTCTCTCAACTCTCTCCCAACCAACAGTTCTGCAAATTTCTCCTTTCAATCTTCGGAGACTTCAACATCTGACGACAAATAGTTGGACTTCGAGTTTCTTTTTGACTTTAACCTTCAATCGACGTGACAGCCTTGCTCTCCGGCCACAACATCTTTGAATTCTTCAACCTTCAATCGACGTGACAGCCTTGCTCTCCGGCCATAACAGCTTCGAATTCATCATCGTTCCTTTTCTTCTTTCACAGGTAAAAATTTATGGCCTTTTTAGTTTTGAAGAAAACGAGGAACTTGAGCCAACTTCTCTTATAGTATTGGTTAACAATTTCAATATTTGATGTTTTAATTTAAAATGTGGTCTGAACAAAATCCTAATTTTTGGTACTTCTTCTCTTCTCTTTTCGAAGTGAATTATGATTTTTTGTTGTTTGTTGCGTTTTTTTGAAGTTTGATTTTTGTTGTTTATGTTTATAAAAACAAAACAATGATTTGGGTTGATTTGTTCTATTCTTGTTCTTGGTAAAAATGGTGATATTGTTGTTTTTCTGTTGAACAAAATCGTGCTACTATTTTTTATTTTATCCAACAAATTATTCATGTGGTGCAACATATTAACCATCTGATGCAATATATTTGTCAGATGATGCAACATATCAACCATCTGATGCACCAAAGGAACCATCAGATTACAATTCTGATGCAACAGATTTATCATATGATGAATTAGTTTAAATATCTGATGCAACAGATTAAGCATCGGATAAAAAATTTGATGCAACTGATTAACCATCTGATGCAATGGAAGAACCATCGGATTAATGATCTGATGCAATAGATAAACCTCCTATTGGATAAAATCCTATCAACTCTTCCAATAGGACATGTCCACGACATGATTTTTCCAAATGATCATTTATCTACCGCGATAGATGACCCAATGTTGGAAGAATCTAAATGATATTGATCGTTAATAACTGTTCTAACAGATCACTCATATGTTGCAACAGATGTGTGACCTATCGCACAGACCATTCATCTTTCTGAATGGATGAGTAATATATTTTGTATTATCGCAACAAATTACTCAGTCGTTGCTGCAGGTTAGTTAACTGTTCTGACAGATCACTCATATGTTGCAACAAATGTGTGATCTATTGCATACACTATTCATCTTTCTCAACAGATGAGTGATATATTTTGTATTATCGCAACAGATTACTCAGTCATTGCTACAGGTTATTTAACTGTTCCAATAGATCACTCATATGTTGCAATAGATGATGTTGCAACAGATGTGTGATCTGCTGCACAGACCATTCATTTTTCTCAATAGATGAGTGATATGTTTTGTATTGTTGCAACAAATTACCCATCCGTTGCAACAGGTTATTTAACTATTCCAACGGATCACTCATGTTGCAACAATGTGTGATCTATTGTACAGACCATTCATCTGTCTTAAAATATGAGTGATATATTTTGTATAGTTGCTATAGATTTCTCATCCACCGCAATAGGTTTGTTATATGCTGCAACAGATATACTACCTGGTGCAACAGATAAGTGATCTGTTGGAACGATGCATTAATCAACTATAATATATTTTTTTATGTTTTTATTAATTTTAGATAATATGGCTCCCAAAACTACAGAAGACGAATCAAGTCCAAGTAAAGGAACAAGTAAAGCAGCTAGGCTACATCCACTACTCTATGAGATTGCTTTACAAGCGTTATCTCAATCAGAAGCAGAATATGATGAACACGGGGAGGAGGAATATTTCAAAAGAGATGATCCAAATGTTAATAGCCCTTCCACCAAAGAGTTGGTCAAAAACCTTCAGTATTGATCGTTATCCTGTAAGAATGCAGTGCGATGGTGCCACAGATTTAATGAGTGATTTCGTGGTTAAGTCAGCCATGGAAAAATCTTTCGACGCCTTCAGAAAAATACTTCGAGAACAAAAATTGGATGCTTATTTCAAGGACAGCTGCTTTAGAAAATATCTTGATTTGCTAGAGGACAACAATGCTCGTTTCCAAATGAAAATAGTATATGAAATTCTCAAGCGTAGGTTTATGTATGAAAATAAAGATAAGATGGATAAGGTGTGGATAAATTATTGTGGCATGCCTATTTGTTTTGGTTGGAAGGAGTTTGTCATAGTTACTGGACTAAAATATTATCCTCCTTCTCAAGTTATACCTATTTTAACCCAAAAAAGGCAAAGGCAAGTCGTGTGATCATGATGACCTGGTGTCCATTGTTGGTCCAAGCTTCAAAAATAAAAATTTCATAGAAGCGTTGAAAGGTAAAGAACTTTCAAAGAAGCACAAGCAGTCATTGTGCTTGGTTTGGTTTATACATAATATTCTTTGGGTGAGAGACGTTAACAACAACATAACCGTTGGTTTAATAAATCTCTCTGGGGATCTTTAGGCGTTTAACAGCTATCCTTGGGGTTATGAAAGCTTCAAAATGACTTTCCAATATTTGTTGACTCCGTTAGCGCCAAAGACAGTCAACTTATATGGTTTTCCATGAGCTTTAATGGTAAATATTTTGTTTCTTTCTTTTATTATGGTATCGTTCATTTTTTTTACTTAATAATGGTTTTGATTTATTGGCGTTATTTTATAGGCTTGGGCGTTTGAAGTCATTCCTCATTTGAGACAACAAGTGAACTACCAGGAAGAAGTTTCTTGTCCAAGAATCTTGAGATGATTGTCGGCCAAAACTGATAAAAATGCAAAATTTTTGGATCTCTTCAACCCCTCAAAGGATGCAGTAAGTATAATTATAATTAAGTTTTTATTTTAATTAATGATTTTTTTGAATGATCGAATCATCATTCTAATATATGTAATCATTTATGTTAGATTGTGCATCCGTCGCTAGTTCCGACCAATCGAGAGTTGAAGATGCCATTTTTTATTACTTTACGGTCTGTGCAAACTTTTTTGGACCCTAAGGTCATCGACAGAATAAAAATAGAATTGTTTGGAGCAACAGCCATTACAAGAAAAATAGTTTTGGAGGGTGGGCTTGTTGTTGTTGATGGTCTTAGTGGTGATGGAGCTGGTGGTGGTAGTAGTGGTGCTGCTGTTAGTGCTAATGATGCTCCTATTATAGTATTTAAAATAAACCATTATGAGTATGATCATACTGGTTATACAGATTTTGCCTCTCCCAACGAATGTTCTGCATACAAATGTCAAGACTGCAGGGCGAAACATGATGTAGTGATTAATGCTATTAATGCATTAACTATTTCTATAAAGGAATTGACATCTAATAGGGGTGTCATTCCATCAAAGAGGATTTTATTTTCATCCACTCCATTAGAGATTGAGGCTAAGAAGAGAAGAAAAATAATTTCCAAGGCATTATCAAGCACCCAAAAGAGCGAAATTACAACTCCTCTGTCCATGTGTTGTACTGAGCAATGTACAATGTCCAAAGGAGAAAAGCACAAGCTGAACAAGGTGAACATATATGTCTTCCAACTAACTAACAAACAGACACATTTCTGTTTCAACGAATGACACATCTGCTGAAAATTATCAAACAGATATATACATTTGTTGCAACAGTTGACTAACTTGTTGCACCAGATAAAGTACCTATTGTGACATATGTCTCATCTATTTTAGCAAATCAAACAGCTTTTCATACCGCTTTTATTTGTACCAACAGATGACCTATCTGCTGCAATAGATGAGTCATATGTTGCAACAGATGGATCATCCATTGGAAATTATCATACATGTCTTCCTCATGTAGAAATTGACCCAACAATTGATTATTATTGCAACATAAATATAATCTGGTTGGGATAATTTAAAATAGGAGGAAGACCTATTTGATTTGCTAGAACAGATGAGTTATCCTTTTCCATTTTGTTGTATCTCTGTGATTAGCATTGACCAATTCTGGCTTTTCAGGTGGATGTAGAAGCTACTGCTGAACAACATTGACAATATGCTACTCTACTCTTTTTATGGAAATACGGAGAATAGAAAGAGCAGAAACCGTACGTAAGCGACAATAAAGATCCACGACGAGCAAAGCCTAATTCCATAGCACCGGATGAAGAACAACTTGTCCATATTAAGTAGATCTTTATAGCTTTAGTCTGTCAAAGTAATAACCTCACCCCTCCTTAGGAATCCTTGGCATCAATACTTAAATTGTTGATGTATTTATTTAGATTTGTACCCATAATAAATTTTTTACGTCTCATTTATTTGTTGATTTTATTTTAGCTAATTTCTTAAGGCTTCGATTTATTTTATTTTGTCTATGAATTTTATTTTTTCCTTAGATTTGAACTTATTAATTGAAATGGAATACTAGATTCAAAAATTGCAACTGATAATGTATCTGTTGCAACAGACGGAACATCTGTTGTAAAATATCAAACATATTTGACATATGTTGCAACAGGTAGGTAATCTGTTGAAATTTATCAAACAAGTCTTCCCACTGCTGCAACAGATAGACTTAGATAGAAATACCGACATAATGCAACAGATGACTAACCTATTGCAACAGATAAACTATATGTCAGAACAGGTAAAATATCTGTTACAACGGATGGAGAATCTGTTGCATTATAAAAATTCAACTTTCATTGGACATAAAAAAATTGCCACTACATGTGAAAAAATGAAAGTGAATTGAAATAAAAAAAGGGAAACCCATCGACAGTGTTCAGTTCAAACACCTAAAATAAAATAGACGTTAAGTAGACAGTATTCATTTTAAACACGTAAAATAAAATAGGCACAAATGTGTCAGGTTGGCACTTTTTGCTGACTTGGCGTCTGATTTTGCCCCCAACGGTTATTTTTTTTCCTCCAATGTCTTATATATTCACCTTCTTCCTAAAATTTAACCCTAAATTTCCAAATCTTCTTCTTCGTCGTCATCTTTTTTTTATCTATCCAAATTCTTCAAATTATTTACATTTGGTCTTTCTTTTCTTTATTTTTTTTTATTTTTGCCAACTAATCTTGACAATGTCGAGCGCATCTTCCATTATTTTTTGTGATAATAATTTTCAATATTGTAAGTGCGGTCATGAAGCTCTATTGAAGACTTCTTGGACTCAACAAAATTCAGGTCGTAGGTTTTTTTACTTGTAAGATTTCAAAGGTAATATTTTTTTATTTAATTAGTTGATTAATTATTGAGTTGTAATTGTTTTGTAATAGTGTTCTTATTTTTATAGAAATTGGGCGGATGCGATTACTTTGATTGGTATGAAGAACAACACCCTTCACAAGTAAATCGTGTAATCTAGAATTTGTTGAAGAAAGTCAAGGCTTCTGAAGAGAAACAAAATCGAGCAAGAAGATACTACATTGTTGTCGTTATTGCTATTGGCTTGGTGGTGTTGGGAACATGGATTTTCAAGCCTAATTACTGAAATTTTCATGGTGGTGTATTTGCTACTGGTTTGGTGTTGTCGAGCACATGGATATTCAAGCATATAATTGTTGCAAAATATCAAACAGATTTAGGAATATGTTGTAAAATTTAGGTCATTTGTTGGAAATTATCAAATAGGTCTTCCTACTGTTGCAACAGATTAGACTTAGATTAGATAGAAATAACATCGGCATAATACAACAGATGACCAACCTATTGCAACAGATAAACTATCTGACAGAACAGATAGAATATATTTTACAACAGATTGACAATCTATTGCATTATAAAAAACTCAACTTTCATTCATCAGAAAAAAATTATTGCCACTACATGTACATGTAATTTAAAGTAAAGTAAAGTGTGACTTGAAATAAAAAATTATTATTTCACAGGCTCTTCTATATACACAGGCTCCAAGTGTCCAGTTAGTACCCCATAAGACTAGACCTCTTGCAGGTTTTCCACAGCGTTGTCGCACAGAAAGGTCGTTGGCTCGGCCATTTCTGTGCCTGTCAGCAAACATTCGATGTATCCAAGAGCGTGCGAGCCGCTCGCGTAACCGGTATTATTTTTTGAAAGGGTCATGCCCTTGTTTCGAACTTCAAAATCCCATGATTTCTTCATCAACACTTCCTTTGGCAAATGATTCATCAGTTTACTTTCCCTTAACAAGATGGGCAACAGATCCATCAATGGCTGCACGAGGAGAAAAAGATCGACATCATCAACGAGAGGTTCATTGCAGTCATAAACTTTGATCTTTCCCTCCTCGAGTAGTATCTTAATAGCCTGATAATGTATGTCGTTCATGCTAATGACTGCAAGAATCCTCTTTGCATCGGTCCAGCTCTTATCGTGTGGATTTGGCCTCTCCCCTCTAACATATTTTATCATTTCTTCTTCATCCCAGTCCAACGTAGAAACTAAGAAATCAAATCCCGCGCCACAGTCTAATGTGGCATTATTGAGTTAATCGTACTTATCCTTGAGCTTCTTGCAGAAGTCAAGGTTCATTATCCAATCGGCAGCGTCATAAGCTTCCGAGTACGTTAATTGCCTTTTCCTCATGAGGCAGAGAATTTTGTCAACGTGTTGTGATATAAGAAGATAATTTTTAAATTGGTTAGTAATTGTAAGATGGTTCATCTGTTGCATAGGGTTCTCTGAATCAATAATCCAACACAACTTATGCAACAGATGGATGGTAAGTTACAACAGAACCACTACCAGTTGCACCAGAATACCCAGCTGTTGCAATAGATTTCACATCTGTTGCATAGCTTCTTATTCATGGAGTAGATTATATTAGAAGGCTAGGTTAGGAAAAGTAAACTTGCCTTGTCCTCGTAACACATACGTATATCTGTCATAGTCTAGAAGTCTTGGGGGGGAAAGGGAGGCCCAGGGTAATCTGGTGCGCTTGGCTTGGAACTCTTGGCCTATCGCAGATCCCTCTTCTCTTTGGATCCAAGTTCTACGTATATGTCCACCTTCTTGAATGGTCCCTGAACTTCAACAGCTTTTTGAGAGAGAGGAGTTGCAATTATTTTTTATTTTCAATAGGAGAGTACGTCGGTTATTGCTCTTTTCTTCCTCCTAATTAACAGTGTAGGAGTGTATCGCTCCCTCAACTTCTGGATGGTATGACACCTCTCTTGAATTTGAATTCCTTGACTGCTTTAGAGATAGCTTCTACTTTTTCAAAGAGTTTATCTTGGTTGTCCTTGCACTCTTCGTATTCGCAACAAGAACACAAGGGTGAAGAGGGGTGGGAGGGACCTGTGTAAGGATGAAAAGAAGTGTTTTCAAACATATTTATCTTTTCTTGAGCATCAACATGCTCATCATAACGAGTGGTAGCAATATCAGCATGCCTGCCACCAACAACTCCACTAGAAGAAGCACCCGGATCTGCCTTAGTAGGTTGGTCATGAAGAGACTCAACATTAGGCTGACCTTGCCTAACTGCTCTTCTTATGGCTGTTGCTCCAGCCAATTCCTTCCTTATTAACTTCACCGTTGGGTGTGCTATAGTATTGTAACACCCCATACTTAATTACGTGCATTAGCCATGGTTATATGTGTTGGAGTATAAGTATTGATCCTAAGGTATATATGAGTTTAAGTATGAGTATTGATTATTTTGAGATGGTTTCAAGTGTATAGTTTGATTATATGTGTATAGGAATCGACTGTATTTATATCGGAATTTGCCCGTCGATGTTTCCATACGAAGTTTATTGAATAAGCTTTCCAACGATATAAAGATTTCCAAAAACGGATAAGTTTCGGATATAATCGAGCACGTTCGAAACTATAAAACGGCGGCCGGGATAATTGTGAACA
Source organism: Capsicum pubescens (assembly GCA_030864215.1). Classification (NCBI taxonomy): domain Eukaryota; kingdom Viridiplantae; phylum Streptophyta; class Magnoliopsida; order Solanales; family Solanaceae; genus Capsicum; species Capsicum pubescens. Next base: position 248,085,116 of record CM061541.1, on the reverse strand, counting down.
GTAAATGTGCAGGAAATTCAAACTACTGAGGCCTGCCAGTTTTTTTGGGTCGACTTTGAACGATCGTAACTCTCTCAATATAATGAACTGGGAGGGCTGCTACCTATCAAAAGAAATATCTTTGAGTCTTCTTTCCAATTCAATTGGTTTCATCCAAATACAACATCTGAGTAAGGAGTTATACTCGTTTTACTTCAGTCTCTCAAAACAGTTTTTTAGGGTCAACTTCAAACGATCATAACTCCTTGTAAAGGATGAACTGGGTGGCCTACTTTATATAAAATGAAAGACCTTTGAATTATCTATCCAAAGATACTAATTTCACCCAAATCCGATATCGGAGAAAAGAGTTATGGCCGATTTACTTTAACCTGTCAAAACAGTCCACCATGGACAGATTCGGATTTACTTAAATTTTTAAGGGCAATATGGTCATTTTCCATCATCTCTTGGACGAAAATTGGTCATTATATAGATATAATTGGTCTTATATCCATCAATTATCATCATATTATTGATAATAAGGAAACCCTAGCCTAATTTCAACTCCAATTATCTTGTGATTCAACCGTGGAAAGTCCAAATTGATTCCGTAGTTGTGTTCATCGTCTCGAGGGCTTCGAGAAGAATCCCTTATTTGTTCCAACAGGACTTCGAAATCAAAAGGGCCATTTTATGGTAAGAATGTAAATTATGTTGGTGTTATTTATATGAATATGTATATATATATATATATATATATATATATATGCATGTGAGCATAAGAAGTATGCTATTTGATTGTTGTTGAAAGATGATTGGGAAATGATGTTGGATTATGTTGAATTGTGAAGGGATGATGTGGTATTGAAATGATGATTATATATATATATATATATATATATATATATACACATAAACCTATTGTTCAAGTTGGTTTTTGGAATGTTTTGCAAATAGTGGTTGTATGGAATTATGGAAGAGAATTGTGGTGTTGGGTTGCTAATACTAGATGCCAAATATTTCATTGTAGATAAGTGATTTGTAAAGGCGGGAAGTTGTATTGAATTGGTATCCGAATCTACAACGAGGTATGTAAAGCATACTCTAACAATGTTCTTTGGCATGAAAACACCAATGTTCCATCAAGTAAGATTCCAAGGTTGTCCAAAAACATGTATTGTTCTACATTACCAACGAAGTTGTTTCCATTCTATAAAGTGTAAAAATGTTTCATTGATATACCAAAAGGCTCCTATTTCATTGTTGTGATATTGATGATTCTGAAACACATTGTTGATGTACCAATGAGTCTTTATAACATCGTTATTGTATAGAAGGTCTATTACTTGATTCCTATTGATGTATCATTGTTCCAAAGGTACTATATTGGCATGAACACTAATGTAATAATCTCAAAATCTTTTGAACTAAGTTGTTGGAAAGATCTCTTATGTGTGTTACTTGATATACGTGTGGGTGGTATCCCAGGGGCATAAGCGTAGCATGGGTCGATCTCAGTTGATATGTACTGGAGGCAGCCTAATGGTCACAGTACGGTACAATATTGATTATTGTTAGGTGGTTGGAGGTTCGGGAGGAGGAGGTAATGGCGAATGATAATTGTAAAGAATGAAATGAACGAATGTATACCGTTCCACAAATGTGTTCGAATTCACGAACCCAATTCAGATTAATGATAATGTACATGATCCTAAAAGTGTTTATGAAGTGTGGTTCACTTCTATTATGATTTATTCACTTGCGTCTGATTTTCCTGATCCCCTATATTACATATGATTATTTACAGCTTTACATACTCAGTACATATTTCGTACTGACGTCCCTTACGGGGGACCTGCATTTCATGCTGCAGGCACAGGTGCTTCAGGTCATTCGCAGCATAGATAAGAGCCAGATCATACAGCTATTGTTGGTGAGCTCCAGTTTGCTTCGGAGCTTTCCGAGTCGGTTCCTTATGTTTTGTTATTGTACAGGAGTCATGTGTGGGCGGGGGTTTGTCCCGACCCTAGTTATGTCATGTATATCCTAGAGGCTTTGTAGACATAAGGAAGGGTCAAGTCATGGGAGTTTATATAGTGATGTTATATTTGTATATGTGGTGGCCCCGACGGCCAAGTATTATATTATATATATATATTTGTGCGTGTTGTGCTGATACAGGGAATTAGACCCTTCTGTATGTAACGAAGTGCTGCCCAAATTTTTGGTGAATGTAAGGGAAAGTACAGGTATTTGAACGGGTTCTCCCGGGCCTTCTCGGCTTCGGGTGCCAGTCCGGCCCGATGGGATTTTGGGGCGTGACAAAAGTGGTATCAGAGAGGTTCGTCCTAGTGAGTCTACAAAGCCGTGTCTACGTAGAGTCTTGTTTATCGGTGTGTTGTGCACCACATCTATAAACAGGAGGCTATGGACATTTAAGAATTGTTTCTTTTCTTCATGTCTTAGATCGTGCGATAGAGCTTATATTGTATATGAAGTCATAGTTGACCACTGAATCAGTTTGTTCCTCTTATTATAGTAATGATGCCGGTTACCAGAAGCAAAAATACCGGTAAGCAAGTAGATGTGGCTGCCGGAGAGGGGACTAGTATGTCACCCACTATACCAGCTAATCAAAGTGAGGCTCCAGCTGAGCATGCATCAGAAACTTCCCCCAGTCCGGAAGAAATAAGGGAGAGGAGAACTATATCCCCAGAGCCACCTATTAATGCTGTTGATCAAGATCTTAGAAATGCAGTGCAACTTTTGACTCGTATAGTTGCTGGGCAAGTCCAAGGGCAAGTTATTCCTGTCGCGGGTTCTAGCGGTACTGATAGGGCGGCTAGTCTTCGGACGCAAGATTTTCTTAAGATGGATCCGCCTACTTTTACCGGATCCGATCTTAACGAAGATCCGCAGGACTTTATTGATCAGATCCAAAGGGCCCTAGAGGTGATGCACGTATCGGGCAGAGAGACAGTGGAGTTAGCCGCGTATAGATTCAAAGGTAAGGCTATATATTGGTATGAATACTGGAAACGGTCAAGGGGCATTGATGCACCCCCAGCTACTTGAAAAGAGTTCAAAGAGGCATTTATTGATCATTATCTTCCATATGAGACTCGTCAGGCCCGTGCGGATCAGTTCTTAAATCTTCGGCAGGGTAATACAAGTGTGAGGGAGTATAGTCTTCGATTTAATTCCTTGTCCAGATATGCTCCTAATGTTATAGCTACTATGGATGACAGAGTTCATCGGTATGTGAATGGATTGGATTCGTATTTGGTTAGGGATTGTACTATTGCTGCACTGAATAAAGACATGGATATAGCTAGGATCCAAGCATTTGCACAGAAAATGGAAGATCAGAGGCAAAGAAGAAGAACACAGGAATTTGAAAGCGGATCTTCGAAGAGGGCCAGATCTACAGGGCAGTTTATGGCGCCACAGGGAGGTTTTAGACCTCAATTTTCTGCTAGACCACCTAGGCCATTATTTTCTTATTCTGCAGCTAGTGCTCCACCACAGCATCAGGGGTTCAGAGGCAGTCAATTTGGGCAAAGAAGTGAGGGTCATAGTTCGCGATCTGTGGGTTATCATGGGCAAGGGAATATGAGACAATCGAGACCTGCTCGAGAGCCATGCAATAAATGTGGAAGGCATCATATGGGCGTATGTCGAATGGGAACAAATGTTTGTTATTGGTGCGGTATGATGGGGCATATGATGAGAGAATGCCCACGAAGGGGCGCAGGTGGCATAGCACGACCTTCAGGATCAGCTGTTGCATCATCGTCACCAGTATCTTATTCTGGTAGGGGTGCACGACCTGCGGGTCACGCTAGTAATGAAAAAAGAGTCGCCAGTTCCAGCGGGACTCATAATCGTACTTATGCTTTAGCGGATCGACAGAATCTAGAGGCTTCCCCAGATGTGGTTACGGGTACGTTGTCCATATTTTCATTTGATGTATATGCTCTAATTGATCCCGGTTCTACATTATCATATGTTACTCCTTTGGTTGCTGGAAAGTTCAAAAGGACCCCTGAATTGTTAGATAAACCGTTGGAAGTGTCTACCCCGGTTGGGGAATCTATTATTGCTAGAAGAGTTTATAAAGATTGTGTAGTAACTGTGTGTGGTCGAGACACGATGGCCAATCTTGTGGAACTAGAAATGGTAGATTTTGATGTTATAATGGGTATGGATTGGTTGGCGTCTTGTTATGCCAAAATTGACTGTTGTACGAAAAAGATGTATTTACATTTTCCTGATGAAGCAGTTATTGAATGGCAAGGTAAGATTGGCGCACCAAGAGGTAGATTTATTTCTTATTTCAAAGCGAGAAAAATGATTTCCAAGGGCTACATATGTCATTTAGTTAGAGTAAAGGATACGGAATCGAAATCATCAGATCTTCACATGGTACCAGTGGTAAATGAATATCCTGATGTATTCCCTGAAGATCTTCCAGGTTTGCCTCCTGAACGAGAAGTAGAGTTTGGTATTGATGTAATACCAGGCACCCAACCAATCTCCATTCCTCCGTATAGAATGGCCCCAGCAGAATTACGAGAATTGAAAGAGCAATTGAAAGATTTTCTAGAGAAGGGATTCATAAGGCCTAGTATGTCCCCCTGGGGAGCACCAGTGTTATTTGTGCGCAAAAAGGATGGCTCGCTGAGGATGTGTATTGATTATCGGCAATTAAATAAGGTGACTATTAAGAATAAATATCCTCTCCCAAGAATTGATGATTTATTTGATCAGTTACAGGGCGCCAAGTGTTTTTCTAAGATTGATTTGAGGTCAGGTTACCACCAAGTGAGGGTCAAAGAAAAAGATATACCCAAAACAGCTTTCCGAACAAGGTATGGTCATTATGAGTTTCTAGTTATGTCATTTGGGCTAACAAATGCACCTGCAGCTTTTATGGATTTGATGAATAGGGTGTTTAAGCCATTCCTGGATGTATTTGTGATAGTTTTTATAGATGATATTCTAGTTTATTCTAGATCAGAAGAGGACCATGCCAATCACTTACGACAGACATTGCAGACTCTTCGTGATTGTAAGCTTTATGCAAAGTTCTCTAAATGTGAGTTTTGGTTAAAGTCGGTGGCATTTTTGGGTCATATTGTATCTAGTGAAGGGATAAAAGTTGATGCTCAAAAGATAGAAGCTGTGAAGAACTGGCCAAGGCCCACAACGCCTACGGAGATTCGTAGTTTTCTCGGGTTGGCCGGTTATTATAGGAGGTTTGTTAAAGACTTTTCTTCCATTTCAGCACCCTTAACCAAGCTAACCCATAAAGCATCCAAATTCCAATGGAATGATGCGTGTGAGGAGAGTTTCCAAGAATTGAAGAATAAGTTGACTTCTACACCCGTATTGGTACTTCCAGAAGGTACAGAAGGGTATACAGTGTATTGTGATGCTTCCAGAATTGGTTTAGGATGTGTATTGATGCAGCATGGTAAGGTAATAGCATATGCTTCTAGACAATTGCGGCCACATGAGAAAAATTATCCTACACACGATCTTGAGCTGGCAGCAGTTATTTTTGCTTTAAAGATATGGCGCCACTACTTATATGGGGTTCATGTTGATATATATACTGACCATAAGAGCTTGCAATATATTTTTAATCAGAAGGATCTAAATTTAAGGCAGCGGAGATGGCTTGAACTATTAAAGGACTATGATGTTGATATCTTGTATCATCCAGGGAAAGCAAATGTGGTAGCTGATGCGTTAAGTCGTAAGGCTATGATGGCGCCTATAGAAAGGCAAGGGATGGTTAAAGATCTTCACCAGTTAGCTAGTTTAGGAGTTCGCCTTCTTGAAACTCCAAATAAAGAGCTTATCGTACATAATGCTGCGGAATCTTTATTAGTAGCTGAAGTGAAAGAGAAGCAATATGCAGATCCTATTTTATTACAGCTTAAGGAGAACGTTCAGAGTGGTGCGACCAAGGCATTTGAGCTTACGCGAGAAGGAGTACTTCAGTGCCAAAACCGATTGTGTGTGCCGGATGTAGACGGGCTAAGAAAGAAGATTATGACAGAGGCACATTTTTCAAGGTATTCCATTCATCCAGGATCAACCAAAATGTATCAAGATTTGAAAGATATGTATTGGTGGAATGACATGAAGAAGAGCATTGCAGAATTTGTAGCTGAATGTCCAAATTGCCAACGAGTTAAAGTGGAACATCAAAAGCCCGGAGGCTATATGCAATGCATAGATCTTCCAATTTGGAAGTGGGACATGATCAACATGGATTTTGTTACAGGTTTGCCTCATACAGCTCGGAAATTTGATTCTATATGGGTGATTGTGGATAGGCTTACTAAATCCGCACATTTCTTACCCGTTAAGACCACTTACACAGTTGAAGAATATTCGAAGCTGTATGTTAAAGAAATAGTCCGATTACATGGAGTGCCAACTTCTATTATATCGGATCGGGGAACTCAATTTACTGCAAACTTTTGGAAGTCTTTCCAATGGTGTTTGGGAACACAAGTGAATCTGAGTACAGCTTTTCACCCTCAGACGGATGGACAAGCAGAGCGCACCATTCAAACACTTGAAGATATGCTACGAGCATGTGTTATAGATTTTAAAGGCAGCTGGGATGATCATTTACCTCTTATTGAGTTTGCCTACAATAATAGCTATCATTCAAGTATCAAAATGGCACCATATGAAGCTTTATATGGGAGAAAGTGTAGATCACCAATAGGATGGTTCGAAGCGGGTGAAACTCTTATGTTCGGACCGGACCTTGTGTATCAAGCCATAGAAAAAGTCAAGGTGATTCAGCAACGGTTGAAAACAGCCCAAAGTCGGCACAAGTCATATGCGGATAGTAGAAGAAGAGAGCTAGAATTTTCGTTAGGCGATTGGGTATTTTTGAAGGTATCGCCAATGAAAGGGGTGATGAGATTTGGCAAGAAAGGAAAGTTGAGTCCACGATATATAGGCCCGTATAAGATTATTCGAAGATGTGGGCAAGTTCCTTATGAATTAGAGCTACCTCAGGAACTCTCATCAGTGCATCCAGTATTTCATGTATCGATGCTTCGAAAGTGCATCGGAGATCCGTCCCTTATTACTTCTACTGAAGATGTGAAAGTAACAGAAGATCTTACCTATGAGGAGATGCCTATTGCTATATTAGATCGTCAAGTTAAGAAGATGAGAAATAAAGAAGTAGCATCGGTGAAAGTACTTTGGAGAAATCAACAAAGGGAAGAGATTACATGGGAAGCGGAGGAAGCAATGAAATCGAAATACCCTTATTTGTTTAAAGGTGAAAAAGAAGTGCAAGGAGGGCAACTGGAACACTAACAAGTGAGTTTTTACATATGCATAATATCTATATGATGACGTGAATATCAATTATAAATTCGAACTTGTTTCAGCTAAATAACTACATTTACATTCGAGGACGAATGTCCTTAAGGGGGGAAGAATGTAACACCCCATACTTAATTACGTGCATTAGCCATGGTTATATGTGTTGGAGTATAAGTATTGATCCTAAGGTATATATGAGTTTAAGTATGAGTATTGATTATTTTGAGATGGTTTCAAGTGTATAGTTTGATTATATGTGTATAGGAATCGACTGTATTTATATCGGAATTTGCCCGTCGATGTTTCCATACGAAGTTTATTGAATAAGCTTTCCAACGATATAAAGATTTCCAAAAACGGATAAGTTTCGGATATAATCGAGCACGTTCGAAACTATAAAACGGCGGCCGGGATAATTGTGAACAGTAAATGTGCAGGAAATTCAAACTACTGAGGCCTGCCAGTTTTTTGGGTCGACTTTGAACGATCGTAACTCTCTCAATATAATGAACTGGGAGGGCTGATACCTATCAAAAGAAATATCTTTGAGTCTTCTTTCCAATTCAATTGGTTTCATCCAAATACAACATCTGAGTAAGGAGTTATACTCGTTTTACTTCAGCCTCTCAAAATAGTTTTTTAGGGTCAACTTCAAACGATCATAACTCCTTGTAAAGGATGAACTGGGTGGCTTACTTTATATGAAATGAAAGACCTTTGAATTATATATCCAAAGATACTAATTTCACCCAAATCCGATATCGGAGCAAAGAGTTATGGCCGATTTACTTTAGCCTGTCAAAACAGTCCACCATGGACAGATTCGGATTTACTTAAATTTTTAAGGGCAATATGGTCATTTTCCATCATCTCTTGGACGAAAATTGGTCATTATATAGATATAATTGGTCTTATATCCATCAATTATCATCATATTATTGATAATAAGGAAACCCTAGCCTAATTTCAACTCCAATTATCTTGTGATTCAACCGTGGAAAGTCCAAATTGATTCCGTAGTTGTGTTCATCGTCTCGAGGGCTTCGAGAAGAATCCCTTATTTGTTCCAACAGGACTTCGAAATCAAAAGGGCCATTTTATGGTAAGAATGTAAATTATGTTGGTGTTATTTATATGAATATGTATATATATATATATATATATATATATATGCATGTGAGCATAAGAAGTATGCTATTTGATTGTTGTTGAAAGATGATTGGGAAATGATGTTGGATTATGTTGAATTGTGAAGGGATGATGTGGTATTGAAATGATGATTATATATATATATATATATATATATATATACACATAAACCTATTGTTCAAGTTGGTTTTTGGAATGTTTTGCAAATAGTGGTTGTATGGAATTATGGAAGAGAATTGTGGTGTTGGGTTGCTAATACTAGATGCCAAATATTTCATTGTAGATAAGTGATTTGTAAAGGCGGGAAGTTGTATTGAATTGGTATCCGAATCTACAACGAGGTATGTAAAGCATACTCTAACAATGTTCTTTGGCATGAAAACACCAATGTTCCATCAAGTAAGATTCCAAGGTTGTCCAAAAACATGTATTGTTCTACATTACCAACGAAGTTGTTTCCATTCTATAAAGTGTAAAAATGTTTCATTGATATACCAAAAGGCTCCTATTTCATTGTTGTGATATTGATGATTCTGAAACACATTGTTGATGTACCAATGAGTCTTTATAACATCGTTATTGTATAGAAGGTCTATTACTTGATTCCTATTGATGTATCATTGTTCCAAAGGTACTATATTGGCATGAACACTAATGTAATAATCTCAAAATCTTTTGAACTAAGTTGTTGGAAAGATCTCTTATGTGTGTTACTAGATATACGTGTGGGTGGTATCCCAGGGGCATAAGCCTAGCATGGGTCGATCCCAGTTGATATGTACTGGAGGCAGCCTAATGGTCACAGTACGGTACAATATTGATTATTGTTAGGTGGTTGGAGGTTCGGGAGGAGGAGGTAATGGCGAATGATAATTGTAAAGAATGAAATGAACGAATGTATACCGTTCCACAAATGTGTTCGAATTCACGAACCCAATTCAGATTAATGATAATGTACATGATCCTAAAAGTGTTTATGAAGTGTGGTTCACTTCTATTATGATTTATTCACTTGCGTCTGATTTTCCTGATCCCCTAAATTACATATGATTATTTACAGCTTTACATACTCAGTACATATTTCGTACTGACGTCCCTTACGGGGGACCTGCATTTCATGCTGCAGGCACAGGTGCTTCAGGTCATTCGCAGCATAGATAAGAGCCAGATCATACAGCTATTGTTGGTGAGCTCCAGTTTGCTTCGGAGCTTTCCGAGTCGGTTCCTTATGTTTTGTTATTGTACAGGAGTCATGTGTGGGCGGGGGTTTGTCCCGACCCTAGTTATGTCATGTATATCCTAGAGGCTTTGTAGACATAAGGAAGGGTCAAGTCATGGGAGTTTATATAGTGATGTTATATTTGTATATGTGGTGGCCCCGACGGCCAAGTATTATATTATATATATATATTTGTGCGTGTTGTGCTGTTACAGGGAATTAGACCCTTCTGTATGTAACGAAGTGCTGCCCAAATTTTTGGTGAATGTAAGGGAAAGTACAGGTATTTGAACGGGTTCTCCCGGGCCTTCTCGGCTTCGGGTGCCAGTCCGGCCCGATGGGATTTTGGGGCGTGACAAGTATCAACATGACCTAGAGTAATATAAGAAGTGATCAAGGACTCCTCCTCAGTAGGCATGATCCATGGATGCACAACCTAGAAAAAAAAGACAGATACATTTAAATTATATAATATAATAATTTTCTCAGTTGGGTTAACATTTTAACAGTCAACTTCTACAACAGATTAACAATATATTGCATTATATTACGCACCTGTTGCATAATTTGCAGTAGATGGTTAATCTGTTAGAAGTCGGGTTCAAAGAACTAGAGAAACACATGGATAATCTGATGCAAAATATCAATCATCTGTCACAATAGATTACTAATTTGTTACACCAGTTGCACAAGACAAGTAATATGTTAGGTTATATATTATGCAACAAATGATCTGTATGGGTATTAGCAATATGTTACATCAAATTACACATTTGTTGCATAATTTACAGTAGATGGTTAATCTGTTAGGAGTCGGGTTCAGAGAACTAAAGCAACAAATGGGTAATCTGATACAAGATATCAATCGTCTGTCACAACAGATTATTCATTTGTTGCACCGGTTGGCACAGGACGGGTAATCTGTCGCAATAGATGTTTCATCTGGTGCATAAGATATAACATCTGTTGCACCAGATATAACATTTGTTTAATATCTTTCATTGAGTAAAATTATTTTACTTGAAAAAGACGTACTGCATCATTCGGAGGGTTAAAGAGATCAGCCTCCTTAACTTTGGTGTTGCTCTTTACAGCCAACCATCTAAACATCCTTGGATGAGAAACCTCATCCGGGTAATTCGTTACCTGCTTTCGGAGGGGAGGAATGGCTCCAAATGCCCAAGCCTAAAAAATGTAAATAGAAAGCAAGCAAAAAAAAGTCATAATAATAACTAACTATATTCAATAATAAATAAAAAAATGTCACCAATCCTTCATTCAAGGCTTAAAAGATACCTTTCCTTCAATTTTCTCATATGACTTAATGGATGAGTTAAAATAGTGATTAATTTTACCATGAAAGCCCAAGGAAAGCCATATAATATGGTCGTCCTTGAGGATAGCTTTGTCAGTAAATATTGGACAGTCAAGTAGAAGCTGTCATATCCCCAGGGATAATTGTTGACTATATCAAAATCCTCAGCACGCACCAACAAATCATCTTTTATGACCTTGTTGATGTCTCTTGCCAATATAACCGAATGGGAAAACCAAACTAAGCACAATTTCTCCCTGTACTACTTTGGTATGGTTTTATCCATTTTTATCCATGAGATCTGTCAACAAATCCGATGATTTGTAGCCACGTCGAGCAATGTCAAACAACCCATCTATTTTTTCCTTGAGTTCTTGCCTTGGATCTTTTGCGGGGTGTTCCCTTGGCGGTAGGAGGTTCTTCTGGACGATGGCATCTCAAGCCCGTCACTATGACAAACTCTTGCAAGCCAAAATAAACCGGCATGCCACAGTAGTTGATCCAGATTTCATCCATCTTTTTGCCCCCCTCCTCTGAATTTTTATCATCCCCCACGTACTTGATCATGCGCTTGAGAAGACCATATACCATCCTCATTGGGAAATGGTCAGGGGCGTCCTCAGCCAGCTCAAGAAAGCATCCAAAGCAGCTCTTCTTAAAAAGTCTGTCTATGTTTTCATCCTTCATAATTTTCCTAAAATTAGTAAATTTACTCCCCATCTGACATTTAAGTACAACTTCACCAGTTAGTTATTCTTCTATTTTTTTGTCATTTATCAGCATCGCAGCTTGAAACTTGTCAATACTAAAAGTTTTGACAGGATCATACTGGGATGTCGATATTAATTCATGCCCCATTGGTGATCCATTATCATCATGTTGATGATCATCCTTTTTTTTTCTCTTTCTCTTTCTCACTCACTAATTCCTCTTCTTTCTCACTTTTATTTTCCTTATCACCATCTACAGACCCTAGTCCACCTCTCTCAATGTTGTTTTTATATCTCTCCTCAGCTTCACTTTGCTTCCCTGACTGAGATTGTTCAGGAAGCTCCTCCGAATCCCTCTGTACTGTAGCCTTTTTTTGGGGTGGTCAGACGTTGATCCACTTTCACTTTCTTTTATTTTGGGAGACATGTTTTACCTACAAACAACAAAAAAATAAAAATTACATTACAATTGATATATGTATAAATTTTAAAAAATACATTACAAACACCACAAATACCGACACACCAACAGCCACCACCACCACAAACACCACCAACCAATGCCATAAACACCATGAATACCAACACCACCGACAACCACCACAAACACCACCAACCAATGCCACCATAAATACCTCCAACCAATGCCACCAACAGCCACCACCAGTGCCACCACAATGATGACGACCACCACCACCACCACCACAAACACCACAAACACCATCCAACAATACCACGACAGTCAACGGAAAACTGCGATAGAAACTAGGATTTTCTCGAGTTCTTCCTATGATTTTACCATTAAAACTCAAAATTGTAAACCCATTCTCGAAGATAATACAACTAAAAGTTTTTTTTTTATCATTAACTTAAAAGCCTTTATTTTTTAGAAAAAATAACAAATATAGAACCCTTCTCAAACTCTATTACCTACGAAGATAGAAAAAATAACTGATACAAGCAAAAATGAAGTCGAAAATAACACCTATGTGGTCAAAACTAAGAAAAAAATTGATCTGTTGTGAAGGGTAGAGCAATTTGTTGAGTAGATGTTGTTGTTGGCTGTATTGTGTAATTTAGTGAGAAAGAGAAAAGAGTGAGAACTCGAGATTTAAAATGATGAAACATTTTTCTCGCAAATGGATGATTTGTATGGATTGATTTGTCTTTTGGAAAAGAATGACAAGTTTTGAAAATGTTAATTTGGTTCGAATTGATCTTAATTATTTTTAAAAATTATAAAAGATATGCGTAATTTTTAACCCTCTCATCATGCAATTGCCAAAAGACGCAACTGAAGTTGTAGTTAACCCTATGAACTCATCCACCCACCCCTGGTCCTAGATTAGATTAATAAATTTAGGTATATGAACTCAAGTGAAATTGTATAAAAACAAATGTTCAACCTGTTGCATCAGATACTCATCTGTTGTAAAATATCAAATAGATTAAGTAATCTGTTGCGACAGATTACCCATCTGTTGTAAATTATCAAATGGATTGTCACATGTCGCAATAGATTACCCATCTATTGTAAACTATCAAATAGGGGTTGTCATCTGTTAATCAATTAAGGTATTGGTCTAACATATGAGGTAGTAAGAATCGATTAAGCTCAGAGTAATCGATCGACGACTCTGGCTGGGAGGAACGTAATACCTCTCATCATTCAATTACCAAAAGACTCAATTGAAGTTGTAGTTGACCCTATGAGAACTCACCCCTGGTCCTAAATTAATCAATTAAGGTATTAGTCTAACATATGAGGTAGTAAGAATCGGTTCAGCTCAGAGTGATTGATCGACGACTCTGGCCGGAAGAAACGCAATACCGCCTCATTATTCAATTGCCAAAAGACTCAATTGAAGTTTTAGTTGACCCTATGAGAACTCACCCCTGGTCCTAAATTAATCAATTAATATATTGGTCTAACATATGAGGTAGTAAGAATCGGTTCAGCTCAGAGTGATCAATCGACGACTCCGATCGAGAGGAATGCAATACCATCTCATCATTCAATTGCCAAAAGACTCAATTGAAGTTGTAGTTGACCCTATGAGAACTCACCCCTGGTCCTAGATTAATCAATTAAGGTATTGGTCTAACATATGAGGTAGTAAGAATCGGTTCAGCTCAGAGTGATCGATTGATGACTCTGGCCGGGAGGAACGCAATACCGTCTTATCATTCAATTTCCAAAAGACTCAATTAAAGTTGTAGTTGACCCTATGAGAACTCACCCCTGGTCCTAAATTAATCAATTAAGGTATTGGTCTAACATATGAGGTAGTAAGAATCGATTCAACTCAGAGTGATCGATCGACGACTCTGGCCGGGAGGAACGCAATGCCGTCTTATCATTTAATTGCGAAAAGACTCAATTGAAGTTGTAGTTGACCCTATGAGAACTCACCCCTGGTCCTAGGTTAATCAATTAGGGGTCGATTGGTAGAGTGTATAAGAACAATGCAAAATATAGTGTATTAGTAATGCTTGCATTAGTAATACTTGTATTATTTATGCTTGTATTAATTATGCATGTATTATTTCTTATATATTGTTTGGTTTGATGTATAAGAAATAATACATCTTACATAATTTCTATAAAAGAAATTCTTGTTTACAAAAATACCCTTCTTTGATTTTGTACACTTTTTTGCAACAAAGTTGTTTTGTTATTTCAAACATAATTAATATTGTTGAACTATTATATCTAGTATTAATTGCAAGACCTTCATTTTTACACAAAAATGTTACACCGATGGATTAACATAGTCGAAACAAAAATAAAATACAAGACGTAAAATTAAGAAATAGTCTCAATTTTTTTGTTAAAATCTTTTTAAAGACTCTCTAAGCAAAGCAAAAATATGTTATAGTTATTTAAATCAACCATTCATTGTTGTAAATTTAAATAGTGGGAAAAGAAGTGAAATATTTTGAAAAGATTCACTAGTGCAAATTAAAATGGCGGGAAAAGGAATGGTGAAATATTTTGAGAGGGAAATTGAGGGCTATTAAGGTCATTTAATAAGTTAATGCATGTGTTTAAAATTTTTGTATTACTAATACATAGGAAATAGTGTATAACTATAACTAATGCTAGCATTAGTTATACATAGGCAAGAAGTCGTACCAAACAAGGTACTAGCAATACACATTAACTAATGCATGCATTATATTTTACAATACACTCTACCAAACGACCCCTTAAGGAATTAGTCTAACATGTGAAATCAATTGAAATTGTATAAAATCAAATGTTCAACCTGTTGCAACAGATGTCTTTTCTGTTAGATTTAATCAAACAGATTAAGTCATCTGTTGCAACATATTACGCATCTGTTGTGACAGATGACCGAGTTTTGGAAATTTTCAAACAGAAATTGTTATCTGTTGCACTTAGATATTTTAAGACCCTTTTTTAAAGCAATTTAGGTATTTCCTGCCCGAGATAAAAAAAAAGTTAAAATACTAAGGCGGTAAAAAATATTACTTGGATAACTCAAAAATCTCCTGAGTGAGTAATCTTATCTGATCTTTTCAATGTCACTGTCTCCTCGTGCCCCTCAAAAGTCAAAAGTTATTAATGAATATTTAAAACTCATATCTAGAAGAATACTCTCTCCTTCAGACATAAGTAAGAATCAAGACTCAACTCAACTCATCCATCACTCTTTTTTTCCTTTTTGCCTCTTTTTTCTCTCTTCTTTTGGATGAGGATCCTTTCGGATCTCAACCGATCAATATCTTTTCTCGACTGCATTGGATGTTTTGATCCCTTTGCTTTTTTCACATTGCAGGTATGGTTCACTATTGCTCTTTTCATCTCGCCTTCTTCTTTGTATGTTATTTAAATTAGATATTTACATCTGTTGTTACTAATGATTTACTCATTTACCAGTTTTCTATTTATTGAAAAAATTGAAGGAAAGGTGACTTTTAAGTCTTGAATGAATGAACTGTTGTTTTTATATTTGTTGCAAAATGCCTCATAGGTCGAACAGATGGGTAATCTGTTACATAAGATTGGTCATCTGTTGATTCACTCAATTTTATGTTACCCTTTTGTACAGACAGAGCAACTTTTTGAAGAAATCAAACCAATAGCAAGGCAGGTTTGATTTATTCCAATAGATGACTCATCTGTTGCAACATGTCATCCATCTATTGCAACAGATGCCTCAGCAGTTGAGCAGATGGGTAATCTGTTGCATCAGATTGGTCATCTGTTGATTCGCTCAATTTTGTGTTACCCTTTTGTAATGTTCTTTTTCTTCTTCTCTTGTTTGACATCAAATATATTTCTCTTGTTTGTAGATAAAAGAAAGTGAAACTGGATCCATTTTTGTCCGACCAGCATTAAAGGCTAGAGTAAAGATGGGTTCAGAGGAATAAGCTGCTTGCAGATAGAACCACTTCATATGTGGGAGGTATGTATTACTAATCAACCTCTCATGAAAACACACATCCAGTACAATGATTTTGTGAATGTTGTTCTTTACCTATTAGGCATTAATTCTTCAAACAAGATATGGCATTTTACAGTTAAGATTGTTAGGTTCGAACTGGTAAGGCTGAGGGACCAAGTAGGTGGTATTGATGCCCTATTATAATTTAATGACGGTTTATGCTCATGTTTTTGTGTCAAGTTTGGGGAAGGGTTTAAGTTTTTGGCAGCAGTGTAAATATCCAAAAGTGATTAGACCGGTTTTAATGGCTCAATGGACTTCTTGAAAGGCCTCTGAAGCCTCACACTACAGCAAACACCGATGGAACCAATAGAAATTCCCTTGGTCCAAATTTATATGGATGGGTTGCTAGAAGAGACTATTATTCAGTAGTAGGTGCTTGGGAGAATACCTGTGTGGGAAGGAGGAGGTTGATAAGGGCATATATCATCTCAGACCTTGTTTAAGAGGAAACACAGGGTAGGAAGAAAAGTGTAGCAAAATTGGCTGATGAAATTGACATGAAAAATGAAAAAACTGGATGAGCTGCGAATGTGAAAGCGTATTCAAAAATGAAAATACTCAGTCATTGAAGTAAAAGAAAAATGTTCAGGAGGACTGGAGATGGTCACTTTGCTAGAGACTGCAACTAGCGAGCGTGGCCTCAATGAAGACTCTCACAAAGTGCAGGACCAGAACTCTAAGAAAATAGCTTTGCGAGCATGAAAGGTGGTAAGATTATTGGTTAGAATTGAAACCTGAACCAACTACTCCTGAATTAAAAATACGGGATCAAGCCAAGGTGGAAATTTCTCAAGTTAAATATGCATCCCATGCCTCTTATGGAAAGGCAATGGAAACAACAAGGCATGGGATTCTACCCAACTTCAGACCTTTTTATTTCTACTGCCATAGTCCTGATCATAGCCATAAACAGAAGGAATGGCATGAAGTTAGACTTTAGAAATTGACACCTTGGCTTCCCTTATTTTTAATTTAGGAGTTGTTTGTTCAGGTTTCAATTCTGACCGACAATCGTATTAATTTCCTGTGCTCGCGAAGCTTCTTCCTTAGAGTTCTGGTCCTGCACTTTGTGAGAGTCTTCATTGAGGCCATGCTCTCTAGTTGCATTCTCTAGCAAAGTGTCCAGCTCCAGTCCTGTTGACCATTTTTATTTTTTTTCAATGACTGATGAATTTTTATATTTAGATACACTTCCATATTTGAAACTCATCCAGTTTCTCCATTTCTCATGTCAATTTAATTGGCCAGATTTTCTAGAATTTCCTTGCTTCCTACCCTGTATTTCCTCTTAAATAAGGTCTGAGATAATATATGGTATTCTCCACCTCCCCCTTCCCGCACAGGTATTCTCCCAAGAACCTTCTACTGTATAAAAGTCTCCTCCAGTAATCCGTCCATGTAAATTTGGAATAGGAGAATTTCTATTGGTTCCATCATTGTTTGCTGCAGTGCGAGGCTTCGGAGGCCTTTCAAGAAGTCCATTGCGCCATTAAAATCGGTCCAATAACTATTGGATATTTACACTGCCACCAAAAACTTGAACCCTTCCCCAAACTTGACACAAAAATATGAGCATAGACTGTCATTAAATTATAACATGGTATCGACACCACCGTCTTAGAACCCTTCGGTCTTATCAGTTCGCACCTATCAAACTAAACTGTACAATGCAGGATCTTGTTTGAAGGATCAGTGTCTAATCGGTAAAAAACTGCATTCACAAAATTATTGCACTTTATGTGTGTCTGTTGTGGTAGACTGATCAATAATACATAACGCCCACTCATGAAAGTGGATCCATTGCACACACCTTATTCTTCCTACCCCATCAAAGACATTACAGTGTTGTTTATTCATCTGCACGTATGTGATGACTATTAAAAAAGAGGTGTGAAGAGTCGTGACTTTTTTTATCTTAACACATTCAAAATAGTTGAAGAATCAAAATCTTCATTTGTTGCAACTGATGAATCAACAGTTAGAAGAAATAAAAACATCTCCTCCAATATATGGTCCATCTGTCACAACAGATAATCCATATGTTGCAACAGATTGTAAATCTGCTATGTTGCGACAGACCAGACATTGTTTATTCATCTGCACGCATGTGATGACTATTAAAAAAGAGGTAGTGGTGACTTTTTATCTAACACATTCAAAACAGTTGATGAATCAAATTCTCCATCTATTGCAACTGATGAATCAGCTGTTAGAAGAAATCAAAATGTCTAACATATGGTCCATTTGTTGCAACAGATAATCTATATGTTGCAATAGATGGTAAATCTATTGCGGAAGATGGACGATCTGTTGCAACAGCACAATAATGATGGCTATTATCAAGTCTCAAAACCATTTTGAAAAAGTGAGAAGTATTAATGTAAACGAAAAAATCGCGACTTTTCACAGAAAACAAAATGCCACCAGTTTGAATGTAATCAATACAATGGAGCTTAACAGACGTGTCTATTGTCCTTATACATCCAGATTCATTTCTCTATAAATAGGTCTCTTCTTAATCTTCATTCTGCTAAACTTTATTTATTTCTTGCATTTTTTCTTTTCGTGTGACATCTTCAACAACTTCTGTTCAAAGAGCATATTCCTTTATGTTGAGGTAAGTTTTTTATCGGTGTAAATCTACCAATTTATAGTATATGTTGAATTACATTTAGACTCTTTTCTTTACATTTGTCAATTCATGCGTGTTCTAGATATGGTTGATCCTGTTTGGGACATTGCTATTCTGCGCGACACAGTGCGGAAACTTCAGAGGCAGGTTAATGACCTGCAGAGGAAGTTGATTGCCGTGAGAGCGATGATGTTAGAGAGATGTAGAGGCTGATGAGGGCCCTGCTGCTACGAGTTGATTGGTCGGCTATCATTAACGATGATGATAATAATAATAATTAGAATATGTTTTTTTTAGCATATGTATTTTAATTTTTCTATATCGGATCTATACCTAATGTATTTTATTTTTAGTTTAATGAAAAATTTATTTTTAGTCAACTTTGGCTTTTTAATTCTTATTCAATTTTCATTCTGTCTATTTCTTCTTCTAAACATTTTACATGTTAACATGTCGACAGTTGGAGGTAAGGAGCAATTTCGAATCCAGTAGCAATAGCAATTTTGCCTTTTGAGTTTCAATAGATGGACCATGTGTTGGAACATATTGATCATCGATTGGGTTTCTGTCAATAGATTATCCATCTGTTGCGATAGATTTATCATTTGTTGGAGGAAAACATTCCAGTTTTATGAAACTGTGTTGTGTTCTTCCAGCTAATGTCCATCTGTTGCCACAGATGGGTAATCTGTTGAAAATACTTGTGGCTTGCTGTATTTTTTAGTTCATGTTTTGCCTCTTTTTATTGATGCACAAGTTATTAAAAAGATAATTTAAATGTAATGAATGATAACATAATGTTCACAACAATGAGTTAAATATAAAAAAGTCCACAACAAATAGCTATACAAGTTTCTGCAATTACAATGATCATGGTGGATTACGATCCGGGTATGTAGTTCTTTTGTGGCCAACGCGCTTACATACGGAGCACTTGTTTCTTCTTTATGAAAATGATTCTTCGACTCCACGCCTCCTCTTATATGGCTTTCTTCCCGATTTGATAGTGCTTGGGTCATTATATGGAGGAGGTATTAATTTCCCTATAAGCTTTGCAGGAACAACCCAAGATTCTTTGGGAGGCACCGGAGTAATATGTCTATTATATGCCATTTTATATTTTTCCACCAAATAATATTGAGAGGAGTGCTCGTAAACTTCAGTTCCATATTTATGATCGTATTGATCTCGAAGCGTTGCCATAGCATGTAGACAGGGTATTTTGTCCAAGTCAAAAACTCTGCACGTACAAGATCTTGTTTGAAGATCGACTGTGGCAACATCACCATGACTAGTGATACTGAATTTGTAATCAGCTATTTTATTAGGTAATAACCTATTCCCCAAACTGGCGTTCATTGATATTATTTTTTTTATTTCGAGAACAAATCGAGTTCTTTTTTTTGGGAACTTGAACTGCACATGCCTTTCGTTAAAAAATTCACCATACTTCTGGCTTATTTTTTCAAATATAGCCTTGATGGGAAATTCTCTTTCATCACCAAACAATGAATTCATCGATTCAGCTATGTTTGATGTCATAATATTGTACCTATACAAAAAAAATTACTTAGTACGACATCATACTAAACTTGTAACTTAAACAAGACATTAAAATCGATAAGAATGTACCTATTTGCCGGACAGAATGCCCGGGTCCATCTCTCGAAACTGACACGTATTAGAAATTCTGCTACCTTGGGATTCACATCCGTTATTTGATTGAAATGGTCTAAAAACTCCTCTCTACTATAAAAAAAGGGTCACAACCCTTTTATTGTGATAGTTGGTCCGAATGCTCTCTCCAAGATGCCTGATTCAACAACCAAAGTAAGCTGAAGTGAAGAAACGTGAACCCATCTTTGGAATACTTGGATGCTTATCCGATATAAAACACAACTCTTTGATATCTTCAACGCAGCTTCGCAGTTGTTAAAAAAAATCCATAAGAGGCATCACATTCCTTGTCCGCCACACAAAAAGCGACAGAAAAGATGTGATTCTCCGCATCCTGCGCCACCGCCGCTAGCAAAACTCCATTATACCTGCTCCTCAAGAAGGTACCATCGATGGCTATGCCTTTTCTCAAATGTCGAAAACCTTGAATCCAAGCACCATAGGATACAAAAAAGTACTTGAACCTTTCATTTTCATCAAGATGCAATGTCGTCTTACTTTCAGGATTTGTGGACTCAATCATGTAACGGTAGACATCCAGGACTGCATACCCATGCTCGAGTGTCCCCCTAACCAAGTCCTTGGAAATCCCCATGGACGTATATATCTTCCAACAAATGACCAGGACACCCAATTCCGTAAGGAGTCGATTGGCTATAACCCTTGTTGAAGGGTCTTTGCCATCAGAGAAACTACTCCTGAAATATTCACCGAGGACCTTTATCGTGGCGTGAGGATTTTGGCTCGAGATGTGCCCCGAACCACATGTGTGATGTTTTTCATGTTTATGAATAACGAATCTGTCAGAACTTGCGTACTTCACCGCTCTCTACCACCACTTGCAGTTTGAATTAGCACATCTAAAGCAAAAGAAACTGCTCGAATTAATCACCTTCTTTATTCTGAAATCTTTTTTCAAGCAAGAAATAAACAAAGTGGTAGATAGTTCATTCTTGTCCTTGAATGACATTCCAATAAAAAAGTCGATCCCATCGTCTTGAATATTTCCAGACTGTGTCGATTGAGAAGAACTGCACATCGTATTGGTCGCATCAATGGGCGTAGGTGTTTGATCATCATCTGGACTATTCATGTCTAGATCATCCAACCTATCATCAAAGATGTCTTGTTGTTGTTCTTCTTTTACGTTTTGGTTCTCATTATCTCCCATTTTTTCAACCACGTACACCCTTAACACCGGTCTGGATAAGTCACTAAGATAAGCACACAACCGAACCTGATCGGTTATCTTGAAAGGCAGTATCCTCTGATTTTCAAAGGAGTTGTGCATGTAGCTGATGACGAGTTCTTCAGATTGACAATTCATTCCACAATAACTGATGATTAAGTTCACAAAATCATCATACGAAACATCACTTTGGACTATCATAGCTATCGTCTCTAGCATTTTACCCTCGTTCCAATGCCATACATATCAATTACTCTTCTCGATCCATTGACCATGACAATTCACCCCTATTGTTATTGATCCCTCCGTTAGTGGTACCTAAATAAAGTCATTTGTTAAAAAAAGTTAATAGTGATTTCATAGTGTCGTAAATTAATCCCAACAAATGTGTAATCATTCGCAACAGATTACTTACCTGTTGGGATTCATGTTACGTTCCTGAAGCTGATTTCAACGGATGATTCATCTGTTGTAACAGGTGAAACATATGTTGCAACAGACTATATATCTGTTGGGATTGATGTTACAATATTGACGCACCTTTGAAGTTGATTCCAATAGATGAGTGACATGTTCCAACAGATAATTAACCTGTTTCGATTGATGACTTACCTGTTGCAACAGACTACAATCTGTTGGAATCGAGGTCAGTTTATATCGCAACAGGTTACTAATATATTGTAACAGATATTTAGCGTTTGTTAGAATTGAGTTCGGGTTCTGTTGTAATAGGTTAATAATCTGTTGCAACAAATATTTACCCTGTTGCAACAGATAACACGTCTGCTGGAATCGAGTTCGAGTTTTGTTGCAACAGGTTAATAATCTGTTGCAACAGATATTTATCATGTTGCACCAGATAACTAATCTGTTTAAACAGATAAATCATCTGTTGCATCAGATGACCCATCTGTTCGATTCAAGTTACAGCCTATGGAATCATAAATATGAATCCAACATATAGTCTTTCATTGAAACAGATGTCTCATCTGTTGCAATAAATAATTTATCTGTTTAAACAGATGGATCTTATGTTGGATTCATGATTGTGTTATATCCATTGTTGAAAAAACAACACAATAGCAGTTACCCAGATGAAAAATTCAACTAAAAATCATAATTTGACTTACCAAAGTCTCCTATGAAGTAATGTCAAAGTGAAAAGTGATGTACGAAATAAAATTTGACCTAAGAAATTGATCAAATAACAACAGTAGCGGTAACAACAACAACAACGACAATGGTCAACAAGAAGAAGATGAAGATGATAATGAAGTAGAAGATGATGATAATGAAGCAGAAGATGATGAATAAAGGAGCAGCAACAATGAACAACAAAAATCGCTAAGAGAGAGAAATCAACAATGGATGATAAGAGAGAAAAAATGCTTTTTTTTCCTCCGTTTCTCGTTATATTAGGTAAACATTTGGATCAAAGTGTAAATTTAAAAATTTGTGGGCTATTCTCAAACTTACAAAACTTTCTTAATCCATAATAAAGTAATTGTCACCTCTACTCAATTATTAAGACTTGTGTCACCTACACCTCATTTTAAAACTTTTTTGTCACCTACAGCCCAAACCCCCATGTAACATATCATATATTTTTTAGCCTTGACTTTTAGTCTACTTAGATTATTTTCTACTTAATTTTTTCGAGGAGGTTCAAATTCTTCCATACTTGATTTTGTCACAGATCAATCTCTATTATATTTACTAATCAAAATGACAACATATAATTCATTTTGTCTCTCCACGTATGTTGCCGTTGAGAAATGATAGTACCACAAAATTCATTTTTGTTTAGCACTATCTATTGACGAATCTATTATTACTATTCCCAGTTCATCTAATTCAGTACATTCACATGAAATATAAATTTATAAGTAAAATTCACTAAAATTATAATAAATATTAAAAACTCATAATTTTGAAAATATACCAGATTATTAC
This sequence comes from Capsicum pubescens, assembly GCA_030864215.1. Taxonomy (NCBI): domain Eukaryota; kingdom Viridiplantae; phylum Streptophyta; class Magnoliopsida; order Solanales; family Solanaceae; genus Capsicum; species Capsicum pubescens. Next base: position 248,061,450 of record CM061541.1, on the reverse strand, counting down.
TAAGAACATTAACTATAAATTAAATTTAGATTATGAATCTTCCTCCATCTCTTCATATACTAGTGTTATTTAGCCCGTGCTGATCTCGGACCCAAACTACATTAACATTTATATTTGTAATTTTTTTAACTTGCTATTTTTGCTTTTTGTACCATTATATTAGTTAACGGTCTAATTTGATTATTTTTCAATATTTTTAACATGTTAAATTATATATCTGTTTCAATTTTAATCTTTTTTTTAGTTCGTTTTTAAAAAAAATCTCTTTTCTTTCTTAGGTTAATTTCAACTTTCCACGTGGCATGTTTAAGACAACAAAATCAACAAATATTTTGATCATTTCTACATATTTTTTGTTTAAGACCATAAAATTCAAAAATATTCGTTACTTTTTCTTACTTTGTGTTAAGTTAAAACCAAATAAATAAATTAAAACGGAGGGAGTAAAAACTTTTATAATTTAAAAATAACAATTTTTCTTATGGTATATTTTAGTCTTTCTTTTAATTTTCAAACAAACGCACACACGAAAAAAATTCTATTTTTTATTTTAATGAAAGTCTTTAACGATCTAAATTGATTTTTGTCTTATGCATAATTAATTTCATTATTTTTTTCTCAATTAAACTTTACATTGGCTAATTCATTTATTTTAAAAAAAAAAAATACAATATTTGATTAATATAAAAATATTTGATGCTACAAGCTATTGTATGATTTATGATAAATTAAATAATTAAAATTCAGACTCAATAAAATATTTTTTGTAGATATTTCTTCAATGAGTCCTTACAAGTTTATTAAAGCTTCACAAATTTCTTGTGAGGATTAAAAAAAGTAATTTTTAATTAAATTACTATTATCCCACATAAAAGACAATAATAAATTTTTGAATTAATTTTAAATTTAGTTGGATAAATAGATATTTTATAGTGTCTCTATCACTTCTTTATGACTCATTATTTCTGTATAGCATTTTAAATGTCCATTTAATTTTTCAAATTTATTAAAATGGATGAGATATTGAAAGGTCATTAAAACTTAATTAAGGATAAATAGACAAAGTACAGTCATATGAGGACTACCAAAATGAGATGTTCTACCTTATATATAGGCTAATTTTATAAGGCTCGTGCTAATTCCAGGCCCAAACTCAAGTAATTTGATATTTTATGAATAACATGATTTAAAATATATATATATATATATATATATATATATATATATATATATATATATTATAACTTGCAAAGATCATAAAAATTGAAAAATATTAGTAAACTAATTTATGAGCATATAATTAATTTCTTTTCTAATTTCTCAATTCTAGTTCATCTTTGCAATCAGGAAGATGAAGACGAAAGTCATCAACTGAATCAATTATTTTACTCGAGTCTTCTTGTGTGCGATAAAAAATATATGATTTTATTTATAATTTCACGTGACAAGAATTCATGCTAGTTAAATGTGATGCTTTAAGCGTAATTTTATAATAAATTAAGAAAAAAATTACATTCACTAAAATGAACATCGAAAATCAATTGATTCTCTCTATATAGTTGATGCTTTAAAATATTGATTCTCAATTGACCAGAAAATTTTTTTAAAAAATAATTTGATCTCAATTCATATCATTACCTTAAATTTTAAATTTATCAATAATTTTAATTTTCAGTATATGAAATATGTTTGATATTTTTAAAAGCAATGAATAAAATTGTTCACAAAAAAATTATTTAATTTATAAAAGATAATTAAGAAATACATTAGAACCATACTCAATTCGATAGAAATAAAATATAACCTCCTACAATAACTAATTTTAACCCTTTTTTTTCCTCTTTTTCATCCCCACAGTATCTGTACAAAACACTTTCTTATGAAAAATAAATTATTAAAGATTAATTCTAAGAAAGAAGAAAAAAAGTGATGAATTATTCATGCAACAGAAAAAGTTCTCGACGATTAAAATGTTTTTTTTCTTAAGCTACTTTAAATAAAAGTTCATAGAAAATGTTAATTTTGTTAAGGCTATTTTCATTTACAAAACTTAATTAAATAATTAATTTTGATTAAAAAAATTTAACAAAAGATAGGCAAATTAAAACTTTTTGGTCTTGTGAGTAGCAAAGAAAAAAATTAAAGCTTTTTGGTCTTGTACTTCATAAAGCATGAAGTACAAATAATTTAATAAATAAAATAATTAAAGGATATCTGACATTTATATTTTGTAATTGACTTGATTAAATAATATATAAGTATGAGAAACGAAACATTATAAAGGAAGATTCTAAAAATGATTTATCGATTAGTTAGACAATATGGGAATTTGAATGTTTCAATTGATTAGCTACCTAAACTCCACTTTGTTGGTAAATATTTGATTCTTTGCTTTGTAATCTCCTCTCTAATTCACCTTGCCCTACTCCCAATTATTTTTTAAAAAAATAGTTAATTAAATAATTAAAATTACAAAAAAAAATTAATAATAGCTTCTCATATTATGACACATGCACCAAGTGCAAAGGTCCATATAGCAAGAAAGAAGACAAAGTAACTTCATTTATATCAATCAAATGTCACAATACTACAGGATTAAGAAATTAATTAAATTACTATAAAATATAAAATTATGACATAAAAGTAATTAATTGAAAAGATTAAAATTAATTTGAAAACTTTTGTGAGGACTACCAAAGTCCTTGGATTGTCTCTTATATATAATACTAGTGTCGTTGAGCCCGTGCTAAGCTCGGGCCCACACTACATTAACATTTATATTTATAATTTTTTTAACTTGCTATTTTTGCTTTCTGTACCATTATATTATAGTTAACGGTCTAGTTTGATTATTTTTCAATATTTTTAAAATGTTAAATTATATATCTGTTTCAACTTCTGTCCTTTTCTTTAGTTCGTTTTTAAAAAAATGTCCCTTTTCTTTCTTGGGTTAATTTCAATTTTCCACGTGACATGTTTAAGACAACAAAATCAACAAATATATTGGTCCTTTCTACATACTTTTAGTTTATGACCATAAAATTCAAAACTATTCTTACTTTTTCTTTAACTTTGTGTTAAGTCAAAACCAAACAAATAAATTAAAACGGAGGGAGTAAAAGCTTTTATAAGTTAAAAATAACAATTTTTCTTATGGTATATTTTAGTCTTTCTTTTAATTTTCAAACAAATGCACACAAAAAAAAATCTCCTTTTTATTTTACTGAAAGTTTTTGAATGAAAGCCTTTAACGATCTAAATTGATTTTTGCCTTATGCATGATTAATTTCATTATTTTTTTCTCAATTAAACTTTGCATTTTCTAATTCTTTTTTTTTTAATAATACAATATTTTATTAATATAAAAATATTTGATGCTACAAGCTATTGAATAATTTATGATAAATTAAATAGTTAAAAGTCAGACTCAATAAAATACTTTTTGTTGATGTTTCTTCAATGAATCCGTACAAGTTTATTAAATCTTCACAAATTTCTTGTGAGGATTAAAAAAGTATTTTTTTTAATTAAATTTCTTTTATCCCACATAAAAGATGATAATAAAATTTTGAATTAATTTTAAATTTAGTTGGACAAATTGATATTTTATAGTGTCACTATCACTTCTTTATCGCTTATCATTTTTGTATAGCATTTTAAATGTCCATATAATTGTTGGATGAGATCTTGAAAGGTCATTAAAACTTAATTAAGGATAAAATAGATAAAATACCGTTGAGGACTATCAAAATGAGATGTTCTCCCTTATATATAGTCTAGTTTTATAAGGTTTGTGCTAAGTTCGGGCCCAAACTCAAGCAATTTGATACTTTATGAATAACATGATTTAATATATATATATATATATATATATATATATATATATTTATATATATAACTTGCAAAGATAATAAAAATTAAAAAATATTAGTAAACTAATTTATGAGCATATAATTAATTTTTTTTCTAATTTCTCAATTCAAGTTCATCATTGCAATTAGGAAGATGAAGACGAAAGTCATCAAGTGGATCAATTATTTTACTCAAGTCTTCTTGTGTGTGATGAAAAATATATGATTTTATTTATAATTTCACGTGACAGGAATTCATGCTAGTTAAATTTGGTGCTTTAAGCGTAATTTTATACTAAATCAAGAAAAAAAATTAGACTCAATAAAATGAACATCGAGAATCAATTGATTCTCTCTCAGTAGTTGATGCTTAAAAATATTGATTCTCAAGTGACCAAAAAAAAAATTAAAAAAAATTTCATCTTAATTCATATCATTACCTTAATTTTAACTTTATCAATAATTTTAATTTTTAGCATATGAAATATGCTTGATACTTTTAAAAGCAATGGATAAAATTGTCCACAAACAAAATATTCAATTTATAAAAGATAATTATGAAATATATCAGAACCATACTCAATTCGATAGAAATAACATATAATCTCCTACAATAACTAATTTTAACCCCGTTTTTTTCCTCTTCTTCATGCCGACTATATTTGTAAAAAACTCTTTCGTATGAAAAATAAATTATTAAAGATTAATACTAAGAAAGAAGAAGAAAAGTGATGGATTATTCATGCAACAGAAAAAAGTTCTCCACGATCAAAATATTATTTTTTCTCAAACTATTTTAAATAAAATTTTAAATAAAATATTATTTTTTAAGGCTATTTTCATTTACAAAAATTAATTATAATTAATTTTGATTAAAAATATAGTCAAATTAAAATCTTTTGGTCTTGTGAGTAGCAACGGAAAAAATTAAAACTTTCTAGTCTTGTACTTAATAAAGCATGAAGTACAAATAATTTAATAAATTAATTAATTAAAGGATATTTGATGTTTATATTTTGCAATTGACTTGATTAAATAATATATAGGTATGAGAAAAAAACATTATAATGGAAGATTCCAAAAATAATTTATCGATTAGTTAAACAATATGAAAATTTGAATGTTTCAACTGATTAACTACCTAAACTCCACTTTGTTGGTAAATATTTGATTTTTTGCTTTGTAATTTCCTCTCTAATTCACCTTGCCCTAGTCCCAATTATTATTTTTTAAATAGTTAATTAAATAAGTGAAATTACAAAAAAAAAAAAAAAACTTAGTAATAGTTACTCATACTATGACACATGCACCAAGTGCAAAGGTCCATATAGCAAGAAAGAAGACTACTTCATTTATATCAACCAAATGTCATAATATTACAGGATTAAGAAATTAATTAAATTACTATAAAAGATAAAAACATGACATAAAAGTAATTAATTGAAAAGATTAAAATTAAGTTAAAAATTTTTTGAGGACTACCAAAGTCCTTGGATTGTCTCTTATATATAATAGTAATATAATAGTAACTCTACCACTTTAATCCACAAAAATGATAGCCATATCCGTGAGGCTTAAACCAAAGAAGTAACATTAAACCACGAAAGTAACAATTGACGTCTTTCATTTTAATTAAAGCATGTAAGTTAATTGAAAAAATATATATATAAAAAAAATAAAAGAAGAACATAATCAACCTTAATTAGCTTAGGAGATAAAAGAGATGTCTACAACTGAAAAGTTAAGAGTAATTAGATATGAATACAAAAAAACGTTGGTAATTGAAAGGCTAAGGTAATGCACATAATTAAAAGAGTTTTATTGAGTGATTTTGAGTTCTTTTTTTAAAGGCATAATACATAGATATGACCCTAAACTTGACATCAAATTATAACATTGACCTTAAACTTTGACAGTGCACAAATAAGACCTTTAACTATTCAAAACCTGAACAAATAAACACACCGATCCTATGTGGCAAAATGTGTGTGTACACGCAAAACTGAGCGCGTCAGGCCTAAAATTTGAGCGTCCTAACGGTAAAAAATAGTAAAATGACTATTATGCCCTTACTAATTCCTTTTTATATATTTAAATGTCTTTTTCATGGTTTTTTTCATTATTTTCAGCTCATTGATGAAAATGGCATCTAATTTCTTTTGTCATTGCGAAAAAAAAAGCAATATTGAAGATTTCTTAATTAAGTGGGTCAGCCTCATACGAAAAAATAGCACGGGTATCTATATATATTATAAAGCAGAGGACGAATTTAAGTTATATAATATATCTAAATATAATTTATTTAAATATTAAATTAAAGATGAAACTATACTAATAATAAAAAAAAAATTATAGTTTTAATAAAACGTTATTAAGGGTAGTAGTAGTAGTAGTATATTAAATTAACGTTACTAAAACATTATTAATAAAACGTTATTAATGGCAGTAGTCGTAGTATATTAAATTAATGTTATTAATAAAATGTTATTAAGATGAAAATTTTACTAAAATATTTTAATTAATAATAATAATAATTATTATTATTAATAGTCGTAGTAGTAGTATATTGATAGAAGCAATAGTAGTACGTAATATGTAGTAGTAGTAGTAGTAGTAGAATAATAATAATAATAATAATAATAATAATAATAATAATAATAATAATAATAATAATAATAATAACAACAACAAGCAAAATGACGTCGTTTTAATTGATAGAAGCAAAACGACGTCGCTTTAATTGAAAGACAAAAGCCCTCCATGTCAGACTTTTTAATGACGTGGCACCGTATGACTAGATAACTAATTCACGTAGGCGTAAGTGAGGTACACGCATGGAAGTTGCAAAATTGGAGTGTTTATTTGTTCAGGTTTTGAATAGTTAAAGGTCCTATTTGTGCACTGTCAAAGTTTAAGGTCAATGTTAGAATTTGGTGTCTAGTTTAGGATCATATTTATGTATTATGCCTTTTTAAAATATAGCACATAGCTAAGAAAAAAAGAAAAGACATTTTCCCACCTGAACTTGTCCTCCCAACTCACTTTAACACTTAAACTTAACTTTCATTTAGTTACTCTCCTTAACATCTTTAAAGTGTATTTGTTTCACTTCTCAAAACTGAATACTACTCTCACAACGGAGAGTGGGTTACACACACGCCATGTCAGTGCCAAATCAGTGTCAGGTCATTGCCACGTAAGAAATTAGGATTTAAAAAAAAAATAATCCCACACACATACTATTTTTATGTATTTTTGTTTTAAAAAGCAAAAACTATATATTTACTATTTATATATATATAATATATATATATATATATATATATTGACTAATATATATATATATATATATATATATATATATATATATAAAATACATATATATAAATATTAAATAATATATATATATAAAAATAATATATATATATTAAAAAAAAATGCCCCCACCCCCACCCGATTTTCATTTAAATAATATATATTTTTATACAATTATTTTTATGTATTTTTATTTTAAAAAAAATATATACATGTACTATTTTTATATTTATAATATATATATATATATATTTTAAATATATATATATATAAATAATATATATTTTATACGTATATATTAAATAAAAAACTCCCCCCTCCCCCCATCTCTTTCTCCATTCCAGCCCCTCTCCCCCCGCTCTTTCTTCCCTTCCAGCCCCCCCCCCCCATGTTCTTTCTTCCCTTCCAGCCCCTCCTCCCCCACCCGCCATTCTTTCTCCCCTTTCAGCCCCACCCCTACCCTCACCCCCCACTATTTCTCCCCTTCCAGCCCCCCATCCCCCGTTCTTTCTCCCTTCCAGCGCCCCACCCTCTTCTTTCTTATTCAAACACAAAAATACTTTCATCAAGTTAAAATTAATTTTTTCAAATTGTCTTATTAACAAAAAATTTCAAAAGTAAAAATCAAAAGAAAACTCATTGATGATAAGTGATTCAAAGACAAATTCATCAATTTAATTTATTTTTTATCTAAATTTTAAGGGAGTTGAATTGAAGGTTGAGATGGTGTTCAATGGAAAAAAAATTTAATAGTGTTTCCAAGTTTGTTCTTGGGTGGTGTTAATGGAGTAAAGTGGAAAAAAATTAAAGGAAAGTGTTGTTCTTGGGTGGTGTTGTTAATGGAGAAAAGTGAAAAAAAATTGAGGTTGTTAATGGAGGAAGTTGAGTGTTGTTGTTGATGATGATTTGAAGAAAGAAGAAAAAAGTGTCCATTTTTTCTTTTTTTCTCTTTTTTTTTATTTTTTATTATATTTTAAATATAATGTTACTGAAATTAATTTTTTTAACAAATAAACGCGCTCTTTTTTTTTTAAATGTCACGTCAGCATTAGGGGTGAAATAAATACACTTTAAAGATGTTAAGGGGGTAAATAAACAGAAGTTAGGTTTAAGTGCTAAAGTGAGTTAGGAGGACAAGTTCAGGGGGGGGGGGGGGGGGAATGTCTTTTCTCTAAGAAAAAAATAGAGAAGAATCCATTAAAAAGGCAAAAAATAAATGCAATTGGAAGTCATAAAAAATTGTCACACCACCTTGTCTATGTTCCTCTTTTATATTAGGCAAAAATTCACATATAGTCTCATTAGAGTATCTATAACTTACTTCCTAGTCTAAATTTCATGTTTACAATTCATAGGCAGAATAAATGACAGTTTTATGTATATATATATACAAAAAGGAAGGAAAAGTTTATAACAACAAAAAGAGATAAAAAAGGAAATTTTAATGTAATAAATGTCTTTAATCTTCTCCAACTTTTCATTTATTTCTCTGATATAACAGATCAATAAATATGAATTGATGCGTTAATTAATCCCTCAAAATTTGATAATTTTTTTTTTAAAAAAAAAATGTGATCTACAGGAGAAAGTTGGTAATTCGTGCATACAAAATTCTAGTATATACGATTTACGCAAATTATTTTTTTACTTGAATTTATTTACTGAAATCCTTTTTTGAATCTAATATGCAATAAAAATTGATTCAATTTCAACATAATGAAAATCGATTTTATTATTGGTTTGAATTAGATTTTTGGAATTGAATGCACAATATAAACTTCAAACACTTTCAAATTGTCAATTTTGTAATTACTATTATTTTTGTATACAATAACTGCAATTGTAATTTTGTGTTTCAATTTTCGTATTCAATTTTTATTTTCATAATTTTGAATTATTTTTTTTCACAGAAGTTGTTAAAAGGTTATAATCCTTGTCTGTGTTAGTTTTTTTTTCTTTTCTAAATCTCATTTGTAATTGCAATTTGTGTGATATATTCATTCATTACTCTACTACATATTTCATAATATACATATTGACAGACTTTTAATATTTTTTTATGCATATCTATTAATAGTATATTTGAATTTCTTTATATCTGTTAACATAAGTGTATAATTGTATTTGTATATCTGTTTTAAAGGTTACAAAGATTGTTTTTATTATTTGTATATATGTATATTAGTTTACATAAATTTGATATTTGTATATCTGTTGTTTGTATATCTATATATACATATATATAAATGAAGTATACATATATTCAAATCAAAACTGTTGTTTATTATTTGTATAGCTGTTGTTTGTATATCTGTATATACAAATTTGAATGTTGTTTGTAAATGATATTGCAAACAAAATATACATATATTCAAATCAAAATTATTGTTTATTATTTATATATCTGTTTTTTGTATATCTGTATATACAAATTTGAATGTTGTTTGTAAATGAAATATATATGCAAACGAAATATACATATTTGTATATCTGTTGTTTGTATATCTGTATATACATATATGCAAACGAAATAAACATATACATATATGTTTATTATTTGTATATCTGTTGTTTGTATATCTGTATATACAAATTTGAATGTTTTACGTAATAACAAATTTGAATGTATATACATATATGCACTCTAAAACTGTATATATTTGCATAAGCATTATTCTTCAAAATATATATGTGAAAGTTAACTATATATACATATATGTAAATTGTATATACATATATCAAAAATACAAACTGTATATACATACATACACTCTAATTTTGTATATATATGCATGTATTATTCTACAAAAAAAAAATTATACGTATCTACATATATTGAAACAAAAATGTATATTGACCAACAGTTCTGTTTCATGTGAATATATACAAAAAAACCTCGTAATCATTGTCAACTTCATTGTTCCCCTTTTAGATTTAGATACGTTAAAATATTTTTTCCTTTCCGTCTTGCTAGAAGATGCAAAATTCTTTCCTTTTTTTTTTTTTGATAAATCATCCATAAAAAAAAATGGGGGAGTGACTTACATAATATATAAAAATTTATATTATAAAATAAAAATCCACAAAAATAAAAAAAATTATAAAAACGGGGGAGTGCTCCCCCTTTTCTAATTTTTTTGTAAAATATATGAACAATGAAGAAATTTAACAACTAACTGACATAATATATAAAAAAAAAATTAAAAAAATCTAATGTCAATAAATATTTGTGATATTAGAGTGACTTTGAGAGAAAAATAAGGAGAAAAAAGTTGAAGAAGATCTCTTGAATAATCATGTATTATGATGTTGCCATTGTTGTCGTTTCTTTAATTTAAAATCAAGGATATTCGAGTGATTTTGAGAGAAAATTAAGAGAAAAATAGTTGAAGAAGATATCATAAAAAATCTTGTGTTTTGATATTCCATTGTTGCTTTTTTTGAGTCAATAGGATAGAGAGAGAATAGAAAGAAAATATCAAAAAAAAATATATGAGAGAGAAAATTGATATATACAAATCTTAATATATTTGTATATAGGACCCACAAAAAAAACTGACTTTTAACTACCAAATGACTATGAATTGTAATTTTTTAAGTTTTTAAAACATTAACCATATCATGTAATTAATATAGTATTTTGTCTATAATATGTAATTTTTCCTTTATATTAGATATGGATTCTCAAAAACTTAACTATTGCATGATATGTCTCATACTTCTTTTGTGTTTGCTAACATGAAAAAATAGATATAAAAAAATAATATTAAAATTCCCAGGCATTTTATATATATATATATATATAAAAAAATCAACTGCTTAAGAAAATTAACTTTATAAAAAGGTAAAAAGGGCATAATCCAACCTTGACTCATTTCATAAGAAACGTCTATAACAACATATATATTTTCGGAGAAGTATCGATGGTGTGTTAATCTTCATTATCATCATCTGCAATAAAATCTAGAGAGATTTAGAGAATGGAAGAAAAAATAAGATTCTAAAAATCTAATGAAAAACAACGCATTGTGTATAAAAATAAATTACCCAACAAAATTATTGTATAATACATAGCATAAAAGAGTAACTTTACTTTCATATTGCCACATCTTAAAGACATATGACACAAACATGAAGCTATATATATATATATATACACAAAAAATATAGAGAGAGAGATATATCACATCACCTTATTTATTTCTAACTTTGTATAGATACAATTAAAGCAAGACAGAGTAAGCTAAAACATGAAAAGGGTTCACTTCAAATCTATATATAGTACAAAAACATAATATGAAAAGACATAAAAATTAATTAAAAAATATATATCATTGAAGAATTAATACATATTAAAATCCACTAATTACATATGATGAGGAAGAAGAAACGGTACAGAAAACTGTATATTGAAGTATATCAAAAGCCATTATAATTAGCACATGGCCTTTAACTATGCATTTATTTTGTGGGGCATTTAAAGTGATTTAGTAAATAGATTATGTATTGAGAAAATCTAAAAAATCCATCAAAAAACTCAAAAAAGGGAGAAAAAAAAAATAGGAATGGTGGTCATAGAGAGGTGTCACATCATTCTTGTCTTGTTTCTCATTTATATATATATACTAGTGGAATTGGCTGCGCTTTGCGCGGTGATAAACTATTTTACTGAATAAAAATGTAATTTTTATTATTATCCAAGTACAATGAATGCGTTAAGATTTCTTTTAGTTTTCAAATTCAAACAATTATAGTTAGTACTTTAAATTTATAACATTATTTATAATTAGTTGTGTAGTTTATTCAAAGTTTTCACTCTTTGAAAATTTATAATCTTTTAGGGATACTTGATTTTATCTATCTCTATGTAGATGATATAAATTTATATTTTTTACTAAAATTTTTATTTAACATATATAAATAATATATCAAAACACAATAAATATAAGAATTGTAATTAAAAGTTCATAAATTAAAAATATTATTTTGATTTTGTATTTGCGTATATATAATGTTTAAATATAATGCTAAAGTAATAAAATTTTAAAACTAATTTTAAAAGACACTACAAAATAAATTATCAGGAGCCTTAGTTATTATTAGGACTCACATTTTTTGAATTTCAAAAAATATATTAAATTTATATTTGAAAACTCAAACTTTCAATTCTCACCATTAATACATATATGAAGCCAGACATTAGAAAAGTGATGTGACACCTTTATTTGGCCAAAAAAATTATTTTTTTTCTTTTTTTTTATAATTCCTTCAAATTTAATTTACTTATTATTATTATTATTATTTTACAAAAATAAATATGTCAATTACCATTTCCTCTAGTCATTTATATTTCTCAGCAATTATACTAAAATCACGAGAATTGCATTATTTTGCATGGATAAGAAACTGCCATAATTGATATGTGAGAAGGTGGTAGCATTAATTTCTAATTAATTTCAAAATTTAAAAATAATTAAAACTTTTAAACTTCATCAATTAACTAATAATGAAATTAAGGGATACAAAAATATATGTTTGCAATAATGCTTTATCATAAAGAATTTGAAGGGGTACGCCACATGATCACAATATACATAAACTTAATTGTAAGTACATCTTTTAATGTTGAGTTGTAACTACCAATAATTATAATGAGAAATATGAAGAGGATAGTAAATTACTAATTGTAATAATTAAGGAATCAATTTTTACATTAATTACTTAGAAAATAGAAAAAGCCAAAAAACAGAGGGAAAAATATGTTAGGTATTGTATTAAAATGTAAAAATAAATAATAATTATCTGAACTAAAAAAGATGTTTTTTATATAACTTTAAAGAGGTTATATAATCACATAATATAAATTTATGACCTTATATGCTATTTGCCTTCTTCTTTTCTTTTCAAAACAAAAAATTGTGAATAATATTTTAATTTCTTTTATTTTTTTCACTCAAACACTCTATTTTATTGTCAATTTTTTTAGTTTAATGCTTGAACAAAGAGGGTGTTGGATTTATTTTTTAAATAGCCAATAAACTAAGTGCTAAAGTTATAAGTTGGACATATTCATTCATTTATTTTTACTTTTAGATTATTTTTATACTTTTCTGACCTAAAAGTAAATGTTTAAAAATAATTTTTTTCTTCAAACACCAAAAAAAATAAAAACAAAAAAGTAGCTTAAAAGCTAAAAAAACGTAAAATAAATTAATTCAAAACTCTCGAAGTTCTTGAAGTTATTAAATTTCCGTTCTTCAAAATGCTTCTAACGATAGTTTTTAACCTCAATATCGAATTTAGAAATTAGAAATGCACTAACATGCAAAAAATAATAACATCAAGCACATAATGTTCATTTTAGAATGTTGCAAAAAATATCACAATAAAAATTTACAAAATCTAATCACAACTTAACATAATGAAATATGTGTGTACAACTATAGTCATATGAAAGAAAGCACAAAAATAAAAGGAGGTCATTTCTCTTTTTCAACATTCTATTTTATCTTATCTATCATCATATTCTTGTCGTCATTACGTTTCTAAAATATAATTTTAAGAAATAAGAGGAAAAAGTATCACAATAAAAATTGATTGTCAACCTTTAGAAATCAACAATTGCAAGTAGAACAAAACTTAAAATCATCCACAATAATTTCAGATCTACCAAACGATTTAGCAGCAATAATACTAATATTCGTTCCTTTGTTCCGATCTGCCATGAAAATGTTTCCTGCTTTAATTTTCTTTTCACCATTAACACCATTATTTCAAACCTTCTCAAATTCTCCAATAAGCACACGACGAGGAAGTGATAAATTGTCATAAGTTATTTATCATCACAAATTTGATGTAGTCATCTGAAAAAATTAAATAAAAGTAAAAAAAAATAATGAAGGGAGGGAGGGGTTAATGGAGCTTAGTAATGGTGTTCTTGAAAGAAAAAAAATTAGCCTAAATGAAGAAGATGAAGAAACGGGGTGGGGTGGGGGTGGAGGATCTGAAGAAGATGAAGAAATGGGGTGGGGGGTACGAAGAAGATGAAGATATGGGGGTGTTGGGGGCGGGGGCGGGGGGTGGGGAAAGGGGGTGGTTATGAAGAAGATGATGATGGAAGTGATTTTTTGATTTTTTTTAATCTAATATATATATATATATGTATATATATATATATATATATACACACATATATAAAAAGAAAACTTGTAAAATTAAAAGGTGGGACCCACCATTTTCCATATTTTTAAAGCAAATTACGCGCTGATTTTTTAAAAAATTATCACGGCAGCAATTAGGGTGGAAAAAAATTCACTTGGAAGTTGTTAAGGGGGTAAATAATTGCCCGATTAGTTTAGGGTCTAAAGTAAGTTTTGGCTACAAGTTTAGGGGTGTTTCGATGTATTATCTCTATAAAAAATTATAAGAAAATAGATTTAAATTATACATGTTCTTGCTTAAAAGTTACAAACAATATAAGATAACAATAACAACAAATTTAATGTAATATCATGCATGAGTTTAGCAAATCAATTAAAATGTCAAAAGGAACAATACATTTAGAAAAAGAAGAAGAAGAAGAAGAAGCAATAGCATACCCAAAAGAAAACAATAAGGAGGACATTTTAAAAGGTATACAAATGATTTTTTTTAAAAGAATATATGAAAGTTCAAAAAATATATAGTGAATGAAATATCCTTAATTTTGATGATGGAGTAAAAAGACTTATAATACTTCTATTTATAAGGCAACAATATGAAATATCAAGGATATCATGAACATGACTATTAATATAATTTAAGAGTTATGATCATCAAAGGTCATGAGAGTAATGGTAAAGAAATATTAAATTTCTATATTAAATTTTAAAAATAAATGGAGTAGTAGTAATTGGTCCATTTATTCGAATTATTAAAAAAATTGATTGATTAATGAAAAAAAAAAAGAAAAAAAAAGTTCAAGAAAACCATAAAAAAGATAAATAGTATTGAAGGCCTCTAAGATATGCCACATAGAATTGACTAAAGTTTTCCTTTATATATATATATTGATTGATATATAAGGTTATATACTATACCATTTATGTAATTGAGTCTAAGAAATAATCCATGCGTAACTAATGATACTAATAGCTAATAACATGATTTGAAATGTATTAACTATACATAATATAATACCAAACATAGTATATAACTATGAAAATCTTACGAAACAAAGATATTAATAAATACGGAAAAGGGTCAAAAATATCCCTAAACTATTGGAAATTGATCAAAAATACCCTCCCTTTATTTTTTTGGCTAAAAGATACCTCTCCATTAATTTTTTAGCTCAAAAATACCTCTCAGTTAATTTTTTTGCTCAAAAATACCCTTCTCTCTAACGAAATGCCACCAGACATGCCACGTGGATAAAAAAAACCACTTGACCAGTCCTTATCAGCATACACGTGGAAAATCACTTCATTTAATCTATCTATCCATCAATACATTTTATTCTATTTAAAATTTCAACCCGACCCATATTAAGAAAATCTGAACCAAGAGGCAAAAATCAATGGTTCAATTTTTTTCTCACATCATCCCTTTCACCACATTTCATTTCATTATTAACGTTTTTAAAGTTACGAGACTCGCTCGAGCAATTCTTGACCTCATCAACTTGTGGTTGTCCGACATTGCCGCTAAACTTTCTCTCTCCAAATTTTAATTTTGTCTTCGAATTACCATTCCTCTTAGTACAATCAGGTTTATCACTAGACTAATTCAGATAGGATATCCAGTAGGAATCCGAGCTCTTGGACACCGAATCGATTATTCTAAGATCCAATTATTTAGGGCGATCCAATTAAAACTTAATTCTTTCATGTCCAATAATTTGAGGACCCGATTGTTCCCTCATCTTTTGCCTTGATCGATCCAAAATATCTGAATCCATCACATGAAAAATAAACAATCAAATTCTTTAAATTTTTTTCGGTTCAATTTTTTTGAATATGGGTCGGGTTGGATTTTTAAATAGAATATAAAATGGGTTGATGATAAGATGATTAAATAGAGTAATTTTTCACGTGTATGCTGACATGGAATTATTATGTTTTTTTTTCACGTGGCGTATCTGGTGGCATTCCGTTTGAGAGAAGGGTATTTTTGAGCTAAAAAATTAATGAAAGGGTATTTTTGAGCTAAAAAATAAGTAGAAGGGTATTTTTGAGCCAAAAAATAAATAGAGGATATTTTTTATCAATTTTCAATAGTTCAGGGGTATTTTTGACCCTTTTCCATAATAAACATATAAAGTTAGTAGGCGTTTGGTCACGAATGTTATTTCACAATATTTCGAAATATTCTTTTACTTTATTTTGAAATGGGTTTTTGGCCATAAATATTTTGAAATATATTTTTACAATATTTAATTTTTTGAAGAATACCTCAAGAAGTGTTTTCACTATTTTGAATTCACTTTTTAATTTATTTTTTTCAAAAAAATTTAAATTTTTTATTTTCATAAAATAACCCAATTTTCATAAAACTCTAAAATAAATCATTTTTTATATTTTCAAGTTTTAAAATACCTATTTTTAAAATACCATGACCAAAAACACCTTCAGCCCTATTTTCAACGTTAAAAATATCAAATAAAATTAATAGTTTATTTTTATTTTTATTGTCAAATGAGTCCTTAATACATTCATTATTTTTTCTATTGCATCCTGCCAAACGGCCCCTAAATTGCCATACGAAAAGTTATTTATACATATTAATTATTTTTGGTAAGAAAAGTTAAGCTATAATATGTAAGAGTCAAAGTTATACTATTAATTGACAAACAAGGCTATATACTATACCATTTATGTAATTTAGTCTAAGAAATAATTTATGCCTAACTAATGATACCAATAGATGATAACATGATTTGTCATGTATTAACTATACATAATATAATACCAAATAGAATATATAATTAATGCTTACAGATTCAAAAATCGTATCAAACAAAGATATTAGTAGTAAATATATAAAGTTAGGAGATATTTGACCATGAATATTACTTATAATATTTTGGAATACTTTTTTTACTTTATTCTGAAATACTTGTTTGACCATAAATATTTTTGAAATATACAACAACGACAATAAACTCGGGAGTCTGGGGAGGGTAGAGTGTACACAGTAAATAAATATTTTTGGAATATATTTTCACAATATTTAAATTTTTGAAAAATCCTTCAAGAAGTGTTTTCACTATTTTTGAATTTACGTTTTAATTTAGTTTTTTCAAAAAAGGAATTTAAAAAATTATTTTTCATTGCCAAATGGGTCCTTGATACATTCATTATTTTTCCTATTGCAACCTACCAAACGACCCTTAAAATGTCTCAAATAGAAAATGGCCATACGACGTCGTTCAGAGGCCAGGGTTTTCTCCTCTTTCTTCCTCAACAAGCTTTCAAATTGAGCCAAATAGTTTGAATTTTTCAGATTTTCAGAGCTATGTACGGATCAAGAGGGTAAATTTACCTAATTTTCCTTTTTATTGATATAAATTAAATGCTTTTTTTGATTAGTTGAATTGTTCTTTTTTTGTGTGTTTTTTTTTTTTGACTTTTTTATTTTTTTTTATGTGTTTTTATTTGTTTGATAAATTGTTGATTTGATGTGGATTTACTGTATTTTTAATCTTTTTTTTTTTTTTGAAACTAGTAACTATTATTATTAGGTTATTTTGTTTGATTTAAGAACCATGTAGCTGAAATTTTTGATTGTTCGTTTAGTCGAGGGTCCATTGGAAATAGTCTGTGTACATTTTTGAGGTAGTGGTAAGGTCTGTGTACGCTATTCTTTACTACACTCTACTTGTGTGATTATGCTAGGTTTGTTGTTGTTGTTGGAGAAATTATGATAGTTCGTTTAGTTGAGGGTCTATTGGAAGTAGCCTCGTTACCTTGATCTAGGTAGTCGTAAGGTCTGTATGTACTTTATTTTATCCTCCCCAGACCTACTTGTGTAATCGCACTGGGTTTGTTGTTGTTGTTGTAGAAGAAATTTTGATTGTTCGTTAAGTCGAGGGTCTTTGGAAATAACCTTTTTTACCTTCTCAAGGTGGGCGTAAGGTTTGCGTACTCTCTATCCTCCCAGAAACCCATCTGATTACAATTTTCTGATTACAATGGGTTTGCTGTTGTTGTAGGAGAAATTTTGATCGTTTGTTTAGCCAAGGGTTTATTGGAACAACTTCTCTACCTTCAAAAGGTAGGGTAAGGTCTGTGTACACTCTACCATCCTCGGACTCCACCTGTGTGATTACATTGGGTTTGTTGTTGTAGGAGAAATTTTGGTCTTTTGTTCAGACGAGGGTCTATCGGAAATAGCCTCTCTACCTTGATCAAGGTAGGGGTAAGGTTTGCATACGCTCTACCCTCTCCAGACCGACTTGTGTGATTACACTGGGTTTGCTGTTTTAGGAAAGATTTTGATCGTATGTTCAGTTGAGGGTTGACTAGAAGCAACATTTTTACCTTTGATCAAGGTAGGTGGAAGGTTTGTGTACACTCTACCTCCCCAAGACTCCACTTGTTTGATTTCACTGGTTTGTTGTTGTTGTAGGAGAAATTTTGATAGTTAGTTTAGCTGGGTCTATCAGAAACCGTCTCTTTGCCTTCTCAAGGTAGGGGTAAGGTCTTCGTTTACTCTACCCTTCCCAAACACCACCTATGCGATATCTCACCGAATTTGTTGTTGTTGTGGTAGGAGAAATGTTGATCGTTCATTGAGATGGGGGTCTATAGAAAACAACCTCTCTACCTTCTAAGGTCTACGTACACTCTATCCTCACTAGACCTCACATGTATGATTCCCTTGTTTTCGTTGTTGTTGCAGGGGAATTGTGATAGTTCATTGGGATAAGGATCTTTAGGAAACAACCTCTCTACCTTCTAAAGGTAGGTGTAAGGTCTACATACTCTCTACCCTTCCCAAACCCCGCATGTGTGTGATTACAGAATGGGTTTTTTGTTGTTGTTGTTGTAGTAGGAGGAGAAATTTTGACCGTCCATTCAGTTGAGGTTCTATCAGAAACAGTCTATCTTCTCAAGGTAGGGGTAAGGTTGAAGTACACTTTACCCTCCCTAGACCCCACCGGTGTGATTACATTGGGTTTTGTTGTTGTTGTAGGAGAAATTTGATTGTTCGTTCAGCTGAGGGTCTTATTGAAAACAACCTCTCTACCAAGGTAGGGGTAAGGTCTGCTTACATTGTACCCCCTTCAAACCCCACCTGTGTGATTACATTGGGTTTGTTTGACAACTGGTTGATTTTATGAACTACGTAGGGTGAATTTTGGAATTAGGTCACTATTGGTGTACCTTTTTGTAGGTACAAACAATTGACTTTTAACTTACTTTAAAGACAAATTATTCTTATTAGAATGTAATAGGCAGTGCAGAATAGAGTAGAGTGAATATAGAAGATTCATACCATCAGCTACATGGGTTAGCTCAATTGGCAAAGGTTGAGGACTTGTGTCTAAGGTCACAAGTTCAAACTCTGCGTCAAGTGGGGAGCATTTATGTTGGGAGGGGTAGAGGGGCAGGCTGCAGTTGGATCCACACGGATTTCTTGGACATAAAATAAAAAGATTCATATCGTCAGCCCTAACTAGTTTGGAATTGAGGTTTGAGGCTTAATTGATTGACTGACTGTAACCCCTCCTACCCACCCCCACCCCGCCCCCTCAAAAGAAAAAAAGAAGAAGGCTGTTCTGTCTGGTGGAATGGGAAGTTCGATAAATCTTTGATCTTTTCTTCCTTGTCCTTTTTCAAGGAATGGGGTGAGGTGACGACATACTTGTCTCTCTGATATTTAAACTTTGTATATCGATTCAGGATACAATACCTTGCACTAAGATCTTTTCTTTTTCTCGATTCAAGGATTGTTAAAACATAATCTTCGACCTTTTTCAGTTGTCATAGTTATCCGACCTTTAGGGTTTGATAGAGTAATAGCAATTTTTTTGATAAAGGATAGTGTAATAGCAATTTGTTAAATTGAGATTCTCTTTCTCAATTTAAGAACCTCATACAGAATTGTTTGGCCTTCTAGGTAACCATAGTTTTCACATTTTAGGGGGGTTGTGGTACCAATACAAAATTCCTGATCACTGAAGTGTTTAAGTTGCCATATCGTTACCTACATAGTTGAGCAGTTAAGACTCCCTCTGCCTTAAGGATTTTAGGTGATTTTCTACTTCTACCTGATAGCTGGAAGAGTTTTTAAATCAATGATGGTCTAGTATTGTGGTCATCTGGTTATGTGCGCGTTATTTGGATGAATTTGTGTTTGTCGCTAGAGATTTTGAACTATAAAGGACAGAAAATATCTCCATTCTTGGAAAAGTTGTTCTTTCTTTAAGTTTCTGCTTAGGGCAATAATCCCGAGAATATGTGTCTGTATTTACTATGTTCATTTATGTGTTAACTATGTTAATATGCGGTAATTTGTTATTATGTTTTTTGGGATGCATGTGAAATGTTGTGATTTCGTTTTAGAATAAGTGGTATTGGAAACTAGGTTGTAGGAAACATATGGGTTGGGTTTGGTTTTATTAACAAGGTTGAGTGGGGGATTTTTTTTCCTTTTTGGGTATGAATAATTGAAGGGCAATGTTGGGGAGCGGGGGGGTTTCGGACGGGTACGGGATCGGCTCAAAGAGACCAAGAATGATGGAATCAAATCCCTACTTCGCAGTGAGCAGCGGTCCAAGCAGTTATCATCACGCTTATGGCTATGATGGCAGCAGATCTCGGCCTTCTGGATTTCCTGTTGTTCGTTTGAGGGGTCTTCCGTTCAACTGCACTGAAATCGACATCTGCAAGTTCTTTGCTGGCCTGGATATTGTCGATACTTTCCTGGTCAACAAGGACGGACGGTTCTTTGGGGAGGCTTTTGTTGTCTTTGCTGGTCACACGCAAGCTGATTACGCTCTTCAACGGGACAGACAGAACATGGGGAGGAGATACGTGGAAGTTTTCAGCTGCAAGAAGGAAGACTATTACCAAGCTGTAGCTGCTGAGGTGAAGGAAGGAGGTTACAATTGCGTAAAACATCGTTCTCCTCCTCCATCTCGACCAAAGAGGTCCATGAACAAAGACGATATGGAGTACACCGAGATATTGAAATTGCGAGGTCTCCCATACAGTGCTAGAAGAACAGATATCGGCAGGTTTTTTGGTGAGGAATTCAACATTACACCAGATAAGATACACATTGCATATCGTTCTGATGGAAAAGCTACCGGAGAGGCTTATGTGGAATTCGCCTCCGCTGAAGAGGCTAAGAAAGCTATGTGCAAGGACAATATGAAGATTGGATTTAGGTATATTGAGCTATTTCCTTCCCATCCAGATGAAGCTAGGCGAGCCGAATCAAGGTCACGACAGTGATGCCAATTCTTAAGCATGACAGTATTTTCTTCACATGTCGTAAGTTAAGCTCCATGGACAAGAACTGACACCACCACATTGTATTTTGATTGTCGAGATCCTCTATAACTCTTGCCTTAGAGGCAAGACTTCGTACACTTGTTAAAGATCGTCTTGTTTGATTTGTTGTCATTACTGTATGATTTCGTTGACATATTGATATGAACAGTTTTGTAATTTGTGGTTCTCACTCTGGGCATCTTCGCTAGCGTTTGGTCATAGATTCGCAAATATTTTTGGCTATCTTAGTTTTGGGTTTTGCTTAATTTGCTTTGAACTCTTCTCCATCCATTGATTTTTCTGTTTTTGAATTCTCTTGGTTTGATTACTGCCATTACTGTATGATTTTCTTTTGGGCTGTGTGTGTGTGTGTTTAGGTCCAAGAAAATGCAATAATTTTTGCTTTGGGCTATGTCTTACTGTTTTTTTTTTTTTTTAAAAACAGTTCAGTGCACTAAACTCCAGTTATACGGCGTTCGGAAAATGGTCGGACGACAAGTCAAAATGAAATGCATCCATGGGGGATTATTTTATTCCGCTATTTGTACTAAAATGGTACCCCACTTTGTGGTAATACACTGAGTTTGTTGTTGTTGTTGTACTAAAATGGTAAAATGACTATCCTATGCGAAGGGTGGGACTTATCTAATCCGATGTACCAAACAACCTCTACTTCCTTTATTCTGAGAGAATTTACAATAATCGAGTCAGTAAGCTTTGGATACTGAATGATTAACAAAATAATAAAATGCATCGTCATATAAACTTGGATATACTGTCTAACAACAAATATCCAGTATAGTCGCACAAATAGCTAGATATGTTGTGCTTGTGAAAGTAACGAGTACTTCCTCCGTTTCAATTTTTTTGTCGTATTTTTCTTTTTAATTTGTTTAAAATAGATGTGTCGTTTCTTTAAAGGCAATTCTCTAGTTATAACTTTTCACTTGATATTTTTAAGATTATCAAATTAAAAAGACATTTTATAATATATTTTACATATCTTTAATTTAAGTTCATTAGATTTAAACTCATCTTTTTACAAAGAAACATCATTTTTTTTCTTTTAAAAGAAGGTGAAGCTTCCTATCACATCATCATTTGTTGACAACTTTTGTTGATACACATAAACATGATATAAAAACAAGACCTATTTTTTCTACTAGTGGAATTTGCTTTAACAATAATGGAGTAGCAAGTAGAACTTAATTATAAGTTATATTCTTGGAAATTTAGTTGAATGTACAAGGAAAAGACATAAGTATTCAATTAAAATTGTCCCTTATGGTTAGGTTGGTACAAGGAATAGCTCATTTTGGAATTAATTTTAAAATGAGCTTATCTCATGTTTAGTTGGGATAAAATGACGGGATAACTTATCTCTGAATTCAATGCCATTTTTTAATTTATTTTGGGCAAACAACATAAATCATAATAGTTTGAAGCTTAATTACAGAAAATCCCGATATTTTACATAATTATTGAAAATCTCAATTTTGAGTCTGTCGGGAATCGAGATATATAATTACCTCCGATACATTCAATAAAGATACATTTTCTTTTTGTTGTAAAGATACATAATTAGCTTCCGATACATTTTTTTCTTTTTTAGATCTGTTGAGATACATAATAAATCTAACGAAGACACATTTTTTTCTTTATAAAAATATATAATTAACTCTCGGTATATTTTTTTCGATTTTGATTCTGCGGAGATACATAATTAACTTTCGATACATCCAACGAAGATACATAATTAGTTGGAATTTTTGTAATTATTTTATAAGAATGAAGATTTATATAAATATGGCAAGTTAAAGTGTATGTTTATAATATTTTTTCTATTTTTATCTCACTTGAGGATGAAATAATAATTCCGAACAACTAATCCAGAGATAAATTATCTCAAAATTACTGTTCCACAATCAAATGAGTCCTTAGAGTAGTATTATTTTGATAAAACAAATATAAGTATGTTCTCCTAAATAAGTTAAACTTTTAGAGTAAATATCCTATGTTTAAATTTTCACCGCGAAAAGCAGATCTATAGTATAACTTACGGTCAAGAAAACTCAATAATTTTTGTTTAAATCATCTATATATTTTTTAAAATCTTATAAATATCTATAAATATTAAATTATAAATCCAAATATATTAATTTAAAATTATTATACAAAACTCATAAACCTCAAAATTTAAATTCACTTTTGCTCATCATCCCTCAGCTTCATTTTTTCTTCTTTCTTATGCGTACTTTCTTTGACAAATGTGTTAAAATATTTATTTTCCCCACAAATAAGGTACTAATGGTTTTTTTCAAACTTTGAAAAATTTCAAGTTCTTTTTCAAATGTCTTTTTTTTTTTTCCCCCCTTCTCAAAAGCCATTGACTAACCTTGGTTTTAATTTTTTTTTTTTCAAGAACTGATTGACTATCCTTGATTTAAATTATGTGTAAACGACATAAATCTCCCAGACAATGAAAATAATTACATAAAATTCCTTGTTGTTTTCTCTCTTCCTTTTTTTATAAACATACTCATACATTCGGTCACATATTATACATTGGTCGAATGTATGATGTAACAGCTAATCCTATATTTAAGGTGAGAGAATCTTTAATTATTTTACAGTTCCTTAATTAAAGGCAGTAATTAGCCAACATTAAGTCATTTATTGATATAACATGTAACTGATATTTGAATTTTAAAAATTTTGTTATACATAATTTTTTTTCCCTATGATTCGCGATCTGAAAAGCCAAAAAACAACCGCTTTCTTCTACACCCGTTCTTCAAAACTACTAAAATCTTCTTCTACATACGTTCTTCAATACTAGTAAAATCAATATGAATATCTCCGTATTGTTGCGACATACTGGAATTTGGGAGTCAGAAATTAATGATACATCATACAAAAGTGACGCAATAGTAATTTCGATAAATGCGGACGAGTTGATCACAATCACAAGACTTGCGGTTTCTTTCCAAAGGAATCATGAAGAATATAATATGATTTTCTATGTGCGGATGCTTTGAATGGTTTTGGTTGTATAAATATTTTTTATTAGTTTTTTTTTTAATGATGGAGCAAGTAATATATATTATTATTATTGATTATAGATGATAATTTCTTTAATCAATGATTTATATTAGTATAAAATTTTTATGCTTTTTTCCTATATCATAATACGTAATCATATAACTTGAAGTTAGAACATGATTATAAATGCATATTAACTATGTAACTTACCCTCTATAGGAGTAAGTAATTGTTGAAACACACGGTGTATTAAAATATTGTACATTAATAGTTGATGTGTAATAAATGTATGATGTAGCATTATACGTTTTTAACATGTATGAGGTTAGAAATACAATAACGAAATTTAACTGAATTCAATTTAAAATAAAATAAAATTATATACAATATCATTCCGGTAAATTTACGAATGTATAGTATGTTTTTATACAGTCAAATCAATGTATAATAAATGTGTGTCTTTCCAGTAAATGTGTCTTTCCAGTAAACGTTTGAATGTATAATAAGTTGTTATACATTCAAAGCAATGCATAGTGAAACTGTGCCATTCTAGTAGACTTACGAATGTATAATATTTGATTATACATTCGTATCAATGTATGATATAGCATCATACATTATAAATGTGCATGCTATTAACAATTTCTGTAATTTTTTTACAAGTAATAAACGTTTTACAACATGTATGCTGTTATGTAATATATACGTTTAAAACTTATTAGCCTTTAGTTCAATGTAAGATTCACTTATAAGCAAAGGTACATAACAGGAAACATATTATGTGTTCAAAATATAATGTCAAATTAATTAGTAATATGTTGTTTTAATCATTAACAAATAAGTGAAAGGGAAATTCAATAAGTGAAAGGAAAAATCCCAGTAAATATTTTTTTTGGCTTTGACCTTTAGTTTCGTCCCCCATAGTTGGTAAAAAAGACAGCGTAATAAGCACCCCCAACGCCTATCACCAACAAGTTCATAATTGATCCAGTCCTTTAAGGACCGTACGAAATCTGAATACATTTCAAGCCATCACTGTTCAAGATCTATACATAATAAATTCCTTCAATAAAAAATTCAAATTAAAAAAAAGAATTACGCAAAATAATAATCAAAGGGTTTTTTCAATTGAATTTTGTTTTGTTATTGAGAGTGTTTATCTGATTAATTAATTTATTTATTTATTTTTAAAAAATAAAATTGAGTTTATGGATTACGAGTAGAGAAAGTGGAATCCGTGGTTAAGGAGAAGTGAAATGGTGATGAAGAAGAGAAGGTAAAATTGGAATTACAACTGCTATTCATAATCATAGATGACATACTAAATAAATGGAGAGAAAAAGGTAGCAAGATTTTAGGAGAAAAATATGAAGCATAATTTGGAGCAAAATATGATTGTTTGGAATGTATAAGAAGGAAGAGAGAGGAAATGAAAAAGGTAGGAATTTAAGTAATTAATTTGAGATTTTTGTAATTTCTTTTTCAACATGGGATGTAATGTAATAAGACAAAGTTAGCATGTGTATATATGTAATTTTTCCTTAAATCTTAAATTATTATTATTTTCCCATAGGAAACTATTATACTTCTAGAACTGATTTTTTCCCCATATTTTTGCTTGTAAAAAATATCTATTAGGTGATTAAGCAGGTTTTAAATAAATAATTATTTTCTTCATTTTGATTTAAGTATCTTAGTTTAACTAAATGCGAAGTTTAAGAAAAATTTGAATCTTATGATTTTAAACTTAAAATGTGTACCGTACTAAAGTGCCCCTTTGTAATCTTAAATAATGTCACGTGAAAGGTTTGAATTAGCGAGTTATCAAATACTACAAAAATTAATATTCTTTTTAAAATCAAATCTAAAAAGAAAGTAAAAGGTCAGTTAGATGCACTAAAGCTTCTGTTATGTACGAACTTTAAAGAAGGTTCTGACCACAATGATAGTAAACAACTATTCCGACGTTTCTGCTATAGTTGTTTTTACGACTTGAACTCATAAGTCACATATAGTGGTGGATCCAGAATTAAGGAATCATGGGTGTTTGGGAGGTCCACACACATATTAACGCCCAAGCTTTAGAGTTTCATCTGAAAATTAGAATATCTATCTATCTTTTTGATTTACCGAATGCTTTTCAGAGTCTTATACCAATTTTTATATATATTTTTAATATAATTATATGTAATCTACATTGAATTTAATGATTATCGAAGCAACTCAAAATCAACCCTAAATCTACCCTTAAACACATAATAACAATTTTATCGGTTACTCTAAAGTTTACCAATTCAAAAAGTGCAAAATGGGCATAAAGATTGATATTAGGAGTAGGTGAATTAGTCCAAGAACAATATAATAATCAAATTTCTGGAGTCAATAGTGTTATACAATGTAGTCAATGACTCAATATAATACTCATGAATTTTCATTTTTAGTGAGAAGATGAGTCATCATTATAGTTACATTTTCCCATAAATATCCAATAAATTCAAATCTTGTATTTGTGTCAAGTTTTATCTCATATATATGTAAATAATAATTTATCAAAAATCTTATAAAAATAAAAATGGTCATCTAAAATTCATAACCTAAAAATCCTAAATTTGACTTTATTTTTAATCAAATATTCTGCATTTGAGCTCAGAAAATATAATCTCACCTTTAGTAAAAATTATTTTACCTCAAAAGTTAACATTTTCAAACAAATTTAAATTACAATTTAATCGAGTCAAAATTTATTCGAACCTATAACGGTAAAAAGAAAAAAAAAATATCCACACATTAATAAGACATTCAAATACATTATCATTATAGAATGCGGTACAGTGAATGAAATTACTTCTTATATAATTTATCAAAAATCTTATAATAATAAGAATGGTCGTCCGAAATTCATAACCTAAAAATCCTAAAATTTAATTTTATCCTTAATCAAATATTTCAAATTCGAACTTAGAAATTATAATCTCACTTTCAGTACAGACTGTTTTACCTCAAAAGTGAGACTTTTAAAACTAATTCAAATTACAATTTAATCGAGCCGAAATCTATTCGAACCTACTACACACTAATAAGATGTTGAAATAATTATCATTAAAAGATGTGGTGCAACGAATGAGACTGTTTCTCTCTTAATTAAAAATTTTAATTTCGAGATCTGAATATTAAAAAGTCCTATTCGTAGGGAATGATTCGCCAAATAAGTCTTATGCAACATGAATTCGAATTAATTGAATTTCAATACTAATATCGGACATCGAATAAAAAACTAAAAAAAAAATGTTTAAATAATTGACTCTTTCATTCTTTTTCCAATTGAATAGACTGAGACTAGGAAACCTGCATGTTGTTTGTTAAACAAAGTCCACACTTCACATCAATAATATCTTTTTTTTTTTAAGTATTTATTAGTAAACACACACATATATATATGAAGAAATTATTAAGTTAATGAAAAGTAGTAAACTAATTATTAGTAATTAAGTCAAGAAAATGACTAGATGTGGTTATCCATTTTAATACTAATTAATGAATAATATTCATTTTTAACAACTCAATAAAGTTTAGGAAAAAGATACATCTATATTGTCAAAGTAGTCATATAGTTGTTTTTCACTAAACTAACAAATTCGAAATGACATAAAGTGTTTTTAGATCGAATTCAGAATTTAAAATTTAAATTGTATGATTTGGGACCTTAAATATCAAAGGCGATTTTAGTTATTCATGCTTTCATGCATAAGCCTATAGGTTGTTTCAATCAGGGGTGGAGCCAGCCGAACCTTTCTATGATAGAAAAAATATACTATTTATATATGATTAAACTTATTTATATGTATAGTGTTGAACCTCCTTCAGCTAGTTTTTCTTCAAATATTGACCTCCCTCAGTTGAAATTCTAGTTTTTCCTCTGGTTTCACCCCCCACTCTCCCCGCCCTTCATCAATGGCGGAGTTAGGATTTTCACTAAAGGGGTTCACAAGTGCACACACGAACTAACCGAAAGGGGTTCAACATCTATTATATATATATATATATATATATACACACACACACATAAAAAATAATTTTAACCATGTACAAATAGTATAATTTTTTATCGAAGAATGAACCCCCTCATTGTATGCTAGCTGTGCGTATAGACTATGGTGAGACATTCAGTCCGGTTAATAAGAATTTAGGGGTGTTCACAGTTTGATTTTTAATCAAACTGAACTGCTGTCCAAATCAAACCAATTTAAGAAATCAATATTTGTTTAGGTTTGGTTTGGTTTTATTTTGAATTTTTGAAAACCGATGCTAATCTGCTTTGGTTTGGTTTTACTCTAAAATAACCGATAAAATAACTAAATAGAACGATATATATATATAATTATTTATATATTATTCATAAATACAATATAAATATTTGTTACATTTTATATTTTAATCATGATTTAACTTTAGTCGTAACACACCCAGTCATATGTCTTCATCCAGTTGACGGTACCTTATGAAATTCTAAATGAATTTCGCACTTGGATTGACAAATGATACTAATTGTGGATACAATATCTCGTTGTTTATTAAAATTTACAACTAAGATTCATTAGACTATAGACAATCACTAATTTTAACTTTCCTTTTTAACCTTGTTGAGCAAGAAGTTTGTGTGTTCATCTTTTGGGGGGTTTATCCTATCCTTCTGTTAAATGTAGTTTTTAAATATGGTGTTGTTCATGGCTTTATCGAAGTATAACACTCAGTTGATATCTTAGTTTCAAGGTTGAGATACAACACTCGGTTGACATCTCATATGTTAGATTGGATTTGTTTTTTTTTTAATTTTCAACTTTTATCATTAGCTAAAGTCATATATAAAATTATTTTTTTATTTGGTTTGATTTGGTTTTAGAAATTTAAAAACCGGCTAAGTTGATTTGGTTATTCTTTTGACCAATAAACGGCCCAAACCGACCCATGAACACCCCTAATTAAGGTGGCATCAAGGGTGTAGACGCTTAAGCTGGGAATGGCAATAAGACCCCTATTGAGATGAGATATTTACACTTCTTGCTTACCAAGCCCCTATTCTTATAGGTTGAGTAGCCCAAGCTTCTTAAAGCGTATTGTCCCCTCTCCTATGAAAGAAAGAGGTTGATGCACCCGGCTTTTTTCCCTTCTTTTTCTAGGTCAATAGACTCAAAATATGGTTCGATTCTTGCAAGCAGGCAAAAATGAGATGGAAAATGACTGGTTGTTGGGAGTAAAATGTCACATAAAATAAAATAAAATAAAGTACGTGCACAAAATATTTTACGTTTACGTAGGGATTAAATGTTTGGACATGGTCACACAGAATAAGTATAAAATTCAATGCAAAAAATTTCATAGACATTTTACTTGTTTTTCAAGTTGACTCGATTTTCCAATATATTAATCGATAATGATGGTACTATTTCATTTCTAGAATCGTTACAAAGAGAAAATAAATTAAAATCCGTTGCTAGAGGATTCATAGTCATTTTAATTATATTTGAGAAAAGTGTTAGAGATTTGTAAAAAGACACTTTAATTTTACGAGCGACTTATTACCCCTCTTAAATAATTTAAAAGTGATATAAATATTCATATTTCAGCCAACTTCAAATGCGGAAAAGGGCAATTTTAGTAATTTAGTTGGTTAGTTAACTGAGAGTTCGATTCCCCACATTGTAATCCCCTCCCCCATTATATTTCCCCTCCCCTACCCCCAGTTTTTTAGACAAAAAAAAATGTCAGTCACGCACCAATAAATGGTTGCCACGTGTCACACTTATTTTTTATCCTAATATTTATTTTTATTTTTTAATTTTATTTCTTTATACATTTTTTTCTGTCTTTTCTCCTCCTTCTTCTTCTTCTTCTTCTTCTTCAATCTTGTTGTGTGCTAATAAGCCCAACTATTCGCTCCATTTCATTATGTTTCTTTTTCAATCTTGTCCACGGTTATCTTTGGCACAACTATTTTTTTTATTTTTTATTTTTCATCTGGTGTACGTACCCGCATTGGAGCCCGATTAATTTGGATTCTCATCGGGTAGGGCCCCATTCGGGAGGTAGCGCTCCAAACAGAGTTTTCTCCATGTCCAGAGTCGAACCCTCGACCTCTGATTAAGGGTGGAGCAGCCTCATCCGCTGCACCACAACTCATGTTGATTTTGGCACAACTATCATCACCATTGTCACTATAACTTTACCTCCATTATGTCTATCATTTAATCATTCCCAAATAAAAATTAAAATCAGAAAATCAAAATCTCCATAAAATTAAATGTAAAATTAGACCACTTATTAATCGAAAATAATGAATCCAAATGCTTTGATAATTCATTAAAAACACACGGTAATTATAAATTATCGAAAAAAATCATCGAAAAAAGATCTTGAAGGAACAAAGAAGAACGAAAAAAAATATAAAGAGAGAAGCAATAAGTGAAGAAAATGAAGAAAAAGAAAAAAGAGAAAAAAAAGTAAAATGAAAATTTATAAAGCGAAAAATAAAGTGATACTTTTAAAATTAAATAATGCTGAAAAAAAATAAAAAAAAATTATTTTGCTTATTTCCGCGTTACATGAGAGTGAAACACACTCTACATGCCACCAAAGTTCATAAGGGGATGATATATACATATTGAACAAGAGTAACGAGATAATGAATCTGTAAAATTAAGGTGTCTTTTAGCAAATTCGGAACAATTTCAATAATTACTTTATATTTTTTCTCCTTATATTTTTCATGTGACTCAAACCTCTAATATATTGATTGAAAATGATAGTGCAATTTTCACTTTTAGAAATTTATCATTTTTCAGGTGACTCAAATCTCCAATATATTGATTGAAAATGATAGTGCAATGTTTACTTTTAGAAACTTATATGAAAAGTCAAGTCAAGAGAGAATAAAGCAAAATCCAATAATCTATTGGTTAATTATTTTTAATATATTTAATATATAAAGAATAAAGAAAGAAAGAAAGAAATGCATTTTCTTATTATTCTTTTTAATAAAATATTACTACTACTTATTTTATTCCTAAAGGCACATGCACTATTTTCCTCCACTACAAGAAAGCATCATTAATTTATTTTCTAAACTTGAAAAATGGGATGGTTATTGACCTTTGATGATAAAAAAATTTGGGTTTGAATTTTTGAGTATACATAAAGTTTTAGTGGAAGCTTTCTAAATAATGATTAGTGGCGAAGTTAAAATTTTCATTAGGAGGGTTTAAGATTGAAAGAAATAGGCATACGAATTAGTTAAAGGGGATTTAACATCAATTATATATATATAATTTTTTTAATCATGTATAAATAATTTAATTTTCACTAAAGGAGGTTTGGGTGAACCCTCTAACCATTAGGTGGCTCCGCCCCTTATAACAGGCCTTACAAATTGTGGATTCGAATTTAGTTGAATTTGAGTGGGTAATTTGATGCATCAAGCTTTTGCCAGAGTTTGAAAAAGAATCGGATCATAAGTGTCTATTATATATACAATTTTATCCTACATTTCTCAGTACAACTCAAGTTCGTGATCTTCTTGTTGGTATTGATCTGATTTTCTTATCACCGTATTTTGCTGATCCTTGTTCTTGTAGGGAATGTTATAAACTCTATGAATAGAGACTCATTTTTTCTAGTTTATTAACATTCACGACGCAGTTCTAAGAGTTAGAGTATTGTTTGTTGGTTTTGTTGGGGAGGGGAAGGAGAATTTGTGAGACTCAAGTGTTACGGTGTTATTTGTGTGAATTTCTTTTTATTCCGAGTGAATTGTATGAGATTGTCTCCCTTGACATTTTGTACTATCTTTTATATAGTGAATTATTCATCTTCTTTTGTGGATGTAGGTCGATTAGATCGAACCACTTTAAATTATCGTGCCTCTTTTAGTGTATTTTCTGTTTGTCTTTTTATTTAGTGTCTTTCGAGGTTTGTTTTGCTAGCTTTCGCATGACACCTGATTATTTCAATCCTAACACTTCTAATCACGTAAAAACAATACTTTACCAGTAACACAAAAACTCCTCGTTCAATCAAGCTCGACTGAAAAAACAAAAGAAAAATAAAATCCTCTTTCTCACGAAGGGTATACATATTTCAAATAAATATGAAAGGGGGTTGTGATATAAGTATCGATATAATTTTCTATTTCTCAATTAGAAGTCTCGAATCATAAACTTAAAATATAAAGAGTTATGATAGGAAACTCAATAATTTTTTTTTAGCTAAACTAACATAAATATACACGTTAACTTATTATGTTTACATAAATTTCCATCCTTATAAAGTAATTATAAAAATTTCAGCTAATTATGTATCTTCGTTGAAAGTATCAGAAAGCTAATTATGTATCTCGATAGACACAAATCAAAAAAATATATCGAAAGCTAAATATATATCTTTATAAAGAAAAATTATATCTTCTTTAAATTTATTGGGAGCTAATTATATATTCCGACAGACTTAAAATTAAGATTTCAGTAATTATATAAAATATTAAAATTGTCAAAATTTATCTTCTTTCTCCAAAAAAAAAATAATAATAATAAAAAAATGTGAAGCTATCACACAAATAATGCAATTGATAGAAAACTTAATTAAATAGGATAAGTATTGACTCTTAATTAGTTTATAGAGGTTGAACACATGTAACGTGTCAATACCATAGACCTCAATTATTATTTTTTTATGAATTTTGTATCATAATTTTTTTCATATTTTAGAATTCGAATTTAAAATTTTTAATTACTGAAATAAAAAAAAACTTTATACTCTTAGTAATGAAATTTTTTGTAAGTGATATTTACTCTTAGTAATTATATTCTTTCATTATTCCACACCCCACATTAATTATTGATTTTTTATTTTCCATTATTTCTTAATATGAATTTGTTACTATTATACTTACTTTACATATTTTTTTTAATATTTTTTTAATCAAATCAATTGTCTATTGAAAATAACTATTTTACTTTTGTAGATGTAAGGTTGCTTACACATGCACCACCCTCTTTATGTTTGTTAATATCTTTATTATTAATATTATAATATTATTTTACTTATAGAATCACACAAAAAGACAAATAAAAAATCTTTTTCTCAATGTAAAAATAAAAATGTATAAAGATGATGTTCACAAAAAAGCAACAGGAACAGCAGCTTTCAAAGAAAAACTGAGAAGCTTCTCTTTTTTGTTTTCTTATTTAACGTGAATATTTGTATTAAAACTTGATTAATTTAAAATTATATTGATATAATTTATTTATGAGATGCTTTTTAAAAAAAGACAGTTCGATATACTAAAATTTTTATTATAAAATATTTTTATACTTTATTTGAAATTGAGACCTCTAATTAGAAGACAATAACTGATCTTGCTAAGGGTATTCATATATATATAGAACACAAAATCTAATATCTTTTGTATGTCAAAATTTAAACATAATTTTTTTTAATTAAAGATGAAGCAGTTTCACCGTACAATATTCTTTTGTTACATAGAAAACATTTACATTTTAAAAAAAGCAAGCTTTTATACTATAATTTCTTGGAAAAGTCCACCAAGAAAACAAAAAAAAGTCACCCTTTTCCATTCCAATTGATTAATAATAGTATCTTTGAATATTGATAGCCTTTAAATTCTCCTTTTTCCCCTTTTTCTTGCTCTTTATTTCCACCTCTTTTCTTGTTTCTTTAGACTTTTTTTACTCACTTTTCACAATTGAATTATGCTACTGATAATATTGAAGTGAAAGGGAAAAATATTAGTACAAGTTTTGGAATCTTGATGGGGAATTGTTTTGGAGCTAAGCTTTCTAATTCTAAATCTAGTAGTACTTATCCTAGTTTCTCAACTAGAGCATCTACTATAGGTACTTTTTAGTTTATGCTTGCTTAATATTATGAACAAATTATTGCATATGTTGTTGTATTTGTACTTAGTTTTCTATTTTGGGTACTATGTTATCTCCCTTTATTTTCTTGTTTTTGTACTCCCTTTGTATCATTTTATATGATTGGTGTTCAGTGACGGAATCAGAATTTTCACCAAAGGGTTAAAATATAAAGAAAAAGAAATTATGCAGATGTTGTTGGATTTGTACTTAGTTTTCTATTTTGGGTACTATGTTATCTCCCTTTATTTTCTTGTTTTTGTACTCCCTTTGTATCATTTTATATGATTGGTGTTCAGTGACGGAATCAGAATTTTCACCAAGAGTGACAGAGTTAGAATTTTCACCTAAGGGGTTAAAATATAAAGAAAACAAATTATGCATATGTTGTTGTATTTGTACTTAGTTTCTATTTTTGGGTACTATGAAATCTCCCTTTATTTTCTTGTTTTTGTATTCCCTATGTATATTTTATGTGTTTGTTGTTCAGTGAAGGAGTCAGAATTTTCACCAAGGGGGTTAAAATAAAAGAAAAAAAAATTATGCATAGGTTTTCTTGTTAGTTCTTAATTCTATTTTGGGTACCATGAGATCTCCCTTTATTTTCTTGTTTTTGTATTCCCGTTATATCATTTTATATGATTGATGTTCAGTGACAGAGTCAGAATTTTCACCAAAGGGTTAAAATATAAAGAAAACAAATTATGCATATGTTGTTTTGTTAGTACTCAATTCTGTTTTGGGTACTTTGAAATTTCCCCTGTCTTTTCTTGTTTGTGTAATCCATTTGTATCATCTTATATGACTGCGTTAGTGACGGAGTCCGGATGTTTACTAAAAAAAGTAAACAAATTATGCATATGTTGTTTTTTAGTACTTAGTTTCTATTTTGGGTACTCTTGAATTTCCCCTTCTTTTCTTGTTTGTGTACTCTCTTTGTGTTGTTTTATATGGTGGTGTTTAGTGACGCAGTCAGGATTTTTGCTATGAGGGGTTAAAGTATAAAAAAGTAAACAAATTGTGTATCTGTTGTTCTGTTAGTACTTAATTGCTATTCTGGAAAGTGACGGAGTCAGAATTTTTATCAAAATTAACACATGAAGGAGCCAGATGGACTCAACATGGTGTATTACTAATGTTGAGATTAGTTATGCTTTCTTATTCACTGTTTGGATTGGTGTATTAAGGGTAGTTTTGTCTTTAACCATGTCTATCCATGTATAATAGTCTTGTATTGCTAATACCATAGGTTTGTTATGTGTTAGTTATACACCTTATAATACTGAATAGGATTAAATAATATCACGGCTAATATATGTATTAATTTCTCTAATACATCCCACCAAACGACCCCATTGCGTATATACGTGTGTGTGTGTGTATATATATATGAAAAAAATACATACATACGCGCTGTGTAATTTTTCAGGGAAGGGTGGCGCCACTGATCGTGTTTTATTGTGAATAGAGTTAAAAAGATCACATTTTTGGCACATAACAAACTTAGAACTTGTTGTATTAAATATATCGCGTTTATGCGGCTAAGAGAGCATTTCGTTAATGGTAAAATGAGAAGTTTAAAGTTTATCAATATAGAAAGGTGGATTCTTTTTTGGAACGGACTAAGAAGGAAGAGTGTAATGAACAGAACTAGTAACTAACTTTTTTTTATCGAGTTCTCGAATTTCTCATGAATGAATTTGTTGCACGTCATAACTCTTGTAATTATTGTGATTTCTTCTCTTTTTCCTATTTGGCTTTCGAAGATCCTGCTCTTTAGCTTATTTCAAAATTATGGACTTTATATTTAGTTGGGAGTGAGAAGATTCGAACTAGAGATTTACATGGTAGTTAGTATTTGTGCAGACACATCAAAGAACTACAGCAATGGCCTTGGCTATTCGGCTACGAGTGGCAGTATTGGACGTAGTCAGTTCTCAGCAGCTGCAAGTGACGATACATGTTTGAACGGAGAGATATTGCCGATTTCAAATTTGAAGATTTATAGTTTTTCTGATATGAAGTCGTCCACAAAAAATTTCAAGTCTGACTCAGTTTTGGGGATCGGCGGTTTTGGTACTGTGTATAAAGGATGGGTTGATGAGAAGACACTTGCTCCGACTAAAGCTGGCACTGGAATGATTGTTGCCATCAAGAAGTTGAATGCCGAGAGTACTCAAGGATTTGAAGAGTGGCAGGTATACAATTGAGATTTTTGATCCAATGATAAAGCAATTATTATTTGGCTCCTGTAGTTTCTCGTCCTTCAATTTATGTTGCCATCTGTTGTTCCTTGTAGCTTCATTACCGTACCATTTTGTTGTAGTTTCTGCGCTGTTACTATCTGTTGTATCTTGGACTTCCGTTACTTCTTTTTCTAGACTGTTTTGGACTGTTTTCCCTTAGCCAAGGGTCTATTGAAAACAGCCTCTCTACTTCTGAGGTAGGGATAAGGTCTGCGTACAGTCTACCGACTACACGGGGTATGTTTGTTGTTGTTGTTGTTGATAAAGCAAGTATTCTTTGGCATAAATGTAGACTCTTTTTCGATGAAGAAGTCAATTGAGTAATTGACTGGAGTAGTTGATGGTTGGACAAAGCCATCTAAGAAACTAGGATGCCTAAACTTGCTCGATGCAATTGAAGTAACAAAGAACATGGTAAAAATTGTGTATCGACTGTATTTCAATTGCTTAATTTACATATTGTCAAAAAGAAACTTAACTGTTGAGTTTGCTAGTTCATATTGTCTACTGATTGCTCATAAAATTTGAAGGATTTTATGGGTTGATGTCCTCGTTATTCCAGTAAATCCCTGCAAGAAAGATAAGTTGTAAGAAAATTGCAGTTTGCTTGGGCTCTTCTTAGATGCTTAGTTGGTAAAGTGAACCAGAGAATTAAGAAAATTGGCTCGACTACACAATTGTGTGGCATAGAAATGTGTTGGTGTTTAATATGACAGTTCTTTTTATATTTTTTGGGGTAAATCTTTTGTTACTTATTTGAGATGCCATGAGCACAGAGTCTTTAAACATTTATTCAACGTACTGCACTTTTTCAATTTTTGTTTACCACAATGATACTTTTTATGTGGTTGGAGCATGTGTTAGTGACAAAGTGAAATGAATTTTATTGGTCATCTGGGCCGCATTGGCTTTGGTAAATATTTAGTGATTATGTCGTGACCATATTATCTATGGCCATAATACGGGCCAATATATGTAGTGTAACTCCCTAGTAATTGTTAAGTGAAGAGGAAGGAAGAGTATAAGAATTTTCTGCCAAATTTTATCAGAAACTTCCTTTAACTCATGTCAAACTTAGAGAACTGAAATTAATTTTTTTTTATTGCGACTTTGTTTACTGTCATTTTGTCCTGAGCCCGAGGTCTATCGAATACAACCTTTTTACTTCTTCGGAGGTAGTGGTATGGACTGCGTACATTTTACCCTTCCCTGACACCACTAGGTGGGAAGTGTGGTGGGAATACACTGGGTATGTTGTTGTTGTTGTTGTTGTTAAATTGGTAGTTTTTTGAGCGGAATGTGAATAAATTGCAAGCTTTTTGCGTCAAAATCAGTTTCAGGAACAAAAAACGATCTTCTTTAGAAAATTGATTCCAATTGGATGGAATTACAACAACAACGCCAGTGCAATTCCACAAGCGAGGTCTGGGGAGGGTAGTGTGTACGCAGGCCTTTCCCCTACTTGCGAGGTAGAGAGTCTGTTTTCGATCCTAATGGATTGAGTTATGGAGATAAATTCCAAGCTAGATCAAATTCGCTTTGTCAATGTGTTCTTGCGGTGTCCGTCTCTAAATTTCAGTCCGTATAGTTAGTTATGTATCACATTTGCTATTTTCCATCTTCTTTTTTTTGTTTAGACTTTCTGTTGTCAGTTATTTTGATCTATGTTTTCCAGTTAGATTAATTCTATAATGTTTATAATCTGTATCACTTAAAATGCAGTCGGAAGTGAACTTTTTAGGAAGGCTTTCACATCCGAACCTTGTTAAACTACTGGGATATTGTTCGGAGGAAAAGGAACTGTTACTCGTGTACGAATTTATGCCAAAGGGGAGCTTGGAAAACCATCTTTTCAGAAGTAAGAAGTTAGTGTTAGAAATTCAATAAAACCAAAGCTCAATTAATTATATGGTGCACTTGACCTCAAACGTGTCTACTTTGTAGGGAGTGCCGCTATTGAACCACTTTCTTGGGAATTGCGGCTCAAAATTGCCATAGGAGCAGCACGGGGCTTAGCTTTTTTACATACTTCAGAAAAGAAAGTTATTTACCGGGACTTCAAAGCATCAAACATACTGCTTGATGGGGTAATGTTTGCTTCCTGGTCGGCATTTTATTTGGTTCTCGAGTTAATTAGTGTGTTACTCATGAATCATCACCTTTTGCTTTGTAGAACTACAATGCAAAAATATCAGACTTCGGATTAGCTAAACTGGGGCCTTCTGGTAGTAACTCACACGTAACTACTCGTGTTATGGGCACATATGGTTATGCTGCTCCAGAATATGTTGAAACCGGTGAGCACCTTTTTTGAGCCCTTATTATTTGTGTCTAATCTAAAATCTACATTATAGTACTAAGTTGAATGGCTAACTCTGACCTTGATAAAATGTTGCTTTCGGGTGTAACCATAGCGTTCTATCGATTAGTTGGTTGATGAAGTTCCCTTGTTTGTTAGATTCGCCGTCTATTTTCAATTCAAGATTGTTTCATCATAACCAAAAATTGACCTAAAGATATTCTAACAACTGATTGTTCCTAAATGTCAACAAATTAGCGCACTAGCTTCTCTGTTGTTTCTTGCCTTTCGTTTTTTCTTTTTTCATAATTGATTCATGAATAAACTCATTGATTATATTCCAAGATTTCCCGTAAATGCTCGAATTTTACGATAATGTACCAATAAAGATGTAAATTGAAGGGAACTCTATTCAGTTGGACTACCTGTACTTTCACCTTGTTGAGTCTGACCATTCTGTTATAGTATCCACTTGTTAGTATAGATACATAAGAGGGAACTAACCTATGTTGCTCGGACTCGTCAAAAATGTCCATGGGGTGCGTGTTGGATTCGCCAAAAGTAGTGTGTTTTCGAAGAATCCGACACGGATGCAGCATCGAAAATGAGGAGTCCGCGCAACTTAGGAACGCTCCATAGAAACAAAAAGTGAGACGCTGGAAAGCATTTGCAGTATTACTCCTGTTATGACACTCTTTCCTGTAAATTTGTTCTGAAGATGAACGACCACAAGTTTTAAGGTCACTTTGGATATGTCCAAAAAGTTGTCTTACATTTCATGCCTCGTCAAATACGATCATATAAAATGAAACTGAGGGAGAATATATGTTAAAGGGGATTTGTTTGTCATGTTAACAGGTCATCTATATGTAAAAAGCGACGTGTATGGATTTGGAGTCGTCTTGCTTGAGATGTTGACTGGTTTACGAGCACTTGACACCAAACGCCCAAACGGACGGGAGAAATTGGTGGAGTGGGTGAAACCAATGTTATCTAACAAAAGGAAGTTGAAGTCGATTATGGATGCCCGGATGGAAGGCCAGTATTCTTCGAAAGCAGCAACGCTCGCTGCACAGATTACTCTAAAATGCTTAGAGGGAGACCCCAAGAATCGACCTTCAATGAAAGAAGTAATAAACGTGTTGGAACAGATCGAAGCGATCAAGGAGAAACCAAAAGAATCCATAAGAAAATCCGAGCATTTTTCATCTCATCGAAACAGACAGTCTCCACAAAGTCGTCAATCACCACGTCAGACAAACGACAGAGAGTCTCCAAGAAGTCGCCAATCACCACGTAAGCCAAACGATCATGGATTCAGTGCGGGGTCAGGAAATATTATGAGGTGAAGAAATTGGCCTGCCTTAGCTATATGTATGTATGTATAAATTTCAATCTTTTAACTCATTTAGTACAAGATCAAGTTTATATTGTTCACCATTTTATGTCACTTCATTTTTTTTTTCCACTAAAATTTTGTATTGTGTGTTACCCCTCTGTGTTTGCATGACTTGGCTGTTGTAATTTGTTAAAAGAATTCATAGAAAACTTTGACACTGATTTGGCTTCTGTATTGAGGAAGGTTTCAGCAGAGTTATTGGAGCTAACTTTCCTTTTATTTCATTGCACCGGAAAACATGGCTGTTGTTGTTATTATTACTGAGATAATGGTCAGAAACACATCTGAAGTATCATTTTTTCACGAGTTTCTCACCCTATCAGTTGTTCTCTTTTTCTACCTGAACTATCACCATCTGTGTATTAAAACACATCTCAGCTCTCAGTTGTTCCCATTGCGTACCTGTACAATGGTGATAGTTTAGGTATGGAAAAGAAAACTGACAGTTTGAGGTGTTCCTAAGACAGAGATGGTGATGTACAAAGGTGATAGTTTAGGTATGGAAAAGAAAACTGACAGTTTGAGGTGTTCCTAAGACAGAGATGGTGATAGTACAGGTAGAACAAGGGTGCAAACTTTTTTTTTTTTTGGATTTCTCATCCGATGTTCGGTACCCACATTGGAGTCCTGACTAATTCGGATCGTGTTCTGTAGAGGCCATTCTGGGGGTGGCATTTTTAATGGGATTTTCTCCATACCCAGGGCTCGAATTCAAGACCTCTGGTTAACGGTGGAGTAGTCCCATCACTACACCACAAACTCAAACTCAAGTAGGAAAAAAGAAAAAGGAAGCAACTTATACTTAAGGTATGAAATTCTCGAAAAAATATTTCAGGTGTGTTTTTGATCTATAACTGATTATTTTCACAGTGGATTTCTTTTAGTTGTCTATTTGTGCATTATTGGCTCTTACTTCTTTCCTTCATTAATAACAGAATTATTTTATACAAATTCCATAATATAAAGTATCTTATTAATCTCATATAATTTGTCTCTAAACCAAATGATTCCTAATGTTGTTAACACCAACAATACAATGAAATTTCATAAGCGAATTCCAATTACAAAAATATCTTGGAAACAGATGTCGGAAAGCGAAATATACAGGATCAAAAACATAGTAATGTAAATAAAAGAAGAAAATACATTTTCAAGAAAATCAAATAGCCTTTTTCAAGCATGAACTGAACCTTAACCTACGCATTAAGATTACGTGCAATCAGAGGTAACATGTCAAAGGTCATTGAGACGTCGTAAAGTGAAATAGGTTGGTCTTGTGCATCCAATAATTAAAAGAGTTTGCAGAAAGGGGAAGGGGTTGAGTTGTGCTATACAAATTCACAGGTCTAGAAATCATTGGATTTGAGATCGAACTCACTCTTAGCTTTAAGAGATAGGGCCGGAGGCAATCGAAAAGGCTTTTTAGGAACGAGGCCCCCTCCCTCTTATGCTGTAAAAGGGATCATGTTGGCTTTGAAGCAACTGCATGATAGACGTGATTCGACTATCCTATTATTTGTTTCTAGCTATTGGAGGGAAGGTATATGGGGGGCCACGCTCGTCTATGGGTGTCGCCACTCAATACGCTCTCTTCAGACGAACGCCGGGCCCACCACATATTGTCACTCTGTAAAAAAACAACTAGTATATATTTTTCAACTAAATATTTAAGTATTTCTCAAACCAACAATAACATTCAGAACTCAAAGAACAAAAGCCTGCACATTCATACTCAAGTAGCATACAAACACTAAAACACATTATGCAAGCTTTTAAATAACAGATTCAGTAGAATGAGATATATGACTGCAGCTGAAGTTTAACGTAACATAGCATTGAGAAAAGCTCTTCAGCCGGGTATATAGTAAAGCATATGCCAGAAGAAACGGGAGTTCGAACTATTTATGGGACAGGTCTTTAACACTGTATGTACAGAGAATTACTTTAGTCCAAGCGAAAACAGAACCGGGAGGGGTGGGGGGTGGGTGCGGGGGAAGACGAGCTGTGAGTCCAAAAATTGAACTTATGAATAATTATTCTCAGCAAGATTTAAGGCTCGTTGTGTCCGAAATCAATCAATTTCATCAGACTCCATCAATTGTGTTGTCCTGTAGAAGAGAATACTGACACTTATTGTCCGAGATTTCCAAGAAGTCGCTCTACTGCAGCATGAACATTGCCTGCAGTGGCAGTCAGTGCCCGGATATTTTCTTGTGTGTCGAAGAAACCCATTTCCTGTAACTGTGTTAGCTGAGTAGCGTATAATTCCTCTGGGGGCACTGCAACAGAACGTCAAGAGGAAAATTCATAAATTGTTGGGCCGGAAGGAAAGAGAGAAATATTGAAGAAGGAAAGCAAGAGATAAAAGTAACCATTAGGTCTGTTAGGGACACCCAAGCCACCAGTCCCAAGTCCACCAAACATGTTCATAAGCATATCCATTCCCGCGTTGTCAAGTGCTGCAATTATTCAAACCACCACACAGATGTGAGTTAACTAAAGCATAACTCCATACACAGAAATCGCATCAACTTTGTCCTTCAAAGCTGAATTTTATATGGTTATTTGCCAAGTCAAAATAGACTCAGTAGTTCCGTATATCCATGGCATCAATGACAATCAGTTGCTATATCTTTTAACAACCTGAATAATGGTTTCACAGTCAAGAATCCAGTTCGAAACCCAAACACATAAGCCAAACAAACTAAGATACAGAGTAGGCGTTTGGACATACAAGCAAAGTACTTATTTCACTCTATTTGGAATTTTTGAAGTTAGAGTTGAAGATGGAGTTGTGTTTGGATAGTCAAAAGTGAAAACATGATTTGGGTGTTTCCGAATACAACTTGAATTTGCATTTGAAATTTTCATGGAAAAACGTTGATTTTCAAATAAAATGAAGAGAAGTTCTGGAAGAAGCAAACAAATCTCATGGCCAAATGGGTCCAATAATTTCTCTGCAACATATATAAGAACTTGACAAAGTAAGTGTCTATTTACAAAAGAAATATTGTGCAGGAGATTTGGAAGTTGAAGGTGTGTATGGTTCCCAGTGGACCCTGTTGTGCCAAGATAAGAGCAAATTTGGAAACGAATGATAACAAAAATCATATTCCCCAAAATAACATTATTAACCCAAGAGACCAGCTATTGTGCAGACTAATTCAGAACAATGACTTGACCGCACAGTTATAAGAAAGAATATCAGGTTCAAAGAACTGAAGAAAGGAAAGTTTACCTCCTCCACCAGCATTTTGGCCTTGTCTGCAAGTAGAAAAAGAAATTTTGTC
Organism: Capsicum pubescens; assembly: GCA_030864215.1. Lineage (NCBI taxonomy): Eukaryota > Viridiplantae > Streptophyta > Magnoliopsida > Solanales > Solanaceae > Capsicum > Capsicum pubescens. Next base: position 248,017,602 of record CM061541.1, on the reverse strand, counting down.
AACATCGAATAGTAACAAGTTCGTGTTGTACTAGATGGGATTTCTCCATCTTTTGGCAAGTTAAAACGCGAAAAAGGCAAGAGTTTGATAATTCAATCGAATATGCAACCCGTGCAAGACAAATCAGGAAGCATGTTTCCAGCCAAGAAAATAGGTACCAACTTACTGGTTTGTTTGCTGCCGCCCAAGTTGAGATGCAAGCCCTTGTTGGAAAGTCATAAGTTGCTAAAAAGAAAGAAAAGATGAACAAGTCAAAACAAGACGGATTATAAAGGAAGACTATAACAAAATCATCATACACTGATTGAGCTATCTGCTCAGAGTCTCAGACGAACATCAACAGCCTCTTTTTGCACAATAACCCCACATAAACCCTGTAGGGCTTCTCTTACCAAACAATGGCAGTTTATCCCCCCTCACCCTTTTTTTTTCTTTTTCTTCTTCTTTGGAGTTCTAAATGGAGTTATAGGGACCAACTAGGCAACTACCCCGGAACTATGGATTCACAAGTAGGTGTAATATCATTGCGGAAAAAAGCAAGGAATATGTTGTTTCTTTTGTACTACCTATCATTTTGTGTTCTTTTTCTTTGGACCATTAGGCATCCTTGTTGAAAGTATGTCCCAGAAATAAAGTAGGAATATATATTTAGGAATAGATATTTTTAGTAGTTTTTAATTATTAGAGTCCTATGTGACTTAGGAATTAGTTGTCCCTTTATTATTTGAATAGGAATTAGTTATCCCAATTTAAATTGGAGTGTAGTTAGAAATTTAGCTATAAATATATGTTGAGTTATTAATAAAATAATTCCCTTTGACAATACTATTGTCGTATTTTATTTTTCTCCAACTCTCTCTTTTATTTCTCCAATTTCAAAGCTAAAAACCAACAATTGGTATCAAGAGCCTATTTTATTTCTCCAATTTCAAAGCTAAAAACCAACAATTGGTATCAAAAGCCAGTTTCTTGAGGGATCTGTGAGAGATGAATTCTGAAAACAACTTTTCCCAAATAGCTCCTCTTGTCCTTGATGGTGAGAATTACCAACTTTGGGTAGTAAGAATGGAGACTTATCTTGAGGTTTTAGATCTTTGGGAGGCCGTGGAGGAGGATTATGATGTTGTTCCGCTGCCCGATAATCCCACGGTAGCCCAGATCAAAAGCCAAAAGGAAAAGAAAATCAGAAAATCAAAGGCAAAAGCAACTTTATTTGTTAGTCTGCCTCCAATAATTTTCTTGAGAATTATGACCCTTAAATCACCAAAAGAAATTTGGGATTATCTGAAGGAAGAATATATCGGAGATGAAAGAATACGAGGCATGAAAGTATTGAATCTAATAAGGGAATTTGAATTGCAAAAGATGAAGGAATCTGAGACCGTCAAAGAGTACTCAGACCGACTTCTTAGCATTGTTAACAAAGGTAAGATTGTTTGGCACAAAATTTAAAGATTCGAGAATTGTTGAAAAAATTCTTGTTACAGTGCCTGAAAGATACGGAGTATCAATAACTACCTTGGAAAACACAAAAGATCTGTCCAAGATTACCTTGGCAGAATTGTTAAATACGTTGCAGGCACAAGAGCAAAGGAGGCTTATGAGGCAGGATGGTATGGTTGAAGGAGCTTTGACAGCCAACTACAAGACTCAAAGCAAGGGTAATAATTCAAGAAAAAATTACCCACCTTGCCAGCACTGTGGCAAAATAGGTCATCCTCCATTTAAATGTTGGAAGAGACGAGATGCACAATGCAAGATTTGCAATCAATTTGGTCATGAAGCTGTGATTTGCAAAAACAAATCTCAAAAATATGAAGCAGAAGCCCAAGTCACCAAAGATGAAGAAGATCACTTATTTGTGGCAACATCTTCAACCAAGAAATCTGATTTTTGGATGATTGATAGTGGTTGTATAAACCACATAACATATGACAAAACTCTTTTTAAAGAGTTTTTGCCTTTAGAAAATAAGAAAATCAGAATTGAAAATGGTCACTATATTCCTGCAGAAGGAAAAGGAAATGTTGCAATCAAAACAGTTTCAGGTACAAAAATAATTTCAAATGTCCTTTACGTACCTGATATTGATAAAAGTTTGTTAAGTGTTGGTCAACTAATGGAAGAAGGATTTAAACTATTGTTTGGAGATAACTATTGTCGAATCTTTGATTCCACTAATCTTGAGATTTTACAAATTGATATGAGAGACAAAAGTTTCTTATTTAATCCAACAGAAGATGCACATAAGTCATGCAAGAACAAAGACGAATTGACAGATTTATTCAAGAGGTCAAATTCAGCCGAAGCCGAGACAATTTCTGATCCAAGGAGGAGTGTTGAAAATATGTCAACGAAATAAAGTAGGAATAGATATTTAGGAATAGATATTTTTAGTAGTTTTTAATTATTAGAGTCCTATGTGACTTAGGAATTAGTTGTCCCTTTATTATTTGAATAGGAATTAGTTATCCCAATTTAAATTGGAGTGTAGTTAGAAATTTAGCTATAAATATATGTTTTGAATTATTAATAAAATAATTCCCTTGGACAATACTATTGCCGTATTTTATTTTTCTCCAACTCTTTCTTTTATTTCTCCAATTTCAAAGCTAAAAACCAACAATGGGTATCAAGAGCCTATTTTATTTCTCCAATTTCAAAGCTAAAAACCAACAATCCTCTGTTCGCTTGTATTGTTTTACGGTCTCTTTGGGTCATTTCACACTTCCTTTTCAATTTATTTTGCACATCGATGCATTCCTCTCGAGTGTTATTAATGATAAAAGTCACAAAAATGTACTATTACCATGCAAAAACGAATAAGATCACCCATGATATTTAGTTGTTACTTCTCATGTACAAGATGCATATTTTAACCAAGACCTTCCACAAACAGAAGCCAGGTTTGAAGCTTATGAATTCGGGATTTAGTTCTTTTACATTACTGGATTGTGAATTAATAATTTAAACATATTCAATGGATCTTTTAAGACAAATACAAATTTTCGACCAAAGCTACTGGGTTTGCTGAACCAGTAAAGTACGCTCTAGCTCAGCCCTTTCTTCCAAGGGTTGCAAGAAGCCAAGAATTATTTACCTGCATTGTTTCGGGCGATGTCAATTGACGAATAAATTCAGGATTTTGCATCATTTCTCTAAGCTGTGGATTGGAATCAAGCATGCTTCTAAGCTGTGGGTTCAGCCCTAAAACCTAATCACCAAAGTCAAATGAGAAGCTTCATGAGAAATTTTCTGTCAAAGAGACAAACAGGAGCAAAGGAAATGGACATACAGCAATAAACTAAATGACAGTATGCCAAATTTCTGTCAGATAAATAAATAAATACCTGGTTCATGTACTGAGGATTTGAAAGGAGAGATTGCATCATCTGTGAGACGGCAGGGTTCTGCATCATTTGATTTAAAGAAGTGGTATCAGGCATGCCACCTAGCATTTGCTCCAAACCTGGGGAAGCAAGCCCACCTAAGCCAAGTGGTGCATCCCTGGTACCCCCAGCAGTATTTGATCTAGCAGTGGTATTGGTTTGGGCAGCTCCAGCTGAAAAAAGTTAAAAAGTATAAGTGAAGACGTATAATCGTATAATCATATAATTCATACTCACGAACAACAAGGCTTCGTGAGAAAATATAGTTCATAAATATGGCATAACATAATGATTAGCCAAGGATCCTAAGAGTAAACCATAATAATGTCTTCAACATGAAGGATTAAAATAATTCAAATCAACATTAAGAAGCTTACAACAAACTTTGTAATATTTAATGGAAGGAAATTAAAAGAAGAAAAATCATCTTTACTGTTTTACAGTAAACAAAAGCAGTAAACAAATTTTGAATAGAAATTCATAATGCTTGATGACCATTAAATTTTGTTTAGTGATAGGGATATGAGAGTACAAGTAGGAGCCCGACCTTAGCAGCAAAGATGCATGAAAATATCTCAAGAAACACGAGAAAAAGATAAGGTAGCTACTAATTGCAGAAGAATCCCAAGTTCAACAAAACAAGAGATTAAGTAAACAGTTACCTAAAATACAATAAAAGAAAATTTAAAAAAGTAAACAGTTAAACTCCTTCGAGTTGTTTTTAGGAGAAACAAAAATCAGCGCACATGATTAAGTTATATTATATCTTGTTACTTTACTTTTGGTTTAAAAAGGAATATGCAAATGAGGCAGAAACTTGACAAAAATTCATGGCGCGCGAATCCCTCTAAAGTTTAGAAGAGGGCTATACTTTTGGCTTTTTTGCTCACTTGTACGAAAATCCGATCATTACCTTTGTGATGCTTTACTATTACAATTGTACCATTAAAAAAACAGTTTAACTAGCTAGCCAAAATGATTAAAGAGCAAGAGATGATAAGAACTAACTGCCTGCAGATGCCCAAGGATTAGGAAGTGGATTAGTATTTGGAGCAGGCAGATTATCAGTAGTCTCAGAACCAGTAGTTGGAGGATTATTTGACTGCTGTCTGCCTTGTCCACCACCTTGTGCTCCCAAAAGAGCTGCAAATGGGTTAGACCCTGTATCGTTTCTCGCATCTCCAGACAATGTTGATGCATTTAGGAATGGCTCTTGGACATTTTCATACATGCGCCTCAGCATGTTAAATCCCTCTGGAGAAGATTCGATATTGCTCATCGCCCTGTCTGTATTGCGCATCATCTCACGCATAAGTTCAGGGTTTCGTGCAGCCTCCATTGTCTGCCGAAGAGTAGCTGGATCATTGAGTACATGAGCAAGCTCAGGATTACGATCCATGATCTCTCTCATTTGGGGATTGTTCATGATCAAGTTGCGGATGGTTTCAGGGTTATTCATGAAATTCTGAAAAAGAGGCATATTCATCATATCTCGCATTAAGTCGGGGTTTTGGGTCAACTGCTGCTGGACCTGCTCAAAATCTGGAAGTCCAGCTCCAAACAAACCACCACCACCACTTCCAAGACCAGGAAACGTTGAAGCTCCAAGGCCTGATCCTGGAAATGGTGCGCCTGCATCAGGAGTAGCATCTCTTGGTGCATTCTGAGCAGTAGTTGGACCTCCAGCATTGGTTGCACTTGCCGGGTTTGCAGAGGGAGCTGGGGCAAAACCTCGAACTAAATGAACGGTGTGATCCGCCTCCAGACCTATCAAGCACAAAGTTAAAATAAGCTAGAACACTATGCTTATCACTGACATCTTGATAACATGTTATGCACAGAAGCAAAACTCAATCTTGAACATTTTGAAGTGATAATTAACCAATCAACTTGACATGCATCAGAGTATCTTCATGTAAAAAATAATGCAGAATACAAGATATTCCGTCCATGCAAAACTGTGCATCGCAAGGCGGATGGGAACACACAATACATCCAACGAAGAGTCGCACAAGCCCCACCTTTACGCCTCCCTCACTCAAAAATGAAAAAGGATAAAAGATATTCCATCAATACCAAACTGTGTCCCAAGGAAAGTGGAATCACATTTTATTTTTGTAAAAAAATTGAAGTGGAATCACATATTACATTCAACAAAAGTCGCACAAGCCCCACTTCTCACCCATATCACTTCACATTTTCACTATTCCAACGTTGATAAACCAAAAATCCAACGGTATCACCCTTTCCTCTATATACTGCTCCAGCTTTTCAATTAAAACTAGTACAAAGTCAAACATTATCATAGAGTTAACATTGTAATGTAACAGAAAAGACACTGTGTCTCTTAGAATCACATATACTTGTCAATTCATGTGACCTCCCCCTTTAACAAGCTTTTTAGTTATAAATGGTCTACTAATTCAGTATAGTTTAACAATAGCTTCCTACAAGTCAAAGCAGTTACTTGAGGCTAACAGCAGTAGTTTAACAATAGCTTCCCAGAACTCTTTAGTTATCCCCTCAATCTGTCAGTCACTTGAGACTAACAGCAGTGTACACATCCTACTAGTCAGTTTCTAAATTGATGGCATCAACAACCAAGTCAAGCCAAAGAAGATACTACTCCATCTTTTGGATCAGCATGTTTGGCATTAGCATGTGAACAATCAGCTTAAAACTTCCAAACAATCATTTTTCGAGACTAGGACATGCAGGCATGCTTGCACGTCAAACAAATCACTAATCCACTCCTCCAAGCAGCACCTCTCTTTCACTACCTTGGTCACATGCGTTTTTTAATAAGGTATAATTTTATTAACAATTGAGGAAAACCCCGTACGAATCATATACCAAAAGGAGAGAACCTACATCAATTTATGGTTCTCAACAAAAAAGATCAAATCCTCTAGACAAATAGACCGCATTGTACAAATCTAGTTCCACCCCTTCAAAGGCCCTCCTATTTCTCTCTTTCAAAATAACCCACATGATTGGTAACGTGTTTTGCCATGTTCTTTTTATCAAGAAAACACCCATGTTGCTAAGAAGTGGATAATAAAAGCATATTAGCAAAACTGTATGCTTACCATATATATTGGAAGTCAATAAAACTCATTGCCTTTATCTTTGTCACCTTCAGGGATAAACCCCCAAAATATAATTTTCATACATTTAAAAGCAACAGCAATTCTAATACGAGTATAATAATAAATAAATATCAAATGTAATAACTCAACACAAAAATTCAATACAGAAACAACTACTATTACTACACACACCTCTATTCAAAGCTAGTTGGGGAAGGTCGACTTAATCCTCAATATTCATTTGACTCCTCCATGTGCTGGTTTCGTTCCAATACTCAAGAGATTAATACAAGAGTTCTATAACCAAATCTATCTATCCAATGAAACTTATTGTAATACCCCGTAATATTCCAAGCTCGATTCAGCTCTTAGCTCTTAGTTGCATGCTTAAGGGGTCTAAGGCTTGAAAATTTCACCCAAGTGTTGAGGACTTAGTCATTTTCAAGACCTCTAAATTTTACGGATTTTTATTTTGGCCTTCCCGACCCCGAAATGTTGGTTTCCGAGTTGATTCATGTTTAGGGAGGTTAAAAGTATTGTCTCAGGAGAGTTTCGGGACTTTCAGACGAGGTTTGAGACGTGTTTGGATGGCTGAAACAGTGAAGCCTCGCGATAGCCCCGCAGCGCGAGGGTGGCTCCGCAGGCGAGGGGGGTCGCGGCGCGCCAAGGGTATCCCGCACAGCTTTTTGATTTAAGTGCCCAAGGGGCATTTGAGTCATTTCCCTCAGCCCAAGTTGTCCTTAACACAATTTGGGACTTCCAAAAGGGCATTATTTGCCCTTTTCACTCCAAATTGCTCTCAAGAAACCCTCCTCCTTCCCAAGAACAAACTCAAGCCTTTTCCCCAAGAAATCAAAAGTTCAAGCTTCCAATCCAAGAAATCTTCAAGAATTCAGTTATTAAGGTATTGGGGTGTTAATCCATGGACCTTTTCACCCATGGAGCCCAAAAACTTTCTTTTAATTAAATTAAAGAGTTTTTCCTTTACTATGGAATTTCATATGTTCACGATGGGTTAAATTCATGTGTTCCCTAGAAATTTGAACTCAATTCATGTCTATGTATGATCCCATGAAAAGTTAGGTTGCTTCATGCTTTAAATTTCAGTCTCCCATGTCATATTCAAATGAATTTCATGTTAAATCCCCAATTTATGAATTTAGCCATGTAATCATGTTGTTTTCCTCATACTTAACACATTCCCATGTTCAAGTTCATGATTCTCACATGCATGATGGAATGTTCATGTTTTGGGTCTTTGAACCATGATTTTATACTACAGTTTTAAGCTTTGATATCGTATTTTTGATCATTCAGTGTTGGAGGATTATGAACACTCGATACCTATATGCTTTACATGATTTCAGATTTTCAAGTAATGTTTCAGTTAAACCATGGATATTACTATTATTTTACTCAATTGATACAATCATGATAAGCACCATCAGAAGTAATGTCCAGTTAAACTTAGTTAAGTTCAGTACCAGTGTCTTTCAGTTGGGGGTAGGATTTAGCACCGAGCGAACCTAGGGATGGCGGCTTAATAGCAATCCCTAAGTTCCAAAACTACGCCGCCAGCGTAGGATTATGAGATGTCACCCGCCAGTTTAGGACTGACATTCTCTTAGGGGTCACCCGCCAGTTTAGGACTGACTCCCTAGTCCTTCAGGACATCAGATTAGAGTACCCGTGGCAAGTTACTGACACCCTTCCAACTGGGGTTACAGGTTGGACCTCGATTAGCTCAGATTGGGGCATGTCGATTATATGATACCTCCCACAGTTTCAGTCAGTATGTCAGTGTATCTCAGCTCAGGTTTGCTTGACCAAGTGTACAAATTTATCAGTTATTCAATTACACAGATTTCAGTCTTCATAGATTTCAGAACAATTCAGTATCATGCTTATGCTTGATCTTGCATTCTCTAATAGTACATGTTTATGCATTCATGCTCAGTTATCTTATGCATTTCAGTCAGCCCTTATCTCTCATACCAGTACATTCAAAGTACTGACCGCATACTTTTCTTTGCACTATGTTGTCTTATAACATAGGTTCGGACGCTCAGTTTCCCGACCGTTCTTAGACAGCTCAGCGTTACTCAGCAATAGCAGTGGTGAGTCCTCATTCATTGAGGACATGATTTTCTTATCTCAGATATTTCGGTATTTCCTTATTTTCAATCAGTCAGAGTTAGTTGGGGGTTTGTCCCATCAACTCCTCAGGATGTTTAGAGGTTTTCAAACAATCAATTAGACAGTCATTTCTTTCACTATTTTATCAGATATTTCAGACGTTGACACGTATTTTGGTATTCAGATTTACAGTATCTTATTAGTTTACCTACTATATTACTCGGTGCTCGCAGCAGGTACCAGCTCATGGGTTAGCTTGTGGTCACTTGTTGCCGTAAGCACCGTTGTCGCGACTAGGAGGTAGCCTCGGGTCCGGACACATATATCCATATGTAATGGTCTCAGAACGGTACGATACCGAGAACAACGAAGAGCATGTTTGGAATGGCTTATTTAAGTGTTTTTAAGCCTAAATAGATTTTAACTACTTTTGTAGTGTTCGGGTAAAATAAAAAGTTCTTATAAGCACTTGGTTTTAAGCCAAAATGAAGAAGAAGAAAAAAGCCAAAAGTCAAAAGCCAAGCCAATCCAAACAGGCTCTAAGACAGCTGAGAAATTTGAATAAAACAAAGGGAAGGATAACCTCTGGTTTAATGAGCGTAGATAGTGGAGATTTAAGGGTATTCAATATAACAATGTAGCTGAAGCAGAGGGAACGGCATATAGAATTCCGGACTTTCTCCAATTGATCACACCGTTCTTCTGAATTTCTGTCTCTTTTTCTCACTTCTTTTATTTCATTCTGCAGAATTGCAAGCTTCATTTGGTTGTCTGAAGTTCATTTCTATTTCAGCTCAATTACCAAGTAGTTTGGAGTTCCCTTTGTTGTTGTTTTTAAACATGGTAGCTACATCTACCAACCCCAACCCCTCTTCTAGGAGTCAATAGTGGCCCTCTCCACTTAGCTCCCTTGGTGACCGAACCCAACCCCCAACACCTCAAAGTTGGAGGTGGAGGTAGTTTTCCACTTGAGCTACCCTTTTCTTTTTGTAGAAGTTTTACCTTCATCAATGAAATTCCCAGAAAATTGAGCCCCAATTTCATTGCATTTCATAGAGTGTGTTCTACATGGCATCGAAACATCAACTCTGCAACCTGTGGGAAGTGGAAGCGGCTGAGAAATATGGTTTACAGTCAATGTTTTGAGGCTGAACAATCGGGAAAGAACTCTTAAACCAGCACAGGGTAGGCTAGACAGATTGACCAGTTCGCAGGTGGATACGTGAGATAAATTGGGCAAGATTGCAGAGGAGACAGGAATTAAATCGAAGATTGAGGATTGAGGACTTGCAGGGATATTATCTACATTCTCGATCTTTTTGGTGAACTATATAGCCCTCTGCCAATTGCAACTAAGGACTTGTGTTAAAATTCTCCACGTTCTCGATCTGTCTAAAATAACAGATTCAGAAATGAAGTCCAAAGTAGGGAAGAGGATCATCCATCACACACAATAGACACCTAAATACCTTGAAGAAAAGTTGAACAGGCTGGCTCAAAAAGGGATCTGTTGTAGAGTACCTTGAGAAGTTTGAAGGACTTGGGGTACAGATGATTGATCTGCAGTACAACACATTCAATGATGCCTGCTTTCTTTCAAGTTCCACAGCTTGACTAAAAGAAGAAATTAAGATGTCTATCAAGGTATTTCGGCCTACTATTTTGACCAAACAATAGAGTAGCCAAGGCTGGAAGAAAAGGCTATTGAGGCTTACCTAAAAAGGCACAAAGTGGTCTTTAAACTTCTATCTCCCAGCTATATTCGCAACCCATTCATAAGCCTAGTACACAAAAAATGCTGGAAAATAGTGCAATGACAGCCATTTCACTAAAATGTGTCTACTGGTGCTGAATTTTCACAAGGTTTAACTGCTAGGGCTGATGTAAACGTGTATGTGGAAAAGGACTATATTGCTTCAATCCATATAGATATGTCTGGCAACGTAACAATCGCAGCAAGAACGAAGCAGTAATGGTTTTATATCTCATGAACAAGGCACACCTAACATGGTTGAGATCAAAGAAGAAGTTGCAGGTCTTCCTAAAGATTATGGTGGTTGTACTGAAAAGCATGCTGGAACAACTCCAGACAACAGAGATATCTTATGTAGCAAACAGAAACGACAAAATCAAGAGCTTTGAGATTAAAGTTATAGGAAGAATTGTGTGTAAGGATGATGAGACTGACAAGACAGAAAGGCTAAGGACTTCAGATTCCAAGAGACTCATTATATTCCGAAAGGCTCATGTAATGCTTTGCTTCACGGCATGTGGAATGAAGTGAATGGCTCTTCTGATAAGTTACTAAATACGAAGTTCCTAGGCAGTTTCTGACTTTCTGTGTTGGTTACAAAATTCACATTTTCTATTATGCACATTGCCCCAGGGTGCTCTCAGTTTAGGCTCTTTGTCTTCCAATGGAAAGGGGACCTCCAGCTGAAGGTGAAAGGAAGGCTTGGGTGTGTGTTTGGTATAATAAATGCAAATTCCAGATTAGGGAGATGAGAGCTATATTGGAGCTGCACAATATGACAATCAGGGACAAAAAGAGAACCAGAACATAAAGGTATATACATGATGCAGAAGGGATAATGAATGAGCGTCAGCTTCCTTGCATGCCACTTACTATTGTTTATGTTGGCGGGTCAAAATTTGTACCAAGTTCTAGGAGGAATCCTTCTATTAGATGGCTTGTCCTTGTCTGCATGCTCTCAAAGTGAAGGGTTTATTATTTCTGTCGTTGATTTTTCATTGGAGAACTTGCAAAAAATGGTATATGAATCACTCACAAAAAAATAAATCGCAGAAATCTGTGATATTGGTACAACAGGACTATTTTAGGACAATTACCAGAACGAGTAAGTAATGATGAGACTGGCGTACTCCTACATGCATAGACAATGATGTCTTTCGCCTGGATTTTTCCAGTCATCACTTTTTATGTGGCTTCGCAACCTTACTTCTTCACTTGTCTTGATCAGAAAAGCATCTAGTGCAATGTTACATATTGTGGCTAACATGCATGACCATCCAACTGTTAAGACACTTAGCTACAGCAAATTCATACTACAAAATTGATTTCTTTTTTATAAGGAACAGTTTAACTGCAGTAAAATACAACACAATTGATCTAATAAGCAGCAATTACATCTTCTAGAGCTTAACCATGAGGTGCCAAAAAACCTTCGACATGAATAGGTATGCAAATGGGGAACATGGAAGAAATGTTGTTTATAGCATCATCTTGTCCTCTTGGTTCCAATAACCCAGTTTCTACAGTTGGGTACTAATGGATCCATACATGATCGTAGAAATGAGAATTGAAATTTACATCTAAAAGATCTTTAAGATCTTTGAGCTTCCCATAACCAGGATATGGAACTCAAAATTTGGAAACATAAAGGGACACTGAAGTGTCATCTCCCCATACATATATGTGCATGTACGGTATGAAGAAAAATATTTTTCATGGAGAACGTTTTTTTGGAAAATATTTTATAGGAAAATAAGTGGATTTCTACTTATTTTCTTGTGTCCGATAGACGATACGTAAGCAAAACTTATCATCCTAAAAGCATTTGTATATAGTCTAGAAAAATGCTATAGGATGTATAGTGGTGGGGATGAGGGCTGCGGGGGTGGGTGAAGATGATGTATGTTGGCGGGTGGGCCAGTGGGAGGACAAAATCATTAGAAAATATTTTCCAAAAAATTTGACCAACCGACATGGAAAAATCGGAAAATATCTTCACACCACACCCTTGATCACATGGATCGACCTTTGTTGACTTATTTGGAAGAACTAATAGTTGGTGATTAAATGCGGAACATTGTTTTCCGGGATGAAATAGTAGACAGCAAAACATACTTACGTATGTTGCATGAATCAAGGCACACATACATTGATGAAATTTGTTGTGCTACAACATCATTTCTCAAGTATTTTCCCAAGGACTCGTGTGATGAGCGTTAGAGTAGTGATAGTACTAAAAGTGGGTATAACCCTTATAAAAATTGTTTTTTGCCATTACGTTTATCTGGCCTAGATAATGGACATGCAGAAACATGCTCAAGTATAACCTGTATGCACTACCAGTAGTACTTTAATTGCACATTGATGGCATATTCCCTGTGCTTTCCCTATTGGACATCAGATGTGGTGGGAAGATCTATGAAGTAATGACAACTTTGCTAAATTTTGGGGTAATGACTCAAGAATTTGAAGAGAAAGCAGCTATGTTAGCTTCACTGTTTAAGAATTTGCTATCAACTAGCAGACGGTCTTTGCAGATAAGCCTTTCCTATTAGAGATCTTCTGTTGATATGCTACCCAAAGTGGTTGCCTGAGCTTGATATTGCAAAGGAGTTTTACACTTCAGAAATGAGCTTGAGAAAAATTTTACAAGTTCCATTTGATCCTGGTGAAAGTGGAACTACTATGGATCTACGGATTATCTTTACCGATACATAGTTTTGTGTATGAAGAGTAACAGACATCTCATAGCACTGTGGAGAGAGCTAGTATTATCAAGGACCTACAATAGACCTTTACTGAATCTTCAAATTGTTTCTTGCTCAGTAAATCAAAATATAGGAGTATGGACCACGTTTTAGGAAATTTTTTTGCTGCAACCCTAGATTTGAAAGGCAACTTAAGACGGCCTCATTTGGGAAGCTCACTCATTTGTGTTACTGTCATTGGCAGTAAGCAATTTTTTGTGTGTTCAATTTTACGATCCATCAACAAGTAAACAACCGTTAACGTCAAAGCTATACGTAAATTTGAGAACAAGGCAAATTTCAAGTGGGAAGTATTATCATCACCCAGTTCAAATTAAATAGTGTCACATGGGAGGCATGGGCAAGGGATTAGACCACGCCCCTCATATCTCTCTCCCCCCCCCCCGGGTTTCTCCCTCTCCTATCTATCTATCTTCATTTCCTCTTTTCTAATCATGCATTCTTCATCATCATAGATGAGTTAGCTTCTTAAACTCAAGTATGAGGTATCTTCATGGATTAAACTAATGTTGATGTTTGAGTGATATTTTCTTCTTTTTTTGATAATCGTGGTGCCCAGAACAGCTTTCACGCACCTCGACTAATTCCACAGAATACCTGACACCTCCACCAGCAACATGTAGCAACAAGTACCAAGTAATCTGTCAAGAATGGACCTTGGGCCTAACTCAACCTCAAAAGCTAGCTCAAGAGAGGAGGATTGCCCAAGTCCATATAAGCAAACCACTAGTTCATTCCCCACTCTAACACCCCCTCACGCCCAGGCCTAACTTGCACTGGCGCGTGGACCGGGAGCCCAAAACGGGAATGGACCTGGCTCTGAATGAACCTTGTCAAGAAATGGACCTTGGGCCTAACTCAACCTCAAAAGCTAGCTCAAGAGAAAAGGATTGCCCAAGTCCATATAAGCAAACCACTAGTTCATTCCCCAACCAATGTGGGACTTTTACCCACTCTAACACCCCCCCCACACCCAGGCCTAACTGGCGCGTGGACCGGGAGCCCAAAACGGGAATGGACCTGGCTCTGAATGAACCTGGCTTTGATACCATGTAAAGAATGGATCTTGGGCCTAACTCAACCTCAAAAGCTAGCTCAAGAGAGGAGGATTGTCCAAGTCCATATAAGCAAACCACTAGTCCATTCCCCAACCAATGTGGGACTTTTACCCACTCTAACATAATCTGTCCACCAAGGCTAGGACATATAGAAAGAAATCACCTAGTGTTTTGTCTCTGCTAGGATTCGAACTTCAGACCTCATCGACCTCATCGTTCTCAAACCACTTCATTGACTACTAAGTCACACCCTTCCATGCTTATTTTCAAGCATTCTTCGTCATATACTTCACGTTTTTGTAGCATCTTCCAGCTCCTAGCTGATCGTTGTAACTGGATTATCTTCTTACACGCAAGTAAGACGTATCTTCGTGAGTCAAATAATGCTAACATTTGAGTGATGTTCTTAGATTGTGTTTTTTTTTTAGTTCCATTTTTGGGCTTCCAATTATAGTTTCTTCTTTCTACTGAGCTTTAATTCGAGTTTATTAATCACCACTAAATGGAGTACCAAAATCGCTAATTCTGAATTATTGCTTTGCAATTAAATTCAAATAGAAATTTCCAAATATATTAACCAAACACCAGCAATTTATCATCTCCCACATAAAAAAAATAAAAGCAAAAAAAGCCTATAATTAACGTACCATATCTTTCTAATGTTTGTTCGTCGTTTAAGATTCGTCTTTAATAGATCAATCTTTGTTGTTCGGCAAGAATGTTTGTGTGTTGTACAAGAATAGACTTAAAAAATTCGACGGTAGAATCGAGGTTGACCTGAAGGGAGAATTTCGAGCCGCTTAAACATAGAATGTTGATTGTAACGCCAGAATCGGTACCGGCATCGGCGCCGGAGTTATTCGCCTAAGCAATAGCATCTCCGCCGCCCATACTTATACTTCTTTCTCCCCTCCTTTATGGAATATTTTTGGAAGGTGTAAATTTCAGGTGAATCGGAGAAAGCAAAATGTGAAGCAAAAAAAAGTCAAAGCCTTAGGGAAATTTTCACAAATAAGGAAATGTAATGTACCTTTTAATTAATTGATTGGTAAAGAAATGTAGGAATTTATAAAACTATAGAATAGAAGAGAAGAATATTGTAGGAGAAGAGAGAAGAAGAGATGAATTACAATGAATAGAACTCTTTTATTTATAGGGGAAGTTTGACTTGCCCCGAAGTTAAGGTTCCTAACTTTTCTCCAAAAGAGAGACATTCACTATAAATTAAAGAGATAAGACAGGAGTACCCCTCAAACTATAGCCTAAGTTGCTATGACACAACTAAACTCTACGGGGGTCCTATTACCCCCTAAATTCATTTTTTTGTATTTTTGTGCTCCTTCTGTGCTGACATGGTAGCCATGTCAAGACAAAAAGCACAAAAATACAGAAAAATTAAGTTTAGGAGGGTAATAGGACCCCCGTAGAGTTTAGGTGTGTCATAGAAACTTGGGCTATAGTTAGAGGGGGTACTTGTGCCTTATCTCTTAATTTGTAGTGAATGTCTATCTTTTGGAGAAAAGTAAGATAAAAGTAGGAACCCTAACTTCGGGACAAGTCAATTTTCCCCTATAAATAAAAGAGTTCTCTTCATTGTAATCCATCTCTCAAGAGACATAAGAAGTCTTCTCTCTTCTCCCTACAATATTCTTCTTTTCTATTTTATAGTTTTATAACAATACATTTTTGTTACCAATTAATTAATTAAAAAATACATTACATTTCTCTATTCGTAAAAATCGTGAAAATTTCCAAGTCTTCGACTTTTTTTTTTGCTTCACATTTTATCTCTAAATTAAATACAATTATAGCACTCATTTGCGTTACTGTGGAGAGAGCTAGTATCAAAGGACCTATAATGAACCTATACTGAAGCTTCAATTTGCGTGTTGCTCAGTAAATCGAAATACAGGAGTACGGAACATGTGTATAGCAAAACTTTTTATTAAAATTCTAGATTTGGAAGGCAACTTAAGACGACCTCGTTTGGGAAGCTCACTCATTTGGGTTACTATCACTGGCAATAGCAATTTTGTGGGTGTCCAATTAATAGCCATCGACAAGTAAAGAACAAGCTATACGTGACTTTGAGGACAAGGCCAATTTCAAGTGGGAAGTATTATCATCACCCATATCAAATTAAATAGGGTCACACGGGAGGCATAGGGGCAAGGGATTAGACCACGCCCCTCATAACACAGTGAAATTATTGTGAAAAGACATGAAATATTATGAAAATTTCGTCTCTCTCTCCCCCTATCTTTCTCTCTCTATCTATCTCTCTTAATTTCCTCTTCTCTATTCAATCATTCTTCGGCACCATAGTTTAGTTAGCATTTTGCACTCGAGTATAAGGTATCTTCATGGATTAAATTAACATTGATGTTCGAGTCTCTACTGAAGGAATTTGAACCTGAGACAACCTCATTGACCATTAGGCACACCCTTAGGTGCTTACTCTCAAGTAGGGGTGGGCATATTTTGGTTTAAACCGAAAAAACCGAAAAACCAAACCGAAATGTAATTTTGGTTTCGGTTTTTCGGATCAGATTCTGTTTGTAATTTTAAAATTTCGATTTTTCGGTTCGGTTTTCGGTTTTTAAAAAAAAAATCGGTTAAACCGAAAAACCAAAATTTTATAAATAAATAAATAATATATATATTCTATTATATATATATATATATATATTTAGTAATTCACATTCACAATTAACATTTAACAGCAAATTCGCATACGCCGCAGGCTGTTTATGGATTGTTTTAGTGACTCAAATATTTTATGGACTATTTTGGTGACTTTGGATTGTTTTATGGACTATTTATGCAGAAAGTATGTTGTTTCATGGACTATTTTTATGAGTTTTGTGTTGTTTTGTAGACTATTTATGCAAGGTTATATTATATGTAATGATTAATGACGTTATGTATTATGTTAAGCTTATGATTATTTCATTTCGTTTCATCCATGTTGAGTTATTTATAGTTATTTATATTTGGGAATGAAAAATAGGTTTGAAAAAAATAATTTGTCTAAAGAAAATCATCAATTTTAAATGCTCAGTTATGAAAAAGAGAGGCTAACTACTTAAATATTTCAAACCGAAATAAAAATCTGAAATAACCGAACCGAATTTATAAAAACCGAATCGAATTTAAACAATCAGACCGAACCGACCGAACGCCCACCCCTACTCTCAAGAGTTCTTAATCTTCTTCTTCGTGTTATCCTAGGATTTGTCCGGCTCTTGGCTGATCTTCATAGCTGAGTTTTCTTCTTACCCACGAAAGTACAACGTATCTTCCTAGGTCAAATTAATGCTGATGTTTGAATATTGTTCTTAGATTGTCGCTTCTTAGTTCTATTGTTTGCACTATGTTCTTTTTATTTACTATCTACTATTTCTTAAACTTCTATTTCTTCTTTTTCTGGACTGCTTTAGACTATTTTACCCTGGAGCCGAGGGTCTATATGAAACAACCTATCTACCTCTAAAGTAGGAGTAAGGTTTACGTACACTCTATCCTCCCCAAACCCCAGTTTGTGCGACGACTATACTAAGTATATTATTGTTGTTGCCTTTATAGTTTCTTCTTTCTATTAAGCTATAATTCGAGTTTACCAATCAGTACTAAATGAGTTACTTAATCGCTAATTCTATCATCTCAATATAAATTCCGAATTATTACTGTACAATTAAATTCAAATAAAATTTCCAAATACATTAACCAAACACCAGCAATTTATCATCTCCACCATCAAAAGAGTAAAGCATCTAGTAACCCCCGAACTATGACCAAATTTTCTACGACACACTCCAGTTTCACAAGGGTCCTATTAACCCCTGAACTCAGTTGTAGTGTATTTTTGTCACCCTTTTTAGCTGATGTAGCACCTTTTTAGATGACGTAGCACCTTTGACATGAACCCCATTTTTATGTAATAAAGATGTTATGTCAGCACAAAAAGATGACAAAAATATGCTAAAATCGAGTTCAGGGGTAATAGGATCCATGCGAAGTTGGAGTGTGGCGTAGCAAGTTCGAGGGGTACTGGATGCTTATCTCCCATCAAAATAAATAAATCATCCCAGCTGTCCATCTGTCCTAGCCTTGATGGACAGAGTTACCATTACCTGGATTTTGTCGAGGTGCGCAAAAGCTGGCTCGGACCCCACGGTAATCCCCAAAAAAAACTATAATTAAAGTAGCCTAGTTTTCTAAAGTTTGTTCGTCTTTAAAGATCCTCCTTTATGGATCAATCACTGTTGTTCAACAGGAACATTTGCTTGCTGTGCAAGAATAGACATAAACGATCCGACTAAACTAGGTATGTTCTTGTTGTTGCCACTATAGTTTCTTCTTTCTACTGAGCTGTGCGAAGGAAACTAATCACTTCTAAGCGGATTACTAAATCCCCAATTCTATCATCTCAATATATATTCCGAATTACTACTGCGCAATTAAATTCAAATAAAAGTTCCCTTTTTTTACATAACCGTGGTGTCTAGGCCAGTTTACGCGCACCTCGACTAATTACACAGAATAACTGTCACCTACCACCAGCATAAGCAACATTAAAAAATTCCAAATATATTAATCAAACACCAAGCAATTTACCATCTCTACCATTAATTAAAATTAAAATACCAAACAAATCTTCCCATAAAAAACTATAAATTGAGGTACCGTAGCTTTGTAACGTTTGATCGTCCTTTAAGATCCGTCCTTTATAGATCAATCTCTGTTGTTCAACAGGGACGTTTGCGTGTTCTACAAGTTTCGATTTAAACGATCCGACAGTAGAATCCAGATTGACTTGCAAAGAAAATTTCGAACCGCTAGAACATCGGATGTTGATATTAACACCGGCGCCGGAATCGGCGCCGGAGTTTTTCGCCGGAGTAATATCATCTCCGCCGCCCATACTCATATTAAGAAAAAAAAATGAGAGTTATTATCTGGGAAAATTAATTTGTAGTATAACAAAGACGTAAGGAATAGTAATTTATTTATTTTTCTATTTTGGGTTTAAGACTTTAGGAGGAAAATTGAGTCATTGATGATATCATATTATTCATTT
The DNA here is from genome assembly GCA_030864215.1 of Capsicum pubescens. Classification (NCBI taxonomy): domain Eukaryota; kingdom Viridiplantae; phylum Streptophyta; class Magnoliopsida; order Solanales; family Solanaceae; genus Capsicum; species Capsicum pubescens. The sequence continues at coordinate 247,998,329 of CM061541.1, read as the reverse complement.
ACTACTTGTTGTAGGGTATGAGAGGGGCCAAAAAAATATACAGTATTAAGTATTTTAGTAGGTGTTTGAGATATAGGGTGTGTTTGGTATGATGGAAAATGTTTTCCGATTTTTTCTTGTTTGATTGCAACAAAAGTTTAGGACAATATTTTTCAAGACAATTTATTTTCCACCATTTAATGAAAAATGACTTTCCTTATTGGCTAAGGGAAGTCATTTTCCAGAAAATGACAAATATGACTTATGACCTCACCTCCACCCCTCTTCCCACCCCAACAACACTTATATTCATATGATTCAAAAAATTTACATTACTCGAAAATATTTTTTAGTGTGTTTTGTTTCAATTTTTCACTGTTTGAAATAAAAAATAATGAAGCTCAATTTTTTTTCATTTTCAATTCGTTGAATATATTATTATTTTCATATGCATAGAGGAAGACTTACTTATGTTACTTTTGTTAATTGCATATTTCATTTTGTTATCGATGTAACCTGTTTCACGAGGTTGAATAAGTTTGTCGTTCTGTTATATTTCTATTAATTGTAGTATCTTAAGATTGTCCTAACAAAATGTTGAAAAGTGTCTCCTATATTTGTTAATTAATAGTTGCTTAAATTTGGTGATTGTAATATTTTAGTATTCGATATTGATATTATTTGTTATGCTTAAATTAGTTCTTATAAATTGTTGAGTTGCTAGAGACATTGATATACTAGTTAACAGATAGTAGTATTTTCTAAAAAATATTTTTTCACTCATCAATCGAACACTAGAAAATATTTTTCTAAAAAATATTTTCTACTCACCAACCAAACACCATAAAATATTTTTCGGGAAATATTTTTCAATCACCAACCAAACATGAGAAAATAAGTAGAAAACCAACTATTTTTCAGGAAAACATTTTCCAAGAAAACATTTTTCATGGAAAATATTTTTTAATTTTCTCATGTTTGGTTGGCTTAACGGTTTTGGAAAATGTTTTTTCAAATCAACTTATTTTTCTCAAATCTAAGGAAAATGACTTCCCTTCAAAAAGTAAGGAAAATATTTTTCAAAACTCTCTTTCAATCTCACTCTTAAGATAAAATATTTATATAACTCTCAAAATCACGCATCCCTACTCTGACCCCCAATCCCCTACCCCACCCCACCCCCTATCACCCGATCAAAAGAAAATATTTTAAATTTTTTTCTTACTTCATCCCACTACCCAAAACCTTACTCCCCCTCTTCCTCACCCCTTCCAAAAAAAATATTAATTTTTTTTTAAATCAAACTTTTTCCTACCCCCTACCCGACACCCCACCCTACCAACCCCCTCCCCTTAAAAAAATTAAATTTTTAAAATTTATTTTTTGAAAAAATTTAAATTTTTTCTAACCCCACCCTCTCTCCCCTACCTCGACCCCCACCCCCTACCCCCTCCTATTAAAAAAAGCTACTATTTCAAATTTTTTCTTACATCATCCCCTAACCCGAAACTCAAACCCCTACTCCAAAAGAAAAAAAAAAATCAAACTTTTTCCTTTCCCTCTGTTATCCGACCCCCTACCAACCTCCACCCCCTCCCCCTCCAAAAAAAAATAGTTTTTTCTTACCCTGCCCGACACCCACCCTCTACTAGACCCCCAGCCTCCCCGAAAAAAATAATTTATTTAAAAAAAGGAAAAAAAAAATCTTACTCCACCCTTACTATCTATTTTGACAACCTCAGCCCCCACCTACCAACCCCCCTCCCCCCCAAAAAATAATTTTTAAATTTATTTTAAATAAAAATAATTTTTAAATTTATTTTAAAATAAAAATAATTTTTTTTTGTTATCCCACCCTTCTTATCCTATTTGTTCTCATTGTTTTTGTTAAACATATACAAATACTTTTAGAAAATATATATACTTACCCAATTTGCATAACGAACACAAGACTATGCATAATAAACAACTTATTTTTCTAGAAAACGTTTTCTCTTCTTCATATCGAACACACCCTAAAAAAAAAAAAATCATGATCGAAAATAATTTTCTAAAACATATTTTTACGATTTAGCTAAACATTAAAATGTATTTTCTGAAAAATCTTTTCCATTCATCAACCAAACACTAGAAAATATTTTCCAGAAAATATTTCCATCCATCACTCAAACATAAGAAAACAAGTAAGAAACCAACTTATTTTCCTTCATACCAAACACACCCATAAAGAATAGGCCTAAGTCATCGACAGACCCTTAAACTTATTTCGAAAATTCACTTAGACCCTGCAACTAAGACCTGTACCTATTAGATCCCTACCCCCCCCCCCCCCCGAATTTTGAATCAATTGGGCATTTTTTCCCCAATCAACTAAAAGTGTGTATTGCACACACGCAATGATGTAGCAAAAAAGGCTAATTGGAAGATGACATGTGGCATTGTGGGTCCAATAATTATTAAAAATTAATTATAAAATTATTTAAAAAAAAACAAATTATTAAAAAGAAATTATAAAAAATAAATTATTAAAAAATATTTATAAAATTATTTTAAAAATAAAAATAAAATTATAAAAATTTTAAAAAATGGCATTGAGGATACAAATTATTAAAAAATAATTATAAAATTATTTTTAAAAAAATAAAAAAAATGATTATTAAAAAGAAATTATAATTTTTTTAGAAAAATGAAAATAAAAAATAGCATTGAGGATCCCAATTATTAAAAACTAATTATAAAATTATTTAAAAAATAAAAATAAAAAATGATTATTAAAAAGAAATTATAAAATTTTAAAAGAATGAAAATAAAAAATGACATTGAGGATCCAAATTATAAAAAAATAATTATAAAATTATTTAAAAAAAATAAAAATAAAAAAATAATTATTAAAAAGAAATTAAAAAAAAAAAAAAAAAAAAAAACTCTCCCACCTTCCCCTAGCCCCCCAGCATTCATCTTTTTCCCCACCCCCCACCCCCCACCCCCCACGTTCCTCTTCTCCTTCATTAAAGTGAACCTTCCTTCTCTGTGAACCTCAAAAACATACACACACACAAAAAAAATTGTTTAAATCTACTTCAAGAATTCAAAAGGGGTCTGGAAAAAAGTCATCTTTATTGAATTTTTTCATAAAATGGTGATACTAATGGAGAAAAAAGTGATCTTTCTTGTGGAGGAAAAAAAAGAAATGGTGATAAAAGTGATCTTTCTTGTGGAGGAAAAAGTGATCTTTATTGAAATTTGTTGTAATTTTTCAAGAAATGGTGATATTAGTGGAGAAAAAAAAGTGAATTTTGTTGGAAATTTTCAAGAAATGGAAATAATTATGGCGGATTAAGAAGAATTTGTTCATGTGAAGATGTGGGGGTGGGGTGACGATGAAGACGCGGGGTGGGGTTGAAACGATGAAGACGCGAGGTAGGGTGGGGTTGATGATGTAGGGGGTGGGGTGGGGGTGGGGGGTTGTGAAGAAGATGACATAGGGGGTGGGGTGCTTTTTCTAGAAAAGAATTAAGAAATTATAATAATTAAAAATTATATTAATAAAGGAATTTAAATATAATTTTTTTAATTAATATTTTTTGGGGCCCTCAGTGCCACTTGGCACATTTCTATTCGTAATTTAGTAAAAAAAAAAAAATATACCTCCCGCGCCTCCCGCAAGTGCATTGCACGCGGTGTGCCATGTAGGCAAAAAATGCCCAATTAGTTCAAAATTTGGGGGAGTTAGGGACCTGATAGGTACAAGCCTGAGTTAAGGGGTCTAAGTGAATTTTCGAAACAAGTTTGAGGGTCTGCCGACGACTTCGGCCTAAAGAATATTATATGAAACTTGAAGAGAATAATTTTTGTTTCGAAGTTGAAAATGGTATTTAAAAATTGGAGTTTTTTTTAGACGTAAATATAAATTAAAGTTGTTTAAAAAAACTTTATGTTTTTTCTTCAATAATTTTTTATGATTGATTTAAGGTGAAAATTGACACGATAGTTTTTTGGAGTTAATAGATTGAAAATTCGCGATCCAACTTCAAGTTCAATTTCGAAATGTATGTAAAAATGTTATGTTCAAACTGTTTTCTGAATAAGAATTTCGAGAAAAAATGAAAATTATTCATTTTCAAAAGGATAGTTAAATTTATCTCTTATTAACTATAATACATGTGAGGATTTTATGATTTGAGTTGATTTTTCCGACATACAAAAGGTATCGTCTTATGTGTTGATGAATTCGTAAAAGTGAATGTAGATCGTCCAAATTACATTAAAAAATAATGAAATGTACAAAATTACTATTCGTTAATTACATGAGATTCTAAAAGGCTTATTTTCACTTAATCAGGACTTCGTCAGAACTGCATTAAAAAAAATTTAATGAAATGTACAAAATTACTATAAGTTAATTACATGAGATTCTAGAAAGCTTATCTGGACTTAATCCTAAGTTCATCCTTTCCACGTCTTTTCAACCATTTTTCAAGATCTTTTCAGTTTAAGAAGAAGACAAAGATCCGTTAAAAATGATATGTGATAAGAGCAATCTAATTGTCTCTTGTGATAGGATCTTGATTCATTACACGTGTATCAAATTCATCTATATATTTATAACGGTAAGATATTTGTCAAAATTTTGAAACAAACAAATTTAGTTTAACAAAAACGTAAGCAATAATTATTTGTGTAGTTTATAGTTAAGACTGGTGAAAATTTGACTGATATGAAAGTTCTTGACTTGGCAACACTCAACCTGATATAACATAGATGGTTTAACCACCACTCTGTAGAACACGCCTTAAAGTTTATGAGGTACCCTCTTATTACATAAGACTTAGGATGTGAGCATCCATTTCATCCACCCTACACCAAAACGATGAGTGACATACTCGTCAATCTCCTTATATTTCTCTGGTTAATAGATTCATCTCTATATTTTCCTGAATAATAGACACTACCTCTCTTTTGGATGACCTGTGTATCAAGCATCACTTCCATGTAAGCCTCATGGTTCACCTCACTAAACTTGTGCTCCGAATATTCAGTCTTGGTCCTACTCAACCTAAACCCTTTAGCCCCAGGGTCTGGATCCAAAACCTTCAAGTTAGCATTAACTCCTTCATGAGTCTCATTAAACAAAATTGTGTTATTCATCAATAACACGGTGATACAAGCATGAAGAGTACAGGATTTACAAGGTCTTGTAGAAGGTTCAAGCTTCGGATTGTCAAAGGATCAAGTCTCGAATTTGCAAGTGCTCGAAGACCTTTTGGAACTATTACAAAGCCTTGTCCAAGTGAAGAGAGGAGGAGGTTCCTTACACTCAAGAGACGCCTTTTACTAAGGGCATGATGGACTTTTTACACTCCAAAATAACACTCCATAGGAGCCCTTTTCTAAGCCCCTCATTAAGGGCATTTTTGTCATTTGGTTATAATAAGTATAAATAGACCCTTTAGCTTGTATTTTCCTTAGACTTTGATGAAATTATTGAGAGATACTCTTTAGTTGTAGTTTTCTTCCTCTCTTAGAGAGAGAATCTGAAATTAGGGTTTACACTAAGTGATGGATTTCACTTGTGTTGACAAATTGACAAGAAAGGTTGGTGCTTGGAGAAGGTGACTCCCTTTATGTCTACCTAAGAGAGTGGTTTGAACTTTCATTTATGAGGTGTGATTGGAGATTTGATACATCTCCTTTTGTTAATCATCTAGTGGAAGTAAGGGTCACTCTACTATCTTTACATTTATGCAATTTTTCTTCTTCATCTCCCTTCTAAGTGTTGTTTTCTCTTTGTGTGTTTGCTGATTTTTGCATATCTAGTGTCAATTTCATGTTTTAGCCTTTCTCTAGGCTATCATTTGGTATCAGAGCCTTGTTTAGGGTTGTTCCTACAATCTTAAGTCTTGGATCTAAGAAAATCTCAACAAAAAAGAGTGTAGAAAATCGAAAATCGAACAAAAAAATTGTAAACCCGTTTTTGTGTTTGGGCAGATATTTAAATCTTAGATCTACATGTTTTTGTGTTGTTTTGTTGGTTTCAAGTGCTAGATTATTGTTCCTTAGCACCTAGGGAGTCTATGTCTACGTCTGGAACAAGATTTGGTTATTTTTGAGCTAGATCCACCATTGTTATGCCTTGTTTGAAACTTTTTGAGGTGGGATCTCGTGGTGTATATCATTTTGTGGCGTGTTTGTGGCTGATTTTGTGTTATTTGAGCTTGCCTTGACCCAAGGAACCTAGATCCAAAAGAAAAATTGAAGTTAGAGTTCATTTGCCTTGTGGTCAAACTTCGGTCAACTCTTGAATATTCATATTGTTCTTCACCATCTTCATAGCTTGTTGAAGAAGAATATTCAAAAGGGGTGTTAGATCCACAAAAAGAAAGAAAGAGAGTGAAAAAGTTGTTTGTACAAAAGAATATTCCAAGAATATTCAAGTCATCCAAAAGAAGAAGAGACAAAGGGAATATTCAAAGTACAATTGAAAGTACAAGTGGGGGACCATTGATTTCAAATCCATTTGAACTTACAAAAAAGGCTCCAATCCTCCATTTTCCCCCAAATTTCGTTCAAACACTCTCTTTAGTAGATACTTGGTCGAAACTACAAGAATTTGGAAGTTAAATTTTTTGAAAAAAGTGATGCCCAATCACAAACTGCCATATCATCACTTTTGTGAACAACCAAATTGAGTTCTAAATTAGATTTCCTAGTTTCTAATTGTTGTTTCTAGTTTCAATTTTATTGTTCTTTCACTAGTTAGCAAACCAGTAAGTACCTACTAGTTTGGTAATTAGATTGGAGTCCGATTATTTTGTGTCTTCAATTTTTGTGTGTTTTTCTCATTTTTAATTCGTAGTAATTTGTTGGTTCAAGTCCGTGCATCATTTTATTTGAGTCATATCAAACAAAAATTGATTCTGTAACAAAGCATATTCACCACTCATTCACTTGCCAAGTATTACCAAGTTTTCAACACTTGTGAAACCAAGTGTGAGGTAAGATCCGAGTGTGAGTGTGGTGAGGCCTTTTTGAACTAACTTGTTTGCTCATTTTGTAGGTTGTTTTGCTTGCTGTTTTTTGCTCTTTTTAGGTACATTTGACATAAAAACCGAAGGTACTACTTCCCAACTCTTGGAAAATGATGCTATTGGAGCCTTGATGGCTCAGCTTGATGCCTTGGGTCGAGACTTTGCTCAAAGAATGGAAGATAGTCATGATGCCTTGAGAAGAGACATGAAGAGTGATATAGATGCTATGCGGACTGAAATTTCCACTTTTAGTGGAAAACTTGATCGTGTTGAAAGTAGGAGGAACTCACGACCTTCTACTCCTATTCCCTACCATGCATCCTCTAGTGTCCAAGCCAATAACTCTTCCATGACTTTAATACCCGAAACCCTCCACCAAATGCTTAACCCTCCAAGAGTTTCCCAAAACCAGCCACTAAACTAACCCCAAACTTCTCCTAATCGAACCCTACAAAGGTCATTACATCCCCAAATGAACCAAGTCCAAGAAGAGGGACTTGGAACCCAAACTCCACCCACAAATCTAAGCCAAATACTCCCACAAAATCCTACACTTCACAAAATCTAATGCCTATTCTCCACAAGTTAGAATCCGAAGAGAATGAGGTCAAGCCTCAAGATGGAGAGAAACTTATTGTTGAGATACAAGAAGAGTGTGAAGAAAGGAAGGAAAGGGAAAGGGAAACCATAGGTAGTGAAGTTGGAAGGGGAAAGAATGCTTGATTGTGGATCTTGTACACAAAAAATCCTTATTACTCACTAACCCAAATACTAGCATTTTGTCTAGTATTTTCTCTCCTCATGTGCAGGTTCAAGACCCTATAAGTCCCGAGGAGAAGCCCAAGGAAGTTCCCTTCAAGCCTTTGGTTGAAAGTCCCCATTTTGGGACAAGTGATGAAGGAGTGAGTCCAAAGGGAGAACTTGAAATATTCCCTTGTAATGTGGAGCATGAAGGCTTCCCTTACACAAAATCAAGTGAAGAACATACTTCCTATGATCTACAAGGTGACATTCCTACACTCTACACTTCCTTGAACTTAAAATATTGTGATGTGGCTAGTAGTGGCCAAAGTAGTGTAGTTTTGGATTTTCTTAGTAAAGAAGTGTGTGAATCTTCCTTTTACAATACTCTTGGTGTTGTTAGGTTGTATAAGGACCAAACTCTTGTTGTGAGTCCGCAAGCACTAGTTGATCCTTTAGATGACAAAATCAATTCTTTTCGTAAGAATAATTTGTGTCCATCTAGTGCTAGCACTCATGACTTGAATAAGGTTCCAATACCAAGTGACAAGAGTATTCACACACTAATTGACCCTTATGAAAACCAAGGTGAGTCTACGTTGGTATGTGAGTTGCCAACAACTAGTGAGGATATGAATGAAGATCAATTTACTCACGAATGTAGTCCACTACTTGAGTTTATGTATGATGTGATTGAGAAGTCTCAAGTTAGTGATGATGTTGATAGGGTTGATCATGATATTGGACATAGCTCTTTGAGCTTGTGTGATGCAAACCGTGCTACTAGTTTTGCTCATGGTGATCATGTGTTTGGAAATATTGTGAATGGCGGAATGAACCTTGTTGAGAGAAGCCTTTTAGGTCGTAGGTCTTTATCCTTGAATGTTAGTCTTCTCTTAAAGGAAAATGATGTGCGTGATTGTGGGAATAACATTCTAGGGAAAGAAAAGGTTAGCCTCTGCCTAGATCCTTGGCTACTTCTTCCATTTGATCATGGTGCCTTTCCTGGTGACTTGATTTTTATTTGTAACCCCTTTCCCAAAGGTGGTTTCATATTCTTGGACCCTAGGGAAAATTTGTCATTACCTCTTTGGGGTGTTACTTATACATGTGTATTCTTGTTTGACACACTTGTGCTTAAGTTGCTTGAGTCTCAACTTGTGGATGCCAAGTTTATGTTTCATTTGAAAGAAGGAAGTCATATGTGTTTAAATGATTTGATTCCATCCTTATGTGATAGAACTATTGAATCATTTGGCATTCTTATCGATGATAGCACCATGGATGATGCCTTCCTATACTACCTCTTTGCTTATGACGATATTCATGCTAGTCTTGGATTTATTTTATGTAGGGGCAGGACACTTGTTTATTGGCCAACTTGGAGTTACAATGCTAAATGGCTTTTGTGGGCCTTTGTAGTTGCCTCCCTCCTTGATATTTACCTTAGCCGTGTCCTTTGTGTTGCTTGTGGTAGGTGTTTCATGACTGTAACAAAGAATAGTTGGGTGTATTCCAAAAGTGTACCCCCTTGGCATAATTGTATTGTTGATCTTGATAAAGAATATGGTCCTTTGAACTTGTGTAATGAAAGCCCTTATGTTAATCTTGTTCATAATGACCTTGTGTTTGTCCTAGTGGTGGGTAATGCCTTGAATGATTGTGAACTTGGTAACCTAGTGAAAGGAATGGGTTATCTAGACTTAAACCTTTATCATTTGCTCCCATTTGACCCAGGAATACTCTTGAGATGTGAAGATTATAGTTGCTGGTCGTGCATGTCTTTCGTATACGTTATGCTAAGCTTTTTAAGTTAAAAACCAAGGATATGTGGATGTATGATAAGTTTGAGCAACCATGGGTGATTATATAAGTGTGGTACTAATGCTAACACTCCTACCAAGAGGATTTTGTGCTTGTTTTGCTCTCTCTTTGGTTTTGCAAGATCTGAATTTGAGGATAAATTCTTTCAAGGTGGAGAGGATGATACAAGCATAAAGAGTACAATGTTTATAAGGTCTTGTAGAAGGTTCAAGCTTCGGATTGTCAAAGGATCAAGTCTCGGATTTGCAAGTGCTTGAAGACCTTTTGGAACTATTACAAAGCCTTGTCCAAGTGAAGAAAGAAGGAGGTTCCTTACACTCAAGAGACTTCTTTTACTAAGGGCATGTAACACCCCATACTTAATTACGTGCATTAGCCATGGTTATATGTGTTGGAGTATAAGTATTGATCCTAAGGTATATATGAGTTTAAGTATGAGCATTGATTATTTTGAGATGGTTTCAAGTGTATAGTTTGATTATATGTGTATAGGAATCGACTGTATTTATATCGGAATTTGCCCGTCGATGTTTCCATACGAAGTTTATTGAATAAGCTTTCCAACGATATAAAGATTTCCAAAAACGGATAAGTTTCGGATATAATCGAGCACGTTCGAAACTATAAAACGGCGGCCGGGATAATTGTGAACAGTAAATGTGCAGGAAATTCAAACTACTGAGGCCTGCCAGTTTTCTGGGTCGACTTTGAACGATCGTAACTCTCTCAATATAATGAACTGGGAGAGCTGCGACCTATCAAAATAAAGATCTTTGAGTCTTCTTTCCAATTCAATTGGTTTCATCCAAATCCAACATCTGAGTAAGGAGTTATACTCGTTTTACTTCAGCCTCTCAAAACAGTTTTTTAGGGTCAACTTCAAACGATCATAACTCCTTGTAAAGGATGAACTGGGTGGCCTACTTTATATGAAATGAAAGCCCTTTTAATTATCTATCCAAAGATACCAATTTCACCCAAATCCGATATCGGAGCAAAGAGTTATGGCCGATTTACTTTAGCCTGTCAAAACAGTCCACCATGGACAGATTCGGATTTACTTAAATTTTTAAGGGCAATATGGTCATTTTCCATCATCTCTTGGACGAAAATTGGTCATTATATAGATATAATTGGTCTTATATCCATCAATTATCATCATATTATTGAGAATAAGGAAACCCTAGCCTAATTTCAACTCCAATTATCTTGTGATTCAACCGTGGAAAGTCCAAATTGATTCCGTAGTTGTGTTCATCATCTCGAGGGCTTCGAGAAGCATCCCTTATTTGTTCCAACAGGACTTCGAAATCAAAAGGGCCATTTTATGGTAAGAATGTAAATTATGTTGGTGTTATTTATATGAATATGTATATATATATATATATATATATATATATATATATGCATGTGAGCATAAGAAGTATGCTATTTGATTGTTGTTGAAAGATGATTGGGAAATGATGTTGGATTATGTTGAATTGTGAAGGGATGATGTGGTATTGAAATGATGATTATATATATATATATACACATAAACCTATTGTTCAAGTTAGTTTTGGGAATGTTTTGCAAATAGTGGTTGTATGGAATTATGGAAGAGAATTGTGGTGTTGGGTTGCTAATACTAGATGCCAAATATTTCATTGTAGATGAGTGATTTGTAAAGGCGGGAAGTTGTATTGAATTGGTATCCGAATCTACAACGAGGTATGTAAAGCATACTCTAACAATGTTCTTTGGCATGAAAACACCAATGTTCCATCAAGTAAGATTCCAAGGTTGTCCAAAAACATGTATTGTTCTACATTACCAACAAAGTTGTTTCCATTCTATAAAGTGTAAAAATGTTTCATTGATATACCAAAAGGCTCCTATTCCATTGTTGTGATATTGATGATTCTGAAACATATTGTTGATGTACCAATGAGTCTTTATAACATCGTTATTGTATAGAAGGTCTATTACTTGATTCCTATTGATGTATCATTGTTCCAAAGGCACTATATTGACATGAACACTAATGTAATAATCTCAAAAGCTTTTGAACTAAGTTGTTGGAAAGATCTCTTATGTGTGTTACTTGATATACGTGTGGGTGGTATCCCAGGGGCATAAGCCTAGCATGGGTCGATCCCTATTTATGTGTTTATGGGTGGTATCCCAGGGGCATAAGCCTAGCATGGGTCGATCCCAGTTGATATGTACTGGAGGCAGCCTAATGGTCACAGTACGGTATAATATTGATTATTGTTAGGTGGTTGGAGGTTCGGGAGGAGGAGGTAATGGCGAATGATAATTGTAAAGAATGAAATGAACGAATGTATACCGTTCCACAAATGTGTTCGAATTCACGAATCCAATTCAGATTAATGATAATGTACATGATCCTAAAAGTGTTTATGAAGTGTGGTTCACTTCTATTATGATTTATTCACTTGCGTCTGATTTTCCTGATCCCCTATATTACATATGATTATTTACAGCTTTACATACTCAGTACATATTTCGTACTGACGTCCCTCACGGGGGACCTGCATTTCATGCTGCAGGCACAGGTGCTTCAGGTCATTCGCAGCATAGATAGGAGCCAGATCATACAGCTATTGTTGGTGAACTCCAGTTTGCTTCAGAGCTTTCCGAGTCGGTTCCTTATGTTTTGTTATTGTACAGGAGTCATGTGTGGGCGGGGGTTTGTCCCGACCCTAGTTATGCCATGTATATCCTAGAGGCTTTGTAGACATAAGGAAGGGTCAAGTCATGGGAGTTTATATAGTGATGTTATATTTGTATATGTGGTGGCCCCGACGGCCAAGTATTATATTATATATATATATTTGTGCGTGTTGTGCTGATATAGGGAATTAGACCCTTCTGTATGTAACGAAGTGCTGCCCAAATTTTTGGTGAATGTAAGGGAAAGTACAGGTATTTGAACGGGTTCTCCCGGGCCTTCTCGGCTTCGGGTGCTAGTCCGGCCCGATGGGATTTTGGGGCGTGACAGGGCATGATGGACTTTTTACACTCCAAAATAACACTCCATAGGAGCCCCTTTCTAAGCCCCTCATTAAGGGCATTTTTGTCATTTGATTGTAATGAGTATAAATAGACCCTTTAGCTTGTATTTTCCTTAGACTTTGATGAAATTATTGAGAGATACTTTTTATTTGTAGTTTTCTTCCTCTCTCTAGAGAGAATATGAAATTAGGGTTTACACTGAGTGATGGATTTCACCTGTGTTGACAAATTGACAAGAAAGGTTGGTTCTTGGGGAAGGTGACTCCCTTTGTGTCTACCTAAGAGAGTGGTTTGAACTTTCATTTGTGAGGTGTGATTGGAGATTTGATGCATCTCCTTTTGTTAATCATATAGTGGAAGTAAGAGCCACTCTACTATCTTTACATTTATGCAATTTTTCTTCTTCATCTCCTTTCTAAGTGTTGTTTTCTCTTTGTGTGCTTTCTGGTTTTTGCATATCTAGTGTCAATTTCGTGTTTTAGCCTTTCTTTAGGCTATCACACGGACCATGCACCTGTAATGAGTTTAGATTTTTTTTATTAGACACCGCTCGGCAACCACACATCTATGGCTTCAACCCTTTTTTTCTTTTCATCCAACAGTTATTTTGCGTAAACTCACGAAAGAGATGATACAAACATATACAGGAAATAACTTTCCAATTTTGTATTAAACTCGTTCCACAAAGAAGCACACCCAATTCGCCTTACAAAAATTGGCCAATACAACTAATCTGCCTTGTGACTGCTTGTTTGTGCCTAAATAGAGGCCACAACCAAGTAACATGTCAGACACATCCTCCCATCCTAAACAGTCGACAACCCCAATTCCATAGACATTCAAATGCAAATACGAATTTCAAATTATAAGTTCATCCAATGCTGCTGACAGAGCCAACACGGTAATAATTGCCCTAACTGCGGACACGCGTGCAAAGTATACACATGTAACCTTCAAATTTGGCACCAAACGCGTTCCTTGGGCCCCAACTTGTTACTTGCTCTTGTGCCTGCCTTGTGTGTAGGTTCTACCACAAACAGTTTGCCATTGGTGTCTATTTTCTATAGTCGTTTGCCTTGCTCAATTTATAGTCCACAAACTTGACTTAGCCTCAATCATGTCATATCATAGCCTTGTTTTCCCTTAACTTGCTTGCCTTTGTCATGTCTTAGCCACGCCATGCAAGCCTAGTCAAGACATTGCCAAAGTCTTGCCATGCCCTGTCAACATGCCCATTCCAACAGATTAGCCTCAAGCGAACTTAACCTTAATCGAAATTATTAGATCGTAGCTAGGTTTATCATGTAAATCTCTAGCCATGCATGAGTCATTCGAACCATCAAATTGAGGGTCTGACAACACTTCACCTTGAATTTGCGACGATAATATATCCATCATGAAGACAAACAAAAATGGGCTAAAACTCGATCCTTGGCGCAACCAATTAACACGAAAAACGAAAAAAGTGTTTCAAGTTTCCTCCCACATTTGTTACTGGAGTCCTGACTTTATCGTAAATGTCCTTAATCAATCTAGTACGCCACAAGTACACCTCTAGCATCTAAGCACCTCCATTAAATCTCTTGGGGACTTTGTCGTAAGCTTTTTCTTTGATACCTAATTTGTTGATTTGGTTTAATTTTTTTGTTAAACTTTAATTAAACAAATTATGATTTATTTAATCAATTTGGTTTGAATTTATTTTTAACCAAACTATAAACCCATCTAATCGAGATATACTTTGTTGACAAAAGAAAGGAGATATATTTTAATAAATAGTTAGCATATTCCAAGTAATAAACGAACACAACGTTTTCCAAGTAATACACACATATTATACGGGTTCGTTTGGCAGTGAGATTTTTTTTCATATTTCTTTTATTTTATGCTAAATACAACTCCAAATTGATGTTTGCTACAACTTGAAGTTGTGTTCGGAAAAAGTGAAAAACAAGAAAAAATCATTTTTCACGTTTTTCATCTTGGTTCTTTCACAAAATTTCAAAAAACAACTCCAATTATATTCATGGTCAAACAAAAATCTAACTCTAACTCCAACTTCAAAAAAAAATCGTGAACTTCAACTTTAAAATTTTTAGTTTTCATGGCCAAATGTGAAGGCATTTTATCATGAATTTTTTTTACTTTTATTCTGAAACTCTAAAAGACACGTTTGACCATAAAATTTTAGAAAATTCTATTTTACTTTATTCACTTGTTCCAGAAATTTTCAGAAATTCCAAAAACAACAAAAAAGGGTTTTCACTTCAAATTACTTACAAAAATTTTAAAAAAATTCTAATTTATTTTATTATCGAACACAACCATAACTACAACTCCGATTTTCAATATCATTTTTCACTTTAAAACAAAACTTTTTTTTCCCTATTACTTAAAAAGTATGAAACTCAAAAAAATATAGGCATAATACATAAATATGTCATTTAACTTGATTTTAATTTATATTTATATCCTCCAACTTTGGGCGGAGTGTCAAAATGAACCTAAATTGAGTTGACCCATCTAACCCGCCCAAAACTTAATAGGTTGGGTTCAAGATAATTTACTATTGACTAAATCTCAACCCATTAAGTCCCAAATCATTTTCAAATAGGGTTCAAATGAGTCCAATCAATCTTTATTTCAACTCGTTTAGTAGAAAATTATTTTCTTAACAAAAATAGGGAAAAAAAATGACAATGTGTCATTCTACTTTCCAAATCACCCACCTCACCTCACTCCCACCTTAGCCCAATCTCACCACAAGTCAACCTACCCACCCCGACCCGCCTTCCTTAATTAAATTATTTTTATTTCTTAATTATTTTTTATAAATTTTCTTCTTACCCCCACCCACCTCATCCCCCTTCCCCCTTCCTACCCCCTCCCCCCTCCCCCCTTAATTTTTTTTTTAAATTTTTATTATCCTACGTTCAAAACCCTACCCTCCTTCCTTTCCCGCACCCCCTACCTCTCTCCCAAAATATGTTTTTTAAAAGTAAATAAATAAATTTCATTTTTCTTTTAAAAAAATATCTCCCCAACCTCCATCTGTCCCTACTCCCTGCACCCCCACACCCCTTTCCCTGTACGCCATAGTCCTTCTCCCCCAAAACATATATATTTTTTTAAAAAAATTATTTTTAAAATTTATTTATTCACTTTTAAAAAACTCTTACCTCAATCTCCATCCCTTTCCTATCCCCCACCCCACCCCCACCTCCACCCCGCTCGCTCCCAATTTTCTTCTTTAAGAAAAAAGTATTTATTTCTAAAAAAAAAAAATTTTTTTTACCTCAACCCCTATCCTAACCTCACCCCTCATACCCCCGGACCCCTTACCCCGTACTCCTCTCCAAAAAAATAATTTTTTTTTTTTTACAAAGTAAATATTTTAAAAAAGCATTCTTACCTTACCCTCACCATCTCTTCCTACCAACCCACCCAACTTTCCAACCTCATTCAAATTTATTTTCTTGAGTTTAAATATACAAGAGGGTAGAAAAAAATAAATAAATTTACAAGGAATAAATAACAATATATTAAAATTTATTAAATTAAGCGAGTCAAACTGAATGGGTCAAGATTCAGTTCAATTATTAATCCATTTTAACTTTTAAAGAAAATTTGAGCGGGTCATGACCCAATTCAATATCCAATATCCTCCATTTAATATCCTCAATCTCAACCCAACCCGCCCATTTGACATCTACATGCACAATTATGACACTTAACTTGGGTACAATTGAACAAATGGTTAGTTCTTATCCTACATGATGTCATATGAGTATTATGCCATATAGGATGCGCGCGTTTATTTATTCAAATTTATAATAAATTTAAGTAGCCGTTTGACCATGAAAATTATTTATATTTTTCCGAAAAATTATTTCACTTTAGTGAAAAAAGTGAAAACAAGATGCGTTTGACCATGAAAATTTCAAATACAATTCCGAAATTGTATTTGAAAAAGTAAATTTTTTACTTATCTCATAAAATTTTAAAAATAACTTTAATTTATATTTATAGCCAAATACAATTCCACCTCCAACTCCGGGAAATTTTGTTTTTTGATTGCCAAATGGGCCTCAAGTGTCTGCTTGTACCCAACAAGTTAAAAGGGCACTATTATGTATTATGCCACCAATATATAAATTGTATTTTTGCCCTTCACTCTGTTTTTTCGTTTTCCTTTTTTTTCTCAAATGGCCAGTTACCCCTGTTTTCACCAGTTGCTACTTCTGTATAAACAGTAATAAAGTTGTCGTTCTCTCAATTTTCATGGCCGCTATATCAAACTTCACAAGAGAAAATGCCTTACTCTCCCGCCTCAAAGCCTTTATATCCTTGCAGGTACACTCGTTCTACCACGTACTGTTTATTTTTTTCTTTGAGGCATTTTGTCGAACAGTTTGTATACATTTGCTGAATGTGTTGTTGTTTCAGAGATTTAAACATTCATTTGCTGAACAAGAACGTCAGCGTCAAGTTTCGAATGATAAGGATACTGGTTGCTCCGTGAATGAAGCAGGTAAATTTAAGTACATTTTGAAGGGTCAAAAATACAACTAAAGTATCTGTTTTTTCGAGTTTCATACTTGAACTATCGGTTTTCTATTGAACTATTATCAACTATTATTTAAGCTAAGTATATTTTGAAGGGTGGTGTGGCTTTGGTGGAGGACAAGTTGCGTGAAGTGAGGTTGAGATGGTTTGGACATGTGATGAGGAGGGGCATTGATGCCCTAGTTCGTAGGTGTGAGAGGTTGGCTTTGTATGATTTCAGGCGGGACAGAGTTAGTCCGAAGAAATACTGGAGTGATATGGATCAACTACAGCTTATTTAGGACATGTCCCTATACAGGAAGTTGTGGAGGACGCGAATTAGGTTAGAAGGCTAATGCGGGTGGGTGAGGCATAGCTAGTAGATAGGAGTACTTTGGTGCAACCGTGCTAGTAGTCATAGGAGGGTTGGGGTGAGGTGGATGCTCCCGTGATAGTGTAGAGTACTACTTTGGGGGTGTTTTATTTCTGTTATTTCATCTTGTTTCATATTTTATTACGACTTTGTTTATTGTCTTTTGTCCTGAGCCGTGGGTCTATCGGAAACAACCTCTCTCCTTCTTCGGAGGTAGTGGTATGGACTACGTACATTTTACCCTCCCCAAACCCCACTATGTGGGAATACACTGGGTATGTTGTTGTATATTTTGAAGGGCCAAAAATACAACTAAAGTATATTTTTTTTTGAGTTTCACACCTGAACTATCGGTTTTCTATTGAACTATTATCAACTATTATTTAAGCTTAGTACATTATTATGGGCCAAAAATACAACTAAAGTATCTGTTTTTTCGAGTTTCATACCTGAACTATCGGTTTTCTATTGAACTATTATTTAAGCTTAGTACATTATGAAGGGCCAAAATACAACTAAAGTATCCGTTTTTTCGAGTTTCATACCTGGACTATCGGTTTTCTATTGAACTATTATCAACTGTTATTTAAGCTTAGTACATTTTGAAGGGCCAAAAATAAAACTAAAGTATCCGTTTGTTCGAGTTTCATACCTGGACTATCGGTTTTCTATTGAACTATTATCAACTGTTATTTAAGCTTAGTACATTTTGAAGGGCTAAAAATACAACTAAAGTATCCGTTTTTTCGAGTTTCATGCCTGAACTATCGATTTTCTATTGAACTATTATCAACTATTATTTAAGCTTAGTACATTTTGAAGTGCCAAAAATACAACTTAAGTATCTGTTTTTTCGAGTTTCATACCTGAACTATCGGTTTTCTATTGAACTATTATCAACTACATTATTTAAGCTTAGTACATTTTGAAGGGCCAAAAACACAACTAAAGTATCCGTTTTTTCGAGTTTCATACATGAATTATCGATTTTCTATTGAACTATTCTCAACTATTTATCGAAACACACTTAAACTATTACTTGTTCACACTTAAACTATTAATTGTTCACTTTTTCTGACATCGAATGTCACCATTTTTCAGGTAGGAAAAGTTCATGATTTATTTTTTGAGTTCCATACCTGAACAATCATGTGTGTGTGAATTTCCTAGCTGAATTATCCAACTATCTATCAAAACACACCTCACAACTATCGGTTTTCTATTGAAGTATTATCAACTATTGTTTAAGCTTAGTACATATTGAAGGGCCAAAAATACTACTAAAGTATCCGTTTTTTCGAGTTTCATACATGAACTATCGGTTTTCTGTTGAACTATTATCAACTATTATTTAAGCTTAGTACATTTTGAAGGCTCAAAAATACAACTAAAGTATTCGTTTTTTCGAGTTTCATACCTGAACTATCGGTTTTCTATTGAACTATTATCAACTATTATTTAAGCTTAGTGTATATTGAAGGGCCAAAAATACTACTAAAGTATCCATTTTTTCGAGTTTCATACCTGAACTATCGGTTTTCTATTGAACTATTATTTAGGCTTAGTACATTTTGAATGGCCAAAAATACTACTAAAGTATCCGTTTTTTCGAGTTTCACACCTGTACTATCGGTTTTCTATTGAACTATTATCAACTATTATTTAAGCTTAGTACATATTGAAGGGCCAAAAATACTACTAAAGTATCCGTTTTTTCGAGTTTCGTACCTGAACTATCGGTTTTCTATTGAACTATTATTTAGGCTTAGTACATTTTGAAGGGCCAAAAATACAACTAAAGCATCTGTTTTTTCGAGTTTCATATTTGAACTTATCGGTTTTCTATTGAACTATTATCAACTATTATTTAAGCTTAGTACATTAGGAAGGGCCAAAATACAACTAAAGTATCCATTTTTTCGAGTTTCATACTCGAACTATCAGTTTTCTATTGAACTATTATCAACTGCTCCCTCCGTCCCATTTTATGTGTCATCATTTCCTTTTTAGTCCGTCCCAAAATGAATGTCATGTTTCCTTATTTGGTAAATATTTAAAAACACAATTACACTTTTACCCTTATTGGGCCCGCTTAATTAAAAAAAAAAATAATAGCACATTTTTTGATAAAGGACAATTTGGTAAATATTATCAAGTCTTCCCTTATTTCTTAAACTCCGTGCCCGGTCAAATGGCGACACATAAAATGGGACAGAGGGATTATTATTTAAGCTTAGTACATTATGAAGGGCCAAAATACAACTAAAGTATTTGTTTTTTCGAGTTTCATACCCGAACTATCGGTTTTCTATTGAACTATTATCAACTATTATTTATGCTTAGTACATTTTGAAGGGTCAGAAATACAACTTAAGTATCCGTTTTTTCGAGTTTCATACTTGAACTGTCAGTTTTCTATTGAACTATTATAAACTATTATTTAAGTTTTGTACATTATGAAGGGCCAAAAATACAACTAAAGTATCTGTTTTTTCGAGTTTCATACCTGAACTATTGGTTTTCTATTGAATTATTATCAACTATTATTTAAGCTTAGTACATTTTGAAGGGTCAGAAATACAACTAATGTATCCGTTTTTTCGAGTTTCGCACTTGAACTATCGGTTTTCTATTGAACTATTATCAACTACTCCAAGCTTAGTACATTTTGAAGGGCCAAAAATACAACTAAAGTATCTTGTTCTGTTGTAACTCTGCGTATCTGATTGATAAAGAGTGTAATCTTGGATAAAGAAGGATGGACGGTTGCAGTAGGTTGATAGGTAGGGTAAAAGATTAGTACTGAAAAACCTGAATAGAGCAGAATGTGTATGAAGGATTTATCCACTTAATTTGGGATCAAGCATAGCGATTGTTGAGTGTGTATTTTTTCTCTGTCAGTTCATTTTTTTTTTGCTTAAATTGCATTGGTCTGCTGAAAAAACTATTGACCACCACCAACAACGTGCCCACTCTGATCCCACAAGTGGGGGTCTGGGGAGGGTAAGATGGACGCAGACCTTACCCCTACCCTTCTTGCGGGGTAGAGATGTTGTTTCCGATAGACCCTCGGTTCAAAAGAGAGCAAATTATTGACCAAAGAGGAAAAAAAAAGACTGGCTTTCTATTCTGCTAGTCTGTTCTCATCGGGTAGGATAGATGGTTCTGCAAACATTGGGTAGGAGATATAGTGCTGCAAATTTGTGATTGGATGAGAAATGGTATTTGTGGAGTAGGAGTTGAATTATGATATGTGATTATGATTCAGGTCAAATTGACTTCTCAAAATGGAGGAAGCTGGACTCAAGGAACTTTGGGATTAGTAGATCAATGATACCACCATCATCCTGGATTGTTCTGAAGATTCTGCATAATGAAGGTGATACTTTTTGTTGTGTTCGATCATTTCTTTTCATGCTTCTGGTCTGGCCAGAATCACGGGACCTCAAACTTATCAATTTACTTTCAAATGTTGAAACTGTATTTTGTTTTGAATTGCACCTGTCACGAGTCAAAAAAAAAAAAAAAGGAAAGAAAGCAAGACAGAATAAAAAGGTGACTGCCTCTCCAAATAACAAGTGCATTTGATTGGTAACATTGGATCTTTGTTGTGGTACTCAAAGTTGATCAATAAAATCAAAGTTGGTTAAATTGGAAAGAAGCCAACTTAGGCCATGTTTGCAACAATACTTGTTTGTAGAAAAATAGTTTAGTTGTGAAAACAACAACAACAACAACATACCCAGTATATTCCCTCAAAGTGGGGTCTGGGCAGTCCATACCACTACATCAGTTGTGAAACAATATTGATTTTTGGAGAACCAGGCTGAAATTTTTGAAGATAGAAACCAATAGTTTGGTTGTTTTTTATTTTGGACCAATAACCAAAATAGACTTTCACGGTTAAGGTATGGGTTGTATCTTAAGGTCCCAAGAAGTGTACTGTGATAGTCTATGGCAGGAACAGACAAGAATGGATATAATGGATCACTTTGTATTAATCCTTTCTTAGCAGGAAAAAGGGGTGGTAGATCTTCCATTGATTAAAATAGAATATGATAAGGTACTCACACTCACACATACCATCATCCACTTTACAGACATATCAGGGAAGTTCATTATGATCAACTCTTGCTCCAGAGAAATACCATTCGGCCGAATCGTGGACTTTTTGCATAATCATGCACCTGGGTGAAATTCCTTCCTGCCATATCCTTTTATCAGTTCACGGCTTCATGACTTCATCATGACTGGAGATTATATTATCTGAGATTATCCTACCATGTATAAAAGCAGCCTGGCAACTATCTATCAAGTAGTCCATAATCTCTTGCAATCTAGAAGTAAGAAATACAACAACAACGACAAGAAACCCAATATATTCCCACAAAGTGGGATCTGGGGAGGGTAAGTGTACGCACTCCATAGCACTACTTCAGAGGTGAGATAGAGGGATAGTCCAGAAAAAAAATAGTAAAGGAACTCGAAAGATGTATTACCACAACAGATAATAACATAAACAAGACTAACACCAAGTAATATGACAAATGATAACACACTTCATGACAAGACTAGCACTATGACAACTTGCACAAATACCATAACAAAGTCCTCCTACCTAACTACCAAGGACACACTCCTCCCTACCATCCTTCTACCCTAATTCGCATCCTCCAAACCTTTCTATCTAGTGTTCTGTTCTCGGTAAGCTGAAGCTACTCCAGATTATGTCTATTCATCTCCCACCAATATTTCTTCGGTCTACCTCTACATTGCCTGAATCCATTCCTAGCCAACTGCTTACACCTCTGCACTGGGGCATCCGTGTTCCTTCTCATCTCATGCTCGAACCATCTCAATCATGCTTCCCAAATCTTGACTTCTACCGAAGCCGCTCCCATCTTATTATGAATACTTATTTCTAATTGTCACCTTGCTGAACTTGCACTCCAAAAATTCTGTCTTGGACCTACTCAACCCTAACCCTTTAGACTCTAGGGTTTACCTCCACGCCTCTAACTTAGTTAACTCCTCTACGAATCTCGTCAATTAGGACAACATCATCCGCAAGTAGCATACACCGTGGCACCTCACCTTGAATTTGCCATGTCAATACATTCATTACTAAGGCAAATAGAAACGGGCTAAGAGTCGAACTCTGGTGTAACCCATCAATACAAGAAAGTGCTCCGGATCCCCTCCCATAGTTCTAACACGAGTCTTAGCTCCGTCGTACATATCCTTAATCTCCCTTATGTATGCCACTAGTATACCTCTAGCCTCCAAGAACCTCTAGAGAACCTCCTAAGGGACTCTATCATAGGCCTTTTCTAGGCCGAGGAACACCACATACAAGTCATTCTTCCTCTCCCTATATGCTCCACCAACCTTCGAATGAGATGAATGGCTTCCGTAGTCGAGGATTCTCAGAAATAGACAAAGTCCTTAACCTTAACTCTATTGCCCTCTCCCAAACCTTCATAGTTTGGCTTAACAACTTAATACCCCTATAGTTGTTGCAATCCTGAATATACCCCTTGTTCTTATACAATGGAACCATCGTACTCCATCTCCAAGCTTCGGGCATCTTCCTGGACCAATAGGGAAATCCCAATTCATTGGGCCTTTCGATACAATCAAATAGAACAAATAGAAAGCCCTAAGGGAGAAATTAGCACTACTTGGGTGAAATAGTTATGCCTTGGAATGAAAGACAATTCCGAATCCACTTTGTATACGAACAAGGAAGATATAAGTAACGCAACTATGAATCTTTTGGAGAGTTCAATCCTGGCTCAGGATGAACGCTGGCGTCATGCTTAACACATGCAAGTCGGACGGGAAACATGGGAAACGGTGTTTCCATTGGCGGACGGGTGAGTAATGCGTAAGAACCTGCCCTTGGGAGGGGAACAACAGCTGGAGACGGCTGCTAATACCTCGTGGGCTGAGGAGCAAAAGGAGGAATCAGTCTGAGGAGAGACGCGAGGGGCTCGCGCCTGATTAGCTTTGTCGTGAAAATGATGTTAAACAACCTAGTCAACCACTCCATACCTGCCCCTCCCGAGCACTTCCCAAAATCCACGGGAATCTCGTCTGGTGCTGTTGCTCTACCCCTATGTACAAGACAACAACAGGAAATGGGTTTATATTCTTAGACAGAGTGTATTTTAACCTTGGGGATAAGTGTAATAGAAATGCAGTTAATTGAGATATATACCTCAGTTGTATCAAAAAACTGTACGACTGCACGTTTTATTTGTTCACCAACTTTAGTCCGGAACCACTTGACGAAGAAGATATTAAATCCATCACATTCTGGTGCTTTTGAATCTTCAATACCACATATAGCACTATATACCTCCTCTCTAGTTATAGGCTTTATCAATTGCAGCTGTTGACATCTGTTTAAATTGACATCCTCTTTCATTCCAGCAGGTATTTTAGGTGCATCTTCTCCTAACCCAGTGATTTCATCTTCTATGTGTCTATGACCCTTATCTGTATGTATCATTCTTCCGGTGGAATTTATTAAAAAATTAAGTTTGTTCTGAGCTATCTTGTTCTTCAAGTAAGCATGAAAGTAAGCTGTGTTTGAGTCGTACAATATTAGCCACTGGGTCCTAGACTTCTGATTGGTGATGCTTTCCGCAATCATATCCCATTTCTCCAATTGCATTTCCTATTCCTTCTTTTCGGTGATGTTTCCTGTTCTGACAATATAATTTAGGTGACTGTTTGCAGTCCAGTGATTTTTTAGCGTCTCTTTTTTCAAGATAAACAACCTCAGGTTGTGTCACCAGCTTTAATTTGAGTAGGTATTTTGAAAAACAAGAAAATATTTGGGTAAAATATTCTTAATGACTATGCCAGTCAATCATTCAGCCAAGGGTCTATTGGAAACAACCTCTCTACCTTTTCAAGGGAGAGGGTAAGGTCTGCGTACACTCTACTTGCCCCATACCCCATTTATGGGATTACACTGGGTTTGTTGTTGTTTGTTTGATTATGCCAGTCAAGAGATTCTTAATTAACATTTCATAACTAAGAATAATCAAGAATTAATATATATATGTGTATATATATTTTTGTGTAGCTCAGAAGTCCTCTTGTATGTCAATTTGAAACGAGAAGAAATAAGAGGTGATATTGTTTATGTTACACTGTACAAGAGGGGCTATTAGGAGTCTTTCTAAGATAAGTAAATAGTCTATTGCAAGTCTATGCTTGCAATAAGGGTAAGCACTAACAATTAAGTAGGAATATTCTAGAATGTTCTGAAAAAGTAAGAATATTCTAGAATAGTAGAATATTCTACGATTTCTTTTACGCCTGTTGTGCACTAGCATTGAAAACCTATGTTGCTCGGACTCGGCGGTTATGCCGTCGAACCCGTCCCGACGCGACACCGGTGCGGACGCCGGCACGGGATTCGTCTCGGATTCGGTCAAAAGAATCCGGAGACATTGACCAACATCAAGGAGAAAGTTGTCTCCGTTATCGAAAGGGAGAAACCGGCGAAGGGAGAAAATCGGCGACTGTGATTGTTGTCGCCGGCGAAAGGGTTGTCGCCGCCGGAATTTCGATGGGGAAGAAAGAAAACTCAGATCTGTGATTGTGGGTTGTTTCCGGCGAAAGGGTTATCGCCGGCGGAAGTGTTATCATTGCCGGAATTTCGATGAGAAGAAAGAGTAGAATTCTCAGATCTGGTGATGGTCGTCGGAATTTCGCCGGAATGCTCACTGTTGGTGGTTCTATTTTTTAATAATTATATTTAAAAATAAATAAATTATATTAAAACGGTAAACCTAATTTATGCAGATCTGGTGAGTGTTTGACTTTTCAAATACTACTCCTAATTAAAAAGAATTTATTTTTTTTCATAGAAAAAAATACTATTCCTAATTTAAAAAGTAACTAAAAGAAATTACCTTAAAAGTGAAAAAAGTAAAGAATATTTTTTTAGGAATAAAATTTCCTTGACACATAGGAAAAAGTAAATTTAAATAACTGTTTAAATATAGAATTATATTTATAATATTTAATTTTTTAGCCGAATCCCCGCACCCGTATTCATAATCGGATTCGCACTCCCGAATCTTAAAAATTAAATTTTGACGAATCCGACTCTCGAATCCGCACCCATCTTGGATACCTGCACCCGAGTCCATGCAACTTAGTTGAAAACACATGATCTGGGATCTTTTCTATTACCCCTGATGCATGTAATGGAAGGGAGTACTAGTGGTAGAGAGGTGTTGACCAATTAGTTGAATATCTTTCTTCATGGTCCTTGTGTTCAGGCATGTTGTGAATCTCGATAAATTCTTTGGATATAAAAACCTAAGTTTTCCACCCTTATCCTGTACCACTTCATTTGCAAGTCTGCCTTTTCTAAAGATCATACATATGCCTTTCTTTTGAACTGCTTTGACCAAAACTGCAATATACAGGGTTTGAAGCGTATCTGGTTGGTGGATGCGTCAGAGATCTAATTCTCAATAGAATACCAAAAGATTTTGATATAATCACAAATGCAAGACTTCGACAGGTTCTTGATGCATTCAGAATCATCACCTTGTTATGCGACAACTACATTAGGTTTCAGTTACTCATAGTTCAGCTCTAACATTTATGCTATTATACTTTTTTTTGCAGATAAAAAAACAATTTCATCATTGTGAAATAGTTGGACGAAGGTTTCCAATATGTAGAGTGCATGCCAAAGGTTCTGTTGTTGAGGTTGGTGCTACTACTTTTGGATACTAATTGCACTACCTCTCTATACTTCTATGGTTGGGTATGGGCACACACAGTTTCACATTGTACACGTTATACTGTACAGACAAATGTATATATTTTACTTAAAAATAAAATTTCAGCTAGGTGATGATTTTGAATGCGTCAAGTACATTCTCGGAAAAACATTTTGATTTGGTATCCAGACTGTAGGAAAATCTCCTTTTCTTTTAGTGGAGAGATAAATTAGAGATCAATCTCAAAAAAGAAGAAGATAAATTGGATATCTGTAACCCTTGTTACAATTGCAGCTATTGAAGCACTTCACTTCCAATTACTGCAGGTATCAAGTTTTGATACTGTGGCAAAACATTCTGAAAAGGAAGAGGAATGCTTTGTTCCTAAAATGCCTAAGGGATGTGCTGAGAAAGATTTCATTCTCTGGAATAATTCCATGCACAGAGACTTCACTATTAACAGGTAAGTTCTGTTTAGTATTTTCTTAAGTGGACGGAGCTAAAAGCTAATTTATGTTCTGTGGACTTCTCCTGGGAAAAGAAGGCATAGGAAAGGTTATAAGTTTTAGTTTGGGGACCTAATTGTGTTGGTTGACTCACAACATCAAAATTTGTTGCTCAGTTCAAACTTTTGCCATTTTGAGTTTTGGGTACTGATGTTGTTCTACTATGCTAAATAATCCGAAAAGGACAATGAATGTAGACCTATATAAAATTTTGACCAAAATGTGGAGGAGTTAGTTGTATCAAGAGGGAAGTTCTGTGTGCTGTGGAACCTCCATCCTTGTCTTTTCCCTGCTGTGGCCCTATTTAAGATATGGAGAACAATTGGCATTTTTAATTTCTGAAAATCTTTTCCTAGAAATATTTATATTAGCATTAAATGGTTTTAACATCAAACAGTTCCTATCAATGCACCCAACAATCCTTTAAACTGTCACTGAACTTGGATCATTATGAAGACACATCTGTCCTGTAAAATGTGGATTAAACCAGTAAAGTACATGGATTTTGTTGGATTAAGCGACAGCTGTATATTTTTCAAATGAACTAACTTTCGTGCTTTCTATATTTTTAAGGAAAATGGTTGATCGTTAAAAGAGTGAGAGTGGAAGAGATGGGTTGGTTTTGCAAAGAATTAGTTTGCTAGAAATCGATGTTTAGATAATTTTTGGTATTTCCTCAACTTATGTTTCCCAAAGAAACTGAATTTGTTTTTAAAAGAACAAACACCATTGTTTTAGTTGCTTAAACAAGAATTCTACTTGTTATGGGTACTGCTATGCTGCATTCTGTTTCACTACGTTGGATACTTGATTACTGATCATAACTCAGTGTAGCATTTAATTTTGATCAAAATTGTCTAGTGGTTTATACATTTCATCTTTTTCGATGAGAAAAGTTGACCGGATACTGTTAACGGTTTCCGGGGCTATAACTAAGGAGTTGGAACTGTCTGTTGCTCATGTTCTAGGATGGTTGGGACTACAAAAAGAGAGATAGTCAACTTGATTGGTTATTTAGTTGTAGTGTTTCTTCTACTAGTTGTTGGCAGTGTTCTAGGTGCTTTATTTAGTTCACTTGATCCTGTCATTCTTCTTCGCATTTGCAAGCAGATTTTGGAAAAAAGGATAATAACTGAAGATATTATTAATTAAACCCTATGCTATTGCGATGGACTTGATTGGTTACCAAGAAATGCTGGTGAGATGTGAATTAATAGTTGTTCCAGATCATTAAGGCATTTTGGGAAGCTAAACTAAGCAATTTATTTTGCTAGACGTAATTATGTAATACATGTTGCTATTCTCTGTGTTAGACGTTAAACTGATGCCTTTTTTTTTGTGAAGAAGGTGATAGATATTTTGTAAATGAACGTTAAACTGATGTCTTTATCAGTATCTTTCTATGGAGAATCCTCCACAAAATAAAAATGAATTATATCTACTTGGCATGTTATGTATAGGATACATGTAAAGTTATGTTTATTTGTTCCATGAACCTAACTTTTTGCATATTAGAGAAAATTGGGCCAAACAAAACATGCTTTATTTGTAGTTCGGAAGCACTATGATCTGCGGGATGATTAAGTTTTGGTTGTTGTGGTTATTAGTAGATACCTAAATTATTGAGTTTTTGGGTTCTGTTTAACTCATCACTTTGTTTTAAAATTATGGAAACAGCTTATTTTTCAATCCGTTCGTGAATAGAATCTATGATTATGCCAATGCAATGCAGGACCTAAGATCATTAAAGGTGAGGTTATTATTTCACATATGTACTTTATCAGAAATTATCTTCAAGTATGTAATGCAAAACAATTACTTTTATGTGTTGGAATTTATGAAAAAGTTTATTTTGGTATGACTACAGCTACGGACTTTAGTGCCTGCTCATTTGTCATTTGGAGAAGATTGTGGTAGGTGCAATTATTTAAGATTTTGCAATGAATTAGTATCATGCTCCTTTAATTCCGAATTGAATATGTATTTTATTTTTGTATTTGTTTATCTTAATATTCATATTCATTACAAACCATGACATACACATTGTTTTAAGATTTGGGTTGAGGAGTGACCTTTTACTGGACCTCGAGGACCGGCTTAAACTTGAAACTGCCTCAAAAGCAACCTTTTTCTATAATGACTACACAAAGTTAAAAATTAATTTGGGGATGAAAATATTACTATATTATTGGGTTAAATTCATTGCACCCTCTTCATCCATCACTCGTTTTGCTTATGGCACCAGTAAACAGTTATTTAGTATATTTAACATTGCAGATATCTAACCATTAAAGTCAAATAATATCAATTCAAAATTGTTTAATGGGGTAATAGGACCTCCGAAAAGTTTAAGTGTTTTCTTACAAATTCGGGATAACTTTAATGGTTGCTTTATGCATTTTCTCATTTTTAACCGCTTAAAACAATTTCATAATTGGATCATCAGATTTCCATGGGGAAAAGTTCTCATTCCAGGAATACTCTTATTCCCTTAGGGGTCGTTTGGTACAAAGATAGGTTATGCAGGGATTTGTAATATAGGGATTAATAATGCAGGGACTGTAGTGTTGGGATTATTTTCTATCAAGTCTTTGGTTCATTGTATTAAAAATTAGATATACCATGCATTGTGTTTGGATTTGAAACTCTACAAAATCTCTTTTGACAATTATACCCTTAAATTTTTGTGGAATTTTCCATGTCATTTAACTAATCAAGTTGCTTATCCTTCGCGCGATCTTTAAAAAATTAAAATAGGAATAATAGTTGATCATTATTTTATCTTAAATAGGATATCAAATAAGACATGTATCAAATGATTCGCATAGGCAAAGCAAACGGAGGCTGGCCAAAGAGCAGAAAGCTTGATAAAAGTTTTAATTTTAGTAAGAAAGCAAATGGTTAGAGGCTAATGGTGATGATGTTGTTCAGTTAATCCTTAGCTGCAACACCTTCTCCATCACCAAAAAAGAGGAAGCCCCGCCAAAGAGTAGAAAGTTGCGTTCTTTACCAATTAGCTTGGTAAAGGGAAAATTTAGTAGAAAGAACTGAGGGTATTTTAGTCATTTAATTCTCTAATCCAAGTATTGTTTATCCCGTATAAGTAATCTCTAGGTTTCCTCAGTATAAGATAAAACACTCTATGGTGTATTAGTTATCCATGTATTAGATGGGATTAAATTGAATTGTGCAACCAAACAATGTATTAGGCAGGACTGACTATTTTAATTAGTGCAACCTACCGAACGAGTCCTTAGCTGTTTACTTCCTAGATTCTCCCTTAGCCCCCCCTCCTCATCCAAAAAGTTGTC
Organism: Capsicum pubescens; assembly: GCA_030864215.1. NCBI lineage: Eukaryota > Viridiplantae > Streptophyta > Magnoliopsida > Solanales > Solanaceae > Capsicum > Capsicum pubescens. The sequence goes on along the minus strand of CM061541.1, from coordinate 247,968,248 downwards.
CTTATAAGAACCTTCCATTGGCATAATTTTAAGTGCCCATGAGACTGTTATGGCTATTATTCTTTGCAAACACTACTTTGTTAGTATTAGGAAGGGGAGCCCTGGAGTAACCGGTAAAGTTACTGCTATGTGACTAGAAGGTCGCGGTTCAAGCCTTGGAAACAACCTCTAGCAGAAATGCAAGGTAAGGCTGCATACGATAGATTCTTGTGGTTGGATCCTTCCCCGGACCCTGCGCATAGCGGGAGCTTAAGTGCACCAAGTTGCCCTTTTACTATATTAGTATTAGAAAATTGATGAAACAACAACATACCCAGTATATTCCTACAAGGTGGGGTCTGGGAGGGTAAACTGTACGCTGTCCATACCACTACCTTAGACGAAGTAGAAAGGTTGTTTTCGATAGACCCCCTACTCATACAAAAACAACAAATAAAATGGGATAACACACCAATAGATCATAAAAGAAACAAGACACCCACAGAGAAATACTTTACACAATCTATTCGAAAATCACAAACATCATCAAAGCACCACGAACAAGAAACTACAAGACACATGCATAACACTATGATCATAGACTCAACTACAGACAAAGCACTCCATCCTACTAACAAGAACGTACTTCTGCCCACTAACTCTCTACCCTAATTCGCGTGCTCCACAACTTCCTATCTGGGATCATGCCCTCATTAAGCTGTAACTGCTCCATGTCTTGTCTAATCACCTCCCTTCAATATTTCTTAGGCCTACCTCTACCTCGCTTAAAGCCATCCATAGCCAACCTCTCACCCCTCCGTACTTGGGCATTCGTGCCCCTCCTCATCACATGCCCGAACCATCTCAACCCCACTTTCCGCATTTTATCTTCTACCAAAGCCACTCGATAATCTCATTTCTAACCCTATCTCTCCTTGTAAGTTCACACATCCATCGCAATATCCTCATATCCGCCATCTTCAGTTTTTGGATGTAGGAGTTCTTGATTGGCCAACACTCCGCTCTATACAACATAGTCGGACGGATAGCCACTTTATATAAGTTGCCTTTTAAGCTTAGGAGACACCTTCTTATCACACAAGACTCTCGAAGCGAGTCTCCATTTCAACTATCCTGCACCAAAGCAGTGTGTGACATCTTTGTCAATCTATCTATCCCCTGAATCATAAACCCAAGATACTTGAAACTATCTCTCTTCCGAATGGCCTATGGCCTAGGACTCCAGCTTTACTACCACGTCAGCCTCATGCATCAAATCAGAACTTGCACTCCAAGTATTCCGCCTTGGTCCTACTCAACCTAAACCCGTTAGACTCTAGGGTTTGTCTCCAAACCTCCAACTTATCATTAACTCCTCCTCGGGTCTCGTCAATTTAGAACTACATTATCAACAAATAACATATACCAAGGAACCTCCCCTTAAATAGGTTGCGTCAGAACATTCATCACGAAGGCGAATAAAAACAGACTAAGAGTCTATCCTTAGTGCAACCCTGTCAAAACAGGAAAGTGCTCTGAATCTCCTCCCACTGTCTTTGCACGAGTCTTCGCTCCGTTGTACATATCCTAAATCGACCTAGTGTATGCCGCGGGAACACCTCCTGCCTCCAATCACCTCCGCAGAACCTCATTGGTGACTTTGTCGTACGCCTTCTCAAGATCAATGAACACCATGTGTAAATCCTTCCTCCCCTCCCTATACTGCTCTACTAATCTCCTCACGAGATGTATGGCCTCGGTGGTCGAGCGACCTGGCATGAATTGATTATCGGAAATAGTCACGATCCTCCTCAGCCTCAACTCTATTATCCTTTCCCAAACCTTCATAGTATGACTCAACAACTTGATACCCCTATAGTTGCTGCAACTCTAATGTCACCCTGGTTCTTATATAATGGAATCATCGTACTCCATCTCAAAGCTTCAGGCATCTTTGCCGTCCTAAAATGATGTTAAACATCTCTATAAACCACTCCCATTCCTGCCTCGCCAGTGCTCTTCCAAAACAACAATAACAACATACCTAGTGTATTCCCACAAAGTGGGATCTGGGGAGGGTGGTAAAGTGTACGCAATCCATACCATTACCTCAGATGAAGTAGAGAGGCTGTTTCTGATAGACCCCCGACTCAGGACAAATAACAGTATAACAAACAAAAAAACAACAAAATGGGATAACACACCGCTAGATAATAAAAGAAACAAGACACCGACTGAGTAATACTATAAACTATTTATTCAAGATCATAAACATAATCAGGACACTACGAACAAGAAACCACAGACACAAATACAAACTAAACACTCCTCCCTACTATTACGGATGCACTCCTACCCACTAACCCTTTATCCTAATTCGTCCGCTCCACACCTTCCTATCAACGGTCATGTCCTCCGGAAGCTGTAACTGCTTCATCTCATGCTTAATCATCTCCCTCCAATATTTCTTCGGCCTACCTCTATCTCATCTAAAACCATTCGTAGCCGCCTTTCACACTTCCGTACTGGAGCATCCGTGCACCTCCCATCACATGTCCGAACCATCGCAACCTCACTACCCGCATCTTGTCTTTCGCCGAAGCCACTCTCCCAACATCTCTCGAATAACTTCATTTCTAACTCTATCTCTTCTGGTAAGTCCACACATCTATCTTAACATCCTCATCTCTGCCATTTTCAACTTTTGGATGTGGGAGCTCTTAACTGACCAACATTCCGCTCCATACAACATAGCCGGTCGGACTGCCACTCTGTAGAACTTAGCTTTAAGATTAGGAAACATCTTCTTATCACACAAGACTCCCGAAACGAGCCTCCACTTCAACCACCCTGCACGAATACAACGTGTCACATCCTCGTCAATCTCTCCATTCTCCTGAATCATAGACCCAAGATACTTGAAAGTTGACCTTATCCCTCTTCCGAATGGCTTGAGAATCCAACTCCACTATCATGTCAAGCCTCATGCGTCGAGTCACTGAACTTACGTCAATGATCTTCCAAAAATCCACCGGAATATTATCTGGCCCTATCGACTTACCCCTACGCATCCTACAAATAGCACCCTTGACCTCCTCAACCTTTATAGGCCTACAATAACCGTAGTCGCAAAATCTCTTCAAGCCTTTGTCTCCCTCATCGTTCAAAAGTTTATGTAAAATATTAGAAAATTAATGAAAACATTGTTGAAACTCTGGGAATCAGGGATAGAGCGTAGACTCAAGAACACCAGAAGAATGAAAGAAGATCAATTTGGAATTTTGCCACATAGATCCACAACGGAGGTTATATTCCTGCTAATAAGATAGATGGGAATCTACCTTAAAAGGAAGAAAATTCGGCACGTGATATATATTGACTTAGAGGAAGCATATGATGGAGTACCACTTAAGATCATTTGGTGGGTGATGTAGAAGGAAAGAATTCATATTAAATATACAAATGCCATGTAAGCATGTATGAAAGAGCGTGACTATCATGAAAACAGTAATATGTGATAAAAGAGAGTTCCTCATAGTAGTGGGTTTACACCAAGGATCGACTTTGAGCCCCTACTTGTTCACCATTGTTGTGGATGAGCTAACCAACACAATACAAGATGAGGTCCAATGGTATATGTTATTTGGTGATGACATTATGTTAATTGATGAGTGTATGAGACCAACTAAGGTGTGAACCAAAAGCCTGAACTATACTATATATTCTTATTTTTACTTATCCTAAAGGGGTTGTTTAGTTTGAGGTATAAGCAAAGTTAATCTTGATATATAAATCGGTGTTGCTTAATGCAATGTTAGGTTTCTGATATTAAATCCACATAATTTATGTGGATGTTTATACCGGAAATCAAACGTTGTGTAACTAATGTGGGTATAAGTTATGTGAAAATTTATGTATTACTTTATATGGGATAGAAAATGGAATAAGTAATATGTGGATTAAAGTATCTAAAGATGAAAATGCCTTTACGGTAGATAATCCCTAAAAGATATTCTTGTATTCTTTATTCACCGAATAACAATCCTTGTAGTATTATTTATTCTCCACGTAAAAATCCGCATATTATTAATCCCTGTACAAACAATCCATGTGTTACAATTCCCGTATAACTAATACATCAAACCAAACAACCTCTTACTCTTTTTTAGGATAAGTAGAAGTAAGACAAAATAAATGCATTGTAGGTTTTGTCGACATGAAAAAAGAGAAGTTGAGGTGAGACTAGATGGAATCGCGAAATGCAAACAATTTAGATATCTAGGCTCATAATTTCAAGAGAATGGAATGATCGTAAAGATGTTATTCAGAGGACCAAAACTGGAGGGTTGAACTAGAGACGTGCTATAGTGGTGTTATGTGATAGAAGGATCCCTACCAAAGTGAAAGGTACGTCTGTTGAACATCTACAAGACCGGTGATGTTATATGATGGTGAATATTGGCTGCTAAAGTCCAACATATCCACAAGATGAGTTTTGTAGAAATGAGATGCTAAGATGGATGTGCAGTCATACAAGATCAGATAAGATTAAAAATAACCACATTTTCAGTAGCAGACATTGAGGATAAAATGCAAGGTCGCTTGAGATGGTTTGGACATGTCTTGGGTCGACCTACATATGCACCGGTGCGGGGTGTAAAACGATGGTAAGTGAGGTGTTAAAAAAGAAACATGATAGACCTAAAATCACATGGAAAGAAGTTGTCTCAAAAGACCTATAAATCCTTGCTATCAATGCATACTTAGCTAAAGATATGACACAAAGGCGCAATGGATGAAAAAAATCCATATGGTAATATCTAAAAAAGGCATCCCGGTGCACTAAAGCTACCGCTATGCGCGGTGTCTGGGGAAGGACCCCACCACAAGGGTGTATTGTACTAGTAGATATAGGTAATATCTACCAGTTGAAAATGCATTTTAGACTTGTTGACTTTATATATATATATATATATATGATATTAAATGAGCATAACAATAACAACAAACCCAGTGTATTCCCACATAGTGAGGTCTGGGGAGGGTAAGATGTACGCAGTCCATACCTCTACCTCTAAAGAAATAGAAAGGTTGTTTCCGATAGACCCCCGGCTCGAGACACGGAATAATAAACAAATTCATAGTAAAGCATGGAACAAGATGGCATAACATAAATACGACACCCACAAGTAATAGTAAACAGAGAAAAGTAAACAGATTCGTAATAAAGCATGAAACAAGATATCATAACAAGAATAATACCCCCACCAAGTAATGCCCTACACTAGCGACCCAAACTGACCCTAGCCTTCTGCCCTAATTCGCGTCCTCCAGATCTTCCTATCTAGGGTCATGTCCTCAGTGAGCTGTAACTGCTCCATGTCCCGCCTAATCACCTCTCCTCAGTACTTCTTCGGCCTACCCTACCCCGCCTAAAACCATCCAAAGCTAGCCTCTCACACCTACGAACCGGGGCATCTATGCCCCTCCTCATCACATGTCCGAACCATCTCAATCGGACTTCCCGCATCTTATTCTCCACTGGAGTCACACCAACCTTCTCCTTGATAGTCTTATTCCGAACTCTATCCCCCCTAGTCAACCCACACATCCAACGCAACATCCGCATTTCCGCCACCTTCATTTTTTGAATGTGGAAGTTCTTAACTGGCCAACACTCCGCTCCATACAACATGGCCGGACGGACTGCCACCCTGTAAAATTTGCCTTTAAGCTTGGGTGGCACTTTCTTATCACACCACACCCCTGAAGCGAGCTTCCACTTCATCCATCCCGCCCCAATACGGTGCGAGACATCCTCGTCAATCTCACCGTTACCCTGAATCACGGACCCGAGATACTTGAAACTATCCCTCTTACATACCACCTGTGATTCCAACTTCACTACCACCTCATTCTCCAGCCTCACGTCATTAAACTTGCATTCCAAATATTCTGTCTTGCTCCTACTCAACCTGAACCTTTTAGACTCAAGAGTTTGTCTCCACACCTCTAATTTATCATTCACCCCCCCTCCCCCCCCCGCGTCTCATCAATCAAAACTACATCATCTGCAAAAAGCATACACCAAGGCACCTCTCCTTGAATACGCCGCGTCAACACATCCATCACCAAAGCAAACAAAAAGGGACTACCCTGATGCAATCCTGTCAAGACAGTGAAATGCTCTGAGTCTCCTCCCGCCGTCCTCACCTGGATTTTAGCTCCATCATACATGTCCTTAATTGCTCTGATATATGCCACCGGGACTTCACTCACCTCCAAGCATCTCCAAAGCACCTCCCTGGGGACTTTGTCGTATGCCTTCTCCAAGTCGATAAACACCATGTGCAGGTCCTTCTTCCTTTCCCTATACTGTTCCACCAGCCTTCGCACCAGGTGAATTGCCTCCGTCGTCGAGCGGCCGGGCATAAATCCAAACTGGTTCTCCGAAATAGACACTATCCGTCTCAGCCTCACCTCGACCACTCTCTCCCAAATCTTCGTAGAGTGACTCAATAACTTAATACCCCTATAGTTATTGCAACTCTGAATGTCACCCTTGTTCTTATAAAGAGGGATCATAGTACTCCACCTCCAAGCCTCGGGCATTTTCGCCGTCTTGAAAATTTCGTTAAACAATTCAGTCAACCACCTTAAACCAGCCTCGCCAGAAAACTTTCAAAAATCCACAAGTATCTCATCAAGCCCCGTCGCCCTACCCCTTCACATCCTGCGAACAGCCTCTCTAACCTCCTCTACCTTAAAACGTCTACAATAACTAAAATCCCGACACTCCTCTGAGTGCTCCAGCTCCCCTAACACAATAGCTCTATCCCCTTCGTCATTCAAGAGCCTATGAAAATACGACTGCCATCTATTCTTAATGTGGCCGTCCTCCACCAACACTGTACCGTCCTCCCCCTTAATGCACTTCACCTGATATTAAATGAGCATAAATGAAGAAATGAGGCTATTAGTTTTTTCTTGGTTATTAAAGAACTTTATTAGTTTTTTTTTTTTTTGAAACCAGTAACTTTGTATATATATATATATATATATATACATATATACATGAAACTGATTCTTACAAGAGCTGTACAACAGCCATATTCACATAAGTGCTTCGTACAACTATGATCCTATGTCTATAATGAGTCTAGAACATCAGTAATAGAGACAGGATCATCAGTGAATATCTGGTTATGCCAAAAACAGCAGCAAGATACAATTGAGCTTAATCTGTTGCATACTGTGTTCTATATTCTCAAAACACCTAGAATTCCTCTCCTTCCATATAGTCCACCAAATACATGCTGGGATTATCCTCCATCTGCCTCTACTCTTGGCCAGCCTCCCAGCATGTTCCCAGCTTGTCAACGCCCCTGCAATCTTCACAGGCATGCACCATGCTGTTCCGCTGAGGTTCAAAAACAATCTCCATAAGTGTCCAGTGATCTTACAGTGCAGGAATAGGTGTGTCACTGTCTCTTCTTTCTCACCACACACGAAGCACCTAGAGCTTAAGGTTATCCCCCTCTTCTAAAGAACTTTATTAATTACCCGAGAGAAATACAAAATCAGGGGAGAACAAAACCAGTTCAGCCCCTCTCAAGGAAACAAGGAAAAAAGTAACAAGCTACCTACTAACCTAAACAACAAAAAATACAATTTAAAAGACAAGTACTAAAGGGTGCAAACAAAATCAAACATAGGCCTATTACTTCTAACTTTAAGACAGGTTAGTCTTCAAGTTTTTTTAGGAGCATTTCTTTTGTTTTAGCCTTATTTTGGTGAACTCTTTGATTCCTTTCTATCCAAACATTATAAACAGTCACTGAAATCCAGCTTTAAGTAGTCTGCTCCTTACACTCTTGCCTTTGGGGTGTTGCACCACCCATTGCGATTCATTTTCTCAACTGAGACCTCCTCTAAGCAATTTCAATCATTCTAGTATACCCTTCCAAACAGCCTTGGTGTAGTCACAGTTGAGGTGTAGTAGGAGGTGTGTTGTTGAAGTAGAATGTTGAGCAGCTAGTTGTTATGGTTTTTGATTGTATGTGAAGTGATTGTGGGAGATTGAGTGGGTCTTAGAAGTCCAGTCATTTAAAAGGGAAAATTAGGTGAAGAAATGGAGGAATCATTCTTCTCATGTGTGACGAAGTGGGAGGTCCTATGTGGTCAAAGTTTAGCATGAAGACCGGGGATTATATTTGATCGTGAACATGAGGATTGTAGTTTACTACACGAGGAAGGAGCAGAATAGTTGGGAAAGTATGGTAATATAGTGAGGAGAAGGAGGGTGATTGTGCTGCTTTTGCCCACTTTGGCTGGCAAAGGGGAATAGGGAAAGTAGTGTTCTCGTGTGAGGAGGGAAGGGGGAAATAATTCTCACTGATTAGATTAGTAGTGTTCCCGTGGCTCAGGAGAGAGGGAGGCGGAGCACAAGGTATACACGGGGGAAACACGTGGTTTGAAGATTTTAGGGACATGGGGCTGTGGGGGGGTAGGGGGGGCACAAGGTATAAACATGGGGTAACACGAGATTTGAACATTTTGGGGACATTCTCCTTTTAGCAATCAACAAAAGGATTTTCGTCGTTTGCTGCTAATCAGTTTGGCACAATGTGGAGTTAAGAACACTGTAAGAGTAATTAAAATTAGAAAGGGGATGGCAGTGTTGAATTCAAGGATAGATGGGGGCTACATGAATTTAACCCTGTTTGTTAATATGATGGAACTAATCCTGGATTTTCTTTTTCCACAGCAAGAATCTTGCGTGGCTTGAGATTGGCTGCTCGTCTTAACTTATCCTTTACAGAGGAGATAGAAGATGCAATGCGTGAACTCTCATCATCCATCATGAGCTTGTCCAAGGTTTATACACTGATTTCTGGTTAAGTCATTTATCCCTCTTAATCATTCACTTCATCTTTTCCCCTAATGTTTCTTTTTCTTTTTGCTATTTGTCCCTTCTTCTCATTGTTGAACATCCCTGAAGCCTTAAAAGTTTCCATTCTCTTAAGGGAACTCCCTACATCATATGCTCCATGTTCACTAATATTTCTCTGTTTATTGTGCTTGCAGTTTAGAATAATGATGGAACTGAACTATATGATGTCATATGGGGCTGCGGAGCCTTCTCTTTCTTTACTTCAGAGATACAATATCCTTGAGATTGTGTTGCCATTTCATGTATGTCAATATTGCTGCATGACTACATCTCATTTTGGCTTGCTGACAAACTGGTACACCTTTTAAGAATTGTGGAAACAACTTATTGTGCATGTATATCATTTTCAGGGGGCATACCTTGCTCGACAAGCTAGCAAACAATTGGATAATAGTTCTGTGATGCTGATGGTATGCTCTTTATTGCTTCGTCTCATTTTTTTAACTCCGTGAAAAAATTTGTTAGTCCTAACTAGCTTTTCTTGTGTATGTTGCATGGGCATGTGGGCATATTCATTTTCTAAAGTTATATTTTGTTGGTTCTCACTTGTGTTTTAAGCATATAATTTATCAGTCACAGCTTTCTTCAGAAATTATTTTCCAGCTTGGATCAATTGGTTACCTGCGGTCAACCTTCGCATGATAGTGTGTGGTGAGTTGATACTAAATTTTTCCAAACAAATCATTTGGTCTAATGACATGAATTTTTTATTGAGGTTTTCTGTCTCATTTTTGGCATTTGATTGTTTTCTCACCCTTCCAAGTAGTTAGTGACAGATAATATTGTGCCCTGACACGACATTGCTGTAGCTTTATCACGACTCAAGTCTCTTTCTCTATTATTCTGAGCTCTGTTGCAGATATGCTGATTATTGAATTCTTGATCTCCATGTGGCCTTTGCTTCCCATACCTCTCTGTTCTTTGCTGACACTTTCTCCCTAATAGAGATGGTCTTCATTTTTGTATATTATTGTATCTACTGCTGCTTTTAGAGCTGTGATTTGATATATAATTTGCTCTGTGGTTCTGGACTAGTCTAATTGAAAGATCCATTATTTCTTACTGTCTATTCTATCATGGTACCTTGCAACTGTATAACAGAGCAAGGATGCTTTGCTTGGTCTCAAGTGCTGACGTGGATAGGAAATTCTGAGATTGACTAGCTGAAATCCTGCTGGTGTTAAGCTAAGCGTGGACCTTGCAGTCGGCTCTTTTGACTATCTTGTTTGCTTTGATCTAAACAAGTGGTTATTCCTAATCTTTTTATGCTTTGAACTAAACAAGTGTACGTTCCTAATCATTGAGATATTGTTGTCCGGCGAACGCCTTCCAATATCCTCCCTTCTTACTTTTGTGGTGTGAGTTGTTTCTGCTTTAAGATGTCTTTATTTAAGCTTTCACATGGCTTGCGAATGAATGCATTTGTTATTTATATGTTAAGGCAAAATTAGATATAGTTCTTATGGATTTGGGAGCTTGCACTTCTCCTTCCTTTACAAAGGAATAGGCATATAATTTCAGTGTTAAATGTTGTAACTTGTAAGTAAAGACAGAACCTTCATCTACTACTGAATTTTCATTGTCAGGACATCGTGCAGCAGTGAAAACAGTAAACAAGCATCTTCTTGTGTCTATTGGGCAGTGCCATTAGAGATGTAGTTCTAATTGACGAGACCCGGAGAGGAGTTAATGATAAATTGGAGGTTTGGAGACAAACCCTAGAGGCTAAAGGGTTTCGATTAAGAAAGACTAAGACAAAATACTTGGAGTGCAAGTTCAGTGACTTGTCGCATGAGGCTAACGTGGTAGTGGAGCTGGATTCCCAGGCCATTCGGAAGAGAGATAGTTTCAAGTATTTTGCATCTATGATTTAGGGGAATGGAGAGATTGAAGAGGATGTTGCATGTATGGGTGAAGGGTGGTTGAAATGGAGGCTCGCTTTGGGAATCTTGTGCGATAAGAAGGTGCCTCTTAACTTGAAAGACAGGTTCTACAGAGTAGTTGTTCAACCGGCTATGTTGTATGTAGCGGAGTGTTGGCCGTTCAAGGCATCCCATGTACAAAAGTTGAAGGTGGCGGAGATGAAGATGTTGTGATGGATGTGTGCACTTACTAGGAGAGACAGGGTTAGAAATGAGAGTATTCGGGAGAAGGTGACAGTGGCCTCAGTAGATGACAAGATGCTGGAAGTGCGGTTGAGGTGGTTGGGGCATGTGATGAGGCGGTGGACGGATGCCCCAGTATGAAGGTGTGAGAGATTGACTATGAATGACTTCAGACGTGGTAGAGGTAGACCGAAGAAATATTGGAGGGAAGTGATTAGACATAACATGGAACAACTACAGCTTACGGAGGACATGACCCTAGATAAGGAGGTGTGGAGGGAGCGGATTAGGGTAGAGTGATAGTGGGTAGGAGTGTGTCCTGGCTAGTAGGAAGGTGTGCTTTGTTTGCTATTGTGCTATGCGTGTGCCTTGTGGTTTCTTGTTCGTGGTGTTTTGGTGATGTTTGGGATTCTGGATAGATTGTATATCGCATTACTCTGTGGGTGTTCTGTTTCTTTTATTTTCTATTGGTGTGTTATCCCCTTTTGTTTGTTGTTTTTATGTTTTTCTTATACTGTTATTTGTAGTGCTGTGCAAATTTCGGGTCAACCCATTAACCCGAACCGATAATTTTGTTATCGGGTTAATGGGTCGATTTATTGGATTTTCGGGTCGGGGTTCGGTTTATAGTTTTTGTTATTGGGTTATTGGGTTGGGGCTTGATTTGGGCATATTTTTTATCGTGTTACCCGATAAACAGATAAGAATTTACACCCCTTGTAGGGCCCTGGGCAGCTAGGCCTATACTAACCCAATTCCTTCACTTTCACTTGTACCCAATATTATGCCCAACCCCCAACTTCCAGTAGCCCAACCCAACTTCCCCAGGGTAATAAGAATTTAGTGTTGTTCACATTTACTACTTCACTTCTAGCCGCTAAGGTAAATAGAAAGATTGAACGAGAGACAAAATTCCCTAGGGTAGCTTGAGCTGCTGGGCTCAACGGTTGAAGAGTGGACGAAATTCTCAAGAGTGAAGACGATTGACTAAATTCCAACAGGTAATTCAATCTTTTCTATTCTTCTCTTCGCAGTCTTAAATTCATTTCTGCTCTATCTTCCATTTCTATCATAAATTTTAAAAGTGAAATGTTGCGACTTAATCATTTCTATTGCGCTCAAGAGTGAGCTATTGCAACTTAATTTGTTTCAAAACTCAAGTGTGTATCATGCAAATTTTGTACTATTTGAAAATAGTATTCCGAAACAAATTTTGTGTTTGAATTTTTTGTGTGTTTTGTTGTCTGAATTTTGATTATTTTTTACTTTTAAAATCACAGTTCACAGTGACACAACTAGATGGCAGAAAATATTATAATTGATAAGATGATTGGTGAAAGCAGAGCTTCTGATTCAAATATAATGAATCAAAGTCAAACCGTTGAGTATAAAGTAAGATCTTTTGCGTGGGATCATTTTACTACTAAAATTGATTCTGAAGAAAATAAAAAGTGTGTTTGTAACTATTGTAAAACGCAAGTATCTTGATGATACAAAAGATCATGATACGACGGCAATGCTTGGTCATATAACTAAATGCAGAAAATGCCCTTTGAGATAGATATTTGGACAGTCAAAGTTAACATTTCAGCCGGTTACAAGGGTAGCTAGGGTGATGTGGTAATTACTTCATGGCAATTTGATCAAGAAGAGTGTAGAAAAGTTTTGTGTCTATGATAATTCTTGATGAGCTTCCTTTAGATTTGTTGAAAAAGAAGATTTTAATCAATTTATAAAAGTGGTACAACCTCTTTTTTGGATTCCTTCTCATACCATAGTAACTCGTGATTATTTTCATCTCTTTGATGAAGAGAAACATAAAATGAGGACCATTTTTAAGGTAACACAACATAGAGTGTGTATAACCATTGATACTTGGAATTTTGTGCAAAGAATCAATTATATATGTATTACTGCTCATTGGATTGATAAAAATTGGTTTTTGTGTAAAAGAATTATCTTTTTTTGTCCAATCTCTAGTCATAGAGGTTGAAGATTTGGTAAAAGGCATTATTAAGTGTTTGCCCGAGTGGGGATTGCATTGGCTTTTTACTGTTACAGTTGATAATGCTAGTTCAAATAGTGTGTGGGGCTGAGTTGTTTAAGCAATTGACTAAATGGAGGACCAATCTTATGGGTGGTCGACACCTTCATGTTAGGTGTATGACCACATATTACAAATCTTGTCGTTCAGGATGGTATAAAAGAAGCAACTGTGTCTATTGAACGGGTTGGGCAAGCAGTGAGATACATTAGACAATCTCCTGCTGCTAGGTGGAAGAACTTTTAAGAATGTTGTAAAGATGAAAATATTGTTAAGAAGTCTATGCTTAGAGTCCCTACAGAGTGAAATTCCACCTACTTGATGTTGAATAGAGCTATTGAATATGAGGGTGCAATTTTAAATTATGCCGATCGTGATATTGGCTTGACATCATCTTGAGTTTGGTCATATTCATATGTGATGATGATATTGTGGATGAACAACCTGTAGGTACACTTTTGAGTAGTGATTGGGATAGTGTGAAAAGAATTGCCAAATTTCTTGAATTGTTTTTTAAGCTAACTTTAAAGGTATCTGGATCACAATATGTTACATCAAATTTTTATTTTCTTGAAATTTGTCAAGTTGGTGTTTACTTGGCAAAATTGACATCAAGTAATGATAGTGTTTTGGCTTGAAATGACAACAAAGATGAAGGAGAAATTTGAGAAATATTGGGGTGATGCAACAAAAATGAATAAGATGTTTTTCATACATTGTGTTTTGGATCCTCGCCTCAAATTTGCCACTATTGGTTTTGCACTTAAGAAGATGTTAGGGGATTTAGCGCCAACTACAGAAAAAGATGTACGAGAGTAATCCCACCAACTTTAGCATAAGCAACCCATTCTACCAACTATAGATTAGGTATGTTTTACTTTTATCATATGCAACTGATGGATTGCTTATGCTTAAGTTGGTGGGATTACTCTCGTTCATCTTTTTCTATAGTTGGCGCTTTCTCCCCAAACATCTTCTTAAGTGCAAAACCAAGAGTGACAAATTTGTGGGAGGATCCAAAACACAAGGTGTGAAAAACATCTTATTCATTTTTGTTGCATCACCCCAATATTTCTCAAATTTCTTTGTTGCCATTTCAACCAAAACACTATCATCACTTGATGTCAATTTTGTCAAGTAAACTCCAACTTGACAAATTTCAAGAAAAATGAAAATTTGATGTAACATATTGTGATCCAAAAACCTTCAAAGTAAGCTTATAAAACAATTCAAGGGATTTAACAATTCTTTTCACATTATCCAGAAACTACTCAAAAGTGTACCTGCCGGCTGTTCATCCACAATATCATCATCACACATACGGATATGATCAAACTCAAGATGACGTGCCAAACCAATATCACAATTGACATAATTTAAAATTGCACCCTCATATTCAATAAACTAATTCAACATCAAGTAGGTGGAATTTCACTTTGTAGGAACATCTAAGCATAAAAACTTCTTAACAAGATTTTCATCTTCACCACATTCTTAAAAGTTCTTCCACCTAGAAGGAGATTGTCTAATGTATTTCACTGCTTGCCTAACTCGTTTAATAGCCACAATTGCTTCTTTTATACCATCTTGAATGTCAAGATTTATAATATGTGCTATACACCTAACATGAAGGTGCCTACCACCCATAAGATTAGTCCCCCACTTAGTCAATTGCTTAGACAACTCAGCTACACACATTATTTAAATTAGCATTAACATTTGTTTTAGTGAAAAACCGATACAATCCCCAATCGTGCAAACGCTTAATAATACTCTTTACTAAATCTTCACCTCTATGACTAGAGATTGGACAAAAATTGATAATTCTTTTACGCAAAGACCAATTTTTATTAATCCAATGAGCAGTAATACACATATAATTGATTCTTTGCACAAAATTCTAAGTATCAATGATTATACACTCTTTGTTGTGTTTCCTTAAAAATGGTCCCCATCTTATGTTTCTCTTCATCAAAGAGATCAAAACAATCATGAGTTACTGTGTACGAGAAGGAATCCGAAAACGAGGTTGTACCATTTTAATAAATTGATTAAAACCTTCTTTTTCAACAAATCTAAAAAGAAGCTCATCAAGAATTATCATACGACACAATTTTTCTACACTCTTCTTGATCAAATTGCCATGAAGTAATTACCACATCACCCTTGTTACCACCTGTAACCGGTTGAAATGCTAACTTTGACAGTCTAGTATCTATATTAAGGGACATTTTTCTGCATTTAGTTAAATGACCAAGTATTGTCGTCGTACCATGATCATTTTTGTATCAGCAAGATACTCGCGTTTACAATAGTTACAAACACCCTTTTTATTTTCTTCAGAATCAATTTTAGTAGTAAAATGATCCCACGCAGGAGATCTTACTTTAGATTCAACAGTTTGACTTTGATTCACTATATTTGAATCAGAAGCTCCGCTTTCACCAATCACCTTATCAATTATAATAGTCTCTACCATCTAGTTGTGTCATTGTGAACTGTGATTTTAAAAGTGAAACATAATCAAAAGTCAGACAACAACACACACAAAAAATTCAAATAACACAATTTGTTTCGGAGAACTACTTTCAAATACAAAATCGAAACAAATTAAGTTGCAATAGTTTACTCTTGAGCGCAACAGGAATGATTAAGTCGCAACAGTTCACTTTTAAAATTTATGACAGAAATGGAAAGATGGAGCAGAAATGAATTTAAAACTGCGAAGAGAAGAATAGAAAAGATTTTACCTGTTGAAATTTCGTCAATCGTCTTCACTCTTGAGAATTTCATTCACTCTTGAGCCGTTGATCGCAACAACTTAAGTTGCCCTAGGGAAGTGAAGTGATAACCGTGAACAACACTAAATTCTTATTATCCTAGGGAAGTTGGGTAAGGCTACTGGAGGTTGGGGGGTTGGGTATAAGTGAAAGTGAAGGAATTGGGTAGTACGGGCTCAGCCGCCCAGGGCCCTATAGGGGGTGTAAATTCTTATCGGTTTATCAAGTAACTTGATAAAAGATATGTCCAAACTGAGCCACGACCCAATAACAAAAATATATAAACCGAACCCCGACCCGAAAACCCAATAAACCGACCCATTAACCCGATAACCGAATTATCGTTTCGTGTTAATGGTTTTGACCAAAAATTTGCACAGCACTACCGCCAAGTTTTTGGAATAGATTCTCCACACTTCCTCAGAATTTATTTCTATTCATCCAGTGTTATTGACTTGCTTCTGACGACCTAGAAATGCTACAAGTTATGAAATTCTTGACATGCTTTCTTTGCTTACTTTACTTCTCACACTACAATTAGTATTTTACACCAAATCTTCTATACTTGATGACTGCAGCTCGGCTGACAAAACACTTGTTACGCTGTAGCGTAGCTTGAGTTGTTGCCTCAACTTCAAATTATACGTTAAATGTTAACGGTTAACCCGATAACGATCAATAACCGATAAATCAATAACTGATAAACCGATATCTTAATGGTTCTTAACGGTTTAGCTTTATTACAAACCGATAATCGATAAGTCAAACCGAACTGAACTGTCCGATATGCAGCCCTAGTTATTTGTCCTGAGCCGGGGGTCTATCAGAAACAACCTCTCTAATTCGTCCTGGGTAGTGGTATGGACTGCGTACATCTTATCCTCCCCAGACCCCACTTTGTGGGAATACACTGGGTATGTTGTTGGGCACTACCATTAGAAGCATTTATTGCCTTCCTGACTTCAAAAGCTTGTGCTGGCATCTTCATAACAACTAAGCTCCACAAGTACGAGAAGGTATAACCTTTTCTTAATGCATCTTAGATGATACTTTTGCATAGCTTCCTTCAATATTTATTTTTGAAATTGCAAATTAGGGGCAATTAGACATTTAAAGGTTTGAATATTTTTTTATGTGGTGCATTCATTGTATAACACATTTACTCTGGACTATTCCATAGTTCAATTGTGCTGATTCATTGCATTCAGCATATGAGTCCTTCAGAGTCATGTTTCTAACTCTATTACACAGCAGATGTTGCAGCTCATAGTCTGCCTGCCTAATGTCCCAGTAGTGGATTCTACTGATCCTTTGACCCTTTGCTATCGTGTTTTCAATAGTAGACATTAGATGAATTAACCTGCACCAATAATGTGAGAACTGCCTTGTTACAGCTGGGAATATGGATGGGTTGACAAAATTTTCCTTTTCTATGACGTGCATGACAGGGTTGCACTCTTGGCATTTCATTTGGCATTGATCACAGATCCTCAACATGCGTTTGTCATCCTGACTTTTGCTTCTGTATTGTATCACGCAAATTGGAAGGAAGCTGTTAAATTTGCAGAAAAGCATTCTGAAGATGCAGCTGTTTATGGACCTGAATTCTCTAATTCTCGAGGCTCCATTTCAGATGATGAACTTGCAAAAAAAGTTGCACAGCTAGCAGTGCAAGCCCAAAAATCTATAAACATTTTAACTGACAGGGACTGCCTCCTGGAAGCTATGTCCAATTTCCCAGGAGCCCCTTGCTCTGGTTTGGTGGGTAACCCTACTTCCGTTTCTACATGTAACTGTTGTTTTACACCAAGGTGGTTTGTCTGTCTTGTTATTTCACTTTGTTTGAGTAAGCTATACAGTTATCTTTTCACCCTTATGGTGCTTCACAGTAATGCTCGACTTTTATGGAACATCCAAATTTAGTTCCTGCTGTTAACCCAAGAGTCAAATAGGTTAATTTTTTTTCTCTCTCAGGAAGTCATCTTCAACACCTCTAGAGATAAAAGTCAACCATTTAGTAAAACTTGCCATGAATTACTTAGACAAATATCTTTCTAAACCTTTTTGCAGTGCTTGCCATGGACGGAAAAGGATTAAGTACTTTCTGAAATATTATTTAAAGGCGCATATCAACGATTTCCTTACCTAGAGTCTCCAGCACATTATACTCGCATGGAGCTGATTATCCCCCTGTTGCTGTGTCTATTTTGTGACTTGTGAAGTTAGTGATTCAGGTTTCCTGCAACAAATTGGACCAATATCTCTGAACCTAATTTAAAGGTGTTCATTTACTTCGTAAACAATATAGTATCTTTCATATACCTTTTGTGGAAACATGGGAGTTGGTCCACTTGGAATAAATGCAACGGCCTCGTTCTCTCCCTCTCCATCATAAACAGGCCTAATAGATTCATTGGAAAATCAGCTCAGCTTATCCATAAAGTAAATACTATTTGTACATATAGCCTTGATTTTTTTTTCCTTGACAGGGAAGAAAAAGGAGAAGCAGATCTAGTAGACATTAATTCTCGTGTCTCCTACTTGAGAAATGTTTAATAGGCTTATCAGTATAGTAATTGCTGTTATTATTTTAATGAGTTTTTTGAATGTTATGGAGAGGTCTGGTTTGCAGGTCTTTGTATCAAACAAAATGGGTAGGACTGTCGAGCTTATGTTTGACATTCTGGTGAAAGATGTTACATCTCTCGAAACTAGGAAGAACAGTTACAGGATAGATTACGGTTCTCTTGGGAAAGGATACATGCGAGAGACAAGGTTTCTTCTTGGCAAAGTTATCCTTGATACTGTAGTTCCTAGAGTCACCCCCGGTGTTAATAAAGAGATCATAGCGGAGAAACATATCCTGTTAGAAGTTGATGGTCAACAGAAGGAAGATGCTTCCCCGGAGAATTTCCATGAAAATTTGGGGCTAATGAAGCCGACGTTTGTGTCTGAAGATGATAACTTGCTTAATGAAAACTATCAACTCCAACACGATATTTTTGAGAAGAAAAAGTTAAATCAGAAGGGATGCAGTGATTTGGTGGCGGCAGTAACCAAGAAGCAGGAGATTGTTGCTGCTGAGCACTCCGAGAAGATGGCTGTCAAGAAGCAAGATTTGACTGTTGATACAAATTTTCTGAGTCAGGAACTGGATAGAGAGGATACTGTAACTAAGAAGAAAGCTAAGGGTGAGCATGCTCCTCAGTTGCCGAGGGATGAAGTAAGGTTGCTGCTGGAAGAGGTGAAACAACTACACTGCCGCGATGCAACAGGAAAGGAGAAAAAGAACGACAAGAAGATTCAGAAGACTGCCATTAACCCTTTGAATCTTTTGACGAATAATGTGGCTCCTAAGGATCACAAATTCAGAGAAAAGCACGATTCCTTGCAACAAGAACATAGTATTGATGAAGTAAACCTTGAAGTAAACCTGAAGTTAGATAGTAAAAATCATAATTCTTGGGGGATGAAATTGGTTTCAGCTGAGAAGGACAAACAAACGGTTAGCAAACGGACACTTTCAGGTCTTTTCAGGTGAATCTACTTCTGTTGTAAATTATATATTCTTCAAGTAGCAAGAGTGAGTCTGTCAATCTGTATTTTACCTTGTGGTTAGTCAATTTTATATAAATAGAACCTAAATCCAGGTACATGGCAATAGAGATTTGAGTTAATTGGTTGTGTTTGCCATTTTTTGACATTGAAATAATTTATCATATGGCTAGTAGCTTCAATTGTAATCTTTGAGAATACCTTTGGCTCCTGTTTGTTCCGTTTTGCATTATTTTCTTCTTGTTATTGCTCCCTTCGAAAACAACCTCTCTACTTCATCTGAGGTAGTGGTATGAACTGCGTACACTCTGGGGCGGCTCTACCCATTTGCAAAAAAGGCTATCACCTTAGGTCTCCAAATTTGAGGAGCCTCATTTTTTTTTAGTAATTATAGGTTACATACTTTTTAAAAAGTATCAAATATTATTTGTAGAAAAAATTATTAGAAGAAGTTTGTTGTATCTAGAGTACTGTGTAAAGATTAAATGCGTTGATTTTATTATTAATACGGAAAAGGGTCAAAAATACCCCTGAACTATTTGAAGTGGATCAAAAATACCCTCCATTTATTTTTTGGCTCAAAAATACCCTTCTATTTGATTTTTTGGCTCAAAAATACCCCTCCATTAATTTTTTGGCTCAAAAATACCCTTCTCTCTAATGGAATGCCATCAAATACGTCACGTGAATAAAAAAAGTCACTTGATCTGTCCATGTCAACATACACAAATGAAAAATCACTCCAATTGATCTATCTAATCATCAATCCATTTTTTTTTTAATTTAAAAGACTCAACCCCACTCATATAAAATAAATCCGGCAAGAGAAAAAGATTGAAGAATTTGATTGCTTATTTTCCATGTGATGGGTTCAAATATTTCAGATTGATCAAGGCGAATGATGAGAAAATAATTAGGTCCTTAAATTATTGATTCGAAAGAATCGAATTTTAATCGGGTCAACCCTAAACAATTGAATCCTCAAATAGTTGACCCGATTTTTAAGAGCTCAGATTGCTTCTGGATATCTTATTTGAATTTGTCTAATGAGGAACCTGATTGTAGTAAGAGGAATGGTAATTCAGAGACGAAATTAGAATTTGGAGAGTGAGTTTAGTGGCAATGTAGGACAACCACAAGTTGATGAGGTCATGAATTGCTCGAGTGAGTCTTGTAACTTTGAAAATGTAAAATAATAAAATATAAGGCGGGGAAAGGGATGATATGAGGAAAAAAATTGAAGAATTGAACTTTGCCTCTTGGTTCGGGTTTTTTGAATATGGATCGTATTGGATTTTTAAATAGAATAAAATGGGTTGATTGTTAGGTGGACTAAATGGAGTGATTTTTCACGTGTATGCTGATGTGGACTGATTAAGTGACCTTTTTTTTTTTTAATCTATGTGGTGTGTTTGGTGGCATTCCGTTAGAGAGAAGGGTATTTTTGAGCCAAAAAATTAATGAAGGGGTATTTTTGAGTCAGAAAATTAATGAAGGGGTACTTTTGAGCCAAAAAAATAAACAGAAGGGTATTTTTGAGCCAAAAAATAAAGGATATTTTTGATCCATTTTGAATAGTTCAAGGGTATTTTTGGCCCTTTTCCGTTATTAATTAAAAAAGAATTATAAGAAAAAATCGATTATATAATTTTAAAAATAGGCTTTATAAAAAAAATTAATTTTCTTAAATACTCAAGGCCTCCGTTCAATTTTCGCCTTAGGCCACTAATGTGGTTGAGCCGTCCCTGCGTACACATTGCCCTTCCCAGAACCCACTTTTTTGAAATACACCGGGTATGATGTTGTTGTTGTTATTGCTCCCATATATGTATCCCCTTTTCAAACTGTTTGGCAAGCTTTATTTAAGTTGAGGTTTATCTGTAACTTGAGAAAATTGAGGGAAAGGTGTCTTTTAAGTCTTGGATGAAGGATTGGTGACATTGACCAACAGATAGGGTCAAACATCATTAGGAAACTTGATTAAGTTAATTGTGGACTTGATTAATATTTTCAAAACTTTCTAATCTTTTCAAAATTACAAATCAACCCAAACCACACCCCTCTTCATTCCAAATCAACCACTCTCTCCTCTCTCTCGACAGCTTCTCTCAACTCTCTCCCAACCAATAGTTCTGCAAAATTTCTCCCTTCAACCCCCGACGACTTCTACCTCCGACGACAAATAGTTGGGATTCGAGTTTTCCTCTTTTCTTCCTTCAACCCCCTGCGACTTCTATCTCCGGCGACAAATAGTTAGGCTTCGAGTTCCCCTCTTTTCTCCCTTCAACCCCTGGCGACTTCTATCTCCGGCGAAAAATAGTTGGGCTTTGAGTTCCCCTCTTCAATTCAAATCAACCTGTCTCTCATCCCTCTTTTGACAACTTCTCTCAACTCTCTCCCAACCAACTGTTCTGCAAATTTCTCATTTCAATCCTCGGCGACTTCAACATCCGACTACAAATAGTTGGGCTTCGAGTTCCTTTTCGACTTCAACTTCAATCGACGTGACAACCTTGCTCTCTAGCCTTAACAACTTCAAATTCTTCATCGTTCATTTTCTTCTTTCACAGGTAAAAATTTATGGCCTTTTTAGTTTTGAAGAAAACGAGGAACTTGAGCCAACTTCTCTTATAGTATTGGTTAATAATTTCAATATTTGTTGCATTAATTTGAAATATGGTTTGAATAAAACCCTAATTTCTGGTATTTCTTCTCTTCTCCTTTTGAAGTAAATTATGATATTTTGTTGTTTGTTGCATTTTTTTGAAGTTTGATTTTTATTAATTGTGTTTATAAAAACAAAACGACAATTTGGGTTGATTTGTTATGTTCTTGTTCTTGGTAAAAATGGTGAAATTGTTGTTTTTTTGTTGAATAAAATCGTGCTACTATTTTTTGTTTCCTCCGACAGATTACCCATCTGGTGCAATATATTAATCATCTGATGCAACAGATTTATCATATGAAGCAACATATCAACCATCTGATGCACCAGAGGAACCATCAGATTACAATTATGATGCAACAGATTAATAATCTGATGCAACAGATTAACTATCTGATGATACAGATTTACCATATGTTGCAATAGATTAAGTATCGGATAAAAAATCTGATGCAACTAATTAAACATCTGGTGCAACGGAAGAACCATCAGATTAATGATCCGATGCAACAGATGAACCTCCTGTTGGATAAAATCCTATCAACTCTTCCAACAGAAAATATCCAAGACTTGATTTTTCCAACTGATCATTCATCTGCCATGATAGGCGACCCTATGTTGGAAGAAATCTAAACAATATTGACCATTGATAACTGTTCCAACAGATCATCATGTGTTGCAACAGATGTGTGACCTGTTGCACAAACCATTCATCTTTGTCAACAGATGAGTGATATGTTTTGTATTGTCGCAACAGATTACTCAGTCGTTGCTGCAGGTTAGTTAACTGCTCTGACAGATCACTCATATGTTGCAACAGATGTGTGATTTATTGCACAAACCATTCATCTTTCTCAACAGATGAGTGATATATTTTGTATTATCGCAATAGATTACTCAGCCATTACTACAGATTATTTAACTATTCCAATAGATCACTCATATGTTGCAACAGATGATGTCATAACAGATGTGTGATCTGTTGCATAAACATTCATCTTTCTCAACAGATGAGTGATATATTTTATATTGTCGCAACAGATTACTCAGCCGTTGCTACAGGTTATTTAACTATTCCAACAGATCACTCACATATTGTAACAGGTGATGTTGTGACAAATGTGTGATCTGCTGCACAAACCATTCATCTTTCTCAATAGATGAGTGATTTGTTTTGTATTATCATAACAAATTACTCATCCGTTGCAAGAGGTTATTTAACTGTCCCAATGGATCACTCATATGTCGCAATAATGTATGATCTGTTGCACAAACCATTCATCTATCTTAAAAGATGAGTGATATGTTTTGTGTTGTTGTAACAGATTACTCATCCGCTGCAACAGTTTGGTTATATGCTTCAACAGATATACTACCTGGTGCAACAGATCGGTGATTTGCTGCAACTGTTATTTTACTGTTTTGCTTGTTTGATTTACTGTTATCCCTTTTTAATGATGCATTAATCAACTATAATATATTTTTTTATGTTCCTGTTAATTTTAGATAATATGGTTCCCAAAAAAATAGAAACCGAATCAAGTCCAAGTAAAGGAACAAGTGACGCAACTAGGCTATATCCACCACTCTATGAGCTTGCTTTACAAGCGTTATCTCAATCGGGAGCAGAATATGATGAACACGGGGAGGAGAAATGTTTCAAAAGAGATGATGCAAATGCTAATAGCCCTTCCACCAAAGAGTTGGTCAAAACCTTCAGCATTGATCATTATCCAGTAAGAATGTAGTGCGATGGTGCTGCAGATTTAACGGGTGATTTCATGGTTAAGTCAGCCATGGGAAAATATTTTGACGCCTTCAGAAAAATACTTCGAGAACAAAATTTGGATGCTTATTTTAGGGACAACTGCTTTGGGAAATATCTTGATTTGTCGGAGGACAACAATGCTCGTTTCCAAATGAAAATGGTATATGAACTTCTGAAGCGTAGGTTTATGTATGAAAACAAAGATAAGATAGATGAGGTGCGTATAAATTACTGTGGCATGCCTGTTTGTTTTGGTTGGAAGGAGTTTGCCATAGTTACTGGACTAAAATGTTATCGTCCTTCTCAAGTTATACCTATTCTAACCCAAAAAAGCACCCCGCACACCCAAAAAAGGCAAAGGCAAGTTGTGTGATCGTGATGACCTGGTGTCCATTGTTGGTTCAAGCTTCAAAAATAAAAATTTGATAGAAGCGTTGAAAGGTAAAGGACTTTCAAAGAAGCACAAACAGTCATTGTGCTTGGTTTAGTTTCTACATAATATTCTTTGGGCGAGAGACGTTAACAACAACATAAGCCTCGGTTTAATAAAGCTCTTCGAGGATCTTGAGGCGTTTAACAGCTATCCTTGGGGGTATGAAAGCTTCAAAATGACTGTCATATATTTGTCGACTCCGTTAGCGCCAAAGACAGTCAACTTATATGGCTTCCCATGGGCTTTCATGGTAAATGTTTCTTTCTTCTATTATGATATCATTCATTTTTTTCACTCAATAATGATTTTGATTTATTGACGTTATTTTATAGGCTTGGGCATTTGAAGCCATTCCTTATTTGAGACAACAAGTGAACTACCAGGAAGGAGTTTTCTGTCCAAGAATCTTGAGATGGTTGTCGGTCAAAACTGATAAAATGAAAAATTTCTTGATCTCTTCAACCCCCAAAGGATGCAGTAAATATAATTATAATTAATTTTTTCTTTTAATTAATGATTTTTTTGAATGATCTAATCATCATTCTAATATATGTAATGATTTATGTTAGATTGTGCATCCGTCGCTAGTTCCGACCAATCAAGAGTTGAAGATGCCATTTTTTCTTACTTTACGATCTGTGCAAAATTTATCGGACCCTAAGGTCATCGACAAAGTAAAAATGGAGTTATTTGGAGCAACAACCATTATAAGAAAAATAATTTTGGAGGGTGGACTTGTTGTTGTTGATGGTCTTAGTGGTGATGGAGCTGTTGATGGTGGTAGTGGTGCTGCTGTTGGTGCTAATGATGCTCCTGTTACAGTATTTAAAGCAAACTATTGTGAGTATGATCATACTAGTTATACAAATTTTGCCTCTCCCAACAAATGTTCTGTATGCAAATGTCAAGACTGCAGAGCGAAACATAATGTAGTGATTAATGCTATTAATGCATTAACCGCTTCTGTAAAGGAATTGACATCTAAGAGGGGTCTCATTCCATCAAAGAGGATTTTATTTCCACCCTCTCCATTAGAGATTAGGGCTAAGAGGAGAATGAGAGTGATTTCCAGGGAATTATCAAGCATCCAAAAAAGCAAAATTGCAACTCCTCTGTCTGTGTGTTGCACCGAGAAATGTACAATGTCCAAAGAAGAGCAGCACGAGCTGAAGAAGGTGAATATATATGTCTTCCAACTGACAAAATAAACAGACACATATCTGTTTCAACAGATGACACATCTGCTGAAAATTATCAAGCAGATATATACATTTATTGCAACAGTTGACTAACCTGTTGCACCTGATAAAGTATTTGGTGCAACATATGTCTCGTCTGTTTTAGCAAATCAAACAACTCTTTGTACCTCTTTTATTTGTACCAACAGACGACCTATCTACTGCAACAAATGATTCATATGTTGCAACGGATGGTTCATCCATTGGAAATTATCATACAGGGTCTTCCTCATGTAGAAATTTGTCCCAAAAGTTGATTCATTGTTGCAACAGAAATATAATCTGTTTGGGATAATTTAAAATGGGAGGAAGACCTGTTTGATTTGTTAGAAGAGATGAGTTATCCTTTTTTATTTTGTTGTATCTCCGTGATTAGCATTGGCCAATTTTGGCTTTCCAGGTGGATGTAGAAGAAGCTACTGCTGAACAACATTGACAATATGCTACTCTTTTAATGGAAATACGGAGAACAGAAAGCGCAGAACCTAATTCTATAGCACCGGATGAAGAACAACTTGTCCATACTGAGTAGATCTTTATAGCTTGAGCCTGTCAAAGTAATCCGTGGCAGTATACTTAAATTGTTGTTGATGTATTTGTTGAGATCTGTACCCATAACAATTTTTTTACATTTCATTTATTCGTTGATTTATTTAAGCTAATTTATGAAGGCTTCAATTTATTTTATTTTGTCTATGAATTTTATTTATTTCTTAGATTTGAACTTATTAATTGAAAAGGAATACTAGATTCAAATATTGTAACAGATAATGTATCTGTTGCAACAGACGACACATCTATTGGAAAAATCGAACAAATTTAGACATATGTTGCAACAGGTAGGTAATCTGTTGGAATTTATCAAACAGGTCTTCCCACTGTTGAAACAGATGGACTTAGATAGAAACATCGAGATAATGCAACAGATAAACTATATGTCAGAACAGGTAGAATAACTGTTACAACGGATGGAGAATCTCTTGCATTATAAAAATTCAACTTTCGTTGGGCATAAAAAATTGTCACTACGTGTAAAAAGGTTAAAGTGAATTGAATTGAAATAAAAAAAATGGAATCCATCGACAGTGTTCAGTTCAAACACCCAAAATAAAATAGGCATCAAGTAGACAGTGTTCATTTTAAACACGTAAAATAAAATAGGCATCAAATGTGTCATTCTGGTACATTTTGCTGACTTGCCGTTACCGTCACTTGGCCCCCAACGGTCATTTCTCCCCCCATTGTCTTATATATTCATCTTCCTTCTAAAATTTAACCCTAAATTCTCAAATCTTCTTCTTCATCGCCATCTTCTTTTATCTATCCAAA
Source organism: Capsicum pubescens (assembly GCA_030864215.1). Classification (NCBI taxonomy): domain Eukaryota; kingdom Viridiplantae; phylum Streptophyta; class Magnoliopsida; order Solanales; family Solanaceae; genus Capsicum; species Capsicum pubescens. Next base: position 247,941,399 of record CM061541.1, on the reverse strand, counting down.
TTCTTCAAATTATTTCTTTCATTTTTTTCAACTGGGCTTGACAATGTCGAGCGCATCTTCCACTATTTTTTGTGATAAAGATTTTCGATATTGTAAGTGCGGTCATGAAGCTTTGTTAAAGACTTTTTGGACTCAACAAAATTCGGGTCGTAGGTTTTTTACTTGTAAGATTTCAAAGGTAATATTTTTTTTATTTAATTAGTTGATTAATTATTGACTTGTAATTGTTTTGTAATTGTGTTCTTTTTTTTTATAGAAATTCGGTGGATGCGATTACTTTGATTGGTATGAAGAACGACACCTTTCACAAGCAAATCGTGTAATCTGGGGTTTGTTGAGCAAAGTTAAGGCTTTTGAAGAGAAACAAAATCGAGCAAGAAGATACTACATTGTTGCTGTTATTGCTACTGGTTTGGTGTTGTTGGGCACATGGATATTCAAGCCTAATTGCTGAAATTTTCACGGTGGTGTGTATTTGCTACTAATTTGGTGTTGTCGAGAACATGGATATTCAAGCGTAACTATTGGAAAATATCAAAAAGATTTAGGCATATGTTGTAAAATTTAGGTCATCTGTTGGAAATTATCAAACAGGTCTTCCCACTGTTGCAACAGATTAGACTTAGATTATTAGATTATTCATAGAAATAACATCGGCGTAATACAACAGATGACCAACCTATTGCAACAGATAAACTATCTGCCAGAACAGATTAAATATATTTTACAATTGATTGACAATCTATTGCATTATAAAAAACTCAACTTTCATCAGAAAAAATTATTGCCACTACATGTATGTAATAAAGTGAAGGGTGACTTGAAATTAAAAATTTCTATTTCACAGGCTCTTCTATATACACAGGCTTCAAGAGTCCAGTTAGTACCCTATAAGCCCAGACCTCTTGCAGTTTTTTCACAACGTTGTCGCACAAAAAAGTCGTTGGCTCATCCATTTCTATGCCGGTCAGCAAATATTCGATATGTGCAAGAGCGTGCGAGCTGCTCGCTTTAGCGGCATCATTTTTTGGAAGGATCATTCCCTTGTTTCAACCTTCAAAATCTCATGATTTCTTCATCAACACTTTCTTTGGCAAATGATTCATCAGTTTACTCTCCCTCAACAAGATGGGCAACAACACCATCAGTAGATCCATGAGGAGAAAAAGATCAAAATCGTCGACGGGAGGTACGTTGGAGTCATAAACATTGATCTTTCCCTCCTCGAGTAGTATCTCAATAGCCCGATAATGCATGACGTTCACGCTAATGACTGCAAGAATCTTTTTTGCCTCGGTCCAGCTCTTGCCGTGTTGATTTGACTTCTCCCCTCCAACATATTTTATTATTTCTTCTTCATCTAAGACCAACGTAGGAACTAGGAAATCAAGTCGCACGCCAAGGGCTAACGCCTCCCCATTGAGTTGATCGTACCTATCCTTGAGCTTCTTGCAGAAGTCGAGGTCCATTATCCTATCGGCAACGTCATAAGCTTCCCGATAGGTTAATTGCCTTTTTCTCATGAGGCAGAGAATTCTGTCAACATGCTATGAGATAAGAAGTCAATTTTTAAATAGGTTAGTAATTGTAAAGATGCAAAAGATGGTCAATCTGTTGCATATGATTCTCTGAATCAATAATCCAACGCAACTTATACAACAGATGGATAGTAAGTTGCAACAGAACCACTACCAGTTGCACCAGTATACCCAGCTGTTGCAATAGATGTGAAATCTGTTGCGTAGCTTCTTCTTCACGGGGTAGATTAGAAGGGCTAGGTTAGGAAAAGTAAACTTGCCTTGTCCTCGTACGGCATACGCATATCAGTCATAGTCTGGAAGTCTTGGGGGGAAAAAGGAGGCCTGGGGTAATCTGGTGTGCCTGGCTAGGTATTCTTGGCCTGTCGCAGATCCCTCTTCTCTTTGGCACCAAGTTTCATGTATATGTCCACCTTCTTGACTGGCCCCTGAACTTTAACAACTTTTGGAGAGGGAGGAATTATAATTTCTTTTGATTTCCGATCGGAGAGTACACCTCTAATTGCTCTTTTCTTTCTCCTAACCAACACTGTAGGAGTGTGTGACTCCCTCACCTTCTTGGATAGTATGACACACCTCTTGGATTTGAATTTCTCGATAGATTTAGAGATAGCCTCTACTTTTTCAAAGAGTTTATCCTGTCTGTCCTTGCATTCTTCGCATTCGCAACGAGAACACGAGGGTGAAGAGGGGTGAGAGGGATCTGTGTAAGGGCGAAAAAGGGTGTTTTCAAACATATTACATCTTTCTTGAGCATCAACATACTCATCATCACGAGTGGTAGCAGTATCAGCATGCCTGCCACCAACACCAACAACTTCACCAGAAGAAGCACCCGAATCTGCCTTAGTAAAAGGTTGGTCATGAAGAGCCTCAACATTAGGCTGACCTTGCCTAACTTCTCTTCTTATGGCTGTTGCTCCAGCCAATTCCTTCTTTATTAACTCCACCGTTGGGTCTGCTATAGTATCAACATGACCTAGAGTAATATAAGAAGTCATCACCGACTCCTCTTCAGTAGGCATGATCCATGGATGCACAACCTATAAAAAAGAAAAAAAAATAGATGCATTTAAATCATATAATATAATAATTTTCACAGTTGGGCTATATTTTAAAAAAAAACCCATCTGTTGCATAGTTTGCAGTATATGGTTAAAACCCGTTTGAGTTTGGTTCAGAGAAACAGAGAAACACATGGATAATCTGATGCAAAATATCAATCATCTGTTGCAACAGTTGCATAAGACGGGTAATTTGTTATGCAACAGATGATCTGTACATCACAATAGATGAACAATATGTTATCTGATTACATATCTGTTGCATAATTTGCAGTAGATGGTTAATCTGTTAGGAGTCGAGTTTAGAGAACCAAAGCAATAGATGGGTAATCTGATGCAAGATATACCCTATCGCAACAGATGTCCCATTTGGTGTATCAGATATAATATCTGTTGCACCAGATATAACATCTGTTCAATATCTTTCTTTGAGTAAAATTATTTTACTTGAAGAAGACGTACTGCATCATCTGAAGGGTTAAAGAGATCAGCCTCCTTAATATTGGTGTTTCTCTTTGCAGCCAACCACCTAAACATCCTTGAATGAGAAACCTCATCTAGGTAATCCATTAACTGCTTTCGGAGGGGAGAAATGACTTCAAATGCCCAAGCCTAAAAAATGTAAACAGGAAGCAAGCAAAAAAAAGTCATAATAACTATATTCAATATAAATTAATGGATGAGTAAAATTAGGGATTAATTTTACCATGAAAGCCCAAGGAAAGCCGTATAATGTGGTCGTCCCTGAGGATAGCTTTGTTAGTAAATATTGGACAGTCAAGTAGAAGCTGTCATATCCCCAGGGATAGTTGTTGAATTTATCAAAATCCTCAGCACGCGCCAACAAATCATCTTCTATGACCTTGTTGATGTCTCTTGCCAATATAACCGAATGGGCAAACCAAACTAGCATAATTATTCCCTGTACTGCTCTGGTATGGTTTTATCCTCGAGATCTGTCAACAAATCCGATGCTTTGTAGCCACGTCGAGCAATGTCTAACAACCCATCTATTTTTTCCTTGCATTTTCTTGCCTTGGATCTTTTGCGGGGCGGTGGTCCTTATGGACGATGGCATCTCAAGCCCGCCACTATGGCAAACTTTTGCAAGCCAAAACAAACAGGCATGCCACAGTAGTTGATCCAGATTTCATCCATCTTCTTTTTGCCCCCTCCTCCGGATCTTTATCATCCCCCACTTACTTGATCCTGCGCTTGCGAAGACCATATACCATTGTCATAGGGAAATGGATACGCTAAGAGGGGCCCTCAGGCAGCTCAAGAAAGCGTCCAAAGCAGGTCTTCTTAAAAAGTTCGCCTATGTTTTCGTTCTTCATAATTTTCATAAAATGTTCAAAATTTTCCCCATCTGACATTTAAGTACAATTTGACCAGTTAGTTGTTTTGCTTCTGGGTCATTTATCGGCATCGCAACTTGAAACCTGTCAATACTAAAAGTTTTGACAGGATCATGCTGGGATGTTGATATTAATTCACGCCCTGTTGGTGATCCATTATCATCATGTTGATGATCATCCTCTTTCTCTTTCTCACTCTCCAATTCCTCCTCTTTCTCACTTTCATTTTCTTCATCACCTTCTATAGACCCTTGTCCACCTCCCTCAATGTAGTTTTCATATCTCTCCTCAGCTTCACTTTTCCCTGACTGAGATTGCTTAGGAAGTTCCTCCGAATCCCTCTGTACTGTAGCCTTTTTTTTGGGTGGTCAGACGTTGATCCACTTTCACTTTCTTTTCTATTGGGAGACATGTTTTACCTACAAACAAAGAAAAACAAAAATTACATTACAATTGAGGTATGCATAAATTTTAAAAAATACATTACAATCACCACGAATACCGACACACCAACAGCCACCGCCACAAACACCACCAGCCAATGCCAACAAACAAACACCACGAATACCAACACCACCTACAACCACCACAAACACCACCAACAAATGCCACTACCAGTGGCATTACGACGATGACGACGACGACGACGACCACCACCACCACCACCACCACCACAAACACTATCCAACAATACCACGACAGTCAACGAAACACTGCGATGGAAATTAGGGATTTCTCGAGTTCTTCCTACAATTTTACCATCAAAACTCAAAATTGTAAATCCATTCTCGAAGATAATACAACTAAAAGTTTTATTTTTCATCATTAACTTAAAAACCCTTATTTTTTAGAAAAAAATAACAAATATAGAGCTCTTTTGCCTATGAAGACATAGAAAACGACTGATACAAACAAGAATGAAGTAAAAAATAACACCTATGTGGTCGGAAATAAGAAGAAAAACAATCTGTTATAGAGGGTTGAGCAAATTTGTTGAGTAGTTATTGTCTGTACTATATTGTTGAGTGAGAATGAGAGAGAAAGAGCGAGACCTCAAGATTTGAAATGATGAAATATTTTGTATGGGTTGATTTGTATTTTGGAAAAGAATGACAAGTTTTGAAAATGTTAATTTGGTCCGAATTGATCTTAATTATTTTTAAAATCATAAAATATATTCATAATTTTTAACCCTCTCATTATGCAATTTCCAAAAGGGTAATTCAATTGAAATTGTATAAAAACAATTGAAGTTGTAGTTGACCGAGTACTCTAGTTGACCCTATGAAAACTCACCCCTGGTCCTAGATTAATCAATTTAGGTACTATTAGTCTAACATATAAAATCAGTTGAAATTGTAAAAAACAAATGTTCAACATGTTGCATCGAATTTCTCATATGTTGTAAATTATCAATCAGATTAGGTAACAACATATTATGAATCTGTTGTAAATTATCAAACAGATTAAGTCATCTGTTGCGACAGATTACCCATCTGTTGTAAATTATCAAATGGATTGTCATATGTCGCAACAGATTACCCATATATTATAAATTATCAAATAGGCGCTTCCATCTGTTGTGGCTAACCCTATGAGAACTCACCCCTAGTCCTAGATTAATCAATATTTGACCCTATGAGAACTCACCCCTAGTCCCATATTATTCAATTAAGGTATTAGTACCCTAGTCCTAGATTAATCAATTAAGGTATTAGTCTAACATATGAGGTAGTAAGAATCGGTTCGGCTCAGAGTTATCGATCGACGACTCTGGTCGGGAGGAACGCAGTACCGTCTCATCATGCAATTGCCAAAGACTCAATTGAAGTTGTAGTTGACCCTATGAGAACTCACATTTAATTAAGGTATTAGTCTAACATATGAACTCAATTGAATTATATATAAACAAATGTTCAACCTGTTGCAACAGATGTCTTTTCTGTTGGATCAAATCAAACAGATTAGGTAATCTGTTGTAATATATTACACATCTGTTGTAAACTATCAAATAGATTACGTCATTTGTTGTGACAAATCATGAATCTGTTGTAAACTATCAAACAGATTAAGTCATCTGTTGCGACAGATTACCCATCTGTTGTAAATTATCAAATAGATTAAGTCATATATCGCAATAGATTGCCCATCTGTTGTAAATTATCAAATAGGCGTTGTCATCTATTGTAGTTGACATTATGAGAACTCATCCCTAGTCCTAGATTAATCAATTAAGGTATTAGTTGAACATATGAGGTACTAAGAATCGGTTCGTCTTAGAGTGATCGATCAATGACTCTTGTTGGGAGAAACGCAGTACCCTCTCATCATGCAATTGCCAAAAGACTCAATTGAAGTTGTAGTTGAACCTATGAGAACTCACCCCTAGTCCCATATTATTCAATTAAGGTATTAGTACTCTAGTCCTAGATTAATCAATTAAGGTATTAGCCTAACATATGAGGTTGTAAGAATCGGTTCGGCTCAGAGTGATCGATCGACGACTCTTGTCGGGAGAAACGCAGTACCGTCTCATTATGCAATTGCCAAAAGACTCAATTAAAGTTGTAGTTGACCCTATGAGAACTCACCCCTAGTCCCAGATTATTAAATCACGGTATTAGCACACTAGTCCTAGATTAATTAATTAAGGTATTAGTCTAACTTATGAGGTAGTAAGAATCGGTTTGGCTCAGAGTTATCGATCGACGACTCTGGATGGGAAGAACGCAGTACCGTCTCATCATGCAATTGCCAAAAGAATCAATTGAAGTTGTAGTTGACCCTATGAGAACTCACTCCTAGTCCTAGATTATTCAATTAAGGTATTAGTACCCTAGTCCTAGATTAATCAATTAAGGTATTAGTCTAACATATGAGGTAGTAAGAATCGGTTCGGCTTAAAGTGATCGATCGATGACTCTGGTCGGGAGGAACGCAATACCGTCTCATCATGCAATTGCCAAAAAACTCAATTGAAGTTGTAGTTGACCCTATGAGAACTCACATTCAATTAAGGTATTAGTCTAACATATGAACTCAATTGAAATTATATATAAACAAATGTTCAACCTGTTGCAACAGATGTCTTTTCTATTAGATCAAATCAAACAGATTAGGCAATCTGTTGCAACATATTACACATCTGTTGTAAACTATCAAACAAATTACGTCATTTGTTGCGACAGATCACGAATCTGTTGTAAATTATCAAACAGATTAAGTCATCTGTTGCACTTAAATATTTTAAGATCTTTTTTTTAAAGCAATTTAGGTATTTTCTGTCCGAGATAAAATAGTTAAAATACTAAGGCGGTAAAAAATATTACTCGGTACTACTTGGATTACTCAAAAATCTTCTGAGTGAGTAGTCTTATCTGGTCTTTTCAATATCACCATCTCCTCTTGCCCCTCAAAAGTTATTAATGAATATCTAAACCCCCCCATAGCTAGAACTCTCTCTCCTTCAGCCATAAAGTAAGTCTAGACTCAACTCATCACTCTTCTTTATTCTCAATTATCTTTGTTTTCATTTTTTCTCCTTTTTCTCTCTTCTTTAGGATGAGGATCCTTTAGAATCTCAATCAATCAATATTTTTTCTCGACTGAACTGGATGTTTTAGTTCGTTTGTTTTTTTGACATTGCAGGTACGGTTCACTGTTGCTCTTTTCATCTCGTCTTCTTCTTTGTATGTTATTTAAATTAGATATTTACATCTGTTTCTATTAATGATTTACCCATTATCAGTTTCCTATTTATTGAGAAAATTGAAGGAAAGGTGACTTTTAAGTCTTGAATGAATGAACCGTTGTTTTTATTAAAATATGCAAAAAAATTCATCTGTTGGGAGAACTTAAAAAGCCTTGTTGTCAGTATAATTTTTTTTATGTCTTTTGTTTGGTACTTTGGGGGTGCTATTGTTGGGGGTGTTGGGGGTGGTGTTTGTGTTAGAACATGTGATGTTTGTGTTGTGGATAGTGTTGGAACATATGGTGTTATTTCTTTGTTGTTGATGCTGTTGTTGGTGGTGTTGCAATAGTTTGCTCCACTGTTGCAACTGATGAATCAACTGTTGGAACAGACGGAGCAACTGTTTGAAGAAATCAAACCAGTCAAGGCTGGTTTGATTTATTCCAACAGATGACCCATCTGTTGCAATATGTCATCCATCATTTTCAACGATACCTCATCGGTTGAACAGATGGGTAATCTGTTATATCATTTTGGATATATATTGATTCACTCAATTTTGTGTTACCCTTTTGTAATGTTCTTTTTGTTTTCTTTTTGTTCTTCTCTTGTTTGACATCAAATGTATTTCTCTTGTTTGCAGACAAAAGAAGTGAAACTGGATCCACTTTTGCCCGGCCAGCATTAAAGACTAGAGTAAAGATGGGTTCGGGGGAATAAACTACTTGCAGGTGGAACCAAGTCATATATGGGAGGTATGTATTACTGATCAACCTATCATGAAAACACACACCCAGTACAATGATTTTGTGAATGTTTGTTCTTTACCTATTAGGTATTAATCCTTTAAACAAGATATGACATTTTACAGTTAAGATTGTTAGGTTCGAACTGGTAAGGCTGAGGGACCAAGACGGTGGTGTCGATACCCCGTTACAATTTAATGATGGTTCATGCTCATGTTTTTGTGTTAAGTTTGGGGAAAAGTTTAAGTTTTTGGTGGCAGTGTAAATATCCAATAGTGATTGGACCGGTTTTAATGGAACAATGGACTTGTTGAAAGGCCTCCGAAGCCTCGCACTGCAACAAAAATGATGGATCTAATAGAAATTTCCCTGGTTCTAATTTATATGGATGGGTTGTTAGAGGAGACTATTATACAACAGAAGGTGTTTGGGAGAAAACTTGTTCGGGAAAAGGAAGGTTGAAAAGGCCATATATCATCTCAGTCCTTGTTTAAGAGGATACACAGAGTGGGAAGGAAAGTGTAGCGAAATTAGATTATGGAATTGACATGAAAAATGAAAAAACTGGATGAGCTGCGAAGTGAAAGTGTATCCAAAAATGAAAATCCATCAGTCGTTGAAGAAAAAGAAGAATGGTCAAGAGGAATTGAGCTGGTCACTTTGCTAGAGACTGCAACTAGCGAGCGCGGCCTCAACGAAGACCCACAAAATGCAGGACTAGAACTCTAAGGAAGCAGTTTCGCGAGCATAAAAGGTGGTAAGATTGTCGGTCTGAATTGACATGTAGGTTTCAATTTTGACTGACAATCTTACCACCTTCCGTGCTCGCAAAGCTTTTTCCTTGGAGTTCTGGTCCTGCACTTTGTGAGTGTCTTCATTGAGGCCATGCTCTCTAGTTGCATTCTCGAGTAAAGCATCCAGCTCCAACCCTGTTGACCATTTTTTTTTCATCGACTGACGGATTTTAATATTTCGATACACTTCCACATTTGAAGCTAATCCAGTTTTTTCATTTCTCATGTGAATTTCATTGGCCAATTTCACTATACTTTCCTTCCTACCCTGTGTTTCCTTTTAAACAAGGTCTGAAATGATATATGGCCTTCTCCACCTCCTCCTTCGTGCACAGGTATTCTCCCAAGCACCTTCTGCTGTAAAAAAGTCTCCTCCAGCAATCCATCAATATAAATTGGGACCAGGGGAATTTCTATTGGTTCCATCGTTGTTTGCTGCATTGCGAGGCTTCAAAGGCCTTTCAAGAAGTCCATTACGCCATTAAAACCGATCCAATTACTATTGGATATTTACATTGCCGCCAAAAACTTGAAACCTTCCCCAAACTTGACACAAAAACATGAGCATGAACCGTTATTAAATTGTAACGGGGTGTCGACACCAACGTCTTGGAACCCTTTGGCCTTATCAGTTCGCACCTATCAAACTAAACTGTACAATGCAAAATCTTGTTTGAAGGATCAGTGTCTAATCGGTAAAAAACTGCATTCACAAAATTATTGTACTTTATGTGTGTCTCCATGGTAGCCTGATCAATAATATACATACTCGAACGCATGAAAATGGGATCCATTGTACACACCTTATTCTTTCTACCCCATCAGGACATGTCAGACAATGTTGTTTATTTATCTGCACGCATGTGATGACTATTAAAATAAAGGTGTGAAGAGTCGTGACTTTTTATCTTAACACATTCAAAACAACTGATGAATCGAAATCTCCATCTGTTGCAACTGATGAATCAGCTGTTGGAAGAAATAAAAACATCTCCTCCAACATATGGTCCATCTGTCGCAACAGATAATCCATATGTATCAACAGATGGTAAATCTGTTGCGACAGACCAGACTATTTTTTTATTCATCTGCACTCATGTGATTACTTCTTGCTAAAACTGTTTGTTTCAATTTAGTTTTCCTATTTATAAAATCAAGAGAATTTTATTATATTCTTCCAAGATTACCCCTATTATTAAATGACTACATAAAGTATATTATTCACATTTATACTTTCAAATCATAATTAATAAGGCCAATTTGGTAAAATAATCACCTAATTTATATTTTTATTAATTGTTGTGCCAAGCCCATAGGGCCCAACTAATACGAAATAGAGGGACTATTAAAAAGAGGTAAAGAGTCGCGACTTTTTATCTAACACATTCTAAAAAACTAATGAAACGAATACTCCATCTGTTGAAACTGATGAATCAACTGTTAGAAGATATCAAAAAATCTCCTCCAACATACTGTCCATCTGTCACAACAGATAATACATAATTTGCATCAAATGTCTTATCTGTTGCATATACAAACCATCTATTGCAACAGATGGTAAATTTGTTTTGAAAGACCATTTGTTGCACATTCAATCCATCTATTGCAATAGATGCTAAATCTGTTACGACAGATGAACAATCTGTTACAACAACTCAATAATAACGACTTTTATCGAGTCTCAAACCGCTATGAAAAGGTGAAAAGTAATTAATGTAAAAGGAAAAATCGTGACTTTTCACAGAAAATAAAATGCCATCAGTTTGAATGTAATTAATACAATGGAGTTGAACAGTCCTGTATTTTGGCCTGACATGTCCAGATTCAATCCTTTATAAATAGGTCCCTCCTTAATATTCATTCAACTCTATTTATTTCTTGCATTTTTTCTTTTCGTTTGACATCTTCAACCACTTCTCTTCAAAGATCATATTCCTTTCTCGTTGAGGTAAGTTTTTTTCTGGTGTAAATTTACCAGTTGGTCGTATATGTTGTATTATATTTTGGACTTTTTTCTTTACATTTGTCAATTCATACGTGTTCTAGATATGGCTGATCCTTTTTCGGACATTGCTTTTCTACGCGATACAGTGTGGAAACTTCAGAGGCAGGTTAATGACATGCAGAGCGAGTTTGTTGCTGTGAGAGCGACGATGTTCAGAGAGATGCAGAGGCTGATGAGAGCCCTGTTGCTGCGAGTTGATTGGCCGATTGTCATTAATGATGATGATAATAATAATTAGAATGTTTTTTTTCTTTTAGCGTATGTATTTTAATTTTTCTATATCAGATCTATACCTAATGCATTTTATTTTTTGTTTAATGAAAAATTTACTTTTAGTCAGACTTTGACATTTTAATTCTTATTCAATTTTCATTCTGTCTATTTCTTCTAATCTAATACATGTTAACATGTCGACGGTTGGAGGCAATGTTGAATCCAGTAGTACTAGCAATTTTGGCTTTTGAGTTCTTTCAACAGATGGACCATGTGTTGGAACCGATTGGTCATCTGTTGGGTTTCTATCAACAGATTGTCCATCTGTTTCGATAGATTTATCATCTGTTGGAGGAAAATATTCCTGTTGTTTGTGCAACTGTTGAGAATAATTGTGGTCTGCTGTATTATTTAGTTCATGTTTTGCCTTTTTTTATTGATGCACAAGTTATTTATAAAAAAGATATTTTATATATAATAAATAATAAAGTTAGGTTCATAACAATGACTTAAATATATAAAAGTCCACAACAAACAAACAAACAACAACACAAGTTTCTACAATTACAACGATCATGGTGGATTATGATTCGGGCATGTAGTTTTTTTGTGGTCAGCGCACTTACATATGGAGCACTTGTTTCTTCTTGATGAAAATGACTCTCCAACTCCACGCCTCCTCTTATATGGCTTTCTTCCCGATTTGATAGTGCTCGGGTCAATATATGGAGGAGGTATTAATCTCCCCATAAACTCTACTGGAACAACCCAAGATTCTTCGGGAGGCACCGGAGTAATGTGCCCACTATATGCCATTTCATAATTTTCCACCGAATAATATTGAGAGGCGTGCTCGTAAACTTCAGGTCCATATTTATGACTGTATTGAGCTCGAAGATCTACCATAGCATGTGGACAAGGTATTTTGTCCAAGTCAAAAACTATACACGTACAAGATTTTGTTTGAAGATCGACCGTGGCAGCACACCATGAACGGTGATACGAATTTGTAATCTGCTATTTTATGAGAGAATAACCTATTCCTAAAACTGATGTTCATTGATATTTTCTTTTCGATTTCGAGAACAAATCGGGTTTTTTTTTTGGGCACTTGAACTGCACACGCCTTTCGTTAAAAAAATTGCTATACTTCTCGCTTATTTTGTCAAATATAGCCTTGATGGAAAATTCTCTTTCATCGCCAAACAATGAATTCACCGATTCAGCTATGTTTGATGTCATAATATTGTACCTATAGAAAAAAATCACTTAGTACGACATCATACTAAACTTGTAAATCAAACAAGACATTAAATTCATAAGAATGTACCTATTTGCTGGACAGAATGCCCGGCTCCATCTCTCAAAACCGACACGTGGGAGAAATTCTACTACCTTGGGATTCACATCCGCTAATTGATTGACATGGTCTAAAAACTCCTCTCTACTATATGCTTTAGCTACTCTATAAAAAGGGTGACGACCTTTTCGTTGTGATAGTTGTTTCGAATGTTCTCTCCAAGATGCCTGATGCAACAACCAAAGTAAGCTGAAGTGAAGAAAAGTGAACCCATCTTTGGAATACTTGGATGCCTACCCGATACAAAACACAACTCTTCGGTATCTTCGACGCAACATCGCAGTTGTTCAAAAACAAATCCATAAGAGGCATCACATTCCTTGTCTGCTACACAAAAAGCGACAGGAAAGATGTGATTCTTCGCATCCTGCACCACCGCTGCTAGCAGAACTCCATTATACCTGCTCCTTAAGAAGGTACCGTTGACGGCTATGCCTTTTCTCAAATATCAAAAACCTTGAATCCAAGCACCATAGGATACAAAAAAGTACTTGAACCTTCCGTTTTTATCTAGATGCAATGCCGTCTTACTTTCGGGATTTGTGGACTCAATCATGTAACAGTAAGCATCCAAGACTTCATACCCATGCTCGAGTGTCCCCCTAACCAGGTCCTTAGCAATCCCCATGGACATATATACCTTCCAATAACTGACCAGGACACCCAAATCCGGAAGGATTTGATTGGCCATAAGCTTTGTTGAAGGGCCTTTCCCATCGGTGAAACTACTCCTAAAATATTCACCGAGGACCTTTGCCGTGGCGTGAGGATTTTGGCCCGAGATGTGCTCCGAACCACATGTGTGATGCTTTTCATGTTTATGAATGATGAATCTGTCAGAACTTGCGTACTTCACCGCTCTCAACCACCACTTGCAGTTCGAATTAGCACATTTGAAGCAAAAGATACTGCTCGAATTAATCACCTTCTTTATTCTGAAATCTTTTTTCAAGCAAGAAATAAACAAAGTGTTAGATAGTTCATTCTTTTCCTTGAATGACATTCCAATAAAAAAGCCAGTCCCGTCGTCTTGAAGATTTTCAGACTGTGTCGATTAAGAAGAACTACACATCGTATTGCTCTCATCAACTGGCATAGGTGATTGATCATCATCTGGAATATTCATGTCTAGATCATCCAACCTATCATCAAAGAAGTCTTTTATTTTCTTCTTCTTCTTCTTCTTCTTCTTCTTCTACGTTTTGGTTCTCATTCTCTCTCGTCTTTTCAACCATGTAAACCCTTAACACCGGCCTGATTGAATCACTTAGATAAGCACGCAACTGAACCTGATCGGTTATCTTGAAAGGCAATACCCTCTGATTTTCAAAAGAGCTGTGCATATAGCTGATGGCGAATTCTTTCGGTTGGCAATTCAGTCTACAAAAGCTGATGATTAAGTTCACAAAATCATCATATAAAATATCACTTTGGACTGTCATAGCTATTGTCTCTAGCATTTCACCCTCCTTCCAATGCCATACATATCGATTGCTCTTCTCGACCCATTGACCATGACAATCCACCCCTATTATTATTGATCCCACCATTAGTGGTACCTAAATAAAGTCATTTGTTAAAAAAGTTGATAGTGATTTCATAGTGCCGTAAATGAATCCCAATAGGTGTGTTATCTGTTGCAATAAGTAAGTGATCAGTCGCAACAGATTCTTACCTATTGGGATTCATGTTACGCTCCTGAATATCTGTTGGAACAGATGAAATGCCTGTTGGGATTGATGTTACAGTACTAAATCACCTTTGAAGATGATTCCAACAGATGAGTGACAGTTACAACAGATAATTAACCTGTTGTGACAGATGACTTACCTGTTGCAACAGGTTAGTAATCTATTGTAACAGATGTCGGAATCGTGTTCAGGTTCTGTTGCAACAGATAAATAATCTGTTACAATAGATGTGTCAAATGTTGCAACAGATGACCCATCTATTTAAACATGAATCCAACATATCAGTCTTCCGTTGAAACAGATGTCTTATCTGTCGCAACAGATGATTTATCTGTTTAAACAGATGGATCTTATGTTGGAGTCATGATTGGGTTCTATCCATTATTGGAAAACAACAACACAATAGCAGTTACCCAGATGAAAAATTCAACTAAAAATTATAATTTGACTTACCAACGTCTCCTATGAAGTAATGCCAAAGTGGAAAGTGATGTTCGAAATAAAATCTGACCTAAGAAATTGATCAAATAGCAACAGTATCAGTAATAACAACAACAACAAATGGTCAACAAAAACAAGATGAAGATGCTAATGAAGTAGAAGATAATGATAATGAAGCAGAAAATGATGAATAAAGCAGCAACAACAATGAACAACAAAAATCGCTAAGAGAGAGAAAACAACAATGGGTGAGAAGAGAGAGAAAGACGCCTTTTTTCCTTCCGTTTTTCGTTATATAGGCTACCATTTGGATCAAAGTGTAAATTTAAAAATTTGTGGATTATTTTCAAACTTCCCCAACTTTCTTAATCCATAATAAAGTAATTGTCACCTCCACCAAATAATTAAGACTTGTGTCACCTATACCTCATTTTAAAACTCTTTTGTCACCTATGGCCCAAAGACCCCTGTAACTTCTCTATCTCTACGAGGTAGGGGTAGGTATGCACATACTCTATCCTTTCCAGACCCTTTTTAGGATTACACTATTTATGTTGTCGTCAAAGAAGTTTTCGATATATAGTCGATCTCAACTTATTTGAGACTGAGGTTTAGTTGTTGAAAAAACAAATTACTTGAAAAGAAAGAAGATTTGAAGAAATTGAAACTATTTGCTACGTCTTTCTATACTTTTATGTTACTTTAAAATTTTGAGACTTTTTAGATGTTTAACATTATTTGATGTTTACATATTTTGTCACATTCCAGTAGCAGAATTTGCCAGATGATCCCAGAAGAAACATATTCGGTGAAATTTCATAATTGGGGACTGAAGAGGCTCCATTGTATGTGGATTTTACTCTTATTTTACGGAGGTAAAGAGACTATTTTCGAAGGACCCTTGATTCAAATTCAAGTAAAATAAATTAAAGTAGTGATGAAAAGAAAATATGATGGTGAGAAAAACATGACAATTAATAAGAAAATCAGTGGTGAGTATTCAGGTTAAGAACAATAACAACAAAAATATAGTGCACTAACATCATATGCTTTTCATTAAAAAAAATTAATTAACAACAGATGATAACAAATACCAAAAATAAGAAAAAGCTAATATATACTACGGCATACATGGTATTCCAAGACCATCACCAAGCCTAATCCCATCGAAAATCATGAAAGACTATGCTTTACTAATTTTCTACTTTAATTCGCGACCTTTATGCCTTCATATCTAAGGTCATACCATTGAGAAAAGTTGAAGTTGTGTTATGTCCCATTTAATCACCTGTTTTTAATACTTCTTCGACCTACCTCTACCTCTCATGTACCCACTGTATCAACAACAACAACAATAGTTTTTGGGAAAAAGAGAGTGTGTAGCCTTTTTTTTTTTAAAATAGCTCAAGTTTGGGCATATGGACATTATGTGTCCTGTCGACAATACAATTGACACTTTATGGCCATTGGTATGGGTGTGCAAAAACCGAACCAACCGATAAACTGAACTGATAAAAATATTATTGGGTTATTGGTATTGGGTTAACGATTTTTTATTGGTTTTATAAAAAAATTTATTGGCTAAACGGTTCGATTTTGATTTTAGCTTATTGGGTTATCGGTTAAACCGATAACCCAATAAGGATACACTATATTATTGTTTTATCCCAATTTATGTTATATATATAAATCTCTCTCTCTATATATCTGTCTGTCTGTTTGTCTGTCCATCTATCTATCCATCTATCCATCCAACCATCCATCCATCCATCCATCCATCCATCCATCCATCCATCCATCTATGTAGATAGATAGATAGATAGATAGATATGTGTATGTATATATATTATATGCACTACTTATTCACAATTCAGTGATTCACAAAGTATTAACCTATTTAGGGCAACAAAGGCACAATATAAAGCTCGGCTATTATCGTATTGAAAAGCTTGACGATTTATAGATTCCAACAATTAGGATTTAATTTTTTTTCTAACTAACATTCAGTTCAAGTTTGAAGATTCTTATAAACTAAAATGCATTGCGCAGGATTTTGGCAGTAACTAAGATTGTTTTTTTTATGTTAGTAGTTAATATTTCTATTTTATAAGTATTTTCTTATTGGTTAAACCAAAAATCGAACCGTTAAGGACTAAAAACTGATAAATTGAAACCGATAAGAAAATATCTTATTGGTTGGTTATTGGTTTTACATATTTAATAACTGAAAACCAATAAACCGAACCAATAACACATAAAACCGAACCGAACCTACCGATGCACACCCCTACCATTGGGCCATTTAGCTATTTTCGGTCTTTCCAACTTGGGCTATTCGGCCATTTACTAAAAGTATTTTAATTTTTTTTTGGATAAATTACTTAAACCCACACCTTAACTTTTCATTATTACTTAAAATCCCATCCCACTAAATTAATTATAAAAATTCCTTCTAACTCATAAAACCCCAATATTTGCAGATACGTTACAACCCACCCTAATTTTGCGTCTTCTGCTCCTCAAAACTCTCCCAAAATCATGGGAAAGTATTCAATGGTTTCACTAGCTCAACAATTTTGAATTACAACCGTGTTATCATCCAGTACTTCAACATTCTAGTTTCAACTTCCAATTACAACCTCCATTAACTTTCTTCTTCAAATTTATTGGAGGTAAGTTTGTTTTCATAATTTTTTTTAAGTTTAATAGTTAAGAAATTGAAGTCAATCTATTATCGATTTTTTTTTAATTTTTTAAGATTATTAATGGATGAAGGACGATCCTTTAGTATTGGTATTACTCAATCAGATCTTAAAATTTCAATTGAATTTGGTGTTAAATTTGTGTCTGATCGTTTTGATTACAAAGACAGTGACTTTTTGTGAAAATAGATCGAAGTATCATAACAATCTGACTATGATGAAGAAACTACAAAAATTGCTGGTAGTAGCAATAAATGTATATTGAACCTGATACATGAATATAAATCCACTGAGACAGCATGCGTTCTGATACATCTTGAGATTTACATGTGAATTTTTGTTCTTTACACACCTGATACGTTCAATATAATATGTCTGATACATAGATCTAAGGTCAATTAGCCTTTACATGCTTTCTGATACATAAGATAACAAATTTGTAATTTTGGTTAACATTTATACATGATACATTTAATATACAGATTATGATACATAAATATAAGGTCAATTAGTCTTTTCATGCTTTCTGAGACATAAAATATCCTATTTGTGATTTTGGTTATCATTTAATCCTGATACATTCAATATACCGATTATGATACATAATCTAAGATCTAAAATATATTCTTTGTACAATGTATGTGAATGCATGGCTGAAATATATTCTTTTGAAAAGTTTATTTTGTTTGTCACATAACACTGCAAAAGCATATATTTGCTCTTTGTAATGTCTATTTAGTAATCCCAATTTAATGTGAATGTATATGGTGACTCTCTCCAGTGAAATAATGCCCTTATTTATTAATTTATTTGCTTGATTATATGGTTAAGGATCCTAATATGTCTCGACATCTATATCTTTGTTTGATTAAGTAACGTTGTCAAACTGAGTGTGTTGTTGTTGTTGTTTATTAACTAACATAGTATTATTTTGTTGGGCTTATTACACCGTGATAGTTTCCCTTTGGCATAAGAGTATTTACTGAGAGAAGCATAGATTTTATTGAAATTTTCTCATTATTCCTTCTTCTTTCTTGCAACATATACCGAAGCAACGTGTGCCAAGTTTATCAAATGAATTGATGAAAAGAGAAAAGTACTTCATCCTGATAAGGAATCCCCTTGATATCTTGGTAATTTAAGTTCAAGTCTTGTCACTGATGGTTGTTATAAGTTTCTAATTTACTTGATCTGTCATTTTGTTTTGTTATGTTCTTTTCTTACTGTACTAAATAACTTAAGATACATTTATGTTCAGGTACTGTGAAGTTTTCGTAGTAAATTTTGCTGAGTTTCTTGGTGATGAACTTCTGATTTCTTCATCTGATTTTAATGCAGAATATCATCGAAAGAGATACGTAACACTCTTATGAAACTATGGAGTCGTCAACAGTAGGAAAGGATATGCTAGCGACAATGAAGATCCACCAAGACTATGGCCAAATTCACCGACTGACGAATCAACTATTGTTGCCTTAGAGTAGTTACAAAGTTTCTGACATCTTTCTTTTGAACAGTAGTGTCTTAGCGACCCGCATTATCGTTTTAAGTTACATGCAATTATCTTTTGGACAAAATAGTTATGAAATTTTTGATTAAGCATAGTAATTGGATGTTTCACTCACCATTTGTTTATCTTTCTTGCATCACTTACATTGATATGTAATAAAATTATAAAATTAAATTCTATAATACATCAAAATGTATGAGGTCTTAAACGAAATATACTACAATATTGTTCAAATAATATTCAACGCTAGACCAACTAAAAATAAAGCAACAAATTAATCAGAATACGTGCAACATGCTATGTATCTTGAAATATAAATATCAATTCTCTTTCGAAAAGAAGTCACGGATGCATTTTTTGTGACCTTCACGGCCATATCTTCCACAACAATTTATATATCAGCAAGCAAGATGCCTTCATAATCTAACTACATTTTTCATTAAGATATTTCAACACGTAGCTGTATAAATGTATATTTTGTCATCATATGTTACTGGACAACTATATATATCAGAAAATAAGTTAAAATATCAGTATATTCAACGTGTTTGTTTTAAAAATACTATTCATTATTAAAAAACGTAATTACTAATGTATCATAATAATCAATAACACTATTCTACTCATCGTCTCCTATGATATTAGTTTTTGTGTACACTAAAATGTTATAACCAGTAATGTATCATATTACTACAGCAAAGAACATCAACTAACAAATAACTCTAGCTAAATTTATCAGAAAAAAATACAATATCAGAAAATACAAAATATCAACATGTATGTTTTAAAAACATGATACAATATTAAAAAATACGATGAGAAATGTATCATACAAACCAACAACACTATTTTACTAATCGTCTCTTATGAAACATGTGAAACTAATGTATCATATGAAACATATTAAAAAACATATGAAATTCATTTTTTATATGCAATTGAACTGTTATAAGCAGTAGTGTATCATATTGCAACACCAATATACCATCATTCGAGCTACATTACAAATTTGAAATATTATTCTTGAACTCAACATAAACCTTTACTTCATTGTCATTCCGAATCATCATTAGCGATGAATTTTCTTTGACAACGTATCTGACGTTGATTTTTTTCTTGATTAATCAATACCAAATTTGATTGCGTTTGTCGAAATCAACCTAAAAAATGAAACACTTTCTCCAACAATAATTTTATTACTTTTATATTGTTCATATTCAAGTTTATTCATTCAAACACTGTAAAATTTCAACAGAATGGAGATGTTCATAACATATTCAAAATAAAGAAATCAGAAGAAGAAAACAGAGATGAGAGAATTTATTTTCTGAAAATTTCATCGAAGGAGATTATTTTTTGAAATCAATCTAAAAAAAGAAATACTTTCTCCAACAACAATTTCATTACTTTTGTATTGTTCATATTGAAGTTTGTTCATTCAAACACTGTAAAATCTCAACATAATGGAGATGTTCATAACGTATTCAAAATAAAGAAATCAAAAGAAGAAAACAGAGATGACAGAATTTGAAAGAATTTTCATCGAAGGGTATTGTTTTTGGTAATTCAAAATTGAATTATGAAGCTGACATTAATTTTCAGGATTCAAGAGACATATCCCAATTAGAATTGCGTTAATTGCGTTGTTATCTCCTTTTACCGTTATTTTCCTTTTTTATAGTCAATTAGTTTGGTAGTTATGTATCATAGCTTTCATTTATGTATCAGGAAAGGATTTGGTGTAATTATTAAAAAAGATGGGAGAGAGTGTAATTAGGTAGCAAACTGTTGGGGTTTATGTTGTTTACACTTTTTTTTTGCTACAATTTTTTTAATTGAAAAATATTCTTTTTTGTTGTTGTTGTTTAAAAATAATAATTAAATTTAATTGTATAAAAATGGTATACATATTATATAGAATACGTATCTATATAAGATATATGTATAGAAATTGTATAGTTCTATCAAATATGTATATGTATAAAATATATATAAAAAATTGTATAGAATGTGTATAAAAATTATAAAATTATTGTATAAATGCGTAAAAAAGCTGTATAAATTGTGTATCAAAACTGTATATTATTTGTATAGAATATGTATATGTATAAGATAGTGTATTGAAACTGTATAGAAGATGTGTAGAAACTATATAGAACAAGCCACCAAATTAAAATGGCTAAAAAATAGAATTTAAATTTCATGTTCATTTTCGTGAAATTTATTTGATCTGAAGTGTCATTTTTGTACTTTTCCCTAGTTTTTTTCTAGAAAAAAGGGTCTGATTTACTCCCTCACTTTGAAAAATTGGCTAAATATATATCCCTCGTCATATTTTGTGGTCAAATTTATCCCCTGCTTTAGAAAATTGACTAAATATGTCCTTCGGCATATTTTAGGGTCAAATTTACCCTCGATATCATATTTTGGAATCAAATTTATCCTTTTATGTTAAGATGTTTTTTACATATATGCTTTTTTTTAATAGAAAATCCAAATCAATGTTAAGTGTTCCTCCTTTTTAAAAAAAACACAAGGAAATTTTCTATCTGTGTGGAATAATCTTCAGATATAGGAGAACTTTAATGCCTGACCAGAGGCGAACTCAGGATTTGAAATCTGTGGGTGCACCCGTGTTGTCAAAGATGTGCATAAGCCTCGAAGTAAGACTCAAAATGTGTTGAGCGCTCGCCTCACTTAATGTGCAGCTTAGGTTCTAATTTCTGATACATACTTGCCCTTTGTCAATGAGACTTTCTGAGGAGGCGAACACTAAACAATTGATATTTCACTTTATAAAAAAAAATTAATTTTTTTATTCATATATTTGTCATTCACGCTTGTATTATTAGTCTTGGACTAGACATATATTTATATTTTTTCTACCTTTATGCCTTTTTTCGTTAAATCTCACGCTTTATTTGTACTTTGTGCTTAAACACAATAAACCTTGATACTTTTTTACGCTTATTGCTTTTGATAATATTGTGGAGCACCAATATTATCTTAAGTCGTTAAAAAAAATTTCGGTGTCGATTGAGGAATATTGTCATATTCAATTGGTCGCTAAAGACATAAACAATACTGAAAAAATAAATATATAGAATAAATAAGAATTTTAAGCTAATAACTTTACTTTCATATAATATGAAGTTTACTTTTAACATTTATAAATAATTAGTTGCGGTAGCTCAATGGTCAAGGAGGGATCCCCTTATGGACTGGTTGCGAGTTTAAATCCCCATTCCAGCAATTTAGTTGTTTTATAAATTTAGTAATAAGCTATTAAATTTGAAGTATTGAAAATAAAAACTAAGGTGTTGTATGAACCGGGGATCAATAGTATTGAAAATAAAAACTAAGGTATTGCATGAACCAGGGATCGATCCCTGATTGTGTGGATGGAAGGGCTGACTTCAACCGGCGCACCAATGTGCACTACCATTCATCTAAGGGTGCACTATTAAGTACTCCCTCCGTTTAAAAAAGAATGACCTCTTTTCTTTTTTGGCAATACTTTAATTTCAACTTTTCACATGACATGTTTATGACCACAAGATTAAAAGACATTTTGGTACATTTGACACTACTTTAATTTAAGGCCACAAGATTCAAATGTATTCTTTATTTTCTTAAACTTTGTGTCAAGTCAAAGTAGATCATTTTTTTTTGAAACAGAGGGAGTATATCCCAATTTCTCAAGATATATACACATATATACACAATTTTTTTCGATGTTAACGGGTGCACATGCACTCCCACCGATACATGTGGGTCCGCCCCTGTGCCTGACAAGTGCCAGCAAAAGAGACACCATTATTAAAATATTAAAAATGTCCAAAACATGCCTCATAGCCTGCTATAAATCATTAATTATATATTTATTTATAACAAGATGTAGGAATGTACAAATTCAAATTTGAAATCACTTCCAGTTGTTGGACCAGTGCTTATGATTTGTTTTAAAGTTTTGACTTTCTTAGTTGTCAAAAAAAAAAAAATTGCTTAAACAGAATAGATGAACATTTATTAGCTTGTAAAATATTATAAACATACACTTTTAACTTATCATATTTATATAAATTTTCACCTTTACAAAGTAATTATAAAAATTTCAATTAATTATGTATTTTTGTTGGATGTATCAGGATCTAATTATGTATCTCGACAGACTCAAAATAAAAAAATAAATATCGGGAGCTAATTATGCATTTTACAAAGAAAAATGTATCTTCATTGAATATATCAGGAGCTAATTATGTATCTCGATAGATTCAAAATTGAGACTTTCGAGAATTATGCAAAATGTCAAAATTTTGTATAATTAAGCTCCAATTGTCGGGATTTTTTTTTTTAATTAACACTAAAATCTATACACATGGCACCTATAATTTATTCTTTACTTATCTAGTATTTCAAAAATAAATTTTCTCTTTTTACTTATTACTCCTAACATACCAAGAAAAGATCAATTTTTTCATGTTTTACCATCAACATCAATTACTTGATCTCCAAATTATTTTGCCAGACTTAGATTATACATCAATTAATATGAATATTGTAATAAAACAGTCATACTAATTTTTCTCCCAACATCAATTATTTCTCCCAACAATTTTTTTTTCAATATCCAAGATCTAAATTCGAGATTCCATGGTGTCACAAAAAGTTTGAAAGTGAGCAAGAGTGTTGAGTGTTTTTTTTTTTTTTTATTTCTCATCCGGTGTCCGATACCCACATTGGAGTTCGACTAATTCGAATTCGTGCCGCGTAGGGCTCCATTCGGGGGGAAGCGCTCCCAACAGAGTTTTCTCCATGCCCAGGGTCGAACCCTCGACCTCTAATTAAGGGTGGAGCAGCCCCATCCACTACACCACAACCCATGTTGGTCGAGTGTTGACTATGACCTCTTCATTTATGGGTCTCCTTAAAATAAAAGTTCAAACTCCAATAATCTATTCATTGAATAAATTAATTAAAATATATTTTAAAAAATCAACTCTCCTTCCTAATTTTGAAAGCAACGTATATATGTTTGAAGAAAAGATATAGGGGCTTGAAGCACTTTAATTTCTCCTCATTTATTTTAAAGTCAACCTATTCTAACTCGTTCAAATTCAATTTAACTAATCGTACGTTTGATACAAAAGGGTTAATAAGAAAGATGGTTTGAAGAAATTGAATTTATTTGTGTATCGTCGAGGGTCTTTTGAAAACAACCTTCCTGCCTCTCCGAGGTAATGGTAAGGTCTGGTACATTTTACCCTCTCTAAATTTCATTTGTGAAATTTTACTGAATATTTTGTTGTTGTTGAATTTACTCACATGCACTTCTATATTTACTTATGGTTATGCATATTTTCAGTTCATTAAAATGAATTAGTTTTGTGTAAACAAGCGGTGCGAATAAATTGAAATTACTTGCTACACAACTGCATCATTTGGTAAAATTTTACATGACCACATGTTTATAAATTATACCTAATCAATGAAATAAATGACTAACATGTATTCACTATTCACGTGGTATAGTCATATATTACAGTTTTTTCTAGGGTAGTAACGTTACGTAGTGTCCATTTAGCTTTCATATAAGAGGTGTTTCTATAGGTTTGCCGCTCGGTAACAAGAGAGAGAGATTGATGTTGTTTATCAACGGTTTTTTTTTTTCGGGTATAAGAATCTGTATAAATGCCACAACAACTTCAATATAAGTTCATGTATAAACTAAAACACTTATGAAGTTCCTTAACACCTTCAACACAAGATTATAAATAATCTATCCAAGAAGTATGTTAAATTTCAGAAAAAAGATGAAACAGAATTTTAAAGCCAAGTCCCCCCGACTTCACGGAGTGTCCTTAAGAAATAATTTCCCTCATTGTACCCGAGGTTATGGAATCTTCCTCCCAGGATAAAATGACCTTCAATCCGAACAATAGCGGTACCTCAAATTGTTGGATTCAACGAACTCACTCAACGATTTGATTGATCACACAGAATGATTTTTGAAGACAAGAAGAGTTTGTATTTTCAGAAAAATTTTCATACCAAAACCTGTGGATAAATGCAGGTTTATATAGCCATCAAATACCCCTTCCGAAAGGTGGCAATGGTTCATCCGAAAAGGTGTATCCTTTGGAAGAGTCATGTCTGTTCATTAGAAACATTGTGTCTTTTTTTGAACAGACACAACTATCTGAATAGTCACTCCTTTTTCAAAACAATATGTCTTTTCATAAAAGGTTCTGTCCCTCCATTTTTCATTCACACCAATTGAACCCAACAACCCCCCACATGAATGGGGAATGACTATTCTTTGTAAAACTTTACGGTCAAATATGTGATCATCAAGCAAAGACTGATTGCATCTGGATAAGTGAGTTTTCCTTTGAAATTTTCGTAGTGAACATGCATCGGATGCACTCGGTCAATCGGTAGATTTGATATCTTTGAGCCGTCGAACTTTAATGTACACCTAGACAACACATGTCACATAACCAGCCTTTTACCATTTATGATTCTCACGGTTTTATTCCTTTCAGCCATGAACACGTTCCGATTTCATGAGAGCTTAGAGAATAGGCCTTTACTAACATTCTCCTTAAAGCGGCTTCCACTTCGCCCTTACATAGGTGATTTCTAAACGTTTAATCCCATAGATTAAACTATTTGGTCAAATCTGTCAAATTTAGATAATCATTACAAGACTTCACACCATAAGTCTTATCCTCGTTTACTAAACATTGTCTACATCACGAGAATGAGTTGGGTATTTGACAATGTTGAATCTGTCAGACACAACTTTGTTTGATCTCCTTGAACCTAGCTCTTAGGATCTCCAGTCTGCTAGGTAGAGTTACCGCCATGCTGACTTGTCCTAGGCCTTAAAACCATTTCCTTGGATATTCTCTCAACTCCCTCTCTAGATAGGCCTTTTGAAAGTGGATCCGACACATTATCCTTTGACTTCACATAGTCAACAATGATAATTCCACTAGAGAGAAGTTCTCTAACGGTATTATGTCTCCATCTTATGTGACGAGATTTACCGATGTACATCATGCTCCCTGCCCTACCTATTGCCTCTTGGCTATCACAGTGTATACATACTGGTGCCACTGGTTTGAGCCAATAAGGAATATCTTTCAAGAAATTTCGGAGCCATTCTGCTTCTTCACCGACTTTATCCAATGTGATAAATTCAGATTCCATTATAGAGTGAGCAATACAAGTCTGTTTGGATGATTTCCAAGATAGAGCTCCTCCACCGATAGTAAATATATATCCACTCGTGAATTTTACTTCGTTTGATCCGGTGATCCAGTTTGCATCACTATATCCTTCAAGTACCGTGGGATATTTATTATAATACAAAGCGTAGTCTTGAGTGTATTTAAAATACCCCAAAACTCTTTTCATTGTCATCCAATGAGTTTTATTAAGATTACTCGTGTACCGACTCAACTTACTTATATCGCATGCTATGTATGGTCGTGTACAGTTCATTATATACATTAAACATCCCAATACTCTTGCGTACTCCAATTGTGAGTCACTTTCACCTTCATTCTTTTGAAGTGCAAAGCTAACATCCAATGGAGTCTTGGCAATACCAAATTCCATATACTTGAATTTGTCAAGTACCTTTTCGATGTAATAAGACTGTGACAATGCCAACCCTTGTGGAGTTCTATGAATTCTTATCCCTAAGATCACATCCGCAACTCCAAGGTCTTTCATATCGAACTTGCTCTCGAGCATTCGTTTCGTTGCATTTATGTCTGAAATGTCTCTACTGATGATCAACATATCATCCACATACAAACAAACAATGACTTGATGATTTAGAGCGTCTTAAATATAAACACATTTATCACATTCATTAATTTTGAATTCGTTTGCCAACATGGTTTGGTCAAAATTTACATGCCATTGCTTAGGTGCTTGTTTTAGTCCATAAAGTGACTTAACAAGTTAACACACCTTATTTTTTTTTCCTGGAACCACAAAACCCTCAGGTTGTTCCATGTAAATTTCTTCCTCCCATTCTCCATTTAGGAATGCGGTTTTCACATCCATTTGATGGATTTCAAGACCATATACCGCCGCCAAGGCAATTAACATTTGAATCGACGTTATCCTTGTTACCGGCGAGTATGTATCAAAGTAATTAAGGCCTTCTTTTTGTTTGAAGCCTTATACTACAAGTCTTGCCTTGTATTTGTCAATAGTACCATCCGCTTTTATTTTTCTTTTGAAGATCCATTTAGATCCTAAATATTTGTTTTCTGGAGGAAGATCAACCAATTTCCACATATCGTTGCTTAATATTAAATCAAGCTCACTATCGACTGCCTCTTTCCAAAAGGGTGAGTCCAAAGAAGCCATTGCTTCCTTAAATGTTTGAGGATCATTTTCTAAGAGAAATGCTAAAAAATCTAATCCAAACGAAGTTGACGTTCTTTGACATATACTACGTCTTGGATTCTCATCATTATGTACATTTTCACTTGGTTCATCTCGAGGTCGTTTAGACCCTCCAATAGACTATTTTATACGGATAAATGTTTTCAAAAAATTCAGCGTTATCTGATTCAATTACTGTATTTTCATTAATATTCGGATGTTCGGATTTATGAATCAAAAACTGACATGCTTTACTACTTTTAGCATATCCTATGAACACGCAGTCCACCGTCTTAGGTCCTATCTTAACCCTTTTATGCTAGACACTCCCACACTTTGAAATATTTCAAGTTGGGTTTCCTTCCTTTTCATTTTTCATAAGGAATTGATTGTGTCTTACTATGGGGAACTCTATTGAGTATTCGGTTGGCTGTAAGGATAGCCTCCCCCCACAAGCTTTGCGGTAAACCTGAACTTATAAGTAAGGTATTCATCATTTTCTTCAAAGTTTGGTTTTTTCTTTTCGCAATTCCATTAGATTGAGATGAATACGGGGCCATAGTTTGATGAAAAATTCCATTCTCTACACATATTTTGGAGAAGGGAGATTCATATTCTCCTCCCCTATCACTTCTTATAGTTTTGATCTTTTTCTCTAACTGCTTTTCAACTTCAGTTTTGTATTGCCTAAACGCATCTATTGCTTCATCCTTACTATTTAGCAAGTAGACATAACAATATCTAGTGTAATCGTCAATGAAAGTTATGAAATACTTTTTTCCACCACGTGATGGTGTTGACTTCATATCACAAATGTCAGTGTGAATTAAGTCTAAGGGATTGGAACTCCTTTCAACGGACTTATACGGATGCGTAGCATGCTTTGATTCCACACAAGTTTGACACTTTGATTTATTGCATTCAAAGTTGGCAAAACTTCTAAGTAAATCAGTTTTCATAATGTTTTGTAATTAACATGGCCTAGTCGTTCACGCCATAAATTGGGAGACTCAAGCAAGTAAGAAGAATTTGAACTTTTGTTGATTTCAACATTCATTACATTCACTTTGAATAGGCCTTTATTGAGGTAGCCTTTTCCTACATACACTTCTCCTTTACTAAGTACATTTTTTCTGAAAATAAATACACATTTGAAGCTGTTCTTGCCTAGAAGTGAAACAAAAATCAAGTTTTTTCGTAACTCAGGAACATACAAGACATTGTTAAGTGTCAACACTTTGCTGGAAGTCATCTTCAAGCACACTTTTCCTGTTCCTTCCACTTTTGCAGTAGAGGAGTTTACCATGCAGATTTTTTCTTCTACTTGAGCTGGAGTGAACGTCAAAAACAACTCCTTATTATCACAAACATGACGGGTAGCACTAGAATCCATCCACCATTCGCGAGGATTTCCCACCAAGTTGCATTCGAAAAGCATAGCACACAGATCATCCATTTCTTTCTTAGACTCGGTCAGATTTGCTTGGTTCTTTTTTTTTTTGGGGCACGACAATCCATAGACTTGTGGCCAATCTTGCCACAATTGAAGCACTTTTTCTTGAATTTCTTCTTGGGTTGATTGCTTTCATTTCCAGCTTTCTTTCGCTTTTTAGAGTTGTTTTGGTCATTTTCTACAATGTTTGCTCCACTCATTGCAGAATTGCCTCTTGACCTTCTTTCCGCAACCTTGTTATCTTCTTCAATGCGTAGACGTACAATCAGATCTTTGACTGACATCTCCTTACGTTTGTGTCTCAAATAGTTTTTGAAGTCTTTCCACATAGGTGGAAACTTCTCTATTATTGCCGCTACTTTAAACGCTTCATTCATAATCAAACCTACAATAAAGTTCATGTGAATACTAAGAACATTTTTAAACTGTTCAACAACAATATTTGTCAAAATCATACCTTCCGCTAGGAGATCATGGATGATCACTTACAGTTCCTGCACTTGGGAAATAACAAACTTGTTGTCTATCATTTTGTACTCCAGGAATCTTGCAACAAAGAACTTTTTAAATCTGGCATCCTCTGTCTTGTACTTCCGTTCTAGTGCTCCCCATAACTCTTTTGCAGTCTTGGTTCCACTATACTCATTGTAAAAGTCATCTTGGAGACCACTCAAGATATAATTTCAGCAAAGGAAATCTGAGTCTTTTCAAGCCTCCACAATTACGAAGCGTTCTTTTTCAAAGGTTCCTTCGGGCACCTCCGGAGCTTCCTCAACCGTGAACCTTTGAAGAAACAGATTTGTGAGGTAGAAGAATATTTTTTGCTGTCATCTCTTGAAGTCAATACCCGTGAACTTTACGGGTTTCTCCTTCGGTGCCATAGATTGCGGAGCATTAGTACGACTCATCGTGGCAATACTAGTTGCCGCCATAGTCGTTCCAACACCATGCATTTGACTATCAATCGTCATTTTCCTGTCACCACAAGACAGTACCTTAAGTATATCGAAATACTTATTAAAAAATTGCAGCTACTTTAAACACTTCTTGTTTCTAGTTTAACGACGAAGTTTTTATGACTTCCAATCATCAAACGAGTGATCTTTAACTTGTGATGAAGATTTTATTTCTTCAAATCACTAGTTAAGTTCAAACGGAGTAGAAAACTAAAAGCTTTAATCTTCAGAAACTAAGCTATACAGATTCGAAAAAAAAATTTTAGTGAAAAGAAAATTTCACCAAACAAGAATTTTTTTTTCTAAAGATTATTCCTTAAGATTGTTGTTTATCAACATTTTTTTTTTGGGTACAAGAATTTGTATAAATGCCACAACAACTTCAACACAAGTTCATGTATAAACAAGAACACTTATGAAGTTTCTTAACACCTTCAACACAAGATTATAAATAATCTATCCAAGAAGTATGTTAAATTTCAGAAAAAAGATGAAACAAAATTTTAAGGCCAAGTCCCCCGACTTCACGGAGTGCCTTAAGGAATAATTCCCCTCATTGTACCCGAGGTTATGAAATCTTCCTCCCAGAATAAAATGGCCTTCAATCTGAACAATAGCGGTACCTCAAATTGTTGGATTCAACGAACTCACTCAACGATTTGATTGATCACACAATGGTTTTTGAAGACAAGAAGAATTTGTATTTTCAGATAATTTTTCATACCAAAACCTGTGGATAAATGCAGGTTTATATAACCATCAAGTGCCCCTTTCGAAAGGTGGTAATGGTTCATCCGAAAAGGTGTATCCTTTAGAAGAGTCATGTCTGTTCATTCGAAACATTGTGTCTTTTTCTGAACAGACACAACTATCTGAACAGTCACTCATTTTCCAAAACAATATGTCTTTTCATAAAAGGTTATGTCCCTCCATTTTTCATTCACACCAATTGAACCCAACAATTGATACCTGAGAACAAATCGAATGATGAAGTAAATATCGTTGTTTTATCTGAGAATCTACATTCAGGCTGATAAATAATAAATATGCTTATTGTTCGATTACCAAGAACAAGAAGCGAAGGAGCATATACTTAACTATGGATAATTAATGCATAATTTCACTTAATTAAACCCCTTAATCAATTTATGTGACATATTTCGCTTCTCGAAATTCAAATAAGATAAGTTTGACCATGACTTTAAACATAAAATTTATAATTTTACTTGAAATAAAATTTATATATTTGGAAAATACGTAAAAAGTACTATAAATGTTATATCAAATCAATTAGTGAATGACGTGTTATTCACATGCACTTCTATCATTAATTATAGTTATGCATATTTTCACTTTATTAAAATGAATTAGTTTTATATAAACACGCCATGCAGATAAATTAAAATTTTTTGCTAAAATTTTTACATGACCGCATGTTTATACCTAATCACTAAATGAATAACATGTATTTACGAAGGCTAGCCATATATTATGGTCTTTTTAATTCAGTCCAATAACGTTACGTAGTGTTCATTTATCTTTGATATAGGAGTATTTCCATGGGATTTGTTGCTCGATAAAAATAGAGATTCACATTGAGAACAAATCAAATAACGAAGAAAATATCACTGATTTGTCGAGAATCTACATCCATGATCGATAGATAAAAATACACTTTTATTGTTTGATTAAAAAAAAAACGAATGAATATACTTAATTATGTTTAGTTGATGTATACTTTCACTTAATTAAATCACTTAATCGATTTCTGTTTGATCAACTTACTTGTGCCTGTTATCTACCGTAATACTTTCGCCCCTGAAGCAAAGAAAAACGTACAACAACAAAATATTCATGATCTAGAAAGCAAAATAAAATTTATATCTTTGGAAACTACGTATGAAATACTATAAATCACAATAACTGACATGTTTGAATCTCGAAAAGCAAAATATGTTATATAAATTAAAAAGAAAAAAATATCATTAAATTAATTTGATATAACACCTGAACCAATAGCAAATAAAGTTCAAAGCTCCAATCATTTATCAATTCATTAAATTAAAGTCAATAAAGAAAATGAAGTTTGCAAACTCTCTTTCCTAATTTTGAAAGCAACATGTCATTCAGACACCACATGCCAACCACATAGGTGACCGTTATGCCTCCCTTTAAACGCTCTGATCCAACGGCCTTTTTTCTTACTAGCCGTTTCATTTGAATTATAACCCCCCAACCCCCCCCCCCCCCCGCCCCTCTCCTCTATATCAATTTACTGTCACTCCCCATCTCACCACCACATTTTCTTGATTCTTGAAAGAAGAAGAATGGGTGTTTCTTCTAATGAGAACAATCAAACTAGGATGACTAAATCAACAAATGGTCAAGGTAAATGTAGCTCAAAGATTCAATCTTTTTGAAAAAAATTACCCTTTTTTTTGGGTTTTAAGAGATTAATATTAGCTTAGAATTTGATTTGTAAGTTTTTGGAAGATGGGGTTCTTGAAAAGTTAATTATTACTCTAGAAGTCTAAGGTTCGAGCCCTTGGTATGGAGTCGTCTTTGTAGGGGAGCCTTTAACACCCCCCTACCCCAACCGAAGTGTGACTTTCTGGCGCGGAGCCGGATTAGTCACGCTCTAATATGGGTATCAGACAAAAGAGGAGGAAATGTAGCTCAAAGATTCAATATTTATTATTGTTTTGATATTTTTATCATAGTGTGACTTTCTGGCGCGGACAAAAGGAAATGTAGCTCAAAGATTCAATTTTTTTTCCCCCTATTTTTTGGGTTATAAGTGCTTAAAATTAGGTAAGAATTTGATTTATTCAGTTTTTGGAAATTTTCTTTGTTTTTCAGAAATGGGATACAGAAAATTTGGAGTGGAGACGAGGAACAATCGAAGAGCATTGAGTGCAATTAATCAGAATTTTGTTGGAGCTAATCAGTACCCTTGTGTTGTTAACAAGAGAGGATTATCTGAGTAAGTTTTTCAATTTTTTTTTTTTGTAATATATATATGTTTTCATTTTTGTTATTCTTGAGCTGATTTGGTGATTTGCTTGATATCTCAGTGCTAATGAAATCTGCAACAAGAATCCTCCTATTCCAGCTCATAGACCAATCACAAGGTTAGATATATATAGTCAAATTCAATCTTTGGGAGTGGTATGTGGTTGTTGTTCGTCTCACTGATCCTTCCGTACTAGTAGTTGTAGTAATCCTCGTCTGGGTTCTTGTTCCTTCGCTTTCTGTTACTATCTGTCGTCCCCTTTAGTTTTGTTTATTTTATCATTTTGTTGTAGTTAGTGTTTCTTTTGTAGTATGCTTAGTCATGCCTTGTATAGTATTTTGTCTTTGGTTTCTCCGCTCGTGTTATTTTCTTGAGTGGAGGGTCTATCGGAAGCAACCTCTCTACCTCCTAAGGGTAGGGGAAGTTACACACTACCCGACTTAGACCCCACTTGTGGGATTACACTGTGTATGGAGGGTCTATCGGAAGCAACCTCTCTACCTCCTAAGGGTAGGGGAAGTTACACACTACCCGACTTAGACCCCACTTGTGGGATTACACTGTGTATGTTGTTGTTGTTGTTGTTTGAGGACCGTTTTCTTGGAATCTGACATGTGAATGTAAATTTTCTTTAATGAAGGAAATTTGCTGCACAAATTGCTAGCTCACGACAGCATTATCAAGAGGTATTATTCAAAATCATTTTTCATATTCACGGATTAATGAAAATTGATTCTTGAATTATTGAGGTTTCGTTGTAGTTTATATAGTGTTATAAAAGCTCACGTAGGCGTAGCCACGATTTCAATTTTATGGGGTTCTGGATTTTTTACAACAAAGACTCCAAATGCTACTTTAGGGGTTCTAAGTTAAATGCGTGAACGTATTTAATGAATTTCTCTATCTCCGCGACGTCTAACAGGAAACCAAGAAACCAAAATTAGCAGCTGAAGGTTTTCGTGTATGGGAGGATGTACATATAATAGATGTGGATGAATATGAGGCAGAAAAGGACCAACCTGTTCCAATGTCTTTGGAACAAACTGAGACGGTATTACATGACAACAAGACTCAAATGGTAAGAGACAACGTTGACTGTATCAATGAGCTGAGTTTCTCGGCCTTTTGGTAAACATGTTGGGATTTTAGATAGCTAAGTTAATAAATATTCTCAGGAGATTGAGATGGAGGATATATTTGAGGAGACGGCGATAGATATTGACAGTGGTGACTTAAAGAATCCACTTGCAGCTGTTGACTATGTCGAAGATCTGTATGCTTACTACTCAAAAATGGAAGTAAGTCCATGTAACACTACAACTTTACCAATGTGTATTTGGTATACATAGTCAGGGGCAGATCTACAATATCTGAAGGGGTTCAAATGAATTCCCTTCGTCGAAAGATTTATATTAAGCAAATAGGGTAAATTGAATTCCATCTACGTTAAAGGAAGCTTCTAGTGTTGCATTAAAGGTGAATTTGGTCTAAAGTCGGGGGAGAATCTACAATATGTGAAGTGGTTCAATCGAGTTCCCTTCATCGAGAAGTTATATTGTGGCAAATAGGGTAAAAAAAACATCTTTTTGTATATATAGTTAGTGTAGCATTAAAGGTGATTTCGAAAATTGCATTATGTTCAGGTTCTAAGACGAGTCATAATATACACCACGGCCTATTCCAAATGATGTTTGAATTTATTGAAAGTTGTTTGAACTGTGTTTCACATGGTAGTTATTGAATGTTCACACAATAGGATATATACAGTATATATTTAACACTTGTTTGATCAAAGTAGTTTAATGTTTTGAATTCACATGTTTTGAATGTGGTTTCTTATTACATTTGACTATACAGGTCTGCAGCTGTGTCTCGCCAGACTATATGGCACAACAGTGTGACGTAAACGAGAGGATGAGATCTATACTAATAGACTGGCTAATTGAGGTACTTGAATTTTTACTCAATAGGAGAGTGCACTAGCAAATTAAGTTGTTAATAGTCGCCGCATATTAATTGCTTATCCTGAACGAACAGGTACATCACAAGTTCGATCTCAGGGAAGAGACGTTATTCCTAACTGTTAACTTAATAGATAGATTTTTGGAGAAGCAATCTGTTGTGAGAAAGAAGCTGCAGCTTGTTGGACTGGTTGCCACACTACTCGCGTGTAAATATGAGGAGGTTACTCTCCCCGTGGTGGATGATTTGGTGTTTATTTCGGATAAAGCATACTCAAGGAAGGAGGTTCTTGAAATGGTATATAGCTATCAATATTTCTATCGATGTCAACTATTTTACTGCATTTTCAACTGTTAATTAAAGATGTCACGTCGTATCCCTGTAGGAAAAATTGATGCTCAACACACTCCAGTTTAATATGTCCATTCCGACTCCATATGTTTTTATGAGGAGATTTCTCAAGGCTGCTCAATCGGATCGAAAGGTTAGTCATGACAGAGTCTTGGAGTTTCTGACATTCTTGATATTTTTACATTCTCTAACTTTGTTGGTACTACTTTTTAACAACAGCTTGAGCTACTTTCGTTCTTCTTGATTGAGCTTTGCCTCGTGGAATACGAGATGCTTAAATTCCCACCATCCTTTATCGCTGCTGCTGCAATCTTTACAGCTCAGTGCACACTTTATGGTGTTAAACAATGGAGCACGACTTGTGAGTTGCATACAAAATACTCAGAAGATCAACTTCTGTGAGTGAACGAACTTACCCCTCCACATTCTGTGACGATTGTAACTAATTTCTTTCTCGAGCTTGATCTAATTTAGCTCTTTTTTTTAGGGAGTGCTCGAGATTGATCGTGGGATTCCACCAAAAGGCAGCAACGGGGAAACTAACAGGGGTACATAGAAAGTATAACACGTTTAAATCTGGTTATGCAGCAAAATGTGCGCCAGCTCATTTTCTTCTTGAGCAGTGCCAATAAGAGGATGAACATGTTTAGTTTTTACTAACTTTACGTGACATCTTTAGTCCGGTCTCTAATTTATATCATATGGTTCGGGTCTAATGGAGTTACAGAACTTAAAATAACTCGCAACTGCTGAATTTGACAACTTTTTCGTAGATTAGTTTAGGCTCATTTGTGAACAACTTTGAGTTGTTTCACTATGTTCAGTTTTGAACATACCTGAATTGTGTTTTTTTCTCTTTTTACAACTGTAATAAAAATCATTAGATATTTTTATGTTCATATAGTTGTCTCCTCTTCTCATTTTTTCTAGTAAAAGCCTATGCAGACATATCTCTGCATTCGGCCATGTAGCCATCGACACTGCTAAATGCAGACTCGACTACTATACTATGAGAAATGAAACATGATGTTATTAAGCATTGCTCTGATCACA
Source organism: Capsicum pubescens (assembly GCA_030864215.1). Classification (NCBI taxonomy): domain Eukaryota; kingdom Viridiplantae; phylum Streptophyta; class Magnoliopsida; order Solanales; family Solanaceae; genus Capsicum; species Capsicum pubescens. The sequence goes on along the minus strand of CM061541.1, from coordinate 247,905,089 downwards.
CCAAGTCCTTAAGCACTGTACATAGCACACTTGACTGGACTGTGTTTGAAGTTGTAACGGAGATGGACTTCAGGCGTAAGTAACTAAAACTCTCAACCAGTGTAGCACAACATAGCACCCAATGTCGAGTATATCACGGATAGGAATGTGGTGTGAAGAAAGATGGGACAGCTCGAGTCCAACTCAATTCGAAAAGCTACCTCATGATCTTAGATACAATCAATGAAAGAAGAAAGACATCATAAGACATCCAAAGAAATTGAGAACTATTAAATGAGCAAAGATCATGAGGCAATGACCATTTTGTTCTTCTATCGTTGTTGCTCAAAAGCGATGATGATACACGGTCTTGGAGAAAGCAAGAGTTTGCTAACATTTCCAGATATGATGAAGATCAATTTCAATATGTGAGCCTGACAGGTCTTGGAGAAAGCAAGAGTTTGCTAACATTTCCAGATATGATGAATATCAATTTCAATATGTGAGTCTGACAGACAGAAATGCAAGGAAGACCGCGGACCCTTTTGTTCTTCTATCGTTGTTGCTCAAAAGCGATGATGTTAGCAAGAGTTTGCTAACATTTCCAGATATGATGAATATCAATTTCAATATGTGAGCCTGACAGACAGAAATGCAAGGAAGACCGCGGACCCTTTTGTTCTTCTATCGTTGTTGCTCAAAAGCGATGATGATACACGGTCTTGGAGAAAGCAAGAGTTTGCTAACATTTCCAGATATGATGAATATCAATTTCAATATGTGAGCTAACTTACAAAGCCTTGAAAAGAGCCTCTGACAGACAGAAATGCAAGGAAGACCGCGGACACGGTTTTGGAGAAAGCAAGAGTTTGCTAACATTTTCAGATATGATGAATATCAAGTTCAATATGTGAGCTAACTTACAAAGCCTTGAAAACAGCCTCTGACAGACAGAAATGCAAGGAAGACCGCGGACCCTTTTGTTCTTCTATCGTTGTTGCTCAAATGCGATGATGATACACGGTCTTGGAGAAAGCAAGAGTTTGATAACATTTCCAGATATGATGAATATCAATTTCAATATGTGAGCTAACTTACAAAGCCTTGAAAACAGCCTCTGACAGACAGAAATGCAAGGAAGACCGCGGACCCTTTTGTTCTTCTATCGTTGTTGCTCAAAAGCGATGATGATACACGGTCTTGGAGAAAGCAAGAGTTTGCTAACATTTCCAGATATGATGAATATCAATTTCAATATGTGAGCTAACTTACAAAGCCTTGAAAACAGCCTCTGATAGATACAAATGCAAGGAAGACCGCAGATCCTTTTGTTCTTCTATCGTTGTTGCTCAAATGCGATGATGATACACGATCTTGGAGAAAGCAAGAGTTTGATAACATTTCCAGATATGATGAATGTCAATTTCAATATATGAGCTAACTTACAAAGCCTTGAAAACAGCCTCTGACAGACAGAAATGCAAGGAAGACCGCAGACCCTTTTGTTTTTCTATCGTTGTTGCTCAAAAGCGATGATGATACGGTCTTGGAGAAAGCAAGAGTTTGCTAACATTTCCAGATATGATGAGTATCAATTTCAATATGTGAGCTAACTTACAAAGCCTTGAAAACAGCCTCTGACAGACAGAAATGCAAGGAAGACCGCATACCCTTTTTTTCTTCTATCGTTGTTGCTCAAAAGCGATGATGATACACGGTCTTGGAGAAAGCAAGAGTTTGCTAACATTTTCAAATATGATGAATATCAATTTCAATATGTGAGCTAACTTACAAAGCCTTGAAAACAACCTCTGACAGACAGAAATGCAAGGAAGACCGCGGACCCTTTTGTTCTTCTATCGTTGTTGCTCAAATGCGATGATGATACACGGTCTTGGAGAAAGCAAGAGTTTGCTAACATTTCCAGATATGATGAATATCAATTTCAATATGTGAGCTAACTTACAAAGCCTTGAAAAAAGCCTCTGACAGACAGAAATGCAAGGAAGACCGCGAACCCTTTTGTTCTTAAAGCGGTGATGATACACGGTCTTGGAGAAAGCAAGAGTTTGCTAACATTTCTAGATATGATGAATATCAATTTCAATATGTGATCTAACTTACAAAGCCTTGAAAACAGCCTCTGACAGACAGAAATGCAAGGAAGGCCGCAGACCCTTTTGTTCTTCTATCGTTGTTGCTCAAAAGCGATGATACACGTCTTGGAGAAAGCAAGAGTTTGCTAACATTTCCAGATATGATGAATATCAATTTCAATATGTGAGCTAACTTACAAAGCCTTGAAAACAGTATCTGACAGATAGAATGCAAGGAAGACCGCGGACCCTTTCACGGTCCTGCACGTAGCAGGAGCTTTTTAGAGCACCAGTCTGTCCTTTTTTCGGTTTTTAAAAATATTTTATCATTATCATATCATATTAATTTGATATAATTTGATATCTTTAAGTTCGCTACGGTAAATCGATGACAATAGTTTTGTATGACGTCGAATTATAGAGAGAATAAATAGTTTGTGCCTTAATCAATTACATGGAAAGGACGTGTCAATCAAGATAGAACAATCAAAGTTCCAATGAATTTCCTAGCTGAACTACGCCAACTCTCTTCGATACACACCTCGACGTTGACTAAACATAGGAAGTTTTTGTCATAATCACAATATATATACAATTTATATGCATATTTTATACACAAAAATTACATGTATTTTATAAAATTGCAATTTATATGCATATTTCCGATCAGTTACTTTATCGGTTACTCCAAGATTTGCCTTCCTGTTGATATAAACTATGCTTAACTAAATATTGATCTTGCTCATGTTTATCTGGTGCAAACTCTATTTGAGATATGATAGTTTTGAAGCTTTTGAATTTTGTTGTATTGATTTATTTGCATTTCAAATCAGTGACTTTATTAAGGGTATCATAGCGTATAAGAATAATATCGAATAGAATGTATGTTAAGGTTGGGATCATTTCTTATTCGCTATTTTAAGGTAGTTCTATATTTTTATTTGTTCAGTATACTAAAAATATTTGTACGATAATATTTGTCCAATTTAAATAATCATCGATAATTAATTACTCTTTTGTGTTCATTTTATCTTTACTATTAAATGGTCTATTCATCACCCAAAACATTAAGTTCATCATATTTAAATGATCATATTATAAAATTACTTTATTATTTATTATTTTTCAAGGTGTGCTAAGTTACAGATATACAAGCCAAGATAGACGAAGGGAGTAAAATATTTAATTTTTTAATATAACCTACCAAATGACCTTTAGCAGTTTTTCTTGATTCGATTATTTTTTGGGGGTATTTTAAATGAGATTTTGAGGGAAAAAAAAAGTAAAAGTAAATGATATGGATAAGAAGATAAAGTATGACTATGTCAAAAGTATACAATTATTAATTATTAATGCATATGGAAGTATATTAGTGAAGAATGTCAATTTATATACAATTATTAATTTGATCCATATTGGATAGCAACTACTTGACTTCTTCATATAGTTTAGTTTGGATATTTTCAAATAAAACTTTGATAATGAAAAGAGATTTTTGTTTTCTTTCTAGTGGCCAAGGGAGTATTACAAAAAGAAAATGAGTAAAGAGAATGTTCAATAAGTGGTGACTATTTTAGGAGCTTGGTATAGTAAGGTATTCAAAAATTTGGTTTATTAATTTTGATTATAGTTGAATATTTTTAAATTTGATTATATCATATAATATATTAGTAAAAATCATGACTTCGAATTTTTAAGGGACATTTCAATTATATCATATTAACATTTTATAAATATGAAAACACTCAAAACAAAGTAGAAAACAACTTTTCTTCATTAGTCAAGTAGTCAACTACATAAAAAAGACATCTAATTGATCTCTAATTAAATACTTTGGCCGAACATTCATGATATTTTGATACAAACATCTTTTAAAATACAACTAAATATAGTATCGAATGTCATAATACTCGAAATACAATATCAAAAATTCTTTTAAAATACATACTAAATGAAATATCAAATAGCATAATACTCTAAACACAATATCAAAAGTTTTGATAATAATTCAATATTTACTAAACTAAGAATACCCCTACTATAAATTCTATTTCCTAAATTAATCTTATCATAATTAGGATCATTTACAAGCTTTTATTTAATATAGATTGTCAACGTTGGATTTGGTCATACTTGATAGTTTAAATTTTTTTTTTTTTTTTTTCAAATTGACACAAATAATAAACTTAAACAATTTGCCTCATATTCTATGTTATATATTAATATCATTCAAAGTATTTTATTACCTATCATGTAACGCAGCAACTTTAGAAAAAAAGTTCATGCTTACGTTGACACCTAATCTAATCTTTATCTAAAAGATTTATTAATTTCTATTATATCAAGAATTTTTACAATATTAATCTTACAATAAGTGCTCCGTTCGTATACCTCACTCCAATGAAATAATTTCATAAAATTACTTCAATACTATAAAAATTATGCATGAACTAATAAATATTTTTGCGTATTGAATAACCTACATTTACAATAAATTAATAATGTGACATGTTACTCTAAAAAATAATTTTTTTATTCTCAAATTTTTCAAGTTAATATTTCAAATAAATAAATAAATAATATACACAAAACATCATGAGTTATCAAGAATTAATTCAAGAAACAATGCAAAAATTAGAATGTTATGCCTCGAACCAACATATAGGATATGACCTAGAAAATCATACAAATCATATAATTAAAATCAGTAGCGGACTCAGAATTTGAGGATAGTGGTAACTTAAAAAAAATAAAAACTGAAAATAATAAAAATTCACCTCAATGAGGTTCCCGAGGCATCCCTTTCAGTAGAGAACCTTAAAATCAACTTAAATGTCAATGTGCTCAACCAACTTTTTATTTTAGTAGATGCTTTTATATATTATATACCTATTTTCTTATATTTTCTATGTAGTTTTACCTATTCCGCGTTGAGTTTAGTGGGTGCCGAAGCACCCCACAAATGAATGTAGATCCACCCTTAGTTAAATTTATATATTTAATATCAAAGTGAAATGAAATATCAATTGTTTAATGTTGCCCCTGAATATCTTAAAATCTTGATGACGATACTAAAGTACACATTAATAAGGTGCTCTACACGTTTTGGGCAAGGACAACAATGAATTCACAACAAAGTTTATGCAAGGGAATCGCTCCAGCCACTTCAATCCATTTTCATAGCCATTCTAGGTCTGACAATGCTTGCTCATTCTTCTCTCGATTTTCTCTGTAATTCGAGGACCATTAATGGCGTTTTTCTCATTCTTCTCTCGATTTTCTCTGTAATTCTAGGGTCGTTAGTAGCGTCCCATTCTCTCTGTAATTCGAGGGTCGTTAGTGGCGTCCCATGATTTTATGGGATATTGGAGGTCCCGATCTTTTTACGAATACCCATCCTGTTTCAGGAAATATGTTACTCTTTAAATAGGCGGGATTTAGGATAAATAGCCTCCTAAAACTCTAACAGAAAGAAGAGTAATTTTAGATGTCTACAATATTTTCAAATACACTTTATGTAAATAAATTAATTACTTAAAATATATTTCCTTTTGCTTAAAAACTAAACATGCTTACCTTGACTCTAATTTAGTCTTTATCCAAAATAATTCAATTTATGTCCGTAAATATAAAGATTCTTTTTACAATATCAAAGTTATGCACCTAATTGCATTAAAAATGTTACTTATCCACATGTTTCAATAAATAGATATCTATAAAAATTCAAGTTATCCACATTAAACCAAAAATTAAATATCACTCCACTCTCCCAATTTTTTCATACATTTCTCTTTAATTTCACCATGAATCAATTCTTCAAGAATTCAAGATTTGGTTTTTGGAATTTTCAATCTATGTAATATACACACAATATTACTATAATTATTGCGCTTTACACAATCGAATTATGATATATTTTGATTGAATACCTGAATTTATGATAAATAATTAATATTACACACTTTTTTTAAAAAGAAATTATACACATATTTTCAAAAGCCTTTTACGTAAATAAAGTAATGACATATAATGTGCTAGCGTCTTTAATAATCCCATAAAACTTAACATGCTTAATTGCTCACATTGAGAGTCTGCTTGGATAGGATTAAAAAAAAACTTTTTAGTTTAAATGATTAAAAGTTTAAATAAGTGCTTACAAATTAAGTAGATAAATGTTCGGATAGAAGTGCTGAAAGTAAAAAAAAATCTCAAATAAGCATTTTTTTTGGTCAAATGATTTAAATATTCTTAAAGTTGTTAACACCATAAGTAAGGTGAATTATTTATAATTTTAATTCTAATAATTCAAAAATAATTTCTATTTAAATGCACTTTCAGCGTAAAGTGATTATGTGAAGTCAATTTATAAAAATAAGTTATTTTTTATTTTTAAATATGAAAAAATAAAATTTTTAGGACTTTTTTTATATAAAAATAATATTATATTATAATATTGCAAACTTGCAATAATTTGACTATGTCAAAAAATATGCAAATCTCCAATGCAATGATGGACTCACTAAAAACAAAAGAGAAAGATGAAGAAATTAGAGAAAAGAGACGAAAAGAAGCAATCAAGAGAATTTTTTTTTTTTTTTTTTTTTTATATTTAAGAGCTATAAGTTAAGGATATTATAAGAATTGGAGCAAAATATAAGAGATAAAATGATAAATATTTTGATCAAAGTTAAAAGAATTTTAATTTAAAAAATAAAACTCACTTTTTATTTTTTTAACCAATTTTTAGGCTTTTTAAGCCCTTTTTAATATTACCAAACATCTAAATTTTTTTTTTAAAAATAAATTAAAAATTAATTTGATTAAATTTTAATCCTATCCAAAAACTCTTACTCTGTATAATCCTTTTCCAAAATAATTCAATTCATGTCCATAAATATAAAGTTTTTTTTTTTTTTTTTTTTTTTTTTTTTTAATTTTAACAATAACTCAGGCACCAACTAAAATTTACATTTATTTTAAAGATTATAAATCCCAATTTTACTATAAAGTCCAAATTATCCACATGTAACCAAAAAGTAGACAATACTTTTCTCTTCTATTCTACTGTCACCATGAATCAATTCTTCAAGAATTCAAGATTGGTTATTGGTATTTTCAATCTCAGTAAAACATACACAAAAGATACAAAATCAACTAGACAATTATGTAATCTTACTGATTCTTGGAAATCAATGGATGGTCTAGTTAAATGTTCTGCAAATTTTGAACCATTGACACCTTTAAGTTTCTTGGAAAGAGCAGCTAATGTATTTAGAGATAGAACTAGTGTTGTTTATGGAGAAAAATTGAAGTATAATTGGGAAGAGACACATAATAGGTGTTTTAAACTTGCTTCTTCTCTTGTTCATTTGGGAATTTCTCATGGTGATGTGGTAAGTTTTTTTGTTTCTATTTGGAAAATTTAAACTTTATATATTTGGTTTGATTTGACACGAAATTTAAGAAAGAATAATTTTTTGAGAAGTTTATGTATTTGATTTGATTTGACACAAAATTTAAGAAAGAATGACTTTTTGAGAAGTTTATGCATTTGGTTTAATAGTAGGGAGGTGTGTTTTATTTGTATTTGTGTATGTAGTTTCTTGTTCGTAGTGTTTTGATGATGTTTATAATCTCGAATAGATAGTTTATCGTATTATATAGTGGTGTGTTATTCCATTTTATTTTTTATTGTTGTTTGATAATACCGTTATCTGTCGTGAGTCCAGTCGAGAGTCTATTGGAAACAACCTCTCTACTTTATATGAGGTAGTAGTATAGACTGCGTATATTTTATCGTCTCGACACCCCACTTGATGGAAATGCACGGAATATGTTGTTTTGGTTGTTGTCTATCGGAAACAGTTTTTCTATCCTAACAAAAGTAGGAGTAGGTTTGGTACATTCTATCTTTGATAGAACCTTTTGTGAGATTAAACTGATTATGTTGTTGTTGTAATGACTTTTTGAAATTTGTGATCTTATAAGTTTAGACATTTTGTTTCTATGGGCTATTTATTCTGTTAGTGGAAAATTTAATTTGTATCATTTGAGAAGATTAACAATTAGTGTAGTATAAATTTGATTTGATACGGAATTTAAGAAAAAAAAGAAACCTTTTTGTTTCAATTCCAAGAAACCTTTTTGTTTCAATTCCAAGTGTTTTAGTTTCACTGTACACGAAGTTTATGACTGTCAAGAAAAATCTTTTAGTTTTGTTCTATTTGAGACTCAAAGTCGGTGTCAGGATTTGAAGCTTATTGGGTTATGAATTCTAATCTTTTAAGTTATTGGGTTCTAAATTAATATTCCGTACATATTGAATGAATGTTTATGATAACAAACAATATTTGAACCAAAATTATTGGTTAATAATCTATTTTTATCACTTTAAGAAGTTCACAATGTTAGAAAGCTTTGAATCTTTGATGTTGACTTGCTACCTAATAGAATTAAAGAAGAAAATTTTTCTGGGGTAGGTTTATTTCATTGCTAGTATGTTTTGTAATTTGAAAGACAGATAATATATTTGGGGTTATGGCAGAAGTATAGTAGGAATGAGCGCATCAGTGCTAGTAGGTAGGAGGACTTTGTTATCAGCGTTAGCATCTATAGTACTCGTATTATTTCAGAATGTTGTATCATTTTTGTATTACTTGGTGAATCTTGTCTATAGTATTATCGGGTGTGGAAATGTCTATTGTATCTTGTCCTTTTACTATTTCCTTTTCGAGATTGTTTTATCTTGAGCCGGGGGTCTATCGAAAACTGCCTCTCTATCTCACTTCTGAGTTAGTGGTATGGATTGCGTACACTTACCCCCCAGACCCCACTTGATGGGAATATACTGGATATGTTGTTGTTGTTGTATAACCCATTAATTGAAATTAATCTAGCTGGCTATATATGGTCCGATATGTTACTCAGACTCTTCAAAATGTTGCCGCATCCGTGTGGGAGCTTGTCTATGCACTATAACCAATGAATTACAATTAATCTAGTTGGCTATATTTGTGTTATGCTTGGATTCGCTAAAATGTTGCCGTATCCGTGTCGGATCCTCCAAAAATGTGCTATTTTTGGAAGATCCGATATGCATCCGGTGACATTTTTGAGGAGTCTGAGCAGCAAAATATATGGGAGCCTGTCTTTGCTCTGTTGCATATGTACCTACATTATGTACTACTTCATTTTTATAGATTTGAAGTTTTTTTCTGTAGGTTGCAACTCTGGCTCCTAATGTACCAGCAATGCAAGAGCTACATTTTGCTGTACCGATGGCAGGAGCGATTCTTTGTACGTTAAATACACGCCATGATTCAGCTATGTTATCGATACTTCTGATGCATTCGGAAGCTAAGGTCATATTTGTGGATCAACAATTGCTCGAAGTTGCTCGAGGAGCATTAGCTCTTCTTGTTGAAAAGAAGCAGAAACCGCCTCTTCTTGTTGTGATCCGTCAATTTGATGATGAATCGTCTGCTACTGATAACATAAATGTTCGCGATCATGAATATGAAAGTCTCGTCAGAAGTGGGGAAAGCGATTTTTCTATAAGGTGGCCGAGAACTGAATTTGACCCTATTAGTATTAACTATACTTCAGGTACAACTTCGCGTCCCAAAGGAGTTGTATACAATCATAGAGGTGCGTATCTCAATACAATCGCGACTTTTTTGCTTCATGAGATGAGTACGTTCCCTGTGTATCTGTGGACCGTTCCAATGTTTCACTGCAACGGTTGGTGTATGGCTTGGGGACTTGCAGCGTTGGGTGGCACGAATGTTTGTCTTAGAAATGTCTCTCCAAAAGACATATTTGAAAACATTTCGTTGCATAAAGTCACACATATGGGCGGTGCACCAACTGTCTTGAACAAGATTGTGAATTCGCCTCCGTGTGACCTGAAGCCACTACCTCACAAGGTTAGCATTATGACAGGTGGTTCACCGCCTCCACCGCAAGTCATTTCCAAAATGGAGAAGCTAGGGTTCAGCGTAAATCACTTATACGGACTAACAGAGACATACGGTCCAGGTACATATTGTTTGTGGAAGCCCGATTGGGATTCTTTGCTTCCTGACGAAAAATTTATACTGAAAGCCAGACAAGGAGTGCAACATCTTTGTTTAAAAGAAGTTGATATACACGATTCTACCACCATGGAAAAGGTTCCGGCTGATGGTAAGACAATCGGGGAAATCATGTTTCGAGGGAATACTGTGATGAGCGGATACTTGAAAGATACGAAAGCAACAGAAGAAGCTTTTAAAGGCGGATGGTTTCACAGCGGTGATCTTGCTGTTAAACATCCCGATGGATATATAGAAGTTAAGGACCGGTTGAAAGACATTATAATCTCCGGCGGAGAGAACATAAGCACAGTTGAGGTGGAAAGAGTTTTGTATAGTCATCCAGGAGTTCTTGAAGCAGCAGTAGTCGCGAGACCAGATAATCACTGGGGGCAAACACCTTGCGCGTTTGTGAAGTTGAAAGAAGGATTTAGCGTTGGCGATCAAGAAATTATCAATTTCTGTCGGGATAATTTGCCTCATTACATGGCACCCCGGACAGTCATATTCGATGATATACCTAAAACTTCGACAGGCAAGATACAGAAATTTATCCTGAGGGAGAAAGCAAACGCCTTGGGCAGTCTTTTCTAGAATGAAATGCAGCAGCAGCAGCATTTGCTGAAAAATCTATGTATCAATCTGTTGATAATTGGTGGTAATGACAGTCCATTTGTGTCTCTAAATTTATGTGTACATTGTCCTGCAAGTGTTTGGGACATACAACTAAACATGGCAATTGCCTCATCTGAACACTTCCAGAAAAACACATAGCAAAATCAATGACGGAGCCAGGAATTTTACAAAGAGCGTGTAAATTTTCTTCTCAACAGCATTAAGGGTGTGCAAACTTAAATACACTCATAATAGCTATCGTGTTGCCTATACACACAACATAATTTTCCGACGAAAGTTGTGCACCTGACCACCCTTTGATATAGGCAAGGGCGGACCTATAGCCAATCTTTTGGTGCTCCCGCACCCGTTAAATTCGACTCAGAGTAGGTATAATTATATAAAAAATGTATAAAATTTGATATAAGGTCTAGAAAAGCACCTAGTGAACCAAGAAGATAGCTGTGTGCTTTAGTTTGCAGGCGAAACTTTAAAACTTTTTGGGGCAATATATATGTTCGAACCTTTTAAGCACCCACGACCCCAAAATCTTAGGTCTGCCATTGGATATAGGTGGCTCTCCCCATGAGCAAAACCCGATCCAATTTATCATAATCGATTAAGCAATATGTTGGAAAGTACTTGAAGAAATGAAGTTCAGTTATTTTTTATCTGATAGAGATTGATATATGGTCCTAGTACAGATGCGAATTCAGTATTTAAACTTGATAAGTTATTGAAGTAGTAATAGTCTATGTTGCTCGGACTTTTCAAAAATGTCAATAGCTGCGTGTCGGATTCTTCAAAAGTAGTGCATTTTTGAAGGATTTGACACGAGTCCGATGTATTTTTAGAGAGTCCGAGCACCATAGGTAATAGTCGTAAGGCCAGACAGTCATTGGAGACAAACCCAATTATTATTTTAATTACATAATAAAAAATATAATTAAATAAGAATAAAGTAACTACTTACCTATTTAAAGTACAAGAAAATTAATATTAATAGTTGTAAGTCTTATTAAGTAATCATAGTACAATGCATTATGCTCAAATTGTAAGAAAGAATAATAATATAATATTTTAATGTGATTTTCAGTGATAGTTGAACATCCTAACATTCACCCTGACCATCTGTACTCTTCAATTTGATAAAGGTGTGCCTCGTGAACCCTTATTTTTGAAAATTCTCGTCTAGACACTTTAACGGATGCATTTTCAAAGTTGGGCCGTTTACGGGGTCAACATAAATCAATTTAAGATATCTGTGAATTTTCAAAGTTAGAGAACATAAAAGTTGGATAATGGACCCATCCCTTTGCCTTTTCTCCACTCAAATACTAGATTGTGAAAATTATCTCCTATACAATTATTGATTAAAAATTACAAATTTTATCAACACTTTTAGATAATTGCATTAATAACTTTTTAATTGCAAGTTATAGAAACTTTTTAAAATATATATATTTTTATTTTATTTATAAAATTCGGTATTTTATTTTATACATTAAAATTAGTTCCCTCTTTATAGGATAGTAGGGCCTTTGAACTGTAGGTGACAAAAAAGTTTGAAAATGAGATGCAGGTGACTCAAGTCTTAATAATTGAGTGTAGGTGACAATTACTTTAATATGGATTAAAAAAGTTGGATAAGTTTGAGAATAGCCCACAAGTTTTTGAATTTACACTTTGATCCAAATGTTTACCTAATATAACGAAAAACAGAGGAAAAAAAAGGCGCGTTTCTCTCTCTTCTCATCCATTGTTGTTTTCTCTCTCTTAGTGATTTTTGTTGTTCATTGTTGCCGTTGCTTTATTCATCATCTTCTGCTTCATTATCATCATCTTCTACTTCATTATCATCTCCATCTTCTTCTTGTTGACCATTATTGTTGTTGTTGTTACCGCTACTGCTGCTATTTGACCAATTCTTAGGTCAAATTTTATTTCGTACATCACTTTCCACTTTGGCATTACTTCATAGGAGACTTTGGCAAGTCAAATTATGATTTTTAGTTGAATTTGTCATCTGAGTAACTGCTATTGTGCTGTTTATCAACAATAGATAGCACGCGAACATGAATGCAATATAAGAGCCATCTGTTTAAACAAATCTATCATCTGTTGCGACAGATGGGACATTTGTTTCAACAGAAGACTCATATATTGAATTCATGTTTATGGTTCTATAGTGCCGTAACATGAATTGAAAAGATGGGTCATCTATTGCAACACATGACCCATCTGCTGCAACAGATTAGTTATCTGGTGCAACATGATAAATATCTGTTGCAACATATTAGTAATCTATTAAAACAGAACCTGAACTCGATTCCAACAGACGTGTCATCTGTTGTAACAAGGTAAATATCTGTTGCAACAGATTAGTAACCTGTTGTAACAGAACCTGAACTCGATTCCAATAGACGGTAAATATCTGTTGCAACATATTAGTAGCCTGTTGCGATAGAACCTGACTTTGATTCCAACAAAAACGTCGTCTATTGCAACAGGTAAGTCATCTGTCGCAACAGGTTAATGTAATACCCCGAGATTTCCAACCGATAGTAGAACCATGCTTCAAGCTCATGAGAAATAAATTCTAGTGATTTGGTAGTTTTATGATCAAGTTTGATGTATATTAAGGCCTCAAATACATCTTAGCTATTAGACGACTCAAAACATTCCTTACCGATTGAATTCTTGGGAAGGATATTGGTATAGTCAACTTCAAATGAGCATATCTCTCGTTATACTATGAATTTTTGATCTCATGACCCACCAAAATATAGATAATTGAATTATCTTTCCAACGATACTAATTTCATCCAAATTAGATATCGGAGCAAAAAGTTATACCCATTTTACTCCAGCATGTTAGTCTGGCAACTAAGTGACGACATATCTGACGGGCCGTCACATATCTGACGACTTATCAGCCCAAGTCGTCAGACTTAGGCAGAAACCCATCAATTCCAGCTTTCAAGTGACGACCTGAGCTGATGGGCCATCACATATCTGACGGCTTATCAGCCTTGGTCGTTAGTCGAGAATTTCAGCAACTAGGAAATGGTTTCGTAGGGGTATTTTGGACTTTTCCTTCACCTTCCATGACTTAAATCATCAAAATCACGTACATAACCATCATATATCAGTTTTGAAAACCCTTAATCCTCTCCACTCTCAAGAACAAAAAAATTAGGGTTTTCTCTCAAGATCATCTCCCAAGAACAAGATTAAAGCTCTCCTTCAAGAAAACTAAGAAATTATCATTCCCAATTCAAGAACCTTCAAGAAAAGTCATTCTCTTTCAAGATTCAAGCTTTTGAGGTATGTTAGATGTTGATTCTTGGGTTACTTTCACCCAAGAAGTTCAAGAATCTTTTTTTTAAATTCAAGATTATATATTTACGAGATTGTCATGTTTTTGTGAATAGAAATTGAAGTTCATGTTGTTGATGAGTTTTAATTCATGATTTGATTTCAAAGATCCAAGCTTTGATCCTACTATGTGATGTTCATGATGAAATCCCTTCAAGTTGCATGATATTAATGTATTCATGATAATTAAGTATAGAATCTGTGGTATAACCAAAGCATGCTCCCCATATGATAATCAGTAACAGATTCAACTCAGTCTAGTACGATCTAAGAATCAGTTTAGTGTCTATTCAGTTGAGAGTAGGATTCAGCATCGAGCGAGGGCAGGGATGACGACTTCCCCATTATTCTAGGCAGAGTCGTTAAACACCATAACTGCGCAACCAGTGCAGGATAAAGAGTCACCCGTTATATTAGGCTTGACTACCTCCTAGGGGTTTCCCGTTATATTAGCCTTGGCTCCGCGCAAGTGTCACCCGTTATGATAGGCTTGGCATCCTGTTTTTTGAGAAGATGTCTTTACCCGTGGAACGGTACTGACACCCTTCCAACTGGGGTACAGGTTGGACCCCAACTAGCTAGAAGGGACATGTCGGCTTGATGACTACTTCCCACAGTTTCAGTTTCAGATTCAGTCTCAGTAATAGAAAACAACTGAGGAGTCACCCACTATATTAGGCTTGGCTACCTCTCGGAGATCACCCATTATTTAGGCTTGATCTCAAACCTACTAAACCAGTATCAGTATCAATAGATTTAAAAATCACCCGTTAGAGAGGCCTGATCTCAAGTACAGTCAATCATATTCATTCTAGTAGATTCAGAGATCACCCGCTATATAGGCTTGATATCAAACTCAGTCAATCATTATCAGTATGAGTAAAATCAGTTATTTAGTATCCTAGTGTTAGTAAACTTAAATATCAGCACTAGTAGACTCGGTCGTCAGTAAGTCAGTCCTCAGAACTCAGTATTCAGTGTTACTACGATTTTAGTTATGGTTTACACATTCATGCATGTATCCTCATTCAACATACTCTGATTATTTAATCAGTATTGTTCATGCATAAGCCCTTGCATTTAGCCTTACCTCATCTAGCATACCAGTACTTTTAAAGTACTGACGCGTACTTTTCTTTGCGCTATGGTGTCCTATACCATAGGTTCCAAAGTGCGAGATCCAGAGCACCCATAGCAGTCCAGACTCAGTCAACAACAATAGACGTAGCAGTGAGTCCTCATCATTCGAGGATGCTTTTTATTTCAGTATTATATTAGATTTAGTTTATTTTCAATAGGAAGAGTTAGTTGGGGACATATCCCATCAACTCCACAGTTCAGACAATTTAGAGGCTTTTCGGACAGATATATTAGTATTCAATTTTCATTATTGATCATTTTAGATGTTTTGAACCTTATGGCAAGTTTTCACCATTTTTTGTATTTATTTCAGTATATCTTACAGTGCTCAATTACAGGTACCAACAGAGGGTAGCTTGTGGTCCTTTGGGATCATGAGCACCATGTGGCATTTCGGTTATAGAAAATCGGGGCGTTACAAACTTGGTATCAGAGCCTAAGGTTCAATAGTGTCCTAGGGAGTCTGAAATCCATATCTAGTAGAGTCTTGTGCATGGGTGTGTTGCGCGCCACATTTACAAAAGGCTATAAGATGTTTATAGAAACAATTTTCCTTCTTTCATGTTTCAGATCGTGCTATAGAAAGGCTCTCCAAGAAACTTATGTGGATTCTCATCATGTTCCATTTATGTCAGCTTTACCTTACTTTTAAGGTAACAGAAGTAGTGAAGCCCAAAGTCCTACAGATAGAACTTTCTCAGAGAGTCCCCGCAGATAGTTTCGAGATAGTGTTGTCTAAAGTTGGTAGAGTATGTTTCATGGGATTAGTTGTATAAAAGGTGAATCAATAGGCTTGAAACAATGTATGCAAGAGTTTAAGTTTAGTAATTCGAAGTTATATGTGTTGTTGATGTGAGTATAGTGGCAATCCTCATGGTATGGGGAGAATATAAGTTTAAGAGATGTGACATTTAAAGGCTAGGATGAGAGTAGCAAGGTTAGTAAAGATTTGTGGATATTCATGTTATGCTTTAGAAACTAAGCTTGAAATATTTGAAGAATTTAAGTTGGTGGACTTTAGAGTAAGTATGAATGTATGGATGTAAGTTAAAAGATATGATATTAGCAGCACATGACAGTGGCGGATGTTATGTTGATGTATAAGTGGCTAGATATGTTTTAGAGATTTCAGTAGGCTTGAACAGTGCAGGGAGAATTTAAGTTTATGGGCTTCAAACTAAGTATTAATGTGTGGAGGTGGTATAAGTAGCCTATAAAGAAATAGAAGCAGATAATGTGTTAGTGAGACAAACATGTGTAGAAAGGAATGTAAGTATGTGATGATGATTTCAGAGACTAAAGAGAGTTAAGAGTTGTATCCCAGGAGATAGTATTAGCAGTTCAGAGTTTACTAAAGTGTTCATAAACTTACGGTGATGGCTTGACGCTAAGGTGGAGAGTATAGTAGAAAGAGTATAGAAAAAGTACTTTAGTCAAGTATAAGTTTTCAGCAGGAGTTAGTTAGTAGAGCCAGCAAGTCAGTCCAGACAATCAGATTTGCATAGATTATTTTCTCATCGTTTCACCTAATCATGCTATCAGAAATCTCAGGCATGTAACTATTCCAAGATAGAATATTCTAGTAGTTGTGAGTATAACTCAGTTCATGCATCATGCATTAGATTTAGATCCCTGACGTTTAGTTATGAACCAGTTCATAGGTTCCTTGTGCATCGCCTTAGTTTTCTTAAGTACTTCGGTGAAGTAAGTGTTCTTATAGGGACATAGTGTCCCAAGGGGGAGATACCTTATAACTCCCCAATGTTTTTAATTCCTAAAACCCATTTAGTTTTATGCTCAGATTCTCATTACAAGCTTTGCATCAGTTATCATTGCATGCCCAGTTATGCTTTCAAGAGTCAGTTCAGTCAAATATTCATGCATTAGATATGCATATTCAGTAGAAAAGTTTAGTTCATCAGTGTATTCAGTCATGCGTGTATGAGAGCAACTCAGTCAAGTATCCATGCATCAGATATGCATGTTCATTATGAGAATTCAACTTATCAATAGTTTCAGCGGTGTATCCCATGCATCAGATATGCATGTTCAGAATAAGAACTCAGAATATCAGTAGTTCTAGTTGCATAGTCATTTTTTAGATGTTCTCGTCCCTTAAGTAAGCTCAACCGATCAGTACTCTTAGCCTAACAATCAACATTCGAGGACGAATGTTCCCAAAGGGGAGATATTGTAATACCTCGAGATTCCCAACCGATAGTAGAACCATGCTTCAAACTCATGAGAAATAAATTATAGTGATTTGGTAGTTTTATGGTCAAGTTTGATGTTTATTAAGGCCTCAAATACATCCTAGCTATTAGACGACTCAAAACATTCCTTACCGATTGAATTCTTGAGAAGGATATTGGTATAGTCAAATTTAATCGAGAATATCTCTCATTATATTATGAATTTTTGAGCTCATAACTCACCAACAGATAGATAATTGAATTACTTTTCCAACGATACCAATTTTGCCCAAATCCTATATCGGAACAAAAAGTTATACCCATTTTACTCCAGCATGTTAGCCTGGCAACTGAGTGACGACATATCTGACGGGACGTCACATATCTGATGACTTATCATCCCAAGTCGTCAGAATTAGGCAGAAACCCATCAATTCCAGCTTCTAAGTGACGACCTAAGCTGACGGGCCATCACATATCTGATGGCTTATCAGCCTTGGTCGTTAGCCGAGAATTTCAGCAACTAGAAAGCAGTTTCGTAGGGGTATTTTGGACTTTTCCTTCACCCTTCATGACTTAAATCATCAAAATCACGTACATAACCATCATAAATTAGTTTTAAAAATCCTTAATCCTCCCCACTCTCAAGAACAAGAAAATTAGGGTTTTCTCTCAAGATCATCTCCCAAGAACAAGATTAAAGCTCTCCTTCAAGAAAACCAAGAAATTATCATTCCCAATTCAAGAACCTTCAAGAAAAGTCATTCTCTTTCAAGATTCAAGCTTTTGAGGTATGTTAGATGTTGATTCTTGTGTTCCTTTCACCCAAGAAGTTCAAGAATCTTTTTTTTTTAATTCAAGATTATATATTTACGAGATTGTCATGATTTTTGTGAATAGAAATTGAAGTTCATGTTGTTGATGAGTTTTAATTCATGATTTGATTTCAAAGATCCAAGCTTTGATCCTACTATGTGATGTTCATGATGAAATCCATTCAAGTTGCATGATATTGATGTATTCATGATAATTAAGTATAGAATCTGTGGTATAACCAAAGCATGCTTCCCATATGTTTGATAGAATGCTTAAGTAAAGAGAATAGTGCCTTTTAAGTATGTTAATCATGAAATCCCCAATTATGTGAGAACTAGTGCATGCCAAGCGTTTATTGAAATGCCTTAGTGAATGTATTATGATAAGTTGCGTGCATTCTTATCCATGTGTATTCCTTATTGAACAACTCTGAGATATTAGTATGCATACCCTATACATTTACATATTTATGACATTCAAGTGATTGGCGAGATATTATATTGATTGTATTATGAATGAAAGTTCATTGTCATGATATTCAAGTGTGGTCCTGTCTTATTTATTTATGCTATCGAGTCCTGGAGGTATTTATACCCAAAAACTTAGCTACTTGTCTAGAGCTGAGTCAGTCTCAAGATAATCTTAGTCGTGCTATGATCAGTAGAATTTAGTCAGTGTCAGAATATTAAGAAAACTTAGTAATCTCAGTATTCAGTCTAATCAAGTTCAGTATTTAGTTCAGACCTTAATAGTATTCCGTCAGTCAACGAAAACAAGTGAACTCAGTCAGATTAGTCAAGTAAGATAATCTGTAACAGATTCAGCTCAGTCTAGTATGATCTAAGAATCAGTTTAGTGTCTATTCAGTTGGGAGTAGGATTCAACACCGAGTGAGGGCAGGGATAATGGCTTCCCCATTAATCTAGGTAGAGTCATTAATTGCAATCCCTAAACTCTATAACTGCATAGCCAGCATAGGATGAGGAGTCACCCATTATATTAGGCTTGACTACCTCCTAGGGTTCACCCGTTATATTAGGCTTGGCTCTGCCCAGGTGTCACCCATTATAATAGGCTTGGCATCCTGTTTTTGAGAAGATGTCTCTACCCGTGGCACGGTACTGACACCCTTCCAATTGGGGTACATGTTGAACCCCAACTAGATAGAAGGGGCATGTCGGTTTGATGACTACCTCCCACAGTTTTGTTTTCAGAATCAGTCTCAGTAATAGAAAACAGCCGAGGAGTCACCCTCTATATTAGGCTTGGCTACCTCTCAAAGATCACCCATTATTTAGGCTTGATCTCAAACCTACTAAACCAATATTAGTATCAATAGATTTAAAGATCACCTGCTAGAGAGGCCTGATCTCAAATACAGTCAATCATATTCATTCTAGTAGATTCAAAGATCACCCGTTATATAGGCTTGATCTCAAACTCAGTCAATCATTATCAGTATGAGTAGAATCAGTTATTCAGTATCCCAGTGTTAGTAAACTTAAATATCAGCACTAGTAGACTCGGTCATCAGTAAGTCAGTCCTCAGAACTCAGTATTCAGTGTTACTACGATTTCGGTTATGGTTTATGCATTCATGCATGTATCCTCATTCAACATACTCTGATTATTTAATCAGTATTATTCATGCATAATCCCTAGTATTCAGCCTTACCTCATCTAGCATACCAGTACATTCAAAGTACTTTCACATACTTTTGTCTTGCGCTATGGTGTCTTATACCATAGGTTCCAAAGTGCGAGATCCAGAGCACCCATAGAAGTCCAGACTCAGTCAGCAACAATAGATGTAGCAGTGAGTCCTCATCATTCGAGGATGCTTCTTATTTCAGTATTACATTAGATTCAGTTTATTTTTAGTAGGAGGAGTTACCTGGGGACATGTCCCGTCAAATCCACAGTTCAGACAGTTTAGAGGCTTTTCGGAAAGCTGTATCAGTATTCAGTTTTCATTATTGATCATTTTAGATGTTTTGAACCTTATGGCAAGTTTTTGCCAGTTTTCTATATTTATTTTAGTATATCATGTAGTGCTCAGTTACAGGTACTAGAAGAGTGTTAGCTTATAGTCCTTCGGGATCATGAGCACCGTGTGGCATTTCGATTATAGAAAATTGGGGCGTTATAGTTAATTATCTATTGCAACATGTCACTCATCTATGGGAACCAACTTCTACGGTGCCTTAGTACTGTAACATCTATCCCAAAAGGCACTTCATCTATTGTAATCGATATATGGTCTGTTGCAACATATGATTCACATGTTATAACAGATGACTCGTCTATTAAAATTAGCTTCAGGAGCGTAACATAAATCCCAACAGGTAAGTAATCTATTGTGACTGATCACTTACCTGTTGCAATAGATTACATATCTGTTGGGATTCATGTACGACACTATGAAATCACTATTAATTTTTTTTTAACAAATGAATTTATTTAGGTACTACTAATGGAGGGATCATTAACAATAGGGGTGGATTGTCATGGTCAATGGATCGAGAAGAGCAATCGATATGTATGGCATTGGAAGGAGGTTGAAATGCTAGAGACGATAACTATGACAGTCCAAAGTGATATTTTGTATGATGATTTTGTGAGCTTAATCATCAGCTATTGTGGACTCAATTTTCAATCAGAAGAACTCGTCATCAGCTACATGTACAACTCCTTTGAAAATCAGAGGGTACTACCTTTCAAGATAACCGATCAGGTTTGGTTGTGTGCTTATCTTAGTGATTCATCCAGTCCGGTGTTAAGGGTGTATGTGGTTTAAAAGATGAGAGAGAATGAGAACCAAAACGTAGAAGAACAATAACAAAAAGACATCTTTGATGATAGGTTGGATGATCTAGACATGAATATTCCAAATGATGATCAAACACCTATGCCCTTTGATGCGACCAATACGGTAGACAGTTCTTCTCGATCGACATAGTCTGACAATCTTCAAGCTGAAGGGACCGAATTTTTCAATGGAATGTCATTCAAGGACAAGAAAGAACTATCTACCACTTTGTTTATTTCTTGCTTGAAAAAAGATTTCAGGAAAAAAAAGGTGATTAATTCGAGCAGTGTCTTTTGCTGCAAATGTGCTAATCCGAACTGCAAGTGGTGGTTGAGAGCGGTGAAGTACGTAAGTTCTGACAGATTCATCATTCATAAACATGAAAAGTATCACACATGTGGTTCAGAGCACATCTCGGGCCAAAATCCTCACACCACAGTAAAGGTCCTCGGTGAATATTTCAAGAATAGTTTTTTCGATGGCAATGGCCCTTCTACAAGGGTTATGGCCAGTCAATTCCTTACAAAATTGGGTATCCTTGTCAGTTATTTGAAGATATATACAACCATGGGGATTGCCAAGGACTTGTTTAGGGGGACACACAAGCATGGGTATGCAGTCCTGGATGCCTACCGTTACCAGATTGAGTCTACAAATCCTGAAAGTAAAATGACATTGCATGATGATGAAAACAGAAGGTTCAAGTACTTTTTTGTATCCTATGGTACTTGGATTCAAGGTTTTTGACATTTGAGAAAAGGCATAGTCATCGACGGTACCTTCTTGAAGAGCAGGTATAATGGAGTTCTGTTAGAGACGGTGGCGCAGGATGCGGAGAATAACATATTTCCTGTCGCTTTTTATGTAGCGGACAAGGAATGTGATGCCTCTTATGAATAGTTTTTGAATAATTGCGAAGCTGCATTGAAGATACCGAAGAGTTGTGTTTTCTTTTGGATAAGCATCTAAGTATTCTAAATATGGGTTCAATTTTCTTCACTTCAGCTTACTTTGGTTGTTACATGAGGCATCTTATAGAGAACATTCTGACCAACTATCACAACGAAAGGGTCATGACCCCTTTTTATAGAGCAACTAAAGCATATAGTTGAGAGGAATTTTTAGACCATTTCAATCAAATAACGGATGTGCATCCTAAGGCAGCAGAACATCTCATACGTGTTGGTTTCGAGAGATGAAGCTGGGCATTCTTTTTGGTAGATAGGTACATTTTTATGAATTTAATGTCTTGTTTGAGTTACAAGTTTAGTATGATTGTACTAATTCTTTTGTATAGGTACAATATTATGATATCAAACATAGCTGAATCGGTGAATTCATTGTTTGCCGATGAAAGAGAATTTCCCATCAAGGCTTCGTTTGAAATAATAACCAAGAAGTATGGCTAATTTTTTAGCGAAAGACGTGTGCAGTTTGAGGGACCACGAAGAACCCCATTTGTTATAGAAATCGAAAAAATAATATCAACAAACATTAGTTTGGGGAATAGGTTATTATCTTATCAAATAGCAAATTACAAATTCAGTATCATCGATCATGGTGATATTGCCACGGTCGATATTCAAATAAGATCTTGTACGTGCAGAGTTTTTGACTTGGACAAAATACCCTGTCCACATGTTATGGCAGTGCTTCGAGCTCAATACGGTGTAAAATATGGACCTAAAACTTACAAGCACTCCTCTCCATATTATTCAATAGAAAAATATAAAATGACATATAGTGGGCATATTACTCCGGTGCCTCCCAAAGAATCTTGGGTTATTCCTGCAGAGCTTTTGGGGAGATTAATACCTCTTCCATATATTGACCCAAGAACTATCAAACTAGAAAGAAATCCATATAAGAGGAGGCGTAGAGTGGGAGAATCATTTCCATCAAGAAGAAATAAGTGCTCCGTATGTAAGCGCGTTGGCCACAAAAGAACTACATGCCTGGATCGTAATCCACCATGATCGTTGTAATTGCAAAAGCTTGTGTTGTTGTTTGTTATGGACTTTTATATATTTAACTCATTGTTGTGAATGTAATGTTATCATTTATTTATAAAATATCTTTTTCAATAACTTGTGCATCAATAAAAATAGGCAAAACATGAACTAAATACAAAACACCACTATTATTTTCAACAGATTACACATCTGTTTCAACAGATAGACATTAGCTTGAAGAACACAATACAGTTCATCAAACTGGAATGTTTTCCTCCAATAGATGACAAATCTATCACAACAGATGGATAATCTGTTGACAGAAACCCAACGATGACCAATCTGTTCCAACACATGGTCCATCTATTGAAAGAACTCAAAAGCCAAAATTGCTATTGCTACTGGATTCAAAATTGCTCCTTACCTCCAAGCATCGATATGTTAAAATGTATGTTTAGAAGAAATAAGACAAAGAAAATTGAATAAGAATTAAAAAGCCAAATTCGATTAAAAATAAATTTTTCATTAAACGAAAAATAAAATACATTAGGTATAGATCCGATATAAAAAAGTAAAATACATACGCTAAAAGAAAAAACACATTCTAATTATTATTATTATTATTATCATCATCATCATTATTAATGCAAGCCGGCAAATCAACTTGCAGCAGCAGGGCCCTCATCATCCTCTGCATCTTTCTAAATATCCTTGCTCTCACGATGACCAACTTCCTCTGCAGGTCATTAACTTGCCTCTGAAGTTCCCACACTGTGTCGCGCAGAATAGAAATATCCCAAACAGGATTAACCATATATAGAACACGCATGAAATGACAAAAAACTTAGACACAAAAGTAAAGAAAAGAGTCCAAATGTAATACAACGTATACTACCAACTGGTAGATTTACACAAGAAAAAAACTTACCCCAACGAGAAAAAAATAAGCTCTTTGAAGAGAAGTGGTTGAAGATGTCATACAAAAAGAAAAAAATGCAAGAAATAAATAAAGTGGAGTAGAATGAAGATTAAGGAAGAATCTATTTATAGAGAATTTAAACTGGATGTGTCAGGCTAAAAGGCATGACTGTTCAGCTCCATTGTATTAATTACATTCAAACTGGTGGCATTTTATTTTCTGTGAAAAGTCACGACTTTTTCTTTTACATTAGTACTTCTCACCTTTTCAAAATAGTTTGTCTTGATAACAACCGTTATTATTGAGATGTTGCAACAGATTGTCCATATGTCATAACAGATTTATCATCTATTGCAACAGATGGTCTGTATGTACAATAGATGGCCTGTCCAAATAGATTTACCATCTGTTGCAACAGATGGTTTGTATGTGCAACATATACAACATCTGTTGCAATATATGTATTATCTATTGTGACATATGTACCATCAATTGGAAGAGATGTTTTGATTTCTTCTAATAGCTGATTCATCATTATCAAAAGATGGAGAATTTGATTCATCAGCTATTTTGAATATGTTAGATAAAAAATCATGACTCTTCACTTCTTTTTTAATAGTCATCACATGTGTGCAGATGAATTAACACTGTCTGGTTTGTTACAACAGATCTACCATCTGTTGCAATATCTGTTCAACATATGGATTATCTATTACGACAGATGGACCATCTATTAGAGGAAATGTTTTGATTTCTTCTAAGAACTAATTTATCAGTTGCAACAGATGGAGAATTCGATTCATCAACTATTTTAAATGTGTTAGATAAAAAGTCACGACTCTTCAACTCTTTTTTAATAGTCATCACATGCATGCAGATGAATACTGTCGCAATAAATTTATCATCTGTTGCGACAGATGGACCATCTGTTGGAGGAGATATTTTGATTTCTTCTAACAATTGATTCATCAGTTGCAACAAATGGAGAATTTGATTCATCAACTGTTTTGAATGTGTTAGATAAAAATTCACGACTCTTCACCTCTTTTTTAATAGTCATCATATGTGTGCAGATGAATAAACACTGTCTGGTCTATCGCAATAGATTTACCATCTATTGCAATATCTATTGCAATAGATGGACCATCTGTTGGAGGAGATATTTTGATTTCTTCTAACAACTGATTCATCAGTTACAACATATGGAGAATTCAATTCATCAGCTGTGATACCCCAGAAAATTTTTTGTTGAAATTTTGTGCGTAAACGTGTTGGGTTCTATCTTCTAGAATGAACTATAAATTTTACGTGTGGAATGTCTTAGATTATGACCCACCATTGCGTAGAGTATCGAATAAGCTTTCCAACGATATATGGATCATCTAAAACGGACACCCGAGCAACGAGTTATGAACATTCCGATTGAACCATAAATAGTAGTGAACAATAAAACGTGCAGGAAAAAGTACTGAGGCCTGGCGTATTTTTGCTCCAACTTTAAACAATCATAACTCCTTGTACATAATGATCTGGGTGATCTACTATATATCAACGAAAATCTCTGCGACTCTGATCTGGGTGATCTACTATATATCAACGGAAAGCTCTGCGAGTCCTCTTTCTGATGAAATTGGTTTCATCCAATTTTTCTATCGGAGCAAAAAGTTATGGTCGATCTACTTCAGCCTATCAAAAGTGAATTTTTGGGTCAATTTCAAATGATCATAACTCCTCGTACATAATGATCTGGGTGAGATACTATATATCAACGGAAAGATATGAGAGTCCTCTTTCTAATTAAATTGGTTTTATCCAATTTGGATATCGGAGCAAAACATTATGGTTGATCTACTTCAGACTATCAAAACAGTCCACCAAAGGACAGATTCGAGAATTATTTGATTTTTAGGGGCGTTTTGGTCATTCCTCCTCACCCAAAATCCATCCAAATCCTATATTAAAGCCTATTAGAAGAATTATATGCTATATTTCATTAAATTCCCTCAAAAAGAAAATCCTAAGCTCCTACATCCAACTTCAAGAACCACCAAAGTTCACTATTAATTCTGCAAATTTATTCAAGATTCCAAGTTCCTAGTTCAAGAACTCCAAGAACCATCATTCAAAGGCACGATTAACATCTCAAAAATGAGTATCGATCTAAAGTTCATCATTCAAGGTATGTGAGGTTTTTCAACAAGAACTCTCTTTCGTTCTTGTGCCCAAAAGTAATTTTCTTTACAAAGGCATGATTTTTATTTAATTTTTATGAATTTGAAGCATGAATCCATATCTTATGATGATTATTATGAAATCTTGATGTTTATGATTTTAAAAGATGAATTTACATGTGTGGTGATATAAAGCATGAATCTTGAATGATATTTATCATGATTTTGATATTTGGGTCGTGAATCCCCATTGAAAATTGTATTTTTTTGGAAAGTGTGTGTTATAAGCACGTTGATGTTGAATATTTGAGATATTTTGAATGATTTGACCTTTTGGTCTTAATGGAGTTGTTTTGAACTCGAGTGTGAAAGAAATCCACAACGTGGTTGATTTTGATAGATGAGAAGCATGATGGCTCCCGATGTATATTTATATATTACTGAAATTGTTTTGTTGTGGATTGTCTTTGAAATGATCTGAGCTAAGTCCGGGAGAAATCTTTAGCACCGAGAGGGAGGTATAAAGCGACCTTACTTCCCTAGAACTACGTGCCCCCATAGGAGTGAGCCTGAGGCTGATTTATATAGTGATCACTAGTTTGTGTGGATTTGATATCGATAGTCCTACTCCGATGGCAAGGATAGGAAGGATCTCCCCTACACGGGTTGTACGTTGGACTCTATGTAGCTCACATGGTTTATGTCGGTTATAGGATCTCCCAGTGTGTGTGTGTTTCCTTGTGTCTATGGTGAACGGTGAAGTGATTTGAAAGTGGAATTGTTAAAGTTATTCTTTCGAAAGATTTAAATGATATTTACATTATGAGAATTGATATTCTTGATGAACTGAAAGTGATTGACAAATTATATGATAACTCACATGTGTTATTATATTTATTTCATCCTCTCATGATTATGATGATTTTCTTCGGGCTATGCGAGTCTTTCATACATCCTGCATATTGCTTATAAATATTTATGATGATGATGTTTATACAACTGCATACACCTCCATATACTCGGTTCCTTTCCATGGTACTGACCCACATCTTTGGATGTGGGCTATATTTTCTCAGAATGTAGGTTCAGGTGCTCAGTTCCAGGTTCGACAGTGATTCTTTGGGGATGCTGTTCTACATCCTCTGTTGTGGTGAGTCCTCATGTTCCAAGGACGTGATGTCTGATGTTGGTTTCACGGAATTGTTTACATTTGATAACTGAGTATGAGTCAGTTGGGTCATGTCTCAATGGCTCGCTGGTTTTATTGATTTTCTTAGAGGTTTGTCAGACTAGTATAGATGTTGGGAGTTGACTAATAAGTCATATTTTGTTATCTTTCTGAAATTCATTTATTCTTGGATGATGATTACTCTGTTGATATTTGAGGGTTATTTTTGGAAACCCCGTTGATTTGTGTTGTACTGAATGAAAATGGCTCAAAGGGTTAGCTTGGGGCTACTCGTAGCCTCAAGCACCGTGTGACGCTTCGGGACCCATTTTCGGAGCGTTACAAACTTGGTATCAGAGCCTAAGGTTTTAAGGTGTCCTAGGGAGTCTGACAAGCCGCGTTAAGTAGAGTCTTGATCATCGGTGTGTAGCGCACCACATCTATGAGCAAGAGGCTACAAGACGTTTTAGGAAAAAGTGTGATTCTTTCTTTCAGAAGTCTATCGTACTTAAAGTGTCTCTCTCTGCTATTGATTCGTGCTCTCCTCTTTCAAAAATATGTCTCCACGTCGAACGAGAAGAAATAATGATGGTCAGCAACCTCAACCCGCTGACCCATTGAATGAAATTATGTCTCATGCTGAATTTCGAGCAGCCTTTCAGGCGCTGGACCAAGATGTTACTGCAAATGTTCAGGCCAACTCGGCCCCGGCTCTACAGCAACAGGGAGGTGATTCAGCTACTGCCAGGATCCGTGACTTCATGCGGATGAATCCGCCGGAATTCTATGGGTCCAAGTCTAATGAGGATCCACGGTTGTTTTTAGAGGAGGTGCGGAAGATTACTCAGGTGATGCATGTATCTAAGGAACATAGTGTGGAGTTGGCTGCGTATAGGTTGAAAGACCTCGCTTATGATTGGGTTGTTTCTTGGAGGAAAGGTAGAGGTGAGGAAGCTGTCCCTACGACTTGGCAAGAGTTCTAGGATGCATTCCTGGATAAGTTTTTCCCTTTGGAGATGAGGGAGGCGAAGGTGGAAGAGTTTATGAACCTGCGACAGGGCTCTATGACTGTTAGGGAGTACTGTCTAAAGTTCAATCAGTTGGCCAAGTATGCTCCTGACTTAGTGGCTGATAATCGGGCTAGTATGAGTAAGTTTGTGACTGGAGTGTCTAGTTATGTGGTTAAGGAGTGTAGGTCTGCTATGCTGAATAGTGAGATGAATCTTTCTAGGCTGATGACTCATGACCAACAGATTGAGGCAGACAAGATTAAGAAGAGAGATAGAATAAGAGAGAATAAGAGAGCTAGGTCCGAGCAGCACAAACAGGGTCAGACTAGATCGCAGAGAGGGATTCGCCCTCAGTATCAGGATTGTTCGTCTATGCCAACACCGTCATCTGCTAGTGCTCCCATACCTAGAGGTAGGCAGGAGCAAGGTAGCAGGTCATATGCATCCAGTTCCCAGTACAGTGCTGACAGTAAGCCAAATCATCCCCTGGGTCCTAAGTGTGGTAGGGCTCATTCGAGTGAGTGTTGGGGTGAGAAGAAGGGTTGTTTCCGGTGTGGTGACATAGGTCACAGAGTTAGAGATTTTCCACAGGATGGACAAGAGCGTCGTGACTATCGCCCTCAGATCCAGACTCAGACTGTTAGTGCTCCAGTTCCAGCGACTCGCCCAGCCCCAGCTCAGGGCGCCTCTTCTAGTAATGCTGGCGAGCTGCGCTAGAATAGATTCTATGCTTTACAGTCCCACCAGGAATAGGAGGACTCTCCCGATGTTGTTACTGCTATGCTTCGTATATTTTAGTTTGATGTGTATGCTTTGTTGGATCCTGGATCCGGTTTCTAATATATTACACCTTTGATTGCTGTGAATTTTGAAATGAGTCCTGAGATTTTTCCTGATCCTATCCTAGTTTCTACCCCAGTGGGTGATTCGATTGTTGCCCAGAAAGTGTATAAAAAGTGTCCTGTTACCGTTCTTCATAAAGTCTTATTGGCTAATCTGATTGAGTTAGACATGGTAGATTTTGATGTGATTCTGGGTATGGACTGGCTGTATTCTTCTTATGCCTCTATTGATTGTCGGACCCGAATGGTCAAGTTTCAGTTTCCGTGTGCATCCGTGTTTGAGTGGTCTGGGAATTCTGTGTCACCCAAGAGTCATTTTATCTCTTACCTCAAAGCTAGAAAGCTTATTTCCAAGGGATGTATTTACCATTTGGTTAGAGTCAAAGACACTAAGTCTGAGACTCCAACTCTCCAGTCTGTTAACGTCGTCAATGAGTTTTCTGATGTGTTTCCGGATGATCTCCCAGGGATACCTCCTGATAGAGTGATGGAGTTCGGGATTGATCTTCTTCCCGATACTCAGCCCATTTCTATTCCTCTTTACCGTATGGCCCCAGCAGAACTTAAGGAGTTGAAAGAGCAACTCAAAGATCTACTAGATAAGGGTTTCATAAGGCCCAGTGTTTCTCCTTGGGGTGCTCCTGTGTTGTTTGTGAGAAAGAAAGATGGCTCTTTGCATATGTGCATTAATTACCGCCAATTGAATAAAGTCACCGTAAAAAATAAGTACCCCCTTCCGAGAATAGATAATTTGTTTGACCAATTGCAAGGTGCAAGTTATTTCTCAAAGATAGACCTTCGTTCTGGCTATCATCAACTCAAAGTTAGGGAGTGTGACATCTTGAAAACCACCTTCCAAACTCATTATGGCCATTTTGAGTTTCTTGTTATGTCTTTCGGGTTAACTAATGCCCTAACAGCTTTCATGGACCTCATGAATCGAGTGTTCAAACCATATCTGGATATGTTTGTCATAGTGTTCATCGATGATATACTGGTGTACTCCCGTAGTGAGGATGAACATTCTGATCATCTCTGAACTGTCTTGCAAACCCTTAGAGATCACAAGTTGTTTGCCAAGTTCAGTAAGTGTGAGTTTTGGCTAAGGTCAGTTGCTTTTCTGGGTCATATCATATCTTCCGAGGGTATTAGACTTGACCCCCAAAAGGACGAAGCTGTTAGAAATTGTCCTAGACCTATTTCTCCGACTGATATCTGAAGTTTCTTGGGGTTTAGCTGGCTATTACCACCGTTTTGTTGAGGGTTTATCCTCTATAACATCTCCTATGACTTGGTTGACCCAAAAGAAAGTGAAGTTCTCATGGTCCGAATCTTGTGAGAAGAGTTTTCAGGAGTTGAAAACTCGACTCACTTTAGCCCCTATTTTGACTTTGCCTGATGGTGTTGATGGTTTTGTGGTGTACTGTGATGCTTTGAGAGTTGGGTTGGGTTGCGTATTGATGCAGAAGGTTAAGGTGATAGCTTATGCTTCTAGACAGTTGAAACCCCATGAGAAAAATTACCCCGCCCATGACCTTGAGTTGGCTGCTGTTGTGTTTGCTTTGAAAATCTGGAGACACTATTTGTATGGTGTCCATGTTGATGTTTTCACTGATCATAAGAGTCTGTAGTATGTGTTTACCCAGAGAGAATTGAATCTTAGGCAGAGACGATGGTTAGAATTGTTAAAGGACTATGATATGAGTGTGTTGTACTATCAGGACAAGACCAATGTTGTGGCGGATGCCCTAAGTAGAGTGTCCATGGGTAGTGTTTCGCATGTGGTAGAAGGTAAGAAAGAGTTGGCTTGTGATATACATCGTTTGGCTAGATTGGGGGTTAGGTTGTTTGACTCTGCTGAAGGTAGTATAGGGGTTCAGAGTAGTTCTGAATCCTCCTTGGTTTCAGAAGTGAAGGAAAGACAATACTTAGATGGTAGTTTGGTCAGACTGAAGGAGTCAGTCAAGGACCAAAAAGTAGAGGTTTTCTCCCAAGGGGGAGATGGTGTGTTGAGATTGTAGGGTAGATTGTGTGTCCTGAATATTGATGATCTGAGACAGAGGATTATGGATGAAGCGCATGGGGCGCGATATTCTATTCATCCTGGTTCCACCAAGATGTACCGATACTTGCGGGAAATCTATTGGTGGAGTGGCATGAAGAAAGATATAGCAGCGTTTGTAGTTAAGTGTGCAACATGCCAACAGGTTAAGGTTGAACACCAAAGACCTGGTGGTATGATGCAAGAGTTTAGTATTCCCACCTAGAAGTGGGAAGAGATAAATATGGACTTCGTGATTGGTTTACCTCCTTCCCGACGCCATCATAATTCCATTTGGGTTGTGGTTGATAGATTGACTAAGTCTGCTCATTTCTTGCCTGTTCATACTTCATATACTGCTGAGGATTACGCTAGATTGTATATCCGAGAGCTAGTCAAACTACATCTAAGGATAGGACGGCTCTCCCCAACGTGGGTTGTACGTTGGACTCCATGTAGCTCACATGGTTTATGTCGGTTATAGGATCTCCCAGTGTGTGTGTGTTTCCTTGTGTCTATGGTGAACGGTGAAGTGATTTGAAAGTGGAATTGTGAAAGTTATTCTTTCAAAAGATTTAAATGATATTTACATTATGGGAATTGATATTCTTGATGAACTGAAAGTGATTGACAAATTATATGATGACTCACATGTGTTATTATACTTATTTCATCCTCTCATGATTATGATGATTTTCTTCGGGCTATGTGAGTCTTTCATACATCTTGCATATTTCTTATAAATATTTATGATGATGATGTTTATACAACTGCATACACCCCCATATACTCGGTTCCTTTCCATGGTACTGACCCACATCTTCGGATGTGAGCTGTATTTTCTTGGAATATAGGTTCAGGTGCTCTGTTCCAGGTTCGACAGTGATTCTTCGGGCACGCTGTTCTACATCCTCTGTTGTGGGGAGTCCTCATGTTCCGAGGACGTGAGTCTGATATTGGTTTTACGGAATTGTTTACATTTGATAACTGAGTATGAGTCAGTTGGGGCATATCTCAATGGCTCGCTGGTTTTATTTATTTTCTTAGAGGCTTGTCAGACTAGTATAAATGTTGGAAGTTGACTAATAAGTCGTATTTTGTTATCTTTCTGAAATTCTTTTATTCTTGGATGATGATTACTCTGTTGATATTTGAGGGTTATTTATGGAAACCCCGTTGATTTGTGTTGAACTAAATGAAAATGGCTCAAAGGGTTAGCTTGGGGCTACTCGTAGCCTCAAGCACCGTGTGACGCTCCGAGACCCATTTTCGGGGCGTTACATCAGCAGTTTGAATATGTTAGATAAAAAGTCACGATGCTTCACCTCTTTTTTAATAATCATCACATGTGTGCAGATGAATAAACACTGTCTGACATGTCTTGATGGGGTAGGAAGAATAAGGTGCGTGCAAATAAATAGATCCACTTTCATGCGTGGGAGTTATGTATTATTGATCAGGCTACCATGATAGACGCACATAAAGTACAACGATTTTGTGAATGCAGTTTTTATCGATTAGACATTTATCCTTCAAACAAAGTTTGATATGTGTGAACTGATAAGGCTGAAAGATTCCAAAATGATGGTGTCGATACCCTGTTACAATTTAATGACCATTTATGCTCATATTTTTGTGTCAAGTTTGGGGAAACGTTAAAGTTTTTGGCGGCAGTGTAAATATCCAATAGTGATTTGACCGATTTTAATGGCGCAATGGACTTCTTGAAAGGCCTCTGAAGCCTCGCACTGTAGCAAATAATGATGGAACCAATAGAAATTCCCTTGATCTAAATTTATATGAATGGGTTGCTCGAAGAGACTATTATACAACAGAAGTTTCTTAGGAGAATATCTGTGTGGTAAGGGGAAGGTGGAGAAGACCTTACATCATCTCAGACCCTATTTAAGAGGAAACATAAGGAAACAAGTAAGGAACTTTTAGTGAATCTAGCCAATGAAATTGACATGAGAAATGAAAAATCTGAATGAGCTTCAAATATGAAAGTGTATCCAAATGTAAAAATCCGTTAGTCGTTCTTGAAAAATAAAAATGGTCAAGAGGACCGGAGCTGGTCACTTTGCTAGAGACTGCAACTAGCGAGTGTGGCCTCAATGAAGACTCACAGAGTGTAGGACCAGAACTCTAAGGAAGCAGTTTCACGAGAACAAGAGATTGGTAAGATTTTCAGTCAAGAATGAAACCTGATTCAACAACTCCAGAAGTAAAAATAAGAGAAGCCAAGGCGTCAATTTTTGAAGTCTAACTTGCATCCCATACCTTCTGTTTGTGGCTATGATTAGGTCAATGGTAGTATAAACAAAAAGGTCTGAAGTTGGGAAGAAATACCATGCCTTGTTATTTCCACTACCTTTGACCTGACCGTAGCCATAAATAAGAGGCATGGGATGCAAGTTTAACTTGAGAAATTGCCACTTTGGCTTGATCCCTTATTTTTAATTCAGGAGTAGTTGGTTTAGAGGCCTGGTCCTGCATTTTATGGGTCTTCATTCAGGTCACACTAGCTAGTTGCAGTCCCCGAACAAAGTTCACAACTCCAATCCACTTGAGCATTTTTTTTCAAGAACGACTGATGGATTTTTATTTTTGGATACATTTTCACATTCACAACTCATTCAGTTTTTTCATTTTTCCATGTCAATTTCATCAGCCAGTTTCGCTTCACTTTCCTTCCTACCCTGTGTTTCTTCTTTAATAAGGTCTGATTTGATATATGGTCTTCTCCACCTCCCCCTTCCTGCACAGGTATTCTTACAATAACCTTTTTGCTGTATAATAGTTTCCTCGAGAAACCCATCCATATAAATTTGGACCAGAGCAATAACTATGTTCATTTCCATTCTTGTTTGCAACAGTGCGAGGCTTTGAAGGCCTTTCAAAAGTCCATTGAACCCTTAAAATCAGTGCAATCAAGATTTGAATATTTACACTGCCACCAAAAACCTTAACCCTTCTCCAAACTTGACACATAAACATTAGCAAAATCTTCATTAAACCATAATAGGGTACTAACATCACCTACTTGGTTCCTCAGCCTTACCAGTTCGAACCTAACAATTTTAACTGTAAAATGCCATGTCTTGTTTGAAGGATTAACACCTAATAGATAAAGAACTAACATTTATAAAATCATTGTACTGGATGTGTGTTTTCACGATAGGTTGATTAGTAATACATACCTCCCATATATGAAGTGGTTCCATCTACAAACAACTTATTCCTCCAAACCTATCTTTACTCTAGCCTTTAATGTTGGTTGGAAAAAAGTTGGTCCAGTTTCACTTTCTTTTATCTGCAAACAAGAGAAATACATTTGATCAAAAACAAGAGAAGAACAAAAAAAAATTACAAAAAGGTAACACAAAATTGAATGAATCAACAAATGACTAATCTAATGCAACAGATTCCCCATCTGTTCAACTGATGAGGTATCTATTGCAACAGATGGATGATATGTTGCAACAAATGAGTCATCTATTGGAATAAATCAAACCAACCTTGCTATTGGTTTGATTTGTTCAAACAGTTGCTCCGTCTGTTCCAACAGTTGATTCATCAGTTGCAACAGTTGAGGAAACTATTGCAACACCACTACCAATAGCATCAATAATAAAGAAACAACACCATATGTTTCAATACCATCAACAACACAAACACCACATCTTCCAACACGACCACCACCCTCAACAATAGCATCACCAAAGTAACAAATAAAAGACATAAAAAAACTATACTGACAACAAGGCTTTTTAAGTTCTCCCAATAGATGATTTTTTTTTACATATTTTAATAAAAATAACGGTTCGTTCATTCAAGACTTAAAAGTCACCTTCCTTTTAATTTTCTCAATAAATAGGAAACTGGTAATGGATAAATCATTAATAACAACAGATGTAATTATCTAATTTAAATAACATACAAAGAAGAAGACGAGAAAGAAAGAGCAATAGTGAATCATACCTGCAATGTCAAAAAAGCAAAGGGATCAAAATATCCAGTTCAGTCGAGAAAAGATATTGATCGATTGAGATTTGAAAGGATCCTCATCCGAAAGAAGTGAGAAAAAAAGAGGGAAAATAATAGAAAGAGAACTGAGAATAAAGAAGAGAGAGTATTTTAGATATGGGATATAAATATTCATTAATAACTTTTGAGGGGAATGAGTAGACAGAGACATTGAAAAGATCAGATAAGAATACTCAATGAGGAGATTTTTAAGTTATCCAAATAATATTTTTACCGCCTTATTAATTTATCTTTTTTTTTTATCTCGGACAGAAATTAACTAAAATTGCTTTAGAAAAAGATCTTAAAACATCTAAGTCATACTTTGCAACAGATGACAATTTTTGAAAATTTCCAAAGCTCGGTCATCTTTCACAATAGATAGCAGTTCTTGTTTGATCATTTACAATAGAGGGATAATCTGTTTCAATAGATGACTTAATCTGTTTGATAAATATCAACAGATAAGTCATCTGTTGCAACATATTGAACATTTATTATTATACAATTTCAATTAAGTTCATATATTCAACTAATACCTAAATTGATTAACCTAGGACTAGGAGTGAGTTCTTATAGAGTCAACTACAACTTCAATTGAGTCTTTTGGCAATTGAACGATGAGACGGTATTGAGTTCCTCCCGACCAGAGTCGTCGATTGATCACTCTAAGCTAAAGCGATTATTATTACCTAATATATTCAACTAATACCTTGATTGATTAATCTAGAACTAGGGATGAGTTTTCATAACATCAACTCCAATAAATGGTAGCGCCTATTAGATAATTTACAACATATGGTAATCTGTTGCAATAAATGACTTAATCTATTTGATAATTTACAATAGATGGGTAATCTGTTGCAACAAATGACTTAATCTGTTTGTTAATTTACAACAGATGGGTAATAAATTGTAACAAATGACTTAATTTGTTTGATTAATTCCAACAGATAAGTCATCTATTGCAAAAGGTTGAACATTTATTTTTATACAATTCTAATTGAGTTCATATGTTCAAATAATACTTAAATTGATTAATCTAGGATTAGGGGTGAGTTATCATAGGGTCTACTACAACTTCAATTGAGTCTTTTGGCAATTGCATGAGGACACGGTATTGCATTTCTCCCAACCAGAGTCGTCGATCGATCGCTCTGAGCTGAATTGATTCTTATTACCTTATATGTTCAACTAATACCTTAATTGATTAATCTAGGACTAGGGGTGAGTTCTGATAACGCTCAACTTACATGCCAATTTAGTGCAAGGCGGTCGTCGTCAATATATTTACCCAACTTTGGAGTCGGGGTTGAATCCACGAGGAACAATGTGAGTGGCGATTAAACTAATTTGAAACTATAGATATAAGTTGAACTCAAACAAATGATACGAAAAGATAAAATGGAGGTTTTTGATGATAAAAAAATGTTAAAGTTTTAACTTGCTTCAGAGCTCAAAACTAAAATTTCAATAGTTCAAATCAGTGATAGAGAGGAACTAGGGTTGTGATCGCTATGATTATTAATCCCCATAAAATAATAACTGTAGTATTGGGTTCTCATGAATTGTGGGAAACACCAAATTATCAGTTTCGACAGCCCATCTAAGTGTTTCTCAACCTGCCTAGATGTTGAACTCCCTAATTCTCTCGAACATAGGAAATCATTCTATTCATACTGATTTTATCTCAAGTTGATCAATCTTGTTACAACATTAATCATTAGATGGGAGCTTAACCTTACCAAATCCTTGTTGATAATTTGCTACCTTTTGTTTATTTTTTAGTTTGAGCAAATCAACATAAGGCGGGATTTATTGTTTGCAACCAATAAATACGAAAAACCCCAAGAGGACATCAACACCCACAAGTAGCCCCACCCTCAACTTAAAATCATGTAATGTCCCCAATGCATCAAACCAAAACAAGAGAGTTAGAAACTTACCTGTGGCACCATGGGTGTGAAGATCTGATGTCAATCACATAATATGATATGAATAACAAAATACCTTGCGTTGCCTCCCAAGCAGCGCCTAATTTAGTGTCGCGGCACGACCCAACTTAGGTTTTTCTTCCACCTTGAGGATATGAATTTCACCCCCAACTTAGAGTCCATCTTATTACCTCATTCATATGGGGGTGGTACAAAAATTAAGAAGTCGAGTAATGGATTGAGCATGGTAAACCACTCGGCCTTAAAGTGAGGTGTGTTTTTATGTTGCTCGTCTAATGTAAAATCAAGAATATAGGATTCTTGTTCCTCATCTTCAAACTCTTCTACTATTTTAAATGATTCCACAGACAAGATATCATCTAAACATAATGTAAAAAAGTGCTTTGAATGAGGCCCAATCAATCCTACTTCAAAATTTACACTATATACTACACACTCACTTTTATTCACCTTCTCAACATCTTCACTTTAAATTGGGCTAGAGTTTTTATTAGAGATTTTCTTTGTTTCTTCTTTTGCCTCTAGCACCATGTCCTCAATATTGGCATCATCTCTCATGGTTGGTTTGGTTGGTTGGGAAATCACTGAGGTTTGTTCAATATCAAGATCAACATCAATATAGGGTTCTTTCTCCTCATCTTCACACTCTTTCATTATTTTAAATGATTCCACAGACAAGATATTATCTAAACATAATATAGAAGAATACTTTGAATGATTGACCTCTATATCCATCTCCTCATGAATGATTGGCTTCACGTCTTGGCACATATCACATACAATATCATGCGTTTCTTTCTGGAGATCCAAAATTCGTTGAAACATAGATTCAATGCCACTCTTCATGGTGCTTCGTTCCTCCTTTTCTTGATCATAATACCTATTAAACTCATAAAAAGAACTAGAATTTGGGTTAGCGCAATAGGGGGAAGGGGAATTTGAGAAATCACTCCAATGTCTATCTTGACCACCACATAAAGAACAATCATACTCCCGGTAGGATGGAGATGGTGCACACATCTCTCTCCGAAGAGCGTATCTACAATCTTGTCAAAAGTGGGGTCCATCACAATATGGACATGGATCATAAAGATAAGATTTCCAACCACAGAGCTCATGTTCATTCCACGATTCCATAGTAATAAGTAAACTATAATAAAAATCTACCTAACATAAGAAATAAAAGAA
Organism: Capsicum pubescens; assembly: GCA_030864215.1. Lineage (NCBI taxonomy): Eukaryota > Viridiplantae > Streptophyta > Magnoliopsida > Solanales > Solanaceae > Capsicum > Capsicum pubescens. The sequence continues at coordinate 247,866,720 of CM061541.1, read as the reverse complement.
AACTAAAAACAAATATTTACAAGGTTGAATTCAAGCAAGTAGGTTAAAATTTCAAACCAACTCAATACGCCAAATTGTTCCCCGGCAACGGTGTCATTTTTATAACGCTCAACTTACACGTCAATTTAGTGCAAGGAAGTCGTCATACATATATTTACCCAACTTTGGAGTCTGGGTCGAATCCACGAGGAACAATGTGAGTGACGATTAAACTAATTTGAAACTATAGCTATAAGTTGAATTCAAACAAATGATACGAAAAGATAAAATGGGGGTTTTCGATAATCAAACAAATGTTAAAGTTTTAACTTGCTTCAGAGCTCAAAACTAAAATTTCAATAGTTCAAATCAGTGATAGAGAGGAGCTAGGGTTGTGATCGCTATGATTATTAATCCCCATTAAATAATAACTGTAGTATTGGGTTCTCATGACTTGTGGAAAACACCAAATTATCAGTTTCGACAGTCCATCTAAGTGTTTCTCAACCCGCCTAGATGTTGAACTCCCTAATTCTCTCGAACTTAGGAAATTATTCTATTCATACTGATTTTATCTCAAGTTGATCAATCTTGTTACAACATTAATCATTAGATGGGAGCTTAACCTTCCTAAATCCTTGTTGATAATTCGCTACCTTTAGTTTATTTCCAGTTCGAGCAAATCAACATAAGGCGGGATTTATTATTTGCAACCAATAAATAACAATCATAACAAAGGAATTATCAAGATGTTCCCACAATCACTCAAACCCTAACCAATTATTAAATCCATGGGGGAATAATCATAGATCCCACAACCCTAGTTGTGGGTTTTAGTTCCACGTGAGAAAGAAAGAGATAGCAACAATTGTAATCATTATTCAAAGTAATTAAACTTACAAAAGCTGAAGTCTGAAGTTGATTCTCTTCTAAGTTCAAGAGAAAATTCCCACAATCAAATCAAAGTGTTGAAAATTGAATTCTAAGTTTTGAGCCCCAAAAAGAGGTGTCTTTGCCTTTTGAATAAGTTCAAGATGTTCCGCCCCTTTTTTTATGATTAGAAAATCCTAACATATGCTTTAAATACTTCATCCTAATTATGGAAACAAAATCACAGTTCATAGTATTTTCTCGGCCAGACGACGATGTGTGTGACGGCTAATCAGGAGTCTGATGCCTTATTAAGAAAGTCGCCAGCTCCTCTTCACATTTGAACAAGTTCTGTCTTCAGCTGACGATGAAGCCTGACGGCTTATCAGACATGTGACGACTTATCAGAATTGTCGTTGCTTCTTCACTTCAAGTTCTCAAGCACTGCCTAAGCCTGATGACAAGCCTGCCGGCTTATCACAACTCTGACGGCCTATCACAGGTTGTCGTCACTTCTTCCAGCTGAATCTCATTGTCTGTCTAAGGCTGACGGCAACTCTGATAGCTTATCACAAGGCTGACGATTTATCAGACAAGTCGTCAGCTATACTTCCCTCTCTACTTGCCCAGAAATTAAATCTTTTACTTCCATTATTGCTGGTTCTCTTGCATCTTGACTTTTACTGCAATATCAAAGAGAAAACAATCAAAAACGAAAAAAATTGCTTAAGACTTTGTAATTATTCTCAGTTAAAAGCCTCAAATGTGTTAGCATCTGCTCACACATCAACACCCTCAACTTAAAATAATTGCTTGTCCTCAAGCAACTAAAACACAACCAAGAGAATACAAAGTACATTCGGCAGTCAACCATCTATATTATCTCAAAATATCTTCACCATCTCCAAGGTCAATTAATTTAAAAAATAACTGTGCATATTATTGAAGGACAACAATGCGACACACAGAAATCAAGATATGGCATCAATTCAGCAACAATAACTATGCATGTACCAAGATTACACTATCCAAACAAGTTAGCAACTAGCAACGTAGCCAGTGTTCCCTTACAACAAAGAGGTCCCTCCTCACTCATATGTGAACTCAAGCATGTCAATGCGGGGACGGTCAAGAGATACTCACTCTCAGAAAGAAGTTCCAGTCAATGTATGCCAAATACCATAAGTTTTCCCTCATTTTCATTACCGAAGCTTTCAGACAGTTAAGTTAGGATCACTATAGGACTTTTCTTCATCTTGTAATGTAGGCTTGGGGCTGGTATGATACACAAAGATGTTTAAAGTAACTAAGATTCCTTGGTACTACACTATTTTTGGGGTCTCACTTATCAACCATTACCTTATTTCTCCTTTTCTTAATTAAAGCACATTCAAGCTGGGTGCAGTTTTTATTCATTCATTTTTTTTTCACAACTTTTCTTTTGTCATTCTTTTTCTACCACACCCAGCCTTGCATATTTTTTTTATTACCCTTCTTCATCTCACTTTACATCACGCACCCCTATGATATCCACCCTCAACTTTGGCTATTTGCCTAAGGCAAAGTACACAATGTCTAAGGAAGACTAGGGCCAAAACAGGTTCATTGTGATACAAATGGGAAGGTGATAGGTAACATAAAAAGAATAGGCATTCAGGCTCAAAATCAGGATCAAGGGATATTATTCACACATGGAAGGTCATTTAGGCTAAAAGTGAACTAATATCAACAACGGCCTATGATCCTTTCCTAACCGCTATCCTACAACCAAGGCAAGACCAACCGGGCAAGTTCTGGATTTAACACATAACTGGAAATAGGTAGTATTCACACACACATGGCACAAAGGTATATCACAAGCTACTACCCATTCGGTTCATGCAATTATTTAGCAATGGTTATCATGTCACTAGTACTAATGCCATAACAAGATGCACAATGGTCACACATAAATGCATATCACACAGTTATAAACAGACCATTGGAGGTGTTCAAAAATCAACAAAAATATGTTAACTGCCTAAGGTACTTGTATTTCTCCTAGTCAACTACAATATTTTACAACAAATCACAATACGCCTAAATATGCCGGCTCTACTAGGAACAAGAATCCAAGAAAAAAAGGCACGACAATAAAAACCCCAAGAGAATATCAACACCCACAAGTAGCCCCACCCTCAACTTAAAATCATGTAATGTTCCCAATGCATCAAACCAAAACAAGAGAGTTAGAAACTTACCTGTGGCACCATAGGTGTGAAAGATCTGATGTCAATCACATAATATGATATGAACAACAAAATACCTTGGGTTGCCTCCCAAGCAGCGCCTAATTTAGTGTCGCGGCACGACCCAACTTAGCTTTTTCTTCCACCTTGAGGATATGAATTTCACCCCCAACTTAGAGTCCATCTTATTGCCTCATTCATATGGGGGTGGTACAAAAATTAAGAAGTCGAGTACTGGATTGAGCGTGGTAAACCACTCGGCCTTAAAGTGAGGTGTGTTTTTATGTTGCTCGTCTAATGTAAAATCAAGAATATAGGATTCTTGTTCCTCATCTTCAAACTCTTCTACTAATTTAAATGATTCCACTGACAAGATATCATCTAAATATAATGTAGAAAAGTTCTTTGAATGAGGCCCAATCAATCCTACTTCAAAATTTACACTATCTACTACACACTCACTTTTATTCACCTTCTTGACATCTTCACTTCGAATTGGGCTAGAGTCTTTATTAAAGATTTTCTTTGTTTCTTCTTTTGCCTCTAGCACTATGTCCTCAATCTTGGCATCATCTCTCATGGTTGATTCGGTTGGTTGGAAAATCACTGAGGGTTGCTCAACATCAAGCTCAACATCAATATAGGGTTCTTGCTCCTCATCTTTACACTCTTCCATTATTTTAAATGATCCCACAGATAAGATATCATCTAAAAATAATATAGAAGAATACTTTGAATGATTGACCCATATATCCATCTTCTCATAAATGATTGTCTTCATGTCTTGACACATATCACATACGATATCATACGTTTCTTTTTGGAGATCCAACATTCATTGAAACATAGCTTCAATGCTACTCTTTTCGGTGCTTTGTTCTTCCTTTTCTTGACCATAGGACCAATCAAACTCATAAGAAGAACAAGAATTTGGGTTAGCACAATAGGGGGAGGTGGCATTTGGGAAATCACTCCAATGTCCATCTTGACCACCACATAAAGAACAATCATACTCCCGGTAGGATGGAGATGGTGCACATATCTCTCTCCAGGGAGCATATCTACAATCTTGCCAAAAATAAGGTCCATCACAATATGTACATGGATTATCAAGATAATATTTCCAACCACTAGACTCATGTTCATTCCACGATGCCATAATAATAAGTAAACTAAAATAAAAATCTATCTAACACAAGAAATAAAAGAAAACTACAAATAAATATTTACAAGTTTGAATTCAAGCAAGTAGGCTAAAATTCCAAACCAACTCAATACACCAAATTGTTCCCCAGCTACGGCGCTATTTTTGATAACGCTCAACTTACACGTCAATTTAGTGCAAGGCGGTCATCGTTAATATATTTACTCAACTTTGGAGTCGGGGTCGAATCCACGAGGAACAATATGAGTGCCGATTAAACTAATTTGAAAGTATAGCTATAAGTTGAATTCAAACAAATGATACGAAAAGATAAAATGGGGGTTTTTTATGATAAAAAAAATATTAAAGTTTTAACTTGCTTCAAAGCTCAAAACTAAAATTTCAATACTTCAAATCAGTGATAGAGAGGAACTAGGGTTGTGATCACTATGATTATTAATCCCCATTAAATAATAACTGTAGTATTAGGTTCTCATGACTTATGGGAAACACTAAATTATCAGTTTTGACAGTCCATCTAAGTGTTTCTAAACCTGCCTAGATGTTGAACTCCCTAATTCTCTCGAACTTAGGAGATCATTCAATTCATACTGATTTTATCTCAAGTTGATCAATCTTGTTATAGCATTAATCATTAGATGGAAGCTTAACCTTTCCAAATCCTTGTTCATAATTTGTTACCTTTAGTTTATTTCTCAGTTCGAGCAAATCAGCATAAGGCGGGATTTATTATTTGCAACCAATAATTAACAATAATAACAAAGAAATTATCAAGATGTCCCCACAATCATTCAAACCCTAACCAACCATTAAATACATGGGGGAACAATCATATACCCCACAACCCTAGTTGTGGGTTTTAGTTCCACATGAGAAAAAAAGAGCTAACAACAATTGTAATCATTATTCAAAGTAATTAAACTTACAAAAGATGAAATCTGAAGTTGATTCTCTTCTAAGTTCAAGAGAAAATTCCCACAACCAAATCAAAGAGTTGAAAATTGAATTCTAAGTTTTGATCCTCAAAAAGAGGTGTCTTTGCTTTTTGAATAAGTTCAAGATGTTCTGCCTTTTTTTATGATTAGAAAACCCTAACATATGCTTTAAATACTTCATCCTAATTATGGAAACAAAATCACAAATCACAGTATTTTCTCGGACAGACGACGACGTGTGTGACAGCTTATCAGGAGTCTGATGCCTTATCAAGAAAGTCGTCAGCTCCTCTTCATATTTGAACAAGTTCTGTCTTTAACTGACGATGAAGCCTGATGACTTATCAGACATATGACGACTTATCAGATTTGTCATTGATTCTTTACTTAAAGTTCTCAAGCACTGCCTAAGCCTGATGACGAGCCTGATGGCTTATCATAACTCTGATGGCCTATCACAGGTTATCGTCACTTCTTCCAGCTGAATCTCATTCTTTGTCTAAGGCTGACGACAACTCTGATAGCTTATCATAAGGCTGACGACTTATCTGATAAGTCATCAGCTATACTTTCCTCTCTACTTGCTCAGAAATTAACTCTTTTACTTCCATTATTGCTGGTTCTCTTGCATCTTGACTTTTACTGCAATATCAAAGAGAAAACAATCAAAAACGATAAAAGTTGCTTAAGACTTTGTAATTATTCTCAGTTAAAAGCCTCAAATGTGTTAGTTTCTGCTCACACATCATGTTATCATAGGGTCAACTACAACTTCAATTGAGTCTTTTAGCAATTGCAAATTGAGACAATATTGAGTTCCTCTCGACTAGAGTCGCCGATCAATCGCTTTGAGCTGAATCAATTCTTATTGCCTTATATGTTCTATGAATACCTTAATTGATTAATCTAGGACTCGAGGTGAGTTCTCATAGGGTCAACTACAACTTCAATTGAGTGTTTTGGAAATTGTATGGTGACGGTATTGCATTCCTCCCGACTAGAGTCATCGATCGATCACTCTGAGATAAATCAATTATTATTACCTTATATGTTCAACTAATACCTTAATTAATTAATCTAGGACTAGGGGTGAGTTCTCATAGGGTCAACTACAACTTCACTTGAGTCTTTTGGAAATTGCATGATGAGACGGTATTGCATTCCTCTCGGCCAGAGTTGTTGATTGATTGCTCTGAGCTGAATCGATTCTTATTACCTTATATATTTAAATAATACCTTAATTGATTAATCTAGTACTAGGGGTGAGTTCTCATAGGGTCAACTACAAATTCAATTGAGTCTTTTGGCAATTGTATGATGAGACGGTATTGCGTTCCTCCCGACCAGAGTCGTCGATCGATCGCTCTGAGCTTAATCAATTCTTATTACCTTATATGTTCAAATAATACCTTAATTGATTAATCTATGACTAGGGGTGTGTTCTCATAGGCTCAACTACAACTTCAATTGAGTGTTTTGGCAATTTCATGATAAGATGGTTTTGCATTCCTCCCGACTAGAGCAGTCGATCCATCGCTCTGAGATGAATCAATTCTTATTAACTTATTTGTTAAACTAATACCTTAATTGATTAATCTAGGACTAGGGGTGAGTTTTCATAGGGTCAACTACAACTTAAATTAAGCCTTTTGGCGATCGCATAATGAGACGGTATTGCATTTCTCCCGACCAAAGTCATCGATCGATTGCTCTGAGCTGAATTGATTCCTATTACCTTATATGTTCAACTAATACGTTAATTGATTAATCTAGGACTAGGTGTGAGTTGTAATATGCTCAACTACAACTTTAATTAAGCCTTTTGGCAATTGTATAATGAGACAATATTGCGTTCCTCTCAACCAGAGTCGTCAATCGATCACTCTGAGCTGAAGCAATTCTTATTATCTTATATGTTCAACTAATACCTTAATTGATTAATCTAGGACTAGGGATGAGTTCTCATAGGGTCAACTACAACAGATGGTAGCGCCTATTTGATAATTTACAACAAATGTATAATCTGTTGCAATAGATGCCTTAATTTGTTTAATAATTTACAACAGATGGGTAATCTGTTGCCACAAATGACGTAATCTGTTTGATTAATTCCAACAGATAAATCATCTATTGTAACAGGTTGAACATTTATTTTTATACAATTTCAATTGAGTTCATATATTCAACTAATACCTAAATTGATTAATCTAGGACTAGGGGATGAGTTCATAGGGTCAACTACAACTTCAATTGTGTCTTTTGGCAATTGCATGATGAGAGGGTTAAAAATTATGCATATCTTTTATATTTTTAAAAGTTAATTAAGATCTATTTGGACCAAATTAACTCTTTCAAAACTTGTCATACTTTTCCAAAATGCAAATCAAACCATACAAATCATCCATTTGCGAGAAAAACGTTTCATCATTTCAAATCTCAAGTTCTCGCTCTTTTATATCTCTAAAAAATACAGACAACAACTACTCAACAAATTTCTCGGCCCTGCATAACAGATCGATTTTCTTCTCATTTTAGACCACATAGGTGTTATTTGCGATTTCATTCTTGCTTGTATCAGTCATTTTCTCTGTCTTCATAGGTAACAAAGTTCAAGAAGAGTTTTATATTTGTTATTTTTTCTAAAAAATAAGGGCTTTTAAGGGATTCGGAGGAGCTTCCTGAACAATTTTAGTCAGGAAAAAGTAAAGTCGAGGAGAACTATGAAAACAATGTTGAGGGAGGTAGATAAGGGTCTGTAGATGGTGATGAAGAAAATAAAAGTGAGAAAGCGAAGGAATTAGAGAGTGAGAAAAAGGATAATCATCAACATGATGATAATGGATCACCAATGGGGCGTGAATTAATATCGACATCCCAACATGATCCTGTCAAAACTATTAGTATTGACAGGTTTCACGTTGCGATGCCGATACATGACCCTGTAGAACTAACTGGTAAACTTGTACTTAAATATCAGTTGGGGAAAAATTTAATTATTTTAGGAATATTATGAAGAATAAAAACATAGACGGACTTTTTAAGAGAAGCTGCTTTGGGAGCTTTCTTGAGCTGCCTGAGGACCACCCTGCCCATTTCCAAATGAGGATAGTATATGGTCTTCTCAAGAATAGGATCAAGTACGTGAGGGATGATAAAGATTCTGAGGAGGGGGTCAAAAATATGGATGAAATCTGGATCAACTACTGTGGCATGCCGATTTGTTTTGGCTTGCAAGAGATTGACATAGTGACGAGCTTGAGATGAGACCATCCAAAAGAACCTATCGCCAAGGCAAACAGGACAGCCAAACCACCACAAGCAAATACAGGGAAGGCATTATCCCAGCAACCACCCAACAAATTCAATAAACGCAAGAAAAAATAGATAGGTTGTTGGAAATTGCTGGACGTGGCTACAAAGCATCAAATTTGATGATAAATCTCAAGGATAAAACCATACCGAAGTAGTACAGGGAGAAATTGTGCTTAGTTTGGTTTGTCCATTCCGTTATATTGACAAGAGACATAAACAAGGTCATAGAAGATGATTTATTAGCGCGTGCTGAGGATTTTTATAAATTCAACAATTATCCCTAGGGATATGACAACTTCTACTTGACTGTCAAATATTTACTGACAAAGCTATACCCAAGGATGATCACATTATATGGCTTTCCCTAGGCTTTCATGGAAAAATTAATCACTATTTTTACTCATCCATTAATTTATATTGAATATAGTTAATATGATTTTATTTTTCTTGCTTCTTGTTTACATTTTTTAGGCTTGGGAATTTGAAGCCATTCCTCCCCTCTGAAAGAAGGTAATGGATTATCCAGATGAGGTTTCTCATTCAAGGATGTTTAGGTGGTTGGCTGCAAAGAACAACACAAGAATTAAGGAGGCTGATCTTTTTAACCTTCCAGATGATGCCGTACATCTTCTTTCAAGTAAAATAATTTGACTCAATGAAAGATATTGAACAGATGTTATATTTGGTACAACAGATGTTATATCTAATGCACCAGATGGGACATTTATTGCGATAGATTACCCGTCCTATGCCAACTAGTACAACAGATGGGTAATCTGTTATGACAGACGATTGATATTTTGCATTAGATTACCCATCTGTTGCTTTGGTTTTCTAAACCCGACTCTTAACAGATTAACATTTACTGCAAATTATGCAACAAATAGGTAATATGATGCAATATATTGTTAATCTGTTGTGACATATAGATCATATATTGCATAAGTTGTCTGTGTTAATATGTAACTCAACTGTGAAAATTATTATATTATATGATTTAAATATATCTGTCTTTTTTATAGGTTGTGCATCCATGAATCATGCCTACTGAGAAGGAGTTGGGGATGACTTCTTTTATTACTCTAGGTCATGTTGATACTATAGGAAATCCAACGGTGGAGTTAATAAAGAAGGAATTGGCTAGAGCAACAGCCATAAGAAGAGCAGTTAGGTAAGGTCAACCTAGTGTTGAGTCTCGTCATGACCAAACTACTGCAATAGATTGGGGTGCTTCTTCTGGGGGTGTTGCTGGTGGAGTTGATGTTGGTGGCAGGCATGCTGATGCTACTCCCAGTCATGATGTTGATTATGTTGATGCTAGAGAAAAAATAAATATGTTTCAAAACACACCTCTCACAGGTCCCTCTCCCCATTACATAGGTCCCTCTTACCCTTACATCACCCTTCTTCACCCTCATGTTCTCATTGTAAATACGAAGAGTGCAAAGACAACCAGGATAAACTCTTTGAAAAAGTAGAGGCTATCACTAAAGTTGTTGAGTAATTGAAATTCAAGAGGGGTGTCATACCATACAAGAAGGTGAGGGAGTCATACACTTCTACAATGGCGGTTAGGAGAAAGAAAAGAGAAATTATCCAAGTACTCTCCAATCAGAAATCCAAAAAAATTACAACTCCTCCTTTTCCAAAAGCTGTTGAAGTTTAGGGGCCATTCAATATGGTGGACATATGATACAAGACTAGCTACGAATGACATAAAACACACACCAAAATCAGTCCACTAGGCAAGAACCCGAGGACCTCTTTTGGTGATCCCTTTCAGATTTAAGACAAGAACAAGAACATAAGAGAATAAGGTGTTAACACCTATTGGAAGCCAACAATACCAAACTATGTTAACAAAAATAGGATGGAGAACAACAATATTATAACAACAAGAACAATACGGGTTATAACACAAGAGCACTACCAATAGTTACAACAAAATAAAGATAGAAAGATAGACAAATGAATGGTAGAATCTTAAGAACCCAAGAGATTATTCCACTCTTGGAACCTTAACACTACACACAACTATCACCTACCTCTTATAATTCACACAAGAGAGGCATCCATCACCCAAGCACCAACGTATCAAGCAAAATGCAACACACAAATGATTCCACACTTGTGCAATGCCCTAGTTTTGGTTTGGTTTCTCTCTCTCTAAGAGAAGTGTTCTCTTAATATCATTAAGAAACTAAAGAACTAGAAACCCTATAATATTCTATTTATATTACATTACAAAATAAGAGACAAAAGACTAAACGACCCTTTCATTAATGGGCTCCAAACCGCCCATTGAGTGCACTTTAGGGGCGGGTTTGGGCCTTCTTAAAACTTGGGATTGTGTACCCTTTTAAGTGATCTTCAAAATACTCAAAAAATGTCCAAGTTCATGATCGTACTCGTATCAACATAGACGCAGAACTTGGTGCCAAAGAGAAGAGAGATTTGCGACGGGCCAAGAAAGGCGCCAAAGATTACCCCATCCATACCTTTTTTGCCAAAGACTTCAGAAGTATGATAGATATGCATACACAGTACATGGATAGGGTAAGTTTACTTTTCCTAACCTAGACTTCTAATCTACTTGTCATTTATTGCAACATATGTGTATTCTTATGCAACTTATAGTGGTTCTGTTGCAACATATTATCCATCTCTTGCATAAGTTACGTTAGATGGGTAATCTGTGAATAGATTCAGAGAACCCTCTGCAATAGATGGACTATTCATTGTATCTTTCACTATGTTTTCCTTCTTTACAATTACTGACCTATTTAAAAGTTGACTTCTTATATAACAGTATGTTGAAGAAATTCTTTGCCTCATGAGGGGCAAATAATTAGCCTACCTAGAAGCTTATGATGCTGCCGATAGGATAATGAACTTGGCTTCTACAGAAATCTCAAGGATAGGTACGATTATCTCAGTAACCTAGCGTCAACTCCCGGTGGTGAGGGATTTTATTCGTAACTTTCTGGGTTCTAATGGGATGAAGAAATGATAAAATATGTTAGAGGAGAGAGGCCAAATCCACATGACAAGAGCTGGACCAAGGCAAAGAAGATTTTTGGAGTCATGAACGTGGACGACATACATTATTAGGCTGTTGATATACTTCTCGAGGAGGGAAAGATTAATGTTTATGACTGCAACTTACCTACCTTGGACGAGGTCGATTTTTTAACCTACATACAACCATTGTTGTAGTTGTTCCCCATCTTGTTGAGGCAGAGTAAACTGATGGATTGTTTGCCAACGAAAGTGTTGATGAAGCAGCCATGGGATTTTGAAGGTCAAAACAGGGACATGGACCTTCCAAAAAATAAAATCGTTGTCGCGTGTGGGTTGCATGCTCTTGCACACATCAAATATTTGCTGACCAGCACAGAAATGGCTGAGCCAATGACCTTTCTATGTGATAATACTGTGGCAAACATGAAAGAGGTCTGGGCTTATGGGGTACTAACTGGACACTTGAAGCCTGTGTATAAAGAAGAGCCTGTGAAATAATAATTTTTTTTATTTCAAGTCACTTCACTTTACATACTTTACATTACATTAAATGCATATATACATGTAGGGGAAATTTTTTTGGTCTGATGATAGTTGAATTTTTCACAATGCAACAGATTGTCCATCTGTTGTAAAATATATTCTATCTGTTCTGACAGATAGTTTATCTGTTGCAATAGGTTGGTCCTCTGGTGCATTATATTGATATAGTCTTGTCTATTGCAATAGTGGGAAGACCTATTTGATAATTTCCAACAGATGACCTACATGTTGTAACATATGTCTAAATCTGTTTGATATTTTCCAACAATTACGCTTGAATATTCATGTGCTCAACGACACCAAACCAGTAGCAAATACAAATACACCACCATGAAAATTTCAGCAATTAGGCTAGAATATCCATGTGCCCAACACCACCAAACCAGTAGCAATAACGCCAACAATGTAGTATCTTCTTACTCGATTATATTTCTCTTCAAAAGCCTTGACTTTCTTCAACAAACCCCAGATTACACGATTTTCTTGTGAAGGGTATCGTTCTTCATATCAATTAAAGTAATCACATCCACCCAACTTCTACAAAAACAAGGCCACAATTACAAAAAAATTACAAGTCAATAAGTAATCAACTAATTAAATAAAAAAATATTACCTTTGAAATCTTACAAGTAAAAAACCTACGACCTGGATTTTGTTGAGTCCAAGAAGTTTTCAATAGAGATTCATGACCACACTTACAATATCAAAAATCTTTGTCACAAAAAATAGTGGAAGATGAGCACGACATTGTCAAGCACAGTTGGAAAAAATGAAAAAAAAAATGCAAAAAAAATACAAATAATCGAGATGAATTTGGATAGAGAAAAATAGATAAAGAAGAAAAAAAAGATTTGGAAATTTAGGGTTAAATTTTAGGAAGAAGATGAATATATAAGACAATGAGAGAAAAATAACCGTTGGGAGCCAAATCAACAAAAATTAGGGTTCAACGAGCCTTGGCTGTGTAAATTACACGCGAGCAGCCAACAGGGCAAAAAGTGTCAAACTAACACATTTGATGCCTGTTTTATTTTACTTGTTTAAAATGAACACTGTCTACTTGATGCTTATTTTATTTTAGGTGTTTAAACTGAACACTGTCGATGGGCTCCGCCTTTTTTATTTGAAGTCACTTTCACCTTTTACATGTAGTGCTATTTTTTTACGTCTAATGAAAATTGAATTTTTATAATGCAATAGATTGTCCATCTGTTGTAACAGATATTCTACCTGTTCTGACATATAGTTTATCTGTTATAATAGGTTGATCATCTGTTGTATTATGTCGGTGTTTCTATCTAAGTCTATCTAAGTCTATCTGTTGCAATAGTGAGAAGACCTATTTAATAATTTTCAACAGATTACAGGACGTCTAAATTTGTTTGATTTTTTTTAACAGATGTGTTGTCTGTTGCAACAGATAATAGATACATTATCTGTTGCAATATTTGAATCTAGTATTTCATTTTAATTAATAAGTACAAATCTAAAGAAAAAATAAAATTCATAGATAAAATAAAATAAATTGAAGCCTTTAGAAATTAGCTGAAATAAATCGACAAATAAATGAAATGTAAAAAAATTATTATGGGTACAAATCTCAACAAATACATCAATAATTTAAGTATTGATGCTAAGAATTTCTAAGGAGGGGTGAGGTTATTACTTCAATAGACTCAAGCTATAAAGATCTACTCAATATGGATAAATTGTTCTTCATCCGGTGCTATGAAATTCGACTTTGGTCATCGTGGATATTTATTGTCACTTACGTACGATTTCTGCACTTTCTGTTTTCCGTATTTTTATAAAAAGAGTAGCATATTGTCAATGCTATTCAACAGTAGCTTCTACATCTACCTAGAAATCCAGAATTAATCAATGCTAATCATAGAGATACAACAAAATGAAAAAGGATAACTCATCTGTTTTAGCAAATCAAATAAGTTTTTCTCCTATTTTAAATTATCCCAAACAGATTATATTTCTGTTGCAACAGATGAATCAACTGTTGGGAGAAATTTCTACATAAGGAAGACCTGTATGATAATTTCCAATAGATAAACCATCTGTTGCAATATATGACTCATCTTTTGCAGCAGATAGGTCATCTATTGGTACAAATAAAAATAGTACGAAGAGTTGTTTGATTTTCTAAAATAGATGAGACATATGTTGCAATAGATACTTTATTTGATGCAATAAGTTAGTCAACTGTTGCAACAGATGTATATATCTGTTTGATAATTTTTAGTAGATGTGTTATTTGTTGAAACAAATATGTGTCTATTTGTTAGTTGAAATAGACATATATATTCACCTTCTTTAGCTCGTGCTTCTCTCCTTTGGCCATTGTACATTGCTCAATGCAACACACAGACAGAGGAGTTGCAATTTTACTTTTTTGGATGCTTGATAATGCCTTGGAAATTACTTTTCTTCTCCTCTTAGCCTTAATCTCTAATGGAGTGGATGGATATAAAATCCTCTTTGATGGAATGACACTCCTCTTAGATGTCAATTCCTTTACAGAAGTAGTTAATGCATTAATAACATTAATTACTACATCATGTTTCGCCTTGCAGTCTTGAGATTTGCATGTAGAACATTTGCTGGGAGAGGCAAAATCTATATAACCAGTATGATCATACTCATAATAATTTATTTTAAATACTTTAAGAGGAGCATCATTAGCACCAACAACAGCACCACTTCCACCACTATCATCTCCATCACCACTAAGACAATCAACAACAATAATCCCACCCTCCAAAATTATTTTTTTGTAATGGTTGTTGCTCCAAACAATTCCATTTTTATTCTGTCAAAGACCTTAGGGTCCGATAAAATTTGCACAAACCTTAAAGTAAGAAAAAATAGCATCTTCAACTCTCGATTGATCGAAACTAGCGACGGATGCACAATCTAACATAAATTATTACATATATTAGAATGATAATTAGATCATTCAAAAAAACATTAATTAAAATAAAAATTTAATTATAATTATACTTACTGCATCCTTCAGGGGGTTGAAGAGATTAAGAAATTTTGCATTTTTATTAGTTTTGGCCGACAACCATCTCAAGATTCTTGGACGGGAAACTTCTTCCTGGTAGTTCACTTGTTGTCTCAAATAAGGAATGACTTCAAACGCCCAAACCTATAAAATAACGCCAATAAATTAAAACTATTATTGAGTAAAAAAATGAATAATATCATAATAAAAGAAAGAAACATTTACCATGAAAGCTCATGGAAAGCCATGTAAGTTAACTGTCTTTGGCGCTAACGGAGTCAAAAAATATTTGACAGTCATTTTGAAGCTTTCATAACCCTAAGAATAGCTGTTAAACGCCTCAAGATCCTCGGAGAGCTTTATTAAACCAACACTTATGTTGTTGTTAATGTCTCTCGCCCAAAGAATATTATGTACAAACCAAACCAAGCATAATGACTGCTTGTGCTTCTTTGAAATTCTTTTACCTTTCAACGCTTCTATCAAATTTTTGTTTTTGAAGCTTGGACCAACAATGGACACCAGATCATCACGACCACACGACTTGCCTTTGCCTTTTTTGGGTGTGCGAGTTGTTTTTTTGGGTTAGTATAGGTATAACATGAGAAGGCAAGGAGGATAATATTTTAGTTCAGTAACTATGACATACTTCTTCCAACCAAGATAAACAGGCATACCACAGTAATTTATCCACACCTCATCCATCTTATCTTTGTTTTCATACATAAACCTACCGCTTGAGAAATTCATATATCATTTTTATTTAGAAATGAACATTGTTGTTCTCTGACAAATCAAGATATTTCCCAAAGCAGCTGTCTCTAAAATAAGCATCCAATTTTTATTCTCAAAGTATTTTTTTGAAGGCATTGAAAATTTTTCTCATGGATGACTTAACCACAAAATCACCCATTAAATCTGTGGCACCATCGCACTGCATTCTCACAGCAATGCTGAAGGTTTTGACCAACTCTTTGGTGGAAGGGCTATTAGCATTTGAATCATCTCTTTTGAAATATTTCTCCTCCCCGTGTTCATCATATTCTGCTCTTGATTGAGATAACACTTGTAAAGAAAGCTCATAGAGTGGTGGATGTAGCTTAGAGCTTCACTTGTTCCTTTACTTTGACTTGATTCGGTTTCTTTTCTTTTGTGAGACATATTATCTAAAATTAACGGGAACATAAAAAATATATTATAGTTGATTAATGCATTATTAAAAAAGAATAACAGTAAATCTTACATGCAAAATAGTAAAGTAAAATAATAGTTACAACAAATCATACATCTGTTGCACCAGGTAGGTTATCTGTTGTACCAAATAACTAACCTGTTGCAAAGGATAAGTAATCTGTTGCAATAATACAAATATATCACTCATCTTTTAAGACAGATGAATGGTCTGTGCAATAGATCACACATTTGTTGCAACATATGAGTCATCTGTTGGAACAGTTAACTAACTTATAGCAATGACTGAGTAATCTGTTGCAATAATACAAAATATATCACTCATCTGTTGAGAAAGATGAATGATCTGTGCAACAGGTCACACATCTGTTGCAATATATGAGTGATCTATTGAAATAATTATCAATGATCAATATTGTTTAAATTTCTTCCAACAGAAGGGTCGTCTATTGGACAGATGAATGATTAGTTGGAAAAATCAAGTCTTGGACATGTCTTGTTAGAAGAGTTGATAGGATTTTATCCAACAGGAAGTTCATCTATTGTATCAGATCTTTAATTCGATGGTTCCTCCGTTGTATCAGATGGTTAATCAATTGCATTAGATTTTTAATTTGATGGTTCCTCTGTTGCATTCGATAGTAAATCTGTTGCATAGATGGTTAATCTATTACAACATATGGTTAATCTATTGCATCAGATGATTAAACTGTTGTATTAGATGGTTAAACTGTTGAATCATATGCTAAATCTATGGAATCAAATTTTTTATCCGATGTCCTCTGTTGTAGATGATTAATCTATTGCATCAGATGATTAATCTGTTGCATCAAGTGTTTAATCTGTTGCATCAAAATTTTAATCTGATGGTTTCTTTGTTGTATCATATGCTAAATTTGTTGCATCAGATGGTTAATATGTTGCACCAGATGGATAATCTGTTGGAGAAAAAAAATAGTAGAATGATTTTTTTCAATAAAACAATAACAATATCACCATTTTTACCAAGAACAAGAACAAATCAACCCAACAATGGGCGCAACACGAAAAATACCAAAATTGTTGTTTTATTTGTATAAACACAAACAACAAAAATCAAACTTCAAAAACATGCAACAAACAACAAAAAATCATAATTCACTTCGAAAAGAGAAGAGAAGACATACCAGAAGTTAGGGTTTTATTTAGACTATATTTCAAATTAAAGCAACAAATATTGAAATTGTTAACCAATACTATAAGAGAAGTTGGCTCAAGTTCCTCATTTTCTTCAAAACTAAAAAGGCCATAATTTTTACTTGTGAAAGAAGAAAAGGAATGATGAAGAATTCAAAGCTATTGTGGCTGAAGAGCGAGGCTGCCATGTTGATTGACAGTTGAAGTCGAAAAGGAACCCGAAGCCCAACTATTTGTCATCGGAGGTTGAAGTTATCGGGGATTGAAAGGAGAAATTTACAGAACTGTTGGTTGAGAGAAGCTGTCGAGAGAGAGGAGAGATACGGTCGATGATTTTGATTGAAGAGGGGGTATGAGTTGGGTTGATTTGTATTTTTGAAAATATTAATCAAGTCCACAATTAACTTAATCAAGTTTTCTAATTATGTTTGACCCTTTAAGTTGGTCAATGTCACAAACCCTTCATTCAAGACTTAAAAGACACCTTTCCTTCAATTTTCTCCTTAAATAGTGTACTGATAATTATGATAATAATATATTATGATAGTATTTTATTTCAAAAGGTTGCAAACTTTTTTGAAACAACTTTGTTAAAAGAAGACTTTTATTTTGACTTAAACAAGACTTTTATTTTGACTTAAACACTTTTTAATTCTCAAAGTATGTTTCTTCTCCATTGACATACTCAAGCTATTTCTTTAAAAAAATTTGGGATTTACTCATCTTTTTTATTCTTATCTAATTGGGGTTTTTCATTCTCCATTGACATATTCAATCACAACAAAGTTTTTTATTCTTCCACGTCTTGTTGTGATAGGTGTTCATGAACATACTTCATTAAAAAAATATTATTCAACCAACGATTTCTTCTCCTTCATCAGAAATTCTCTTTCTTCAAATTTTTCTTTTGTTCTTTAAAAACAAACAGATATAAGGTGTATTATCTATTTTTTGTTAAATACAAATTGTATATAAAAATAAAAGATATGTCACTGGATATTAGAGAAAATATTGAATAATTCGTCATTTGTGTTGGTAACAACATAAATAAGGATATGAATGTAGATCGGAATCTTTCATAAGAATAATATAGTGAAAATTATTCGTCATTTGTATTGGTAACAACATAAATAAGGATATGAATGTAGATCGGAATCTTTCATAAGAATAATATAATGAAAATTATCTTGTATATATTTATTAGACTGTTTCGTGTATGAAATCAGTATAAAATCAGTATGAAATATCAATATTTCGTTCAAGGTTTATAAAATAGTTTCGTACATGTTATATTTATATGGAATGAGTATAATGATTGCAGAAGTTGGCAAAGAAATTAACTTTCACCAAATGTTATATGTTATTATTTATTTTAGTGTATGAAATAAATATACAAATTTGTATTTTTTGAATTATTTCGTGTATGAAATCCGTATAATATCAAAATTACATTCAAGGTTTATAATTAGTTTCTTACATGTTATATTTATATGGAATGAGTAGAATGTGATTGTGATATTCAATTAAGAAGAAATACTTCAGAATATAAATTGAATGGAATCCGTATATAAAGTGATTTCTTACATGTCACATTTGTATGAAATTGATATATAAACTGATATTTATGGATTGCGATATTCAATTTAGGTGATACCAATTTATATACTCATTCCATATACTATATGCTTGTCTCTTTGAATCAAGATTCTATCTCATTTCTCATCCACTTTTATATAAAATTAAGATTTAATGAACACTGTCATCTTTTATATTGAAAAAAAAATCAAGATTTATAAAGAAAAATTGCAGTACATCTGGTTGACACAAACTTAATTGATATCCAATTCATTCAACGATGTGAAATATGAAACAACTGTTAAATTAACATAACATATTGAATAAAAATTGTTTAAATACCAAAACTAAACTTTGTT
Organism: Capsicum pubescens; assembly: GCA_030864215.1. Lineage (NCBI taxonomy): Eukaryota > Viridiplantae > Streptophyta > Magnoliopsida > Solanales > Solanaceae > Capsicum > Capsicum pubescens. The sequence continues at coordinate 247,847,347 of CM061541.1, read as the reverse complement.
CATACCAACAATAATAGAAAGACAACAGTAATGAGCACAAAAAATATTAAAATACAATATCCATGTCTATGTATGCCTTATTTTTCATAAAACAAAAAGAAACTATGTAATTGATTTACCGGAACAATAAAATCATGTAGAAAAAAAAGAAAGTGTATGAAGATGGAAACTCTTAATGGACGCATTAAAATAGAAAAAAATAAAACGGTTAGAGGGAATTGGGGGGTGTGTGATTGATTTTAATTATTAAGGTTAACTATATTTAAGCAAGTAATATTGTAGATTAGTTATATTAAATCTTTATTTTTTCTTTTTTTGTAATTATTTTGATATACCTTTTTATAAAAACGAAAAAAATATTTTTAAGTTCTTTTTTAAATGAAAGTTGCTATAACTTGAAAGCTAAAAAGAGTTGCTATAACTTGTAATAAATAATCTAATAAATTTATTTAGTTAATTTTCCCGATTATCTTGAACCTTATTTGAACTTGTAACATGTATCTGACCCACACATCATACGTTGCGCTCTTATTACTAGAACAAAGAAAACAATCAAGGGGTTAAAATTTTTCAAGGACACACAAGAAAATTGTGAGTTCAGAATATTTTATAATTTTCCTGATTATGAACACCGTTTACTACTAAAGAGCAATCCGGTACATTAAAGATCCCGATATGTGCAGGGCCCGAAGAAGGCTCCACCATGCACAAGGGTGTATTGTACGCAGTTTTATCTTGCATTTCTGGAAGAAGCTATTTTCAAGTCTTAAACCCGTAACCTCTTGATCACATGACATCAACTAGTTTCACCGTTTACTACTAACAACACTAAATTCACATGCATGCCACAATTGAGGTACAATCCTTAATCCTTACATGTACTAAACTTTTGTCTTGTACAATGTGACATTGAAAAGATAAACAAAACTGAAAAAGGGGAAAATGTATACATATAAGATGCCTTTGGTTCAACCACATGATAGTTGTAGAGACATGTAGACAGGATGCCCCTATTAGATAAAACTAAAGTCCAATTATTTTAGTTTACTGTCTAAAATTATTCTGAGGTTCACAACATTATAATCCCCTTTACACAAGTAAAGATTCAGTATAATGTGGAGATATATGTGAGGACTAATCCAAATTCATGTGCATACCAAAATATGTTCTATTGGACTATTATGAAACATACAACCTAACTTTACCATATTTACACAAATTTTTATTCTTACAAATTAATTATAAAATTTCAACTAATTATGTATCCTCGTTGGATGTATCGAAAGCTAATTATGTCTCTCGACAGACGCAAAATTGGAAAAAATATATCGAGAACTAATTATATATCTTTACAAAGAAAAAATTATATTTTCATTGGATGTATTATGTATCTCGACAGATCCAAAATCAAAAAATGTATCAGAAGCTAATTATGTATCTTTAGAAAGGAAAAAAATGTATCGTCGTTGGACGTATGAGGAGCAAATTATGTATCTCGACAGACCCAAAATTGAGATTTTCAGTAATTATGAAAAATGTTGTGATTTTCTGTAATTAAGCTCCAAACTGTCGGAATTTATGTTGTTTGACGTTATTTAATATACATAACCTTTTGAAGTGATTATATTTCAGCAGTTCTTACAAATAGGTTATTTTGCAATAATATAGATGTTAAGTTTTTAAGAGGTGTAAATGAAAATATATGTGTGTTTTTTCAAAAAGACATCAACAGAAATAATACTTTTTGAATAGACAGCTTTTTACATAGAATAGGTTGTGACCTTTTCAATGGATTATGATTTTTTTGATAAGTCGCAATAAACATCTCTTCATATTACCTTTTCGCTAATTACTCCCTCTGTTTCGTATTAATTGGTCTCTATGAATTTGACATACTCGTTAAGAAACCAATAAATAGAAATACATTTTACATATTTACCCTTGTACGCCTTTTGAAATTCAATAATCAATGCAATGATTAAACATTAAAATTTGATATATATTACTCTATCCCATTCATTACGTCTAGAACATTGAGTATTTATAATTAAAATCAGTAATAATCATTTAATTTTGGTTTTGAGAATTGAGATCATTTATGCACCATTCAATAATTTTGAAAACTGTGAATGTATTTAGTATTCCTATCAAGGGTAAAATGAGAAACATATATATAAAATACTCTTGATTTTAAAAGACAATTAAATTGAAAAAAATATTTTTAAAAAGAAGGTCAACTAATACAAAATGAAGGAGGTATAAATTTAGAGGAATAGCCTCAATATTCTACATCGTCTTTTTTTAACTTCTTCTACATATTTTCTTATTACAAACAAAAATACAGTCTTTGTGCGATTTATTACCATCTTTGTGTTCGATAAAATCGTTGGATGCATTAAACAACAATGATCCAGTTGTTGGGTTATTGGATTTTTTCCACTTCCTATGTGGATAAATGAAGCCCAATTTGGATCAACCCACTTTTTCCCATAGGCCCATTACTATGGGGCATATATATTGATCTTTTTTAGGTCTTATTCACCATCACAAAAAGAGAGTTTTCAGCAGCCAAGGAGAGAAAAACAAAGCTGATTTTCGCACCTAAATTTCAGCCACAGCTGTCAACTTTAAATTGCGATTTCCGCTTTGTTTCTTGTCCGATTGAGCTGATTTTTGGACTTCTTGTTCCTCTCATCTCAATATTCTATTAGGAACTGACGGAGTTTGATTTGGTGAACTGTAGCTCCTGTTCTTTATTCCCGAACAGTAGCTGCATTTTTGGTGCTTTCACTCATTTATTTCTCTAGTGTTTGGTGCTGTGGTTTATGTATTATTTCTTATTGTTTGGCACTTTTTTGTGGATATTTTGGAGGATAATATTGTAACTCATTGGTAATTATAGTGGAGGTTTCGTCCCGTATTTTTTTACTCTTCACACTGAAGGATTTTTCACGTAAATCTTGTGTCTCGTGTGATTGCCTTTATTCTTGTCTTGTTTCATTTGGTTGATTTATTTGTTGTATATTACTCTATTTTGCTTGGGTTTTTTTGACTCCTCTTGGTTCAAGTTGAAAGGAAAATTTTAGTCTTGGATATTTTCCGTTGCTACCCTGTCGAACTCTTTGATTGTGTGCTCGTCTTTCCCAACAAAGTGGTATCAGAGCGTTGGTTGTTGTTGATTGTAGATTTGAATGATGGAGGCAAATATGAGAAAGATAGTGTGTTTGAATGGTAGTAACTATCATACTTGGAAAGGCAAGATGAAAGATCTTCTATTTGTCAAGAAAATGCATCTACCTGTGTTTGCATCTACTAAACCTGAATCCATGACAGATGAGGATTGGGAATTTGAGCACTTACAGGTTTGTGTCTATATCATAAAATGGGTTGAAGATAATGTTAGAAATCATATTGTGAATGAGACACATGCTAGAAGTTTGTGGTACAAGATCGAGACACTTTATGCTTCGAAGACTGGAAATAACAAGTTGTTCCTACTTAAGCAATTGATGAATATTAGGTATAAAGAGGGCAGTCCTATTTCTGATCATATTAATGATTTTCAGGGTGTCCTTGACCAGCTGTCCGGAATGGGTGTAAAGTTCGATGAAAAAATTCAGGTACTTTGGATTCTTAATACTCTGCCCGACTCTTGGGAAACTCTTCGAGTTTTTTTGATTAATTATGCTCCCGATGGTATTGTAACTATAGAATATGTTAAGAGTGGTGTCTTGAATGAAGAGATGAGAAGAAGATCTCAGGCTTTATCTTCTTCATTTTTACACTCTGATGTTTTGGTTATTAAAGAGAGGGGGAGAAACAAGTCCAGAGATTCAAATGATAGAGATAAAAGTAGAAGCAAGTCAAGGTCCAAATTCAAGAATGTTACATGTGACTATTGCAATAAAAAGGGGCATATCATGAAATATTGTTACAAGCATAAGAGAGATATAAGACGGCAAAAGAAAGAAGGCGATAATGAAAATTGTGTTGTTGTTGTTGCTAATGATGATCTTCTTGTTGCTTGTGGTGAGAATGCCATTAATCTTGTTCGTGATGAGTCTAACTGTTTTGTGGATTCTGGTGCTACATCTCATGTTACGCCAAAGAAGCAATTATTTTCTTCTTATACTCCAGGTAAATTTGGGATGTTGAAAATGGGTAATAATGATAAAGTTAAAGTACTTGGCATTGGCACGATTTGTTTGGAAAGTAACAATGGTTCCAAACTAGTTCTCAATAATGTCAAGCATGCTCCAGATGTTCGCCTGAATTTGATTTCTGTAGGAAGTCTTGATGATGAGGGTTATGTTAATACCCTTGGTGCTGTCCAGTGGAAGCTTACTAGAGGTTCGATGATTGTGGCTTGAGGTGACAAGTTGTCTTACTTGTACGTATTCCAGGGCTCTACTTCTAGAGGCTTGATAAACTTGGTGGAGAATGATACTTCATCAGAGTTGTGGCATAGAAGGTTGAGTCATATGAGTGAGAAGGGGATTGATAGTTTGGCTAAGAAAAATTTGCTTTCTGGAGTAAAACAAGCAAAGTTGAAGAAGTGTGTTCATTGCTTGGCCAGTAAATAGGAAAGAGTTTCTTTTCAGAGTCATTCGCCTTCAAGAAAGCTCGATTTGCTGGAGTTGGTGCATTCTGATTTGTGCGGTCCTTTTAAAGTATGGTCTCATGGTGGTGCACTTTACTTTGTGACTTTTATTGATGATCATTCTCGCAAACTCTGGGTATTTCCTTTGAAGTTCAAGGATCAAGTACTTGATATGTTCAAGAATTTTCAGGCCTTGGTTGAAAGACAGACAAGGAAGAAATTGAAATGCATCCATTCAGATAATGGTGGTGAGTATATTGGTCCTTTTGATAGATATTGTAGAGAGCAGGGTATTCGGCATCAGAAAACTCCTCCAAAGACTCCTCAGTTGAATGGCTTAGAAAAGAGGATGAACAGAACACTAGTTGAGAGGGTTAGATGTATGCTTTCAGATGCTAAGCTGCCAGAATCCTTTTGGGCAGAAACACTTAATACGACTATTTATGTTATCAATTTATCTCCTACTGTTGCTTTGATGGTGATGTCTCTGACAGAGTTTGGTCTGGTAAGAATGTTTCTTATGATCATCTTAGAGTCTTTGGGTGTAAATCTTCTGTTCATGTTCCTAAGGATGTGTAACACCCCGAGAGCCTATCCCAAGACGTCACACGATGCTTAAGGCCACACACAGCCTTAAGCTAACCGTCTAAGCCTGTCATTACTTTCAGAACTCTCTACGACACAAATCATCATAAAGTAGGGAAGAATAATTATGACATGAGCATACTGAGATACGAAGTAATACTGTCATGTACAATCAAAATACTAACGTTATCTACATACTGGTACTCTAGTCTGACAAAGACTCCACTACATAAGACTGAAGAGCCATTGGGACAGATCCCCAACTGGCTCATACTGAACGGAAAAATAAACAACCATCAATTAGCAAGACAAAAATCATGAACATAGGTCCTCGAACCATGAGGACTCACCAACTGTAGGAATGTAGATGAAGGTACTTGTAGATCACTGTCGTGGCTGAGACTGAGCACCTGAACCTATATAACGAGGAAATATAGAATACAAAAGAGTATGAGAGTCAGTACTTGGGAATGTACTGAGTGTGTGGGGGTGGATGCCTCATTTTAAATAATATCATAAATGTATAAGAAAATCATGCATGCTAACAATAACAACTCTCTTCTCTTGAATTATCTAAAACATCATTTCCGGAAGTCATCAGTAATAACATATACTTCATAAATCTCGTAAATCATTTAACTCAACTCAAACTCTTTGACTCATGACTTAGAGTTACTAGGTAACTCATGGTACTTAGATCATTATGGACGTGGGAGTTTCTTATAACCGACATGACTACCCCATGTGAGCCGCATGGAGTCCAACATTTTGCCCTCCTAAGGAGAGAACCCCACATTGGCAGGGGTGTTTTACTCTTGCCAGGGAGTACAACCTCAATATCATCATCACAATCTCATACTCATCCTTTTTCCCACAACTATCAACATCAATCCTACGGTGGCACGTAGTTCTGGGGAAATATCAAATTTTCCGTTCGATGCTAAATACTCCTTCCAGACTCAGCTCAGATTGCGTTAGGAAATCCACCTCAATCAATATAAACTCATGTATCTATCATGATGACCAAAACAATAGTATATCTCATCGGTAAATCATATACGACTGTGGATTCCTAACTCGACTCAAATTCAAACAATATTTCTCAACATCAAGTACTTTTGCTTATCAAATCATTTCAAATGCCAAAGTTTTAAGGAAACATCATCAAACTCATTCTTGACTTTCAATTCAAATATCAATATATATATATTCATTTGTCAAATTTCTCATCGAAAAACACAAATCTTGACACTTATCATAAATCACTTAGAAATCATCAATATATAATGACAATATACATCTCATAGAATAAATACTCAATTTAAGAAGCATGATGGTGAAATAACCGTAAATATCAAGATTATTCAACTCAAGTCTCATAAATCAAACATAAAGAAATTTGGGTGTAAACCCACTTGAAAAATCATGTAAATCAATAATAGAAAGTAAATCTTTAGGCACAAGAACGAAATGAGTGTTCTTGTTGAAACCCCACCTACCTTGGATTTTGATTTGAAGATGTAGAAACTTGTTTGGAACTCTTCTGACACTTTTAGGCCAAGATTCTTGATGCCCTTTACTTGAGAAAATTAGTTCTTGAACAACTTGGACAAAGTCATGGAAGTTTCTTTGAATTTCTTGGAAGAGGATTTGGATTTTGGATCTTGGAAGAAACCCTAGGTTTCTAGATATTTCTTGGAAGATTAGAGAGAAATGGAGAAAGAATTAATGGCTCTTCTCTACTAGAATATATATATATATAACCATATGGGGAGAAAATGACCAAAATGTGCTTTTGAAAAAATCTAAAATTTGCGGATCGGGGCCTGTGACGATCGACTTGACGGGTCTGTCAGAGGGACTGATGGTCCAACAAATCGTCTGTCACTCGAACACCAAAACTGGAACGTTCTACCTCGACGTGACGGTCGAAGTGATGACTCTTCAGGAAACTGACGGTCCACCAAGTCGTTCGTCACTCGAGGGCCAGAAATGAGACATTCTGTCTCGATCTGACGGACCCCTTAACTGTCCGTCAACTTTTTGACGATCCATCAACTTGGCCTTCGCACGATGGCCTGAAAAAGGAGTCACTTCCTTATCTTGATGGGGCAATGGACGGTCCACTAGGGACCTGACAGTCAGCCAGGTCGACCGTCAAACCTGGGCGATCTGATACCGTTTAGTAAAATGGCCATAACTCCTTCGTCCGATGTCAGGTTTTGATGAAATTGGTATCGATGGAAATCTTATTCAATTTTCTACATGAAAAAAAGTAGAAATTATAGAAATACAATATGTTTTAAACATCAATCACTTTGGAAGTCATACATATCCACTCAAAAGATGGATTTAGGCTTAAGAAATGATCGGGGTATTACAGGATGAAAGGTCAAAGTTAGATGTTAAAACTAGAAAGTGTATATTCATTGGTTATGTTCAAGATGAATTTGGTTGTCGCTTATATGATCCAGTTGATAAGAAACTTGTTATAAGCCGTGATGTTGTGTTCTTTGAAGACCAAACAATTAAAGATTTTGACAAATCTGATAAGGTTGATTCTCAGAGTAGTGAGAGCCTAGTTGATGTTGATCCAGTTTCTTTGACTACTTCTACTGAAGAAAATCTTCATGATGATGAAAATCAAGTTGATAATGAAGATGATGATCATGTTCAGAATGACCAGCAAGAATTTGTTGATGCTCCAGTGCAAGTTGATATGGTTGATCAGCAACTAATTGTTGATGCTCCGGGGAGTTCTCTCAGATGATCTACAAGAGACAGAATACCTTCATCTCGTTATTCTCCCAGTGGGTATGTACTCTTGACTGACGGGGGAGAACCTGAGAGTCTTGATGAGGCCATAAAAAGTGAAGAAAAAGAAAAGTGGTTTGATGCTATGGAAGATGAAATTAAATATTTGCAAGATAATCATACTTTTGATTTGGTTAAGCTTCCTAAAGACTGAAAAGCTTTGAAAAATAGGTGGGTTTTTCGAGTGAAGCATGAAAATGGTAATCCAATTCCACGGTACAAAGCTAGATTGGTTGTGAAGGGATTTAACCAGAAAAAAGAGAGTTGATTTTGATGAGATATTTTCTCCGGTTGTAAAGATGTCATCCATTCGTGTGGTTCTAGGTTTAGCTGCAAGTCTAGATTTAGAGGTTGAGCAAATGGATGTTAAAACTACTTTTCTCCATGGTGACTTAGATGAAGAAATTTATATAGAGCAGCCCGAAGGTTTTGAAGTCAAGGGAAAAGAGAATTATGTTTGCAAATTGAAGAAGAGTTTGTATGGATTGAAACAATCTCCTAGGCAGTGGTACAGGAAGTTTGGTTCCTTTATGAGTCAGCAGGGCTTTAAGAAGACTACTTCAAACCATTGTGTTTTTATGCAAAAATTCTCTGATGGTGACTTTATTATTGTGTTGATTTATGTTGATGACATGTTTTTTGTTGGTCATAATACTTGCAGGATTTAAAAGTTGAAGCAAGAGTTGAGTAAGTCTTTTTCTATGAAAGACTTAGTACTAGTAAAGCAGATTTTTGGCATGCAGATTGTCCGTGAAAAAAAGGCCAAGAAGTTGTGGTTATCACAAGAGAAGTACATTCAGAAAGTACTTCGAAGGTTTAACATGGACAAGGATAAGGTTGTCAGTACACCTTTATCTATGCACTTCAAGTTGAGCACGAAGCCGTGTCCTTTCAGTGATGATGAGAAGGAAGATATGAAGAAAGTTTCTTATGCTTCAGCTATTGGTAGTTTGATGTATGCAGTGGTTTGTACAAGACCGGGTATTTCTCATGATGTTGGTGTTGTTAGTCGTTTTCTTTCTAATCTGGGAAGAGAACATTGGAATGCTGTGAAGTAGATTATGAGATATCTTTGTGGCACTTCTAGTCTGAGATTATGTTTTGATATAGGGAAGCCTAGTCTTTGTGGTTATACTGATTCAGATATGGCCGGTGATGTTGATACTCGCAAGTGTACTTCAGGGTATTTGGTTACTTTTACAGGGGGAGCTGTGTCTTGGCAATCTAGGTTGCAAAATGTGTTGCTCTATCTACTACAGAAGTTGATCTTATTGCTGCCGTTGAAGCTTGTAAAGAATTGCTTTGCATGAAGAGATTCTTGGGGGAACTTGGTTGTGCTCAAGAGAGGTATGTGCTTCATTTCGACAGTCAAAGTTCCATACATCTTGGCAAGAATTCTACATTTCATGGTCGGTCTAAACACATTGATGTGAGATACTATTGGATTCGGGATGTGTTGGATTCTAAGTTGCTTGAACTTGAGAAGATTCATACGGATGATAATGGTTAAGACATGATGACTAAAGCTTTTTCAAGAGGAAAGTTTAAAGATTGTTGCATGATCGTCGGGATGGCGGTCTCCTCCACATAGTTGGGAGGGGAAGAATTATTGGATTATTGGGTCTTTTTCCCTTCCTATGTGGATAAATGAAGCCCAATTTGGACCAGCCCACTTTTGCCCATAGGCCCATTACTATGGGGAATATATATTGATCTTTTTTAGGTATTATTCACCATCACAAAAAGAGAGTTTTCAGCAGCCAAGGAGAGAAAAACAAAGCTGATTTTCACACCTAAATTTCAGCCACAACTGTCAACTTCAAATTGCGATTTCCGCTTCGTTTCTTGTCCAATTGATCTGATTTTTGGAATGCTTGTTCCTCTCATCTCAATATTTGATTAGGAACTGACGGATTTTGATTTGGTAGCCTGTAGCTCCTGTTCTTTATTCCCAAATATTAGCTGAGTTTTTGGTACTTTCACTCCTTTATTTCTCTAGTGTTTGGCGTTGTGGTTTATGTATTGTTTCTTGTTGTTTGACGCTTATTTTGTGGATATTTTGGAGGACAATATTGTAACTCTTTGGTGATTATAGTGGAGGTTTGGTCCTGTGTTTTTTTTAATCTTCACACTGAAGAGTTTTCCACGTAAATCTTGTGTCTCATGTGATTGACTTTATTCTTGTCTTGTTTCATTTGGTTGATTTGTTTGCTGTATATTACTCCATTTTTCTTGGGTTTGTTTGTCTCCTCTTGGTTCAAGTTGAAAGGAAAAGTTTAGTCTTAGATATTTTCTGCTGCTACCCTGTCGGGCTCTTTGATTGTGTGCTGGTCTTTCCCAACACCAGATTCACGTGAATGTACAATCATAGTACAATGAATTATGCTCAAATTTTTAAAAGAATAATATTAAATTCACATACATGAATGTCCTTGGATGCATGTTTTAGATGTTTATGACAATTTAGGGTATATAATCTTGATTAATTATATGTACTAAAGATTTATGTCTTGTACTGTGTGACCCTAAAACTATAACCAAAATTGAAAAAGGCAAAAGATAAAAAAATAAAATAAAAAATGAGATGTCTTTGGGATTTGGTTCAATCACATGATAATTATAGAGACATGTAGACAAGATGTCAATTTTTGATAAAACATGTTCAATTGTTTTAGTTATTGTCAAAATTAAAGTTAATTATTCAAATAATATAAACATGTAATTACCATATTTATACAAATTTCCACCCTTATAAAGTAATTTAAAAAATTTCAACTAATTATGTATCTTCGTTGGATGTATCTGGAGCTAATTATGTATCTTGACAGACCCAAAGTCGAAAAAAAAATATCGAGAGCTAATTATGTATCTTTACAAAGAAAAAAAAATACCTTCAATGGATGTATCAAAAGCTAATTATGTATCTTGGCAGATCCAAAATTGAGATTTTCAGTAATTATACAAAATATCGAGAATTTCAGTAAATTAATCTCAAATCTTCTAGGTTCATAACTCAACATCCATAGAAGTGTATCATTTAGTACACTCTGGCATAAATGCCAACAAACAATATTATACCAATTTTTATATAGGTTATTCTACAAAATATGTCCCATTGGACTATTACAACCATTAATTAATATGTATAACGTTTTGAAGTGATTATATTTCAACAGTACTTACAAATAAGTTATTTTGCAATCATATTTACTGATGATGATTAAATTACATGATACTGGATTAAACAGCAATATTGCATTTAGATTCATGTGAATGTACAATCATAGTGCAATGAATTTGGCATAAAAATAAAAATGAGATACTTTTGGTTTCAACCACATGATAATTATAGAGACATGTAGACAAGATGCCCATTTTTCATAAAACATGTTCAATTGTTTTAGTTTACTGTCAAAAGTTATATTATTCTGACCGACCATCAACAATGAAAGTATGAAACAACCATATGTCTGTTCGGTGTAATTTCATAAATTAAGTCTCAAAAAGATAAATTGTTTGGACGCAAACCATATTACAATCTTTAATTTGCGTGATAAAGAGAATGTTTTTGATGGACTTCGGCTCAAAAAGCAAAGTACGAGAGAAAAGAGACAATGCACATAAGAAGTGTAGCGACCGATATCAAAACATATTTGTTACGGGTGTACCAAGTTGTCCAACAAGTTCTACAAGCTGTCCAACAAGTTTACGACCATTCACATGTAGCCAAGCTCGGGAGTTACAAAAACTCCAAGTTATGTTGATGCAAATGGCCGTGTGTGAGTTGGTACTTGAGCCTTCCAATGGATTAAATGTTTTTAAGTGTGAAGAGGAGCCTTGAAGTGTAATAAACTTACACTCCAAGGCCACCCCTTGGCAAGGGTAGGATGGTCATTTGTTATCTCCCTTTGTGGACTAATATAAATAGATAGTGTTAGGATTATTTTTGAGTTAGTTCATTCATATTTTGGAAGACAACAAACACTTTGTAATATTTTGGAACTTCTCTCTTCCATTGAAGAAGCCCCAATTTTGAAAACTCACTAGTAGAGTGATACTTTGTCTCTTGGCTAGAAACTAGGGTCTTGGGTTCTTTGAGTTCCTCTTGGTCCAAGTAAGAGCTTGGTATTAATATTCATTAATCTTAGGGTCCTTTCTCTTGTTAGGGTTCTTAGATCATTGAATATTGTGTGTCAAGTTACTATCTCTCTTGTAATCTTGTTAATCTTGTGTTGTTGGAATCTTGAAGTCTAGTGAAACCGTGTGAGGCTCTTTCGATTCACTAGAATTATTATTGGCTTGCTTGTTCTTGTTGTTAATATCATCTTCTTATTCTAAAAACGTGACTCTTGAAGACTAGTGAAGCCGTGTGTGGCCTATTTCGATTCACTAGCACTTGTTGTTCATCTTGTTGTTCTTGTTGTTGTTTCTTTCTTGTGTTGTGAACTTGATCTCATATCATTTGGTATCAGATCTTGTGGTTGATTTTGTTCCAACAAAATCAATCTTGGGTTTGGTAGTAGAAAAATACCAAAAAAGAAAAAGAAAAAAAACGAAAAAGGTTGCTGAAATCTGAAAATTCCAGAAAAAAAAAAAGAAATCTGTCCATCTTGTTCTTGGCCGAGAAAATTGTGTTGTGTTGTTTTCTTGGCCAAGATTGGTGTTTGTGTGTTTATATATAGATGTTCTTTTGTTTGTCTAGTTTGTTTCTTGTGTTGATTTCTTTCTCATCAACACAAAAGGTGTCTAAAGCTAAGTTGAGCTTAATATATTGACATTGCTATTGTGGACTTGAAGTGGTAGTATGATGAACTTGAAGTAGGCTGAGTTTGTGTGTTGTTGCTTGACTTTAAAGTGAGCTATTTTTGGTGAATTGTGGTTGTGTTCTTGAAGTATTGTTGTGGTGTTCATCTTGATCTTCTCATCATCTCATATCTTGACCACTATAAAGACTAAAATAGATCCAAAAGGGTTGTAAGACAAGGTTGTAAAGTTGTTTGTAAAAAGACTTGCCAACATAACTTCCTTGACTTAACAACCACTTTTTTTCTTAAAACAAGGAGCCTTGTCTTGTGGAACTAGTAAAGTCAAGCCTCATCTTTTTGAGTTGGAAAAAGTTGAAAACTTACAAGACTTTACTTTCCTTCCAAAAGAAAAGTCATCCATTACAAAATTGTGAAGATTAAGGCTTCAAATTGTTGAACTAAATGTATGGACCCATGACCAATTTCATGCTGCCACATCACCTTAATCACTAGTCACGTCATTAATTAAGCTCAATTTAGATATTCTAGTTTCTAATTATAGATTCTTAGTTTCTTCTAATTGACTCGAGAACTAATTAACAAGCTAGTACATTCCTACTAGGTTGTCAATTAGTCCTTTGAAGACTTGTATTCATGTCATCGCTTGTTTGTGTGATTTTTTCATTTGAATACGTTGTAACTCCTTGACTCTAGTCGAACAAGAATTCTTTGAGTTTCAAACAAGAATCTACTCCGGACAAGAGCATACTCAAACCTTAAGGATTCATGGGTTACTAGCCAATCTACAACACTTGTAGAGTTCGAGTGTGAGTGATCCGAGAGTGTGTGAGTGAGGAGAGGTTTTAAACTAACTTATTTTTTTCTTGTGTAGGTGATACCTTAACAATGGAGGGAACCACGTCTCAAACCGTGGATTCTAATGAAATGGAGAATATGAGGGTCACTCTTGAGGCTATGACCCGAGCTCTTGAAAGGTTGAGTACGGAAGTGGGAGCCAAAAGGGGAGAAGTGAAGACTATTAGTGGGAGGTTAGAAGAAGTGGAGAGTCAAAGGAACTCTCATCCTTCTACTCCTTGACATGTTTTGTCAAGTGGACATGATAGAAATTTCTCCGCCACCGTTGCTCCTGAAATATGGCCACAATTACCAAATCCTTCACTAGCTCTACTAAATGTCGCAAGCCAAACTGCTCATAATCCCCTAAACCGAGACTCCAATAGACAAACCTATTCCCAAACTCTTTAAGTTCTGCAAGAGGGACTCGGACGTCAAATGCCTCTACAACATCTGAGCCCTTCCTTCCAAGCTCCACTAAACCAAAGACCACCACCTCCACAAAATCCAATCCCTCCAAATCAAGTTCCAAACGTCCAAGACCGTCCCGTCCACTTTGAGGAATATGGTAGAGAGTATTATGAAGGGTATGGATCCTTTGATGATGCTTATATGAGGGAAGAAGATATGAGAGGGGGACGTATGGATCCAAGAAGATACTGAGAGTATGGAGAAAGGGAAAACCGACACCAAGAGAGAGACGTAGGCATCAATACCATCAAATTGATCCTACCTATCTTTAAGGGTGAAAGTGACCCCGAAGTGTATATTGCTTGGGATTCGGTGTGTGATAAAGTGTTTCAAGTGAATGATATATCGGAGGAGAAGAAGATTTGTTATGCCATAGCTCATGCTAACACATGGTGAAAATATGTCAAACGGTTTGGTAATGAGTTGATTGATGGACAACCACCACCATGGTTTTGGTTGAGGTATCTAATGAGGCAACGGTATCTTCTTGAAAGTTATTGTCATGAGTTGCTTGCTAGGTTGTACAATTTGCGACAAAGGAATCGAAGTGTGATGGCATATTATGATGAGTTTCAACAACTCATATTGAAGCTTGATCATTGTGGAGAACAAATTGTCCATAATATCATTTGGTTCAAGTGTGGGTTGAACAAAGAGATATCCACTCATTTGATGCTTCACAAGTTTGATACCGTTGAAGGAATTTTCCAAGCGGCTCTTGATATTGAAAGAGAGCTTAAAGAGAGGTCGTCGTTCAAGGTAAAGGGACCATCAACCTCAGGTTGGCCGAGGAACAAAGATATGGTTCAACCATCTTCGTGTTGGCCCAAAAAAAAGGACCAACCCTCCACTATAAGGCTGCCCGAGCCTAAAATAGTCCACAAATTTCCTCCCCGACAAGAATCTCACAAGTATCCTAATCCTAAAGGGTTCCAATGTTTCAAGTGCCAAGGTTGGGGACATAAATCCAATGAATGTCCAAACCGATGAAATTTGATCCTAAGGGAAGGGATATTGTATTACCTTGGTGAGGAAGTGGGTCTTGAAAAGGAATAGAATGAGGACAAGCCTCAAGATGGAAAGGAACCCGAAAATGAGCCACATAATGATGATTGTGAGGATGTTTATCAACAAGAAGGGGAGTGTGTGGTTCCAAACTTTGTATTAAGGCATTCCATGATTCATAAGGCGATAGATGATCCTAGCCAATGGGAGAATCTATTCCATACTAAATGCCTTGTGAAGGGAAGTATGTGCACTTTGGTGATAGATAGTGGTAGTTGTACAAATGTTGTTAGTGTTGCTATAGTGAACTTCTTGAAATTGCCAACTACACTTCATACTAGCCTTTACAAGTTGCAATGGTTGAATGAATGTGGCGAATTGAAAGTCATGAGGAAATGTGTGATATGGTTTAAGGTAGGAAACTACCACAACGAAGTGCTTTGTGACGTAATACCAATACAAGCGTGTCACTTGTTGTTAGGTAGACCTTGGCAATATGATAGGTCTACCAAACATGATAGGAGGTCTAATCGATATACACTTGAGAAGGATGGCCAAAAGGTCACACTTCATCCACTTTTGCCTTTACAAGTGAACGAGTTGCATCAAAGGATGGGAGAATTGAAAGAAAAGGGGAAGAAATCCAAAAATAAATAAAAAGAGGGGGAACTCGTAGGTGGGGTAGTGGGGATATCCGGGGCTGCCTCAACATCAAAGGGAAAATAAAACATGGCGATGTTGGTTAGAAAGAAAGAAATCTTCATCGATCATGATGAGGAGATACCCATGCTTCTTTTGACACTTTGTTTTAACAGTAACCCCACTAATTCTTCTATTTCTCCTTTGATTTCTTGTGTGTTGCATGATTATGAAGATGTTTTTCCTAAAGAACTTCCACAAGGGATGCCCCTGCTTCGGGGAATTGAGCACCAAATAGATTTTATGCCGGGATCACAATTGCCCAACAAACTGGCTTATAGGAGCAACCCGACGGATACCAAGGAATTGCAATGACAAGTTGAGGAACTCCTCAACAAAGGGTATATCAAGGAGAGTATGAGCCCTTGCGCGGTCCCGGTGCTACTAGTTCCCAAGAAATACAGAACTTGGCATATATTCATTGATTGCCGAGCCATCAACAAGATAATGGTAAAATATTGTCACCCTATTCCTAGGCTAGATGATATGCTTGATGAATTGAGTGGTTCATATTTGTTTTCTAAAATTGATTTGAGGAGTGGCTATCACCAAATCTGTATGCAGTCGGTTGATGAATGGAAAACCACCTTCAAGACCAAATTTGGTCTCTATGAATGGATGGTTATGTCATTCGACCTAATAAACGCTCCAAGTACTTTCATAAGGTTAATGAATCATGTGATGAAGCCTTTTGTCGGAAATTTTATTGTTTTCTACTTTGATGATGTGTTGGTGTATAGTAGGTCCTTAGATGAGCATGTAAAACATTTACAATGTGTGTTTGATGTCCTCCGAAAGGAGAAGTTAGATGCTAATTTAGAAAAGTGTTCTTTTGATGTCCAAGAAGTTGTATTTCTCGGTTTTGTGGTGAGCTCAAGAGGGGTCGAAGTAGATGAATCTAAGATTGACGCTATCAAAAATTAGCCAACTTCCAAAACCATAGGTGAAGTGAAAAGCTTCCACGGGTTGGCTGGTTTTTATAGACGTTTTGTCAAAGGATTTACCACCATTACCACCTCCTTGACCGAAGTGGTTAAAAAGGATCGGTCTTTCAAGTGGGGAGATGGACAAGCTAAGGCCTTCAAGGACTTGAAAGCTATGCTCATCACGTCCTCTTTGTTACAATTGCCGAATTTTGACAAGACTTTTGAGGTTGAATGTGATGCTAGCAAAGTTGGTATAGGCGCGGTTTTAATGCAAGAAGTGAAGCCTATTGCCTACTTTAGCGAAAATCTCAAAGGAGCAACTCTAAACTACTCTACGTACGATTTAGAGTTGTATCCCTTGATTAAAGCCTTGGTTACTTGGAAAATTATTTATGGCCTAAAGAATTCGTGATCCGAACGAACCATGAGTCCTTGAAGCATCTTCGGGCACAAAATAAGCTTAACAAATGGCATGCCAAGTGGATTGAGTTTCTTGAAACTTTCCCTTATGTTATTCATTACAAAAAGGGTAAGGACAATATGGTTGCCGATGCTTTGTCTCGAAAACACATTCTTGTGTCTACTTTGTCTTCAAAATTGATGGGTTTTGAGATCTTAAAGGAATTGTATCCCGAGGACCCTCACTTTGCTCCTATCTATAGGGAATGCGAAGAATGAGGTAGGGATAAGTGGGATTCGGCTAGGGGTTCAAATCCCTATGCCAAGTTTGACGGTTACTTGTTTAAAGGTAGGCGATTGTGTGTACCCTCTAGCTCTTGAAGAGAGTTGTTTGTGAGAGAAGCACTCAATGACGGTCTAATGGGTCACTTTGGGGTCGAAAAGACCCTTGGAATATTGGAGGAGCAATTCTATTGGCCAAAAAATGCACAAGGATGTGTCTAGGATTTGCGGCCAATGTGTAGATTGCAAAGGAGCCAAATCTCGGCTCCAACATCATGGGTTGTACACCCCTCTACCCACCCCTTTACATCCTTGGCTTGATATATCTATGAATTTTGTGTTAGGGTTGCCAAGGACTAGAAAAGGTCGGGATAGTATCTTTGTTGTGGTTGATTGGTTTTCTAAGATGGCACACTTTATTCCATGCTCTAAATGTGATGATGCACCTAGTGTGGCCTCTTTGTTTGTTGATAATGTTTTCAAGTTGCATGGTGTTCCGAGGACCATTGTGAGTGATAGGGACTCTAAGTTCCTAAGTCACTTTTGGAAGTCCATGTGGGGTAGGCTTGGTACCAAGTTGTTGTTCTCCACTTTTTGCCACCCACAAATCGATGGCCAAACGGAAGTAGTAAATAGGAATTTGGGTGTTATGCTACGTTCTATGATTAAGGAAAAATTGACTTCTTGGGAGGAACACCTACCATTAATTGAGTTTGCCTATAATCGTGTCATACACTCAAGTACGAGAATAACTCCCTTTGAGTGTGTATACAACCTCAACCTCCTTACCCCTTTGGATTTAACTCCTTTGCCAAGTGATCTTATGATTAGCCTAGATGGAAGAAAGCGGGCAGATTTTATGAAAAAGTTACATGAGAAGGTGTGGCTTCGACTTGAGAAGAAAAATCAAGAGATTGCAAAGCGGGCAAACAAAGGAAGAAAGAAACTCATTCTTGAACAAGGAGATTGGGTGTAGGTGCACCTTAGGAAGGATCGGTTTCCATCTCAAAGGAAGACCAAATTGATGCCAAGGGGTGATGGTCCATTCCAAGTACTTGAAAGAATCAATGATAATGCCTACAAGATTGACCTTCCCTTGGAATACCAAGTGCACAACACTTTCAACGTGTGTGATTTCTCTAGTGGATGCGGTTGAGGATGACCAAATATCGAATTTGAGGTCAAATTCCTCTCAAGATAGAGAGGATGATACAGGTGTACCAAGCTGTCCAACAAGTTCTACAAGCTATCCAACAAGTTAACGACCATTCACACGTAGCCAAGCTCGGGAGTTACAAAAACTCCAAGTTATGTTCATGCAAATGGCCGTGTGTGATTTGGTACTTGATCCTTTCAATGGACTAAATGTTTTTAAGTGTGAAAAGGAGCCTTGAAGTGTAATAAACTTACACTCCAAGGCCACCCCTTGGCAAGGGTAGGATGGTCATTTGTTATCTCCCTTTATGGACTAATATAAATAAATAGTGTTAGGGTTATTTTTGAGTTAGTTCATTCATATTTTGGAAGACAACAAACACTTTATAATATTTTGGAACTTCTCTCTTCCATTGGAGAAGCCCTAATTCCGAAAACTCACTAGTAGAGTGATACTAGTGTTGTCTCTTGGCTAGAAACTAGGGTCTTGGGTTATTTGAGTTCCTCTTGGTCCAAGTAAGATCTTGGTATTAATATTCATTAATCTTAGGGTCCTTTCTCTTGTTAGGGTTCTTAGATCATTGAATATTGTGTGTCAAGTTACTATCCCTCTTGTAATCTTGTTAATCTTGTGTTGTTGGAATCTTGAAGTCTAGTGAAGCTGTATGAGGCTCTTTCGATTCACTAGCATTATTATTGACTTGCTTGTTCTTGTTGTTAATATCATCTTCTTATTCTAAAAATGTGACTCTTGAAGACTAGTGAAGCCGTGTGTGGCCTATTTCGATTCACTAACACTTGTTGTTCATCTTGTTGTTCTTGTTGTTGTTTGTTTCTTGTGTTGTGAACTTGGTCTCATATCAATATTGGAGAGAAAATAAAGAAAAGAAAAGAGAAAAAGAGAAGGAAAATATGAAAAACTACATGATAACCAAGTCATACTAATAGAGGCACGGCAACACTTGACTAACCTACAACCCAATCCTCGACCTCTAAGCCTTCCTATCTAGAGTCATAAGTCCTCAATTTGAAGTTGTACTATATCCTGGCTAATCACCTCCTCCAATAGTGATTAGCGATGACCATAACAAACATAATTAATAAAAAATAAAATAAAACATAATTAATAAACTACATTAAGTCATTCTACTAGAGGCACGACAACACTTGACGACCTACCTACCCAATCCTCGACCTCCAAGTTTTCCTATGTAGAGTCATGTGTCCTAAGTTTGAAGCTGTAACTGTATGATATTTTGTCTAATCACCTCTTACAGTGATACCCAAGTCATACAATTAGAGGTTCAACAACACTTGACTAACCTACTACCTCAATCCTCGACCTTCAAACCTTCCTATCTAGATCATGTGTTCTCAGTTTGAAACTGTAACTATATCATATTCTGTCTAATCACTTCCCACAATAATGATGACCACCGGGAACATAATTAATTAAAAAATAAAATATAAATGTATGATGCACAAGTCATACAAACTAGAGGCACGACAACATGCACCGATGACCTATTACCTAATCCTCGACCTCCAAGCCTTCCTATCCAGAGTCATGTGTCCTCGGTTTAAAGCTGTAAATGTACGATATTCTATCTAATCACCTCTACAGTAGTGATGCCCAAGTCATACAATTAGAGGCACAACAACACTTGACTAACCTACTACCCCCAGACCTCGACGTCCAAAAGCCTTCCTATCTAGAGTCATGTGTCCTTAGTTTGAAGTTGTAACTGTATGATATTCCATCTAATCACCTCCGACAGTAGCGATACCCAACTCAAGTCATACAATTAGAGGCACAACAACACTTGACTAACCTACTAACCCCAGTCCTCGACCTCCAAAAACCTTCCTATCTAGAGTTATGTGTTCCCTATTTGAAGTCGTAACTATATCATATTTTGTCTTATCACCTCCCACATTAGTGATGAACATTGAGAATATAATTTATTGTCAGTTTGAAGCTGTAACCATATCATATTCGGTGTAATCACCTCCCACAGTAGTGATGAAAATTGGAAAAATAATAAATAAAAACATAAAATATAAAATGTCATACTAACTAGAGGTACGACAACATGCACTTGATGACCTACTACCTAATCCTCGACCTCCAAGCCTTCCTATCCAGAGTCATGTGTCCTCGGTTTGAAGCTGTAAATGTACGATATTCTATCTAATCACCTCTACAGTAGCGATGAGCGATGACCATCACAAACATAATTAATAAAAAATAAAATAAAACATAATTAATAAACTACATCAAGTCATTCTACTAGAGGCACGACAACACTTGACGACCTACCTACCTAATCCTCGACCTCCAAGTCTTCCTATGTAGAGTCATGTGTCCTCAGTTTGAAGCTGTAACTGTATGGTATTTTGTCTAATCACCTCTTACAGTGATACCCAAGTCATACAATTAAAGGTACAATAACACTTGACTAACCTACTACCTCAATCCTCGACCTCCAAGCCTTCCTATCTAGATCATGTGTTCTCATTTTGAAACTGTAACTATATCATATTCTGTCTAATCACTTCCCACAATAATGATGACCATCGGGAACATAATTAATTAAAAACTAAAATATAAATGTATGATGCACAAGTCATACTAACTAGAGGCACGACAACATGCACCGATGACCTACTACCTAATCCTCGACCTCCAAGTCTTCCTATCCAGAGTCATGTGTCCTCGGTTTGAAGCTGTAAATGTACGATATTCTATCTAATCACCTCTACAGTAGCGATACCCAAGTCATACAATTAGAGGCACAACAACACTTGACTAACCTACTACCCCCAGACCTCAACGTCCAAAAGCCTTCCCATCTAGAGTCATGTGTCCCTAGTTTGAAGTTATAACTGTATGATATTCCATCTAATCACCTCCTACAGTAGCGATACCTAACCCAAGTATACAATTAAAGGTACAACAACACTTGACTAACCTACTAACCCCAGTCCTCGACCTCCAAAAACCTTCCTATCTAGAGTCATGTGTTCCCTATTTGAAGTTGTAGCTATATCATATTTTGTCTTAACACCTCCCACATTAGTGATGAACATCGGGAATATAATTAATTCTCAGTTTGAAGCTGTAACCGTATCATATTCGGTTTAATCCCCTCCCACAGTAGTGATGAAAATAAAAAACATAATAAATAAAAAAATAAAATATAAAATGTCAGAACTGGGATTTGAACCCACACATACCCAACCCAAGTCATACAATTAGAGGCACAACAACACTTGACTAACCTACTAACCCCAGTCCTCGACCTCCAAAAACCTTCCTATCTAGAGTCATGTGTTCCCTACTTGAAGCTGTAACTATATCATATTTTGTCTTATCACCTCCCACATTAGTGATGAACATCGGGAATATAATTAATTCTCAGTTTGAAGCTGTAACCGTATCATATTCGGTTTAATCACCTCCCACAGTAGTGATGAAAATCGGAAACATAATAAATAAAAAAATAAAATATAAAATGTCAGAAGTGGGATTTGAACCCCCAGTCCTCGACCTCCAAAAACCTTCCTATCTAGAGTCATGTGTTCCCTACTTGAAGCTGTAACTATATCATATTTTGTCTTATCACCTCCCACATTAGTGATGAACATCGGGAATATAATTAATTCTCAGTTTGAAGCTGTAACCGTATCATATTCGGTTTAATCACCTCCCACAGTTGTGATGAAAATCGGAAACATAATAAATAAAAAAATAAAATATAAAATGTCAGAAGTGGGATTTGAACCCACGTATCATATTCGGTTTAATCACCTCCCACAGTAGTGATGAAAATCGGAAACATAATAAATAAAAAAATAAAATATAAAATGTCAGAAGTGGGATTTGAACCCCCAGTCCTCGACCTCCAAAAACCTTCCTATCTAGAGTCATGTGTTCCCTACTTGAAGCTGTAACTATATCATATTTTGTCTTATCACCTCCCACATTAGTGATGAACATCGGGAATATAATTAATTCTCAGTTTGAAGCTGTAACCGTATCATATTCGGTTTAATCACCTCCCACAGTTGTGATGAAAATCGGAAACATAATAAATAAAAAAATAAAATATAAAATGTCAGAAGTGGGATTTGAACCCACGCCCTCTCTCGAGGACCAGAACTTGAGTCTGGCGCCTTAGACCACTCGGCCATCCTGACTTTGCATGACATTTTTTCTTATCACAATTATATTATAAGAATATAATAATTGAGGCATTTGCAAAAATTGCCTTTTTGATGTCACTATTTGAATTCTGTCCATCTTAAACTGACAGGAATTCTTAGCATTTCCACTTATTTCCAATGATTTTACATATTTCTTGATTCTGAGTTAAATCGTACGTTTTGAAATACATAACTTTGTTTATACTTATCTTTCATATACATACGTATCAAGTTCAACCTCAAAGCACCGTCTTTTGTCGAACCTGCCACAAGCGTGGGCATAAATACCAAAAAATCGAAATACCGAACCAAATCGAATTACTTCAATTTTTCATTTTTTTTATAAATTTGATATTTTGGTTTTGTTTTCAATTTTTAGGTTGACGTAATTTTGTTTAAACCGAAATAAACCAAAAATTTTAATATATTTTTTAAATTATTATATGAGTTAATAACTCAAATGGTCACTCAAATATGAATTTTTATCCCAGAAAGTCACCCAACTTTGATCTTTACTTCAAAAGTCACTCAACTATGGATTTTTATCTCAGAAAATCACTCAACTTTGATTTTTACTTCAAAAGTCACTCAACTATTACATTTTTACTCAGAAAGTAACTCAATCTCTTTAATTATTTTTTGAAAATAGAATTTGCTTATGTGGAATTTCTATTTAAAAATAAAATAATAAAAAGTGTCCATTAACTGTTTTATACTTATTCTCCTAAATAATGTCTCTTCTTCCTTTTTCTCATTTTTCTTCTTCTTTTCACTTTCTTCCCATAAATTTTTTTCATAAACCACACATTATAATCTAGGAACTGACAATTAAAATTATACGAAATGAAATTGCTATCATATTGTATATTTGCATTTTATTTTTATTTTGTCATTAAAAAAATTAAAATAAAGAGAGGGCAAAAAACGATAAATAAAATAAACTTATAAAGTATTAAAAAGGAGAAAAAGAAAAGTGCACGATATTTTATTTTATTTTATTTTTTCTTCTTTTTTCCTATTGTTTTTCCTTTTTTTTCCTTTTCAAAGACAAGAAAAATAAAATGCAAAGATAAAATACAATAGTAATTTCATTTTGTATAATTATAATTCTTAATTTCTAGATTATACCGTAAATGTTAGAGTTATGAAAAATTTATGGGAAGAAAGTGACAAGGAAAAGAAAAATGAGAAAGAGGAGGGAGAAATATTAATTGAGGGGCATAAGGATAAAAAGGTAATTAAAGGAATATTTTTTATTTTTTAGAATTTTGTTTTTAAATAGAAATTTCACATAAGCAAATTCTATTTAAAAAATAAATAAATAGGTTGAGTGACTTTTTGAGTAAAAATGTGGTAGTTGAGTAACTTTTGAAGTAAAGATCAAAGTTGAGTGACTTTCTGAGATAAAGATGAAAGTTAAGTGACTTTTTGGAATAAAATTTCATAGTTGAGTGACCATATGAGTTATTAACTCATTATTATATATACTAGTTTAACCCGCACGTTGTCTCGCACGTGTAACGTTTGATTATTTATAATTAAATGACTTTGCCTATTGCAGATATTTTTAACATAGTGAAAAAGTTCAAATCAGTTTTCAAAGATCTTTCATACTTTAATATAATAATGTAAACATAAAACTATACACACATATATATTTTACCACCTTACTTTTGCGTTTGTCATCTAGTACCCTTTTTTCTTGTTGCCACGGGCTAAGAGAGATGCATCAATTTGAATCATATTTGTGTTACGATTATATATATATATATATATGTATGTATGTATGTATGTATATATATGTATATATGTATGTATATATATATATATGTATGCATATATATATATGTATATATATGTATGCATATATATATATGTATATATTTATGTATATATATGTGTATATATATGTATGTATATATGTATGTATATATATATATGTATATATATGTATGTCTATATGTATGTATATATATATGTATATATATAAGAGAGATACATCAATTTGAATCATATTTGTGTTACGAGTATATATATATATATATATATATATATATATATATATATTTAAAATCTTTTCTTATTTTTAAAGTCAAATTCTTACAAAATCATTAATTACATTCTTACTACGTACTTAAAACTTTTAAAAATCTGGTACTTCTTAAATTTTTCTTATTCTGACGATTTTATATTTATTTTTAGATTTTTCAAATCTTCTTAAAATCAAATTTAGTTGATTTAGAATTCTTAAACTAATAAAAAAAGTATATTGATGACTTTTAATAAGGAAAGGTTTTACCATAAATATATTTAATTAATTTAATTCTTAAATTAGGAAAAAATGATGAAATTCTAATGACTTCTAATAAGGAAAGATTTTACCATAAATATATTTAATTAATTTTCAAGTCTTAAATCTTAAAAAGAAATAGTGAAAAGACGATTTTGTCTAAAGTATAGACTTTTAATGAAGGGAAAAAGTTCAAATAACATTTTTAAGGCCCTTCACACTTTTAATATACTAGTTTAGGTGTATGCTCCTTGCACGTGTACCTCACTTTATTGAGTTCAAACGTTACACTAAATAGTAAATTGGTTTAAATAATAAATATGAATACAATAATTAAATTTAACATCTTTTGGAGAATTTATTTTATTAAACCTAACCTTTACCGAAAAAAGTTTGTCAAAGCCGATCGACATTTATCTACCACCTGTAAACTGCAACAAAACAATACGATGATAGAGATATCAAAACAATATAATTAAATTTAACATTTACACAAAATTTTCCTCAAAGTCATCTGACAATCATCTACCACCTGTAAATTATAATAAAATAATATGATAATAGAGATATCAGAATAATACAACTAAACTTAACCTTTACACAAAAAAACTCTCAAAAAAGAGATATAAATACAATATAATTAAACCTAACCTTTATCTAAAAAATTTATCAAAAACGACCGAGATTCATCTACCACCTGTAAATTCATTTACGATCTGTAAACAACAACAAAATAATACAATAATAATCACAAAACTTCAATTTTGATGAAAATAATTCTTTTCTGAAGAAAAAATTTTGACCCTAAAGAATGACTTGAATGAAAACAAAGAAAATACATATATATACACACACGTTGAATTCTATTATATTGACAAAAATAATGAAGATGTTGAGGATTGAAAAATTAAACATCCACCATCTAGGATTGAAAAATTAAACATCCACCAATCTAGACATGCAACTGAATCAAGTTAATTTTTTATATAAGATAAAATTCTAATTAATTTAAAATTATTAAATATTATAATTTTCTATTTATATCAAATAACCAAACCTAAAACAATAACAAACCAAATTAACTGTAAAGAGAATTTCAACCCCAAAAGAATACACACGTGTGTAGCAAAAAAACAGACCACCATAGATTTGTTGCCTATTACTTTTAGGATTTATACAAGGAAGTGCATTTCAATATTTATAGAAGTATTTTTTTTTAATAGAATCCTATTTTAAAAATATTTTTCTAATTGATCAATACAAAGAAAAATATTAATTGATTCTCCTTTCATATATTTTAGGAGTCTCATATATTTTAGGATTCTAGTTAATATAATAAAAATAATTAAATAATAAATTAAAAAAAATAGTAAAAAGACAGTTTTATCTAAAGGATGATCTTTTAATGAAGGGCAAAAAGTTCAAATCAATTTTCTAAGGCTATTCACACTTTTAACATTTTATATTATATATATAAATTATATATAGATAGATTATAGATTATAGATTATAGATATATAAGAGAGTCCTAAATAAGGTAAAATTAATATACAATATTTAGTTGGTTTGAAAGCCCTAAATTACATAACTCGAATAAGGAAAAATTAATATATTATTTTAGTTAGTTTCAAATCCCTAATTATTAGGGAAACAATTTAATTACGCAAATATTTTTACTTCTCCGGAGGTAGTGGTATGAACTGCGTACATCTTACCCTCCCCAGACCCCACTATGTGGAAATATACTGAGTTTGTTGTTGTTGTAAACATTTTTACCAAACTACAAAAATAGGTAAGAGATAAATTTAATAACATATTTAATTGATGTTAATTTATTAATTATCAATTTTAGAATAATAATAAGTTTTTACTTATTTTTTTCTTTCTTTTTTTCCCTTTAGAACTTTTCTCAATTTTAACTTCTTCTTTAATGGGAAGTTAGTCAGTAACTGTATTTCTTGTTTAGCCGGAGAGAAAGTGTATTTTTTATTTCTTTTTTAGTCGAAAAAAATGTACTTACTTTTTCAACTCTCTCCCTTCCTCTTATAGTATATTTTAGAACCCTACAAATATAATTTTCTTAATAATTCTTACCATATGTTTTAGTACTCTTTAATTTGTAAAACTTACCATATTTTTGAGATTCTTTACTTTAAAATATAATAAATATAATTAAATAATAATTTTAAAAAGTAAAAATACAATTTTGTCTATTGCATTATATTTTAATGAAGGGCAAAAAGTTCAAATCACTTTTCTAAGGGTCTTCACACTTTTAATATATTTTATATTTATATTATATTTATATTTATATTTATATTATAATATATATATATATATATATATATATATATATATATATATATATTATATTTAGTTGCACGTGTCTCGCACATGTAACTTTTGATTATTTAAAATTAAACGATTTTATCTATTACGAAGGTTTTTAATGAAGTACAAAAAGTTCAAAACAAATAATTTATTGTAAGCACACACACACACACACACACACATATATATATATATATTTGAAAAATAATTACGTTGTTAGATTCGAACATACACAAATATCAAACCTAGAAATCAAAATTCACAAATAAAACAGATGTAATAATGCATGATGTGTTAAACTTAAAATCACTCCCAAGCTAAAGAAAAAATAATAAGCCACGACAACTAATAGAAAAGGAAAAACAACTCAAAGAGAGAGAGAATAACATACTAACCTGGAGGATGATAATTACAATGGTTGAAGAAAACATAAAATATAAGCGTGCGGTGGGACAATATATATTAATATAAAAATATGTTAAAAATTAAACCTACATAAATTACAAAACAAATAGGAGTCCTAATTTAAGAAAAAAACTTACCATATCTTAAAATCCTAATCCATTACCATATTTTAAAGTCCTAATCCATTACCATATTTTAAAATGCTAACCCATATATTCTAGGATTCAAAATTATATATATAATTAAATAATAATTGGAGAAAAAAAGTGAAAAGATGATTTTGTGTATTGTAAAGTATTTTAATGAAGAGCAAAAAGTTCAAATCACTTTTTTAAGGGACTTCACACCTTTTTAAGGATCTTCATACTCTATCAGGGTACTGTTTTGGTGGAGTAATTAAATAAATTCTCCATCTTTATATATATATATATATATATATATATATATATATATATATATATATATATATACACTAGTTTAGGTATACGCGCCTCGCGCGTGTACCTCAGTTTAATGAATTCAAACGTTACACTAAGTAAGATATTTATTTAAATAATAAAGATGAATACAATAATTAAATTCAACATTTTTAAAAATACAAAGATGGAGAATTTATTTAATTATTCCACCAAAACAGTACCCTGATAGAGACATCAAAACAATATAGTTAAATCTAACCTTTATACAAAAATTTCTTCTAATCTTTATACTACAAAAATTTCCTCAAAGCCGACCGACTGTAGACACGTGATTTTTGACCCTCCACAAGTTTTAACCTGTTTTTCGGTATTAGATGTTTATATTTTTATCCAATATTTATTTTAGTTCTTATTTCAATTTTTAATAAATTTTGTTAAAAAATAAATAACTAAATGAAGTTAATTTTAGGATATTTTATTTTTATTTTTATTCCAATTTTTTGTTTTAAATAATAATAAGAAAATTCAAAAATATTTTTTCTTTTTAAATTTTAAATAAATAGTCTAGTATTTTTAGTACTAAAAAAAAAGGAGAGAGAGAGAATTCTTATCCTAATCTAACTCCCATCCAAAACCATCCCACTAACCTAAAACTACCCCAACTTCTTTCCCACTATTCCCCAACTTCCCACTACACACATGCACACACATGCTACACACGGATAGAAGAAAAAAGGAGGAGAGGAACACATTTTTAAAAAGAAGAAGAGAAAACATTTGAAAAATAAGAAAACAAAAACGGAAGGACATAAACCAAAAAAGAAAACTGAAAAAAAAAAGAGAAGAGTTAGAAACAGAAGAAATGGAAAAAGAAGAAAACAAGAAACAGTGAGGGAAAACAAGAAATAGTGAGAAAACAAAAATAGAAGAGAAGAAGAGTTGGGTTTAGAGTTCGGAGTTTCGCTCGAGTTTTCGGTAACGACATTTTGGTTTAATAGTCAATCTAATTTGTCACACAGGTTCAATTCCAATCCTATATTATTTGTTATAAATTTTATTTTTGAATCAAAGTATGAATGAAGTTATTTAAATAATCTCGTGTATTATTTAATATACAAAGATGATTATTTATGTGAAGTCCATTCTTTATCTTTTTATTTTGGTTTCCTATCCGGTGTCCGGAACCCACATTGGAGCCCGACTAATTTGGATTCGCGCCGGGTAGGGCCCCATTCGGGGGGGGGGGGGGGTTAGCGCTCCCAACAGAGTTTTCTCCATGCCTAGGATCGAACTCTCAACCTCTGGTTAAGGGTGTAGCAGCCCCATCCGCTGCACCACAACCCATTCTTTATCTCTTACATGCATATATAATATGATAGTATATACGTGCTTATATGTTAGAATTGTTCAGTCTATACTATTTTCATGCATTGATTCACTCGTGTTTGGGGTTATGAAAATCATATAATTTTTGAGGTTATCATCATTCTTGCTTTCTTTAAACTTAGTTTACTTATTTATTTATTATGGTTCCAATCTATCCATGTTGATGATTACAGGAAGTATGGTTCACTATATTTATTTTCTTTGATTAATTGTTATATTTGGGTGTCATTTATTAAGGGAGGTATACGTGACAGGTAAGTAATATCGTTCCCGAAATATATGTGAGGTTTAAATTAAAAAAAAACAGAATTTTTTGATTTGAAATTTAACACGATTGTAAAATTTGAATGAGTTTCCTTGGTTCTTTAATTGACAGAATATTCTTTCATGTTAATGTTAGAAAATATGCATGTTATTTGTTGTATGTTCTTTTCTGAGTAAATAATTTACAAAATTTTGAAATGTTATCGTGTTATTTTGAGGTGTCGTAATAGTTGTCGAATTAATTCTCCCGTTCTAAAAACTTCCCCACGCCTAATTTGTTATTAAAGGCCTAATAAATTAACTAACATGAGATGAGCGGGATGAGTTGCGAATTTATTTAAAACTCGAAAAGAGAGGAAAAATTAATTTTTAAGGGAGTGAGATGGGTTGCGGATTTATCCAAAACTCGTTGTAAGAAAAGAGAGTAAAAAATGAGAAAAAAGTAGATAAGATAAAATCATCACGAGTTTACAAGTAACAAATCAATGTCTTTAAAGCGAAGTATTTTTTTTTAGGCATGTTTAAAATATTCTTCTCA
The DNA here is from genome assembly GCA_030864215.1 of Capsicum pubescens. NCBI lineage: Eukaryota > Viridiplantae > Streptophyta > Magnoliopsida > Solanales > Solanaceae > Capsicum > Capsicum pubescens. The sequence goes on along the minus strand of CM061541.1, from coordinate 247,816,972 downwards.
ATTAAGAATGCAGTCTACACATCTTTTCGAGATATTTAAAATTTTAAGGATGCAATAATGCACCTTGACAAATATTTTTCTAAAATTAACTTTCATCGATTTAATATAAAATATATAGACCGTTTTGCTATAATAAAAATGAGCGAATCTAGGCCTACAAACATAATTATCAAAATAGTTTTAGTCAAGATAAGTCAATAAAAATGACCGTGCTAGAACCATGGGACTCGAGGGGTGCCTCATACCTTTCCCTCGGTAAAAAAAATTCTTTACCCGGTCTTCTATTTTTGCAGACCATAATAAAGAGTCATTTCCTTTTGACTAGGGATTCAAAAAGGTGACTTGGAACACCAAAACTCAGTTTCAAGTGGCGACTCTGTAAAATAATATAATCTCTATTCAAAACCATCACTTTAATTGGAAAAACTCTTTGACTCGAGACCCTTCGGGTGAAAAAGGGATATGACACCGACTACCACCTGTAAATTAAACTACAATAAAATAATATAACAATAGAGATATCAAAACAATACAACTAACCCTAACCTTACTTACAATCGATTAACACCTATAGAATAATTAACATTAACGTTAATTTTGGGGAGAAATAGAAGCCAAACATAAGGGTCAACCACACGCAATACATTAGATCAAAAAAATTAATAATGACATGGTGTTTAAATCTTCTGTCATTACTGATTTCTCTTTATTTGAACCAAGACCTTAATGAGTATGGTCTTTTATTTTAATTTTATTTAATTGAATGATCTCAAAGAATAGAAAAACAATCGCATGGAAAACTAAAATATATTCTTACATAAGTCATATAAAAGCTTTTAAAATAAAAGTAACACTAAATAGAATAAAGAAAAGCTATCAATGACTATAGAACAACTCCATGAAGCAAGCACATATCATTAGCAATGTTACATTAAAAAAAAAAGGAGAAGCGTGACATACCTCGAAGCTTTCTCAGATGTTGTTGGGTTTCTATATATACATAAAGAGATATAAATTAAAAAAAATCGAAAGGATTTTTTTTTACCATAAATTTTATTCTTACCAAATATTATAGGACTCTTAGTTTTTAAAATATATCTTTTCTTACCATAAATTTTAGGATTTTTAAATTTTAAATATTATAATAATATAATAATTATAGAAAAAAGGTGAAAAAATGATTTTGTCAAAAGCGGAGACTTTTAATGAAGAGCAAAAAGTTCTAATCACTTTTCTAAGGGTCTTCACACTTTTAATATATTACAGATAAATATCTAAGTCCATTAGCTATTTAGGCTTTAGCTACAGCTCACTACTGCCTACAGGCCCAAGCCTCAAAATTCAAATACATTCAGGAACCGAAATTGAAAGTTATTTTTTGCATTGATTTTTAAAACCGAAAGTTAATATATATCCCTCCATCTGATTTTGTGCATTGCTATTTTTGCATTTGAGGTGATTATTCTCATTTATCACCTAGAAGACTTTATAAGTTTGTATTAGTTTTTCTTTAACGTAAGAAAGTTAAATTAGTCCAATTTACAAATATAATTTAGCCCATTAAACAAACCCAAAATTGAAAAATCAAAATTATCAAACCAAAATAGAACCGAACAGAAATTTACATAAACTGGACCAAACTAATTTGGTTTGTTTTTTGGTACGCCTAATTTCATAACTAAAAATCGAAAAAAAACCGAAATAAAAAAACCAAACCCGAACAGAAATACCGAATGCCCACCCTTACCTGCCACTACAATAATAATGACTTGTAGCAATAATAAATATATTCTTTAACAAAGATTGTTAAAAATTTTACTCGCATTACATTAATTAATTGTCATTGAATCTAATACCGCCTTAAACGTTAGGGGTATTTTCATAGATTGCTAAATGTAATTGTTATGTACTCAATCAATCATGTAGCAAAGAGAATATTATCTTGGTCATAGGATGACCAACAATGATGAACACAATTATGTGAACAGCCCATCCATGCACAATTTCTAATATTTAGCACAATCATGCACCCCTTTTTGTTACTTTTATCTTTATCTTATGTTCCACTAGCAATGGGTAGGTTGATTTATGCAAATGTCCCCTATAGTGTTTGCTTATATAGATAAAGTATTAAATTGTGGTTTAACGTTTGCAGTAACTTATTAATTTAGGACGTATTTCTAGCATTTTTAATTAAAATTTTCAGTTTGATGAAAAGAAATCTTTAGCCCTTGATCTAGAAGGTTTATAAGTTACAAGAAAATAAAAAAAAGACCATTTAATAAACAGCTCGCCCAAAAAGAGATTTGGTGAAAAATTCTAAATAATGTGATACTTAAAAGAAATTTATGATGCCCTCATGTTTTCTCAATGAGACCTCAAGAGGAGGAAGATCATTAGTTACAGACGAACTCAATAACTTATATATAGATTATGGGTGTCAAGTGGGCCGGGCCGATTATTTTTTTAAAATGGGACCGGCTAACCCGGTCCGGACCAAGCCCGGTCTAGGCCCGCCGATTAACCGGCCCGGCCCGGCCCGGATACCATTATTTAAAAAAAAAAAAAAGGTTTTTGGGCCAAACTAGCCGTTGGCCCAACGGCTATATAGCCGTTTTTGGGTCCACACGGCTAGTTTGGGCCCATTTATTAAAAAAAAAAAAATTAACTTTAAAAAATATTTTTTAATCCCAAAAAAAATTCTATAAATACCCTACAACTTCAAATCATTTTTCACACAATTTTTCACTCTCTCAAATCTCATTCTCTCTTAAATCTCAATTCTCAATTCTCAAATATTCAATATATTTAATTTCTTAAAGTGTTCACTTTAATTTTTTAATTTTTCGTTTACAAAGTACGAGCGAAAGTTTCTAAAGTCGCAATCTTCGGATACTTCCAAAATTTGGTATTGTCGTTCCATCTCTTACGTTTAATTTTTATTTATTGTATTAATTGTTTAATATTTAATTTTATTATATTTGTGTATTTTGAATATTTTTAGTTTAATTTAATTTATATTATAGATAAATTAAGAAACCTCGCTACTAAAGGTATTAAAATTTTTTGTCCCGGAAGCGGTAGTGGTAGTAAAAAGCGAATTACTAGCGGTAGAGGTAGTTCAAGTAGTAGATATACCCGTGTGCCTTCGCCTCCGATACCGCTTGGTACACCTTTTGAGGAAGAAATAGGTGTAGGTGCTCACGATATGGATTATGTAGAAGCTCAGGAAAATTACGGTATAGAAGAAGAAAATGAAGTAGATGCGGTTAATTTAGACGAAGATAATGAAAATATTGCTGAGACACCCGCAGTAGGAGATGCTAACGTTAGATCTGAATTGGTTAATCTCCCTCCCCGTCCTCCCAGTGCCCAAAGACCTCGTAAAAGAACTAGTATTGCATGATAATTTTTTGAACGTATATCAGATATTGAGGTGCAATGCAATATTTGTCAACAAATATATAAGCATAGAAGTGGAGGCAAGCAAGGGGGTACGGGTACTTTAATGAGACATGTAGTTGAAGATCACAAAAGAGAGTTAAATATTGCAAAAGGTGGTGGGGATGTTGGTGGGCCAATGCAAACTAGAATGGACCCAACAACCGGTCACGTAGCGAAGAAGTATAATAAATTGAGGGACCGGGAAGAAATAGCTAAAATGGTAGCTGTAGGTTGTTTGCCTTTTAATTTTCCTTCTTCTGATGCCTTTATTCGTTATATACAAGCAATTTATAATCCTATGTTTAACGGTATTCCTAGAACTACTTGTCGGTCTGATATTTTTAGACTTCATTCACAATATTGTTTTTATTTATCAACATTGTTAAAAAATATTCAATGTAGATTGTCCCTAACTTCTGATCTTGGTCGTGCTGTAAATAAAAATGATTATTTAGCCGTTACTTGCCATTGGATGGATAGTAATTTCGTAATGGAAAAACGTATTCTTGCTTTTTTATATGATGAGGATCGTAAACATACTGGACAATTTATTGCTGATTCTATTGTTAAAATTGCCGGATATTATGGTATCAAAAATAAAATTTTATGTATTGCTTTTGATAATGCTTCTAACAACAACACTGCCATAAAAAAATTAAAATATACGCTATCTCCGCCCTTGCCTGGAATTTTTCATATTAAGTGTGCATGTCATATATATAATTTAATTATAAAAGATGGTCTTGAGTTTTTTGAGTTTTATATTGAAAAATTCACCTTGCTGTTGGTTTTATTCAAGGAAATAATCGTAGATCTAGAATTAGAGAATTTAAAGTTAAATGTCAAGAAAATGAACTTACACCGATTTTGATGCCTGAGGAAATTGATATTGGATGGAATTCTACGTATGAATTTTTAAAAACTTGTTATAAATATAGAGTTCCTATTACACTAGCTTTTAACCAACATTGCGGTTCATTTGCTGATTCTGCTGATTGCATGCTACATAATTCTGATTGGGTTGTAATTAATGATCTTGTTAAGCTTTTAGAAAAATTTTATGTAGCTACGGTTGAATTTTCCGGTGCTTATTATCCTACTGTTTGTAATATTTTGGCATATATAGCCGATATTTCTGGTTTGCTCAAAGAATATAAAAATAAAGAAGGTTATAAAGAAGCTGTTGGCGTCATGTTTACGAAATTTAAAAAATATTTTTTTCCGATTCCCCCTATTTACTTGGTTGGTGCTATGCTAAATCCGTGCACGAAATATAATAATATGTGTCACTTTAGTACTCTTATTTATACTAACTTAGAAATAAATACTAACCATGATTCTGAACAAGTACAACCTGATTTGTGGACGGCTACGGCTGATGCAAAGGATTACATAGAAAAATTATATAATCACTATGCTGATATATTTGATTTAGCCGTACCTACAAATATCACTCCAACTGTCGCTCCTCATCCTCTCGAGGAGCCATCATCTTCTAAAAGGCTGGCACATAGTGATTTTTCTGATTCGTTTTATGATTTAAATTGTTGGAACAGTGTTGATGAGAGAACTTACACATCAACTTATCGGGAAGAGCTGAAATATTATCTTCAGATGGCACCAGAGGATCGCAGACGACGGATCAACACGTTGAATTAGTGGAGGAGTAATGAAACACTATATCCTGTGCTTTCAAGATTAGCTAGAGATATCTTGAATGTTCCAATGTCAACCGTTGTATCAGAGAGCGCCTTTAGTCAGGGACGACAACAGCTTGGAGACAACCGACACTCATTGGGAAGCAATGCAATGAATGTTCTAGTTTGCCTCAAAGATTGGATTAGAGCGGAAAGAAGAAACCAAGGAATGGAACCGGAGCCGAGCGACGAGCTGAAACTTGAAGAAATTATGACTTCACGGGAGAACTCAGCAGAATCAAGTCCAATGCATGGTTTTGCCCCCTTTGACTTCGATTATCCTATGCAAGTTCCCATTAATATTAACATGAATGAGTTGGAAAAAATGATGCATAATTTATAGATTTTTCATTCATGTAAATTATAAATTTTGGATCATTTTGCAATCAATAAAATTCCCCAAATTCATTCACTCCTTAGTCCTTGCTTTTTATATTTTTTCATTTAACGATTTAAAATTTTAAATTGAATTTCTAGTTTTCTACTTTAAATTAAAAACATACTTCTAATATATTATTAATTTACTACCAAATATTATTAATTTATTATATTAAGTAGCATATGTTTTGTATATTTGTGTATATATCTTCTACAGAAGTGTATATTTAACGTATACATGTGTATATGTTTTATAAATTAGTATATATCTATATATATTGTAATGTATATATAATGTAGTATATTTTATAAGTAGTAGTATATATACATTGAATGGTGCGTATACACGTGTATATATCTTCTATAGAAGTGTATATTTAACGTATACATGTGTATATGTTTTATAAATTGGATATCTTCTATAGAAGTGTATATATGTGTATATATCTTCTACAGATGTATATATTATACAAGTGTATATGTTTTACAAATTAGTATATAACTATATATATATATATATACATATTGTAGTATATATATATATGTATATTGTAGTATATATTTTATTTAAAATAGTACATATATATTGAATGGTGTGTATATATGTGTATATATCTTCTGCAGATGTATATATTTAACATATACAAGTGTATATGTTTTACAAATAAGTATATAACTATATATATATACATATTGTAGTAAATATATATGTATATTGTAGTATATATTTTATTTAAAATAGTACATATATATTGAATGGTGTGTATATATGTGTATGTATCTTCTACAGATGTATATATTTAATGTATACAAGGGTATATATTTTACAAATTAGTATATAACTATATATATATACATATTGTAGTATATATATATGTATATTGTAGTATATATTTTATTTAAAATAGTACATATATATTGAATGGTGTGTATATATGTGTATATATCTTCTACAGATGTATATATTTAACATATACAAGTGTATATGTTTTACAAATTAGTATATAACTATATATATATACATATTGTAGTATATATATATGTATATTGTAGTATATATTTTATTTAAAATAGTACATATATATTGAATGGTGTGTATATATGTGTATATATCTTCTACAGATGTATATATTTAATGTATACAAGTGTATTTGTTTTACAAATTAGTATATAACTATATATATATATACATATTGTAGTATATATATATGTATATTGTAGTATATATTTTATTTAAAGTAGTACATATATATTGAATGGTGTGTATATATGTGTATATATCTTCTCTAGACGTATATATTTAACGTATACAAGTGTATATGTTTTACAAATTAGTATATAACTATATATATATACATATCGTAGTATATATATATGTATATTGTAGTATATATTTTATTTGAAGTAGTACATATATTTTGAAAGATGTGTATATATGTGTATATATCTTCTACAGATGTATATATTTAATGTATCCAAGTGTATATGTTTTATAAATTAGTATGTAACTATATATATATACATATTGTAGTATATATATATGTATATTGTAGTATATATTTTATTTGAAGTAGTACATATATTTTGAAAGGTGTGTATATATGTGTATATATCTTCTACAGATGTATATATTTAATGTATCCAAGTATATATGTTTTACAAATAAGTATATAACTATATATATATATACATATTGTAGTATATATTTTTATTTAAAATAGTACATATATATTGAATGGTGTGTATATATGTGTATATATCTTCTATAGACGTATATCTTTAACGTATACATGTGTATATGTTCTATAAATTAGTATGTAACTATATATATATATATATATATATTGTTGTATATATATATGTATATTGTAGTATATATTTTATTTAAAGCAGTACATATCTATTGAATGATGCGTATATATGTGTATATATCTTCTAAAGCAATATACATTTAACGTATACAAGTGTATATGTTATATAAATTAGTATGTAAGTATATATATATATATATATATATATATATATATATATATATATATTGTAGTATATACTTTATTTAAAGTAGTACATATATATTGAATGGTGCGTATATATGTGTATATATCTTCTATAGACGTATATCTTTAATGTATACAAGTGTATATGTTTTATAAATTAGTATGTAACTATATATATATATATACATATTGTTGTATATATATATATATGTATATTGTAGTATATATTTTATTTAAAGTAGTACATATATATTGAATGGTGCATATATATGTGTATATATCTTCTAAAGTAGTATATATTTAACGTATACATGTGTATATGTTTTATAAATTAGTATATATATATATATATATATATATATATATTGCAGTGTATATATATAAATTATACTATTATAGCATATGTTTTATTTAAAGTAGTATGTATAGTCTTATATAATTATATATTGAATGGTACGTATATATGTGTAATTGTTTATATATCTTCTTAAAAATATATATTGTATATTGGAGTGTATATAGTGTATATAGTGTATATTGGATTAACGGGTTTGACCGGTTTTTAACCGGGTTTGACCGGATTTTGGTGGGTTTGACCGAGTTGGGTTAAGTGGGCCGGGTTAGGGTGGGTTTTAATTTTTTTACTGTTTGGCTCGGCCCGGCCCGGATAGCGTCCAAACCGGCCCTTAACCGGCCCTCAACCCGGTTAAAAAGGAAGGACCGGTTTCGAGTTGGCCCGGCCCGTTTGACACCCATATAGATTGTGTATTTGTATTAGAAAATCTACTAAATATGTATAAATATGTGATTGCGAACCTAGTAATTATAACAATACTGAGTTCGATAGAAAAATTAGAATTCATAAACTCTAAATTTTGACTCCGCCTCTGCACAACTCAATGACATAGACAAACGGTTCTATATTTGTATTAGAAAATCTATTAAATATGTATGAATATTTTACTGCAAATCTAGCAACTATAGCGATTATGAGTTTGACAGAGAAATCAGAATTCATAAACTCTAAATTCTCATTCCGCCTACGTCATAACTAGAGAGCATAGACAAACTGTATTTTCACAAACCTCAATAGTGAATCATCAAGACTCATATCCTAAATAGTGATTTTTCTAATTATGGGATACATGAGAGAAAAATTAAGAATAAATCGTTCACTAATTGTATTTTTCTAACAATAACTACATTTTTTCTTTATTAAACTAAAGTTTCAAGATTAACAAGAGAAGATATTTAGGAGAGAACTCCTTGATCTAACCATACACCTAAATAGTCCTTCCAAACCATTTTCAAAGTCATCAAGTTGAGATTCAAATGATTCTACTCCAACTTCAAAGTTCATTTTTTCGTCTTGACCATCACATGATATTCTTCCTTTATTTACTAACCTCGAAACCAATGACCATTTAGATTGCTTTGGGTTCAAAATCGGGTCAAAAAATAAGGATAACAACATTTTAAAAATGGAAATGCGCATCGCGTTGGCTTCCCTTAGGGTTTTAATCATATCTTGTGTGTCCTGGTCTTCATCCAGGAATACTGATGATCCTTCAGTAGTTTCTTGATCCAATTTTCTCAAGGCCATTACTAGTTTCTTTGCTTCTTTCTTAATCTTCTTGCATGAATAAGCGAACTTGAACATGATGGCTTCTATTGTTGAACCCCCTTTACTCCTTCTGAGAGCGAATGGAAGGTCTCTTACATTTTCCTTACATAACACTAGTTTTCTTCGCTTCATTCTTTATCTTCTTGCATGAGGAAGCGATCTTGATCATGATGGCTTCTATTGTTGAATCCCCTTTACTCCTTTTGAGAGTGAATTGAAGGTCTATTACATTTTCCTTACATAGTACTAGTTTCTTCGCTTCTTTCATTATCTTCCTGCATGAGGAAGCGAACTTGATCATGATGGCTTCTGTTGTTGAATCCCCCTTACTCCTTCTGAGAGCCAATTGGAGATCTCTTACATTTTCCTTACATTGTAACACGAGTTCTCTTATAGCGCTGCACACATCAAGAAGCCTCATAGACTTATCTAATAAATCCTTAACCCATTTTTTGAGTTAGTGTTGGGAGAAGAACTGAAAAGCCTGGGGCAAGTTAAGTAAATCATTCACGCGCTTGTATAACTCCTCTAAACCTAGTAGACCATCATGCATGGTCTCAACTTATGATTCATTTGATCTAATATGGTTGAATTTTAAAGATGTAGCCATTGTTGGTTTTAGATTTTGTATTGAACGCATGGCGTAGCTAAGCGAAAAATCTTAACTTTGTGATGGACAATAAGATTTAAGCAGTGCCATATCTATATAGCAAAGGAAGGAGATAAGATGAGAACAAGTCTCTTAATATAATAATTGAGTGTAATGATCAACATGTGATAGTAGTTTGATTATTTCTTGAAATTTGTTAAGTTGCTACACATTTGGTCTACAAGAGCTCTAAAATTGAATGATGTGCCTCACCTTAAATATTTTGTTAAAGATGCAAGTTGCATTTAAATCTCACTAGAGATAAAAAAAGAAAATGGGAGGTAAATTTGTTTATTTGTGAAGAATTAAGTGATCTTAATATGAATCACCATGAACAACCAAGCAAGGAAGCAAGAGAGTAAGAAATAGAGGAAGAGAAGAGAGAAGAGAGAACGAAGATGAACATAGAGTATTAACCAAGAATGTAATTATGTTATTCAAGTTGTTATCCAATCGTACATGATACATATGTATATAGGTAATTAGTAAGTGAGCTAAGACAACTAATGGGTTAGTTGATTGGTTAGTAGTAAGCTAGAGGTTAGTTATAACAAACTTTACTGAGTCATTGCAGTAGTAATTCGATATAGTTGGAACACCTTTAACTACCTTCTTCAACACTCCTCCTCAAACTTGGCACTAAAGATATTTATGAAGCCAAGTTTGGACATCAGATATTTATATTGGACCTTAGTCAAGCCTTTGGTAAAAGCATCTTCAGGTTGATCATGAGTAGATAGATATTCAGTTTTGATCAGTCCTTGTTGAATCTTCTCCCTTACAAAGTGACAATCTATTTCTATATGTTTGGTCCTTTCATGGTAAACTGGGTTTGCGGCCATCTGTAATGATTCTTTGCTATTACTAAATATGGTAACTAGTAGTTATAGTTGTACTTGGAGATCCTTGATTAAACTAATTAGCCAAGTAAGCTCTGCAATTGTTGAGGCAAGATTTCTATATTCTGATTCAGCTGAACTTCTTGAGACAGTTGATTGTTTTTTTGACTTCTAGGAAACTAATGAATCACCAGTTTAATGGTGAAACCAGTAATAGATCTTTTAGAAAAGGCACAAGCTGCCCAATCTGCATCACAATGAGCTGTAAAAATATTTTTTCTTGTACTAGACATCAGAAGTCCTCATCCCGGCTTTCCCTTTATATATCTAATAACTCTGAGTGCTGCATTCATGTGAGATTATTTTGGATTCTGCAAGAATTGACTTAGTGTCTGGACACTATAAGATATGTCTGGTCTTGTTACTGTAAGATATAGCGGCTTCCCTATTATTCATTGATACATTTCCTGGTCAGTTAGTTTTTCATCATTAGACCATGCAGCTGATGAAACATATTGATCGTAGCCACTGGTTGTCAGTTTTTTTGTAGTGTCATAAGGTGTGGAAGAAGGTTTAGCAATACTAAGACCAGTTTCTAAAACCAACTCAAGGGCATACTTCCTTTGGTGCATCAGAATCCCTTGTTTGGACCTTGCAAACTCAATACCTAGAAAGTATTTCAATTCTCCTAAGTCTTTTAGCTTGAAGTCCTTGTGAAGGGCTTACTTTGTCTCCATTACCTGATCTAGCTTATCCCCAGTTACTAGTTTATCATCAATATATATTATTACAATAATTATTCCATCACTAGTTTCCTTAATGTATAATGAATGATCATATTGGCTTTTTCAGAATTTGCAGTTGATCAATGCCCGAGACAGCTTTGCATTCCACTGTCTTGGTGCTTGTTTCAATCCATACAATAATTTAGTAAGTCTGAATACTTGTTTATTCTCCCCCTGACTTTTAAATATTTGTGGGAGCTCTATGTAGATCTCATCCTCCAAATCTCCTTGTAGGAAAGCATTGAACACATCCATCTGGTGAATGCACCAGTGTCTAGCAACAACTATTGCCAAGACTATCCTTAATGTGACCATTTTAACCACTGGACTAAATGTTTATTGGTAGTCTATGTCTTCTTTCTGACTAAAATCTTTTACAACCAGTCTTGCCTTAAATCTTTCTACTTCTCCTGAGGCTTTATACTTGATCTTATAGATTCATTTGCACCCTATAGGTTGCTTGCCTGCTGGAAGATCAACTACTTTCCAGGTATTGTTGTTTTGAAGTGCAACCACTTCAGTTTGCATAACATCTACCCATCTTAGATCCTTTACTGCTTCTGCATATGAGGTAGGCTTCACAAGGTTAGAAAAGTTGGATATGTAGCATTGATACTTAGTAGATATATTATCATAAGAAACATAATTTGATAAAGGGTATAGAACATTGTCATTGATAGTCAATGACACAACATCTTTCATCCATGCAGGTGGATTTGAACCCCTGGTAGATTTTCTTTGGTCTTGTTGAGCAGCTGCTTGTAATCTAGTTGTGATCCTTGTTGTGACTGGATGTTCTACAACCTACTTTTTGGTAATTAATCTTGTTATTCTTTTTATTAGAATAGGTTGTGCATGGTAGTCCCGTGCAGTGAGTTGTACTAGTTGACTATGTGCAGTACTTGGTTGATGTGCAGTGAAGTCACTTGTGGGTTGCTGTTGAAAATCAACATTAGGTTGAGGTGTAGTCACACCAATGATATTAGGTGATTCCACTTCTGGATCATATGGAGGAAACACAAGTTATGGAGATTGATCTAGATCAGTTATGAATGGAAATGTGTCCTCTCTGAACACCACATCTTTATTTACAAGGAAAATTTTATTTGTGAGATCATAGAGAATGTAGACTTTCTTTGTTTCTGAATATCCCATATGAACTGCTTTTCTGGATCTAAGTATTAGTTTATCTGGCTCATTGATATATTTAGCATAACATAGACATCCTAATACCTTTAGATGATCTAGGGAAGGTTTTCTATTATACATCCTCTCATATGGTGTCATATATCTTAACACAACAGATGAAATCCTATTAATCAAGTATGTTACTTCTTGTACATAATATCCCCAAAACTTTAAAGGTATATTAGCTTAAAACCTTAGAGCTCTTGTCACTTCCAACAAATGCCTGTGCGTTCTTTCTGCTAGACCATTTTGTTGGGGTGTATAAGAGCAGGAGGTTTGATGTTTTATCCCTAAGTTTGCAAACAAATCAGTACATGAGTTGTTAACAAACTCAGTTCCATTGTCTGTCCTAATGAATTTTACATATGTATCAAACTGAGTATGAACATAAGATAAGAAATGCTTAAGAATAACTACATCAAATTTCAGTTTAAGCAAGAATATTCATTTCATTCTAGTGAAGTCATCAACTACAGTCAGGAATAATTTGTGTCCATCACAAGTAGGAACTTTGTATGTTCCCATAGATCCATGTGAAGAAGATCAAAAAGTTTAAGGCTAGTGGTAGTACTAACAAAAAAAGCTAATCTGACTTTCTTAGTTAGAGGACACACACTACATTTATTGATAAAACCATCTGGAGAACCACTTTTATTAGGAAATATTTTACACAATATTCTATATGGAACATGTCCAAGACTCTTATGACACAGTTAAAGATTTTTTTTTCTGTTATCTCAGCATTGAGCACACAATCGGCTACTCTGCTATGTCCTAGTAGCTTTTGTCTCAGTAGAAAGGATAATCCACTATTTTCTCTACTAATCTCCTTCACCTTCACACTCCAAAGATCCTAAAACACACAGAAGTTAGGGAAGAAAGTTGCAGAACAATTAAGTTGTTTAGTATCCTGAGAGACTAATAACAAGTTATATTAGAATTGAGTAAATGGAACACATTTTGTATAGTATTCCTATAAGAGATACTGTTAGAGCCAGTGTGTGTAACAGGTGACATATCACCATTGGGTAATGTTACTTTTTCTGGATGCACTGACTCAGATATGAAACCTTTATTTAGAAGTTCAATGTCTGTCATGTGATTTGTAGCACATGTATCAATAATCCACTCATGTGGTTTATTTTTGACCAACAGGGCACTGCCAATACCTGTCATGTTTGCTACAGTAGTAGAGGGCATAGATGATAAAACTTGATTCTGTTATTCTAGCAATTTGCAAATTTGATCATACTGTCCAGGTGTAAACCTTGGTGTAATCATCCCATCATTTGGTAAATTTTGTGAAGTCTAATAAGCACCATGTGATTGAGTTTGTTGAGGCTGTAACTGCCAGTCTTCAACCACAATATTATAAGCACTAGAAGAAATCTTTCTATGCTTAATTTTGTTATCAAAGCTACTTCTGAAGTTATTGTTAACTCTTTGATCTCCATGTTTTGGATGCCCTGGTGGATATTCAACTAACTTGTAGCAATCTATCTTATGGTGACCTTTCATCTTCCAATGATCACAAATAATATTTTGGGTAAAGGTTGAAATATAGTTCCTTTTTCCCTTCTAATAACCACCTTGATATCTAGTTTTGGAGTACATCACAATAACATCAATTGTAGTAGGTGCATCACCAAGTAGACCTATTCCTTATACTGAATGGGCTACAAATTTTTGATTCTCATCACTTATGGTCATGGAGTAGGCTATGTTAACAGTAGGTAGTGGTGTCATCAACAAGATTTGGCTTCTTGATTGTGAGTATGAATCATTCAAGCCCATTAGTAATTAATACAACTTTTGCCTTTAAAGATAAGCTAAAAAATCTCTTGATTTTTGACAATTACAAGCAGGTGGTGGGACTAAAAACTCAAACTCATCCCATAAGTCTTTAAACTTAGTGAAATAGACAGAACAAATTGAATACCTTGGGACACAGTTGTAATTTCTTGATGCAAATTATAAGTTCTTGATCCATCTATTTTATCAAATCCTTCTCTAAGATCTATCCACACATCACAAGCCTTCGAGGCATGTACTACCCACTCCAAGAAGGTTACTAGACACTGAATTCATCAGCCATGACAATACTATTACATTAACCCTTTTCCACTGGTTAGCTAAATCTGCAGAGAAGATCTCTTTCTTCCAAGAACCATTAACCATTCCAAACTTATTTTGACCTAATAATGCAATCCTAACTGCTTTACTCCACACTTGTAATACTCCATACTAATATTAGCTTAATTCATATCTAATTTGAATTCTTAAGGGGTTTAAGGCTTGAAATTTTCACTAAGTGATGGGGACTTTGCTATTTTCAAGACCTCTAAACTTCAAGGATTTCCATTTTAGTCTTTACGACTTTGAGACATTAGTTCATGTTCAGGGATATAAGAAGTGTATTTCAGGAGAGTTTCGAAATTTTCGAACAAGGTTTGGATCATGGAACCAGTGGGTCACCGCGATAGGCCTGTGATGCGACATTAGTCCCGACCGCATGCTAACCGCGTCGTGGTGAAGGTGTTGTGTTCAGTTCTTGATTTATAATTGAATACATGTGTCATGATCTTTATCCTAGTGTGTAAAGTGCTTATGAGGTGAAAAATGTTCATAGGAATCACTTAGAACAAAGTTGAGCTAAGAGCCTTTGATTCGGCCAAATTTCGATATTTGATTCTACAAGGATTAATTTTGAATGTGTATAACTTTTTTCGTATATGGAATTTTTCATCTCAATACCCACCAAATTGTAGATAATTGAATTAGCTTTCCAATGATATTAATTTTGCCTTAATCCGATATTCGAACGGAAAGTTATGATCATTTTCGTCAGAACCTGTATGTTACCACGATAAGACCGCGTTGCGGTGACGTAGTTGCGTCCAGTTTTTCTGATTTAAATAATTGAGGGGCAATTGGATCTTTTCCCCCCTCAATCCATTCGTCCATAACATGACTTGGACATCAGTTATGGTATAATTTTGCCCTTGTTCTCCAATTTTCCTCTCAAGAAAATCTTTTTGTTTTCTAAGAACAAATTCAACTCCTTTTTCCCCAAGGAATCAAGAATCCAAGTTTCCCAAGTTCAAGAACCTTCAAGAAAGCATCATGATTTGTGTTTTTCCTCTCAAGTTAAAAACTTAAGGTATGTGGGGTATTCATTCACGGGTCCCTTTATCCATCGAGCCCAAAACCCCTTTTCTTTCAATTAAAGAGTGAATTTTCTATCATTATGATATTTTATATGTTCAAGAAAGATTGAATTTCATGTTTTCATGGTGATTTTAATTCAATTCATCCCATTCATGATCCCATGCAAGATTTTAAATTCCTAATTCTATGAATTTAAGTTTCCCATGCTTTATTCAAATGAACTCCATGATAGATCCTAAACTCATATTTTTTGCAACATTCCCATGTTTTAATTCATGTTTTTCCCATGTTTGATGAAATGCCTGTGTCTTGAGTTGAACCATGATTCAATACTACAGTTTGAGTTTAAATGTCACGTTTTAATCATCATTCAGTGCTGGTGGATTGTGAACACTCGATACCTATGTGTTTTTACATGATTTCTGTTTTCAAGTAATAAGTTAGTCAGACCATGAATTTTAATATCATATTCAGAATGCCATGATAATGTTGAGCATTATCAATTTATATGTTAATAATTAGCTCAGAATCCGTATGCACTGTTATTTTCAGAATACCATGACCTGAGATTATTAGTTATTAGTTAACAGTGCATGCAACTGTTAGTATTTCAGTTTCTTTCAGTTGGGAGTAGGATTTATCACCGAGAAAACCCAGGGATAGGGGCTCACCTGCCAGTAGAGGGTGTGACTATTAGTAGCAGTCCCTGAGTTTCAGAACTACATAGACAATGTAGGTTTGAGATGTCTTCCTGCCAGTTGTGGTTTGACACATATCTCATGAGAGCACCTGCCAGTAGAGGGTGACTCTTTAGTCCTTCAGAACTTCAGTTTAGTGATCACTACAGTTCAAATTCTATTCCGATAGCAAGGATAGAACAACCCTCCTCAACGTGGGTCAGCGTTGGACTCCATGATAGCTCACATGATTTATGTCGGTTACATGATAGCTCCCACAGTCTCAGTACAATATTCAGTGTATTTTTAGCTCAGGTTTGCTTGGCCAAGTGTACAAATTCTCAGTTATTCAGTTATCAGATTTCAGTCTTTCAATTTATAGATTATTTCAGAAACATGTATATGCTTGGTCTTGCATTCACAGATGTTATAGTTTTCATGCCTTCATGTTCATTTATCTCATGCTGTTCAGTTAGCCCTTATCTCATATGAACAATACCCTACAGTTTCAGTCCAGTTATTCAGACTAAGTACAGTTCAATTTTACATGATCAGTATTCATATATCCACTACTTAGCATATCGATGTTAGTTATCCCGTACTTAAATTTCAGTTGTTTGGTCATACAGACATTAGTAATTCAGTTAATCAGATCTACTTAATACATGTTATATTGGTTTTGTATGTTTATTCGTTCATGCTCAGTATATTTGCATATTTAGATCCTTGAGTTAAGTCAGTTTTCACCACATAGTTTCAGGCCCTGTATTCATACGTCATCCTCAGTACAACTTCTATAGCATATTCAGCCCCATAAGAGAATGACTTATAATATTTATGTTTCTATTGCCTCCTATCTTACAAAATTATTTTCAACTCATGATTTATAAATTCTCTATGATTTATAGTTTTCACGTATAGTCATGTTTCAAATGTATATTTCAGCAAATAACTTATATCCTCAGTTTTACAACACGTTTGAAATATTTTCATGATTTAGTGCATGTCTTCATATACTCAGTACATTCCAACGTACTGATCACATATATGCGTTTGTGGCTACATCCTTCATAATGTAGGTACCATATGTAGCTCTTACACCGGGTCAAACAGTTTGCAGCTTTTAGCCAGCAGGTGGTAAGTTCTTCTATTTCGAGAACTCCAGACTGTTGTAGATCTGTACTATATTTTTTTTCATATGTATTGATTAGTGGTAGTTGGAGGCATGTCCCGGCTATCTGTAGTCAGTATAGTAGAGGCTTCATAGATGTCAGTCAAAGTCATTCATGTAATTTGAGTTTCTTTCTTCAGTTTTATCATGATGTAAACTGTATCAACATTAACTTTATTCAGACTTTTCAAGATTATGCTTTGGCTTAGCAAATTAAATTTTGTAATATATTCTAAATCAGTTGTTCAAGTATCATGCCAGTTCATGGGTTAGCTTGGGATCACTTGTGGTTCCAAGCACCGTGTTACGACTAGGGGTAGTCTCGGGTCGTGACAACACTACATAATTTTCACTTCCTTGTAACTGAAATGAAACAAGTGAAGTACCTGAGATGTCTGCAGTTAAGAGATACAAAGGGTGATTGATATCCAGAGTAGTAGTTGTAAATTGAAATGCAGTACTAGAATTTGCATTATTCACTGGAGGTACAGTTGAAGTACCAATTCCATCAACATCGGTTGCTATTGCAATTGATTATAGAGGATTTGCAAGAAAAATAAGCTCTCAAATTCTGTAGTTCTTGAGTTCAAGAACAAATGCAGTTTTTTTTTTCAATTGAGAACTAGGATCTAGTCACACGTACTGATTCAATTCAGTATATGCTCTGATACCATGAAGAATTAAGTGATCTTAATACGAATCACCATGAACAACCAAGAAAGAAAGTAAGAGAGTAAGAAATAGAGAGAGAGAAGAGAGAACAGAGATGATCATAGAGTATTAACTGAGAATGTAATTCTGTTATTCAAGTTGTTATCCAATTGTACATGATACATATGTTTATATAGGAAGTTAGTAAGTGATCTAAGACAACTAGTGCGTTAGTTGGTTGATTAGTGGTGAGCTAGAGGTTAGTTATAACTAACTTTACTGAGTCATTCCAGTAGTAATTTGATATAATTGGAACACCTT
Organism: Capsicum pubescens; assembly: GCA_030864215.1. Lineage (NCBI taxonomy): Eukaryota > Viridiplantae > Streptophyta > Magnoliopsida > Solanales > Solanaceae > Capsicum > Capsicum pubescens. Next base: position 247,798,383 of record CM061541.1, on the reverse strand, counting down.
TTAACTAGCTGCTTCAACAATTTGTCTAAACCTTTGTGGAAAAAATTAAAGTTACATAGTATTTGTGTTAGCAGGAGGTTGTAAGTATTTAATAAAATAATTGAGATGCAAGTGAACTAGCCCAAACATTATCCTTATCAGAAAAGAAAAAAAAATGATGCAAAGTACATTGCTTCATTGAAATAATTTAGGCGGCTGCTGATTCACTATTTATATGATTCAAGTTTTATACACCGTTTAGTGTAGACGTTTTTTTTTATTCCATTATATAATCCAGAGTATATCTATTTGAAATTTTAAAAATAAGATATGTTATCTATTACTGTGGAGAAAAATGATCCGATAATATAAAAATTATATATTACTTAAACTATTTTTATATTTGACCCTCAAAACCATGTGCACTGGCTAATTAAGATTTTGCTTCTTCCTAAATCCTGCCTCACGGCCTTACCAAAGCATAAATATATAATTAAAAAAATCAGTTTGATGTACTAAAGTTTTCTCTATGCACAGAGTTTGAAGAAGAGCCTCACCATAATGGCGTATTGTACGCAACCTTACCTTGGATTTCTGCCAGAGATTATTTTCAAAGCTTGAACGCATGACCACTTGGTCACATGACAACAACATAAATATATAACTATTATTGGCTTAAAGTTGAAGGGAGCCTTGGAATAACAAGTAAAATTGCTATCATGTGGCCCAAATAGCATTTTGTAGAAATATAAAATAAGACTGCTTACAATAAAATCTCATGATTTGATCTTTCGCTGGACCCCAACATAAGGAGAGCTTTATTACACGAGACTTATTTTTTTTTTATTTGCTTAACCTTAAAACAAAGTAAAGCATTTTCTTTAAGTACTTATATTAATTCGTGTAACCTATTTTACCAATTTTAGAATCACATCATTTTAACTTCAACTTGAAATTAAAAATTCAAGAAAATAGGTTGAAGTGTATTTGTAGTGAAATAATAATTCACTCACGTAGCTCAACTTTTTTCAGGTAAAGTGCGTTTTCAAATAACGTTTTTAACTTTCAAATATTTTTTCAATTTCTATTTCAGATAACTCATTCTTTTTCAATTTAACAAAAAGATTGTCCGAAAGGATGTAAATTATTTGAAGCATGTAAATATATGATTATTTGAAGCATAATTCTTTTTTATTCTCTCACATTTTAAACCAATTTCTCACACCACATAAAGGGTATATATAAATCTTACTAAATATATTTAAAAGTTTTTATTAAAATTCAACTTTAAATAAAACTGCGATGTCCATGATGGAGGGATGGTAAACTTCCCAAGAAGGAGTACTCATGATACCTTAAAATTTTTTCAATAAGAATGAGAGAGAAAAATGAAAAGTTTTATAAGACTTGTATGCCACATGGTTCACATGGTAAACATGCTTTTAGACTGGCACGTTGTCCATACTCGCACTTTCAGACTCGATGATAGCATAGCCCGAGGAACAGATCCGTGAGATATGTTGCACTAAAGAAGACAATGTTGTTTCGGGTACACAAAATCTGTATTATGTCAAAACAACTTCAACACAAGTTCAAGATTAAATCAAGAACACTTATGAAGTTTTCCAACACCTTCAACACAAGCTCAATATGAACTATCAAAGAAGTGTGTTATTTTTTTTTTAAAGAAAAAGATGAAGCAGAATAAGCCAAGTCCTCCGAATTCACGGAGTGTCCTTAAGAAAATAATGGATTCCCAATCAGAATATAGAGGTACCTAAAAACCTTCTGATTTTCTTCGAACTCACTCAACGGGAGATGATCACAAAGAGTTTTTTAGAAGTAGAAAAGTGATTTTCAATGCAGAAATTTTTCATACTAAGCTTGTAGAAAAAATGCAGGTTTATATAGCCATGTAGTGCCCCTTTGGAAAGGAGGCAATGGTTAATTGGAAAGGTGTATCATTTTGGAATAGTCATGTCTGTCCATTCGAAACAGTATGTCTTTTCCAAACAATCACAACCATTCAAACAGTCACCCCTTTCCAAAATAGTGCGTCTTTTCCTCGAAGGGGTGTGTCCTTCCATTTTTCATTCACACCAATTGAACCCAACAATCCCCCACATGAATGGGGAATGACTATTCTTTATAAAACTTTACGGACAAGTATGTGATTAGCAAGCAAAGACTGATTGCATCTGGATAATTGGGTTTTCCTTTGAACTTTCTGTAGTGAACATGCATCAGATGCACTCGATCAGTCGATAGATTTGATATCTTTGAACCGTCGAGCTTTAATGTACACCTAGACAACACATGTCACACAACCAACCTTTTACCGTTTATGGTTCTCATGTTTTTGTTCGTTTCAGCTATGAACACGTCCCGGTCTCATGAGAGCTTGGAGAATAGGCCTTTACTAACATTCTCCTTGAAGTGGCTTCCACTTCGCCCTCACATAGGTTATTTCTAAATATTCAATCCTATAGATTAAACTATTTGGTCAAATCTTCCAAATTTAGATAATCATTAAAAGATTCCGCACCAAAAGTCTTATCCTTATTTACTAAACATTGTCTACATCATAAGAATGGGTTAGGTATATTGACAATGTTGAACCTTTCAAACACAACTTTGTTTGATCTCCTTGAACCTAGCTCTTGGGATCCCCAGTCTACTAGGTAGAGTTACCACCATGCTGACTTGTCCGAGGCTGTAAATCCATTTCCTTAGATGTTCTCTCAACTCCTTCTCTAGATAGGCCTTTTGTAAGTGGATTCGACACGTTATCCTTTGACTTCACATAGTCAATAGTGATAATTTCACTAGAGAGAAGTTCTCTAACGGTATTATGTCTCTGTCTATCATGCCCCTAGCTTAAATAGGCGGACAAGAACCGTATGAGCATGAGTTATATGACTAACATATATACTGTGTAGAGGAGTTACTATTCATAAACAATAATAAGGGGCTATGTAAATACCAATTCTATCTTATTAACACTCATTTGATACAGACATGTGAAACTATGACTGCGTATGACAACTTATCTCTGTCTACTAAGCCTCTAAGAGAAATTATAACTGTACCAAGAAAGATGGTCGGGGCAGGGTCCCTACATACCCAAACTATAACTAGAAACACAATTAAATAGTACTCGATATTTATTAGCCCCAGGTAAGAAAGCCGCTCACCAACCGCTTTCCTGAATACGAACAAATGTCTAGTATAGAAGTTTTCTCATCGATATACCTGATCTTGTGGTTACAGAAATGCAGTTTCCCCGAACATAGGGACGTTAGTACATATAAAATATGTACTAGTATGTAAAGCAGACATAATAACAAGATATGTATAAGGATGCTCAATGAATCAAACGACAAAATGAGCAACTGCAGATGATTGAATACTAGAAACCTTTATATGAAACTATAACTTGTGAGAGACGGGTAATAGATACACCATATGAATGATTACCTATGCATTTACCTTATTAATTTAACATATAACCTCTTGCGAGTAAGTCATCGTTATTAAGAGCCTAGTAGCTTGCCTAAGTGATGTATTGTGCCTACCTTTAATACAAGTAATCATATGATGGCCCACCAAGGGCAATCTATGTCAAATATACGACATGTGTTACCCAGGTACTTTTGATTATGATTTTGTATATATAACTATAATCGCAGTCTGATACAGAGTATGCCCCTCCTTAGGGGCTCACTATAAGGGTCTACCCGCAGGCCATATATTCCATATGTTAGATCGAGTCAGGGGCATCCCAGCTGACCCCAAATGCAAGTGATTCCACAAGGGCGGGTATGCCATAATATTTGGTCTTGCTATAATAGTCAAATCTCAATTTCGTTCACAGAATCATGTCGAGCGAATTTTCTAAGCCAAACCTATGTACCCTCCCGTCGTTAGTCTTATCAAGTAGTGCCTTGGAGTCCTATGCCAATATATTATGAAAAGTATTATTTAACCATTCAAGTAGTAATTTCCATAAATGATTAACTTCTTTAATAGTATCGAGCTATATAAATACGAGGTCTTTATAGTATCTTACAACATGTCACTATGTGATCAAATGTCTAGTGCAATTGTGTTATGGATTTTTATTATACTTTATATCATGTAATATACATAATACATGATTTTTTAGAAATTCTAATTGAATTTATATAGGTACGAGCATAACCATGTTAGAACTCTATAGGTACATGACTAGATAGGAATATATTAAACTTATGACTTCAACCGATAGATGCAGGAAGTGTGGAGACAAGTAAGTTTAAGTGGAAATAACATGCAGATGTACGAATATGACAAACATGTATGTAACGCCCCAAATCTGGTACCTGAAATGCCACACGGTGCTCATGAGCCCGAAGGACAACAAGCTAACCCATGGCTGATATCTGTAATGAAGCACTGCATAACATACTGTATAACTGCGGAATAAAAGGCTGAAAGGCCATAAGGTTCAAAATCTAATAAAACATAACATCTGGAGATACGGTATATCAATACCAAAATAACTAAAATAACTGTCTGAACATACTAGTCTGGAAGCCTCTAAACTATCTAAAAACTGTAGAGTTGATGGGACATATCCCCAACTAACTTCAAACTACTGCAATAATAAAGTAATAAAATAATCATGCTATCTTCGAATGATGAGGACTCATTGTTAGTCTAGTTGCTGAACGTCTATTCTACTAAGGATGCTCTAGAGCTCGTGATTCTGAACCTATGGTATAAAACACCATAGCAAAAATGCATCAGTACGATTGAATGTACTGGTATTTAAGTGAGGTAGGCTGAATGCAAGGGGTTTATATGCATGAACAATACTAACTGACTGAACAACATGAACATGAGAATATATGCATAAATACGTAAACTGTAACTGAGATCATGGCATCACTGAATCTGAATACTGATAACATAGGTTTTGTATAACTGATACACTATTATCTGAATGACTATGTCTAACATTCCTATTTCTGATGGAATTAGCTAAGTTTCGTACTGAACTGGGTGACTGTATCTGATAGTCCTGAATTCTGTAGAACTATCTGAGTTCTATTACTGAGACTGAGACTGAGACTGTAAATGTGGGAAGTAGTTATCTAACTGAAATGCCCCAAATAAGATAATATAATTGAGTTGGGGTCCAATATGTAACCCCAATTAGAAGGGTGTCAATACCGCGTCACTGGTAAGGACAAACTATGAGTAATCCCTCATCTAGGTACTATAAGGAGAATGGTGGGACCCTCATATAAAAGGTTAAACCACCTCATCTACCCTCAACTAGAAGGTTTGATATCTCAACCTACGCTGGCTACGTAGTTCTAGAGCGCAAGGATTGCTTCTAAGAATCACACCCTCTACTCGCAGGTGAGTTCCCATCCTTGGGCTCACTCGGTGCTGAATCCTACTCCCATCTAATTAGACAATGAATTAATTATACTGAAATAATTGTACTGGGTTCATTGAGTTTCTTTGACTGACGGAATACTACTGATATTGCTGAGATTTCTGAGATTACTGAGATTTCTGAGTTTTCCTGAGTCATGGGTCTGACTGAATTCTACTAAGCATCGCTTGACTGAGGGTATCTTGAAAATTGACACTGGCTCTAGGCACACAACAAAATTGTTGGGTACAAGTACCCCCAGGACTCGATAGCATAAAACTGAGAAGACATGACACTTCTTGACACATGACCATAGTCAATAATTCATAGTACAATCATTGGGGATTTTCATGAAGGATTCACATACTATAAGCTTACACATGAATAGGAATGCATGTAAGCATATCATAATTTCATAAGCCTAATCTCAAGAGCATTACGTCAATCCATTACAAAGCATAACAATAATGTGGGAGTCATATCGAACATAGAGAGAAACATGGATTCATCAATTTTGGTCACAAATGAGTCATAAGGCATAATTCCTATTCTCTTAGGCATTTTTTCAAACACCTTGCATGCATATCTTTAGGCTTAGGCATGAATATTGAAATAATACATCATGGAAATATTTTACACTTCCAATGCTAGAATTTCATCCGCATACTAACATATTTTCATGATAGTCATTAAAGACTTCAACTTGGAAATAAAATAATAACATAAAAATGGATATAATTCAATTCATACCATGAAATCCAAAGTTTATATTTCTAATAGGGATTCTTGAGCTTCATGGGTGAAAGGAACCCATGACTCAATACTTGACATACCTAGGTGGATGATTTCTTAAAGATTGGTGAGAAAATCTTGAATTCTTAACTTGGAATTAAACACCTAGGGTTCCTTGTTCTTAGGGATTGATCTTTGAGAGAAACCCTAATTTGGTGTTATAGATGAATAATGAAGTTATGAGCTCTAGTCTGGTATAATTAGGGGTTAAAATGGGTGAAAAAAGACTCAAATACCCTTTTAACAATGGCTTAAAATCGCTGATCAGAAGTGGCAACGGTTAGGGCGACGGTTCGTCGGTCCTGACCGTCGCACTTGGCCAGAACCTGAACTTTCTTCCTCATCTGCGATGGTTTGTCCGATAGTCCATCGCTAGCTTAACGGTCCGTCGGTCCTAACCATCGTACTTGGCCAGAAGATTAGTTCACTACCTTAGTCGCGACGACTTGGGCGACGGTCCATCGTTAGCTCGACGGTTCATCGGCCTGACTGTCGCTTCTGGGCTGTTCCGATAGTTCTCTGTAAAACGTCTATAACTTTTTACTCCGATACAAAATTTGGATGAAATTGGTATCATTGGAAAACTAATTCAATTTCCCACATGATAAAAAGTCAAAATTAGGAAATTTTTATCTGATTTAAACATTAATCATTTTGGAAGTCATCACTAACTCTTCTAGAGATTAGAATTGACTTAAAAAAAGTTCGGGGTATTACAATATCTCCCCCTTGGGAACATTCATCCTCCAATGGGACTGACTAGACTGGGAAAGCTGATCGACTGATCTTACTTAAGGTACGTGAATATTTGAGCATGTCTATGTGACTGGAACTTCTGATATACTGAAATCTCATACTGAATATACATGTCTGATGTATAGATATGTGACGGATAGTCTTCATGAATGCATGACTGAGATTACTGAGAAGCTGAGTTTCTCATGATGAGAATGCATATCTGTTGCATGAATACGTGACTGACATGATACATGAACATATGACTAGATATGCAAAGGTATTTGATACCAAGTTTATAACTTAAATCTGAACATGAAACTGAATAACCTTAAGGAAAGCTATTACCTTGGGCGGATTCTGAGTTTGAGGAGAAGAGGTAAGGATACTTGGTCCGCATATCATCTTCTGCTTCTTAAGTAGCTCCCTCAATAGACTGATTCCGCCAAAGAACTTTGACTAGAGGGATTTCTTTGTTCCTCAGTCTACGAGTTTGGTAGTCAAGAATTTTGACTGGAATCTCTTCATAAGAGAGGCTGTTCTGAACATCAATGCCCTCTATAGGGACTACAACTGAAGGTTCACCTATGCACTTCTTGAGAAAAGAATCATGGAACACTGGATGGACTGAGGCTAGATCTGAAGGCAATTCGAGCTCATAAGCTATCTTGCCAAAATAATTGAGAATTTTGAAGGGATCGACATATTGGGGACTGAGCTTTCCCTTCTTTCCGAACCGCTTCACTCCCTTTATGGGAGAGATTTTTAAGTATAGATAATCACCAATCTCTAACTCGATATCCTTTCTGTGCACATCTACATAAAACTTCTGTCAACTCTGAGCAGCCCGAAGTCTTTCTCTGATCAAATGGACTTTTTCTAAGGCATCGAATACTAAGTCAGGCCCTATAACTGAGGCCTCACTAACTTTGAACCAACCAATTAGAGATCTGTATCTCTTACCATAGAGAACTTCAAATGGAGCCATCCGGATGCTAGAATGATAGCCGTTGTTGTATGCAAAATCAGTCAAAGGAAAGTGGTCATCCTAACTACCCTTGAAATCAATTGTACACACTCGTAGCATATCTTCTAAAGTATGAATGGTCCTTTCTACTTGACCATCTATACGAGGATGAAAGGCTGTACTGAGATGAACTTGGGTACCAAGACTCCTTTAGAAAGCTTTCACAAAGTGAGAGGTGAACTGGGTACCTCTATCTGAGACAATAGACAATAGAACACCGTGTAATCTGACCAAATCTCTGATATAGAGTTTGGCATAATCCTCGACTGAATAAGAGGTATGGATTGGAAGAAAATGAGCTAATTTGGTCATTCTATCTATAATGTACCAAACCGAATCATGCTGGCGATGAGTACGAGGCAAACCCATCACAAAGTCCATGTTCACTTCTTCCCACATCCAATTAGGACTACTGAACTCCTACATGGACCCACTAGGCTTCTGATGCTCTATCTTAACCTGCTGACACGTAGAGAATTTAGCCTCAAACTCTGCAATATCTCTCTTCATCCCACTCTACCAATAGATCTCCCATAAATTGTGGTATATCTTAGTAGCCCCTGGATGAATCGAGTAGCGTGCACTATGCACTTTTGCAAGAATTTGTCGCCTCAAGTCATCTACACCTGGAACACACAGACGGCCCTGACAACGTAAAACACCATCTCCCCCTTGGGAGAAAACCTCTACTTTCCGATCTTTGACTGATTCTTTCAACTTAACAAGACTGAGATCTCTATCCTGTTTTTCTTTCACCTTGAAAACTAGGGATGATTCTGAGTTGCTCTGAACCCATATACTACCTTCTGCTGAATAGAATAAGAGGATACCTAGTCTGGCAAGCGGATGAACTTCCTGACCTAAATTCTTCTTACTATCCTTAATATGAGCAACACTTTCCATAAACAGTCTAATGAGAGCGTTGGCCACTACATTGGCCTTTCCCAAATGATAAAGGACTCTCATATCATAATCTTTCAAGAGCTTAACCACCTTCTTTGTTGAAGATTAAGGTCTTTCTGAGACAAGACATACTGAAGGCTCTTATGATCTATGAACACATATATATGAACACCGTACAAGTAAAGCCTCCAAATCTTTAAGGCAAATACTATGGCTGCTAACTCAAGATCATGAGTAGGATAATTATTCTCATGGGGTTTAAGTTACCTGGAGGCATAGGCTATGACCTTACCATGCTGCATGAGGACACAACCCAAACCTACTCTAGATACATCATAATACACTATGAACCCATCTGAACTATTTGGAAGAGCCAAAGCTAGTGCTGAGGTGAGTCGAGTCTTCAACTCCTAAAAACTCTTCTCGCAAGGATCTAACCACTGAAACTTGACTTTCTTCTGAGTCAATCTGGACATAGGGGATGCAATAGAAGAAAATTCCTCAACAAATCATTTGTAATAGCTAGCCAAACCCAAGAAACTTCTGATATCTGATGGAGATACAGGGTAAGGAAAGTCTTTTACTATTTCGGTCTTTTGAGGATAAACTCTAATGCCATCTCCGTAAATGATATGAAGAAGGAATGATACTGACCTTAGCCAAATTTGCACTTACTGAATTTGGTGAACAACTGATGATTTTTGAGAGTATGCAATACTATTCTGAGATGATCTGCATGATCACGCTCACTGCGGGAGTAAACAAGGATGTCATCTATGAAGACTATGACGAACATGTTCAAGTACTACTTGAACACACGGTTCATCAAGTCCATGAAAGCTGCTGGAGCATTGGTAAGACCAAAGGACTTGACTAAGAATTTGAAGTGACCATATTGAGTTCGGAAAGCTATTTTTGAAATGTCACATTCTCTGACTCTGAGCTGATGATAGCCTGATCTGAGGTTTATCTTAGAAAAATAGCTGGCACCCTGAAGTTGACTGAACAAGTCATCAATTTTGGTAAGTGGATACTTGTTCTTGACCGTGACTTTATTGAGTTGATGGTAGTCTATACACATTCTAAGAGAACCGTCTTTCTTCTGCATGAATAAGACTGGTGCACCCATGAGGACACACTAGGTCTAATGAATCCCTTGTCTAGGAGATCCTTGAACTATTCTTTCAATTCTCTGAGTTATGTTGGTGCCATTCTGTATAGCAGAATATATATAGGCACACTCTGAATCTAATACCCGGAATGCTACACGGTGCTCATGGCCCCGAAGGACTACAATCCAACCTATGACTGATATCTGTACCTGAACACTGCATAATATCATGTAAAATGAAGAAATAATTGACTAAAATATGCCATAAGGTTCAAAACGAATAAAACATGATATCTGAGAGTACGGTATATCAATATCCAAACATGAACTGAAATAAACTGTCAAGAACATACCGTAGTCTGAAAAGCCTCTAACTGATGGAAAATAGAGTTGATGGGATATGTCCCCAACTAACTCTATCTACTGAAAGCTAAACTAAAATAATGAAATAACTAATAATATTGTCCTCGAATGATGAGGACTCACTACTAAATCTGGCTGCTGAAATATGGAATGCTACTGATGCTCTGAAACTCGTGCTTCTGGACCTATGGTATAAAACACCATAGAAAAAATATGTCAGTATGATTGAATATACTGTATACATGTGAGGTAGGCTAAATGCAAGGGCTATATGCATGAACTATGCTAACCGACTGTATAACATGAATGTGAGAATACATGCATGAGAAAATGACTGTAATTGAATTTGTGACGATACTGACTACTGAGTCTGATTTCTGACAACATGAGTTACTGACAACTGATACTGAGCGACTGTATCTAATAGTCTAGGTTCTGATGGAGCTAGCTGAGTTTTGTACTGTACTGAGTTGACTGTATTTGAAAATCCTGAATTCTGTAGAACTATCTGAGTTCTATTACTGAGACTGAGACTGAAACTGTAACTGTGGAAAGTAGTCATCTAACCGACAGGCCCCAAATAAAGAAATATAGCTGAGTTGGGGTCCAATCTATAACCTCAATTGGAAGGGTGTCAATACCGCACCACCGGTAAGGACAAGCTATGAGTAACCCTCAACTGGCAGGTACTTAAATGAGAATGGTGGGAACCCTCAACTGGAAGGTAAGCCACCTCATCAACCCTCAACTGGAAGGTCAGATGTCTCAACCTACGCTGGTTACATAGTTCTAAAATGTAAGAATTGCTTCTAAGAATCCCATCCTTGGGTCCACTCGGTGCTAAATCCTACTCCCATATGAATAGACACTGAACATGATTAACTGAACTAAACTGGACTGATTTAAATAAGTTTCATTCACTGACGGAATACTACTGAGATTACTGAATTACTGAACTTTCTTGAGTCACATGACTTACTGGGTTCTATTGACCATGGCTTGACTGAGAGTATCGTGAAAACATGACACTGGCTCTAGGCACACAACTAGGTTGTCGGGTACAAGTGCCCCCAGGATTCCATAGAAGGAAATTGATAAGGTATGACATTCTTGATTACATGACCAACATGAACAATCCACAATATAATAAGTTGGGGATTTCATGAAGAACATGGTTATCATAAACTTGTACATGGTAGGAATGCATATAATAAGTATCATAATTTCATACTCCAACATCACGAGTATCCCAACAAACATCTACATTGCACATCAATGGAATGGGAGTTATTTGAACATAAGTGTTAAACATGAATCCATCACTTGAGTCACAATTGATCTATATTACATAATTTCTAGTCTCTTAGGCATTTTATCAAACACTTAGGTTGCATGGCTTAAGGCATGTCATAATCATCAAATTAACATGTCATAACCAACTAAAATTCATGATTTTCAACTCACATGCTAATATATTTTCATAAAAAAAACATAAAGATTCCAACTTGGGAATCATACAACAACAACCACATGAACATAATCAACCCATAGAATGAATATCAAAATTCATAATTTTTAAAACTTGATTTTTTGACTTCATGGACGAAAGGAATCCATGAATGAACACTATGCATACCTTGGATGGATTTTTTTTGAAAACTAACGGTGAAATTCTTGAAATTGAATCCCTAATTGAAAACCCTAACTTGTTCTTGAGAGTAATGGAGAGAAACCACTATAATTTGGATGAAAAATAGCTGAATTATGTGTTTGTGACTTATATAGGGGTGGGAAATTGACCCTTTTTCCCTTGAGGATGCGGTCATTTAATGACTAAAAATTGGGTGCCGACTCTACAAGCGACGCGGTGGCTGATGGCTGCGATACGATACTCGTCGTATCGTACCATGATCGCGTTGAGCCTCAAGATTTTTGGCTCTGGCAGCCTACACAAATATTGACCTATGCGATTGGCGACGCTGCGTGCCATAATCACATTGGTCCATTATTTTGGGACTTCGAACATGATCTAAATTTGTTTCAAAAAATCCAAAACTTGTTCGGGAACATCTATTAACCGTCCTGATCATGAATTAATAAAAATACAGACCATTAAATGACGTTAAGGTGGCAAAATTAGATTGCCAACTTTCGAAGACCAATAATAGTCTAAGTCGTGGAACCTAGCTAGAATTTTCTAAGTCCGGAACCTTTTGACAAGCTTAAAGGACGGAATTAAGCTTTAGGATTTTATGGGGTCTTACAATATCTCCCCCTTGAGAACATTCATCCTCGAATGAGACTGACTGAGAGGGGAGAAAATATAAACTGACGTAAATAACGAACATGAGCAACTAAAACATGATTCCCTAACTGACATGACTGATAACTGAATACACCATATTGAGCATGCATAAATGATGCATGCATAACTGATGCATGCATAACTGATTCATGAATACATGACTGAGTGTTATGATGAACTGAGTTTCTCACAATGAGAATACATATCTGATTCATGATTATATGACTGAACTAATACATGAATGCATGACTGAATATGCAATGGTATTTAATACCAAGTTTATTATGGAATTCTGAACATGAACTAGATACCAAGTTGTAACTGAAATCTGAATATGAAACTTAAAAGCTTAAGAAGAACTATTACCTTGAGCTAGATCTGAGTTAGTGAAGAAGAGGTGAGGGTACTTGGTTCGTATGTATGCTTCTTCTTACCAAGTAGCTCCCTCAACAGACTGATTATACTAAAGAACTTTGACTAGAGGGACTTCTTAGTTCCTCTTTCTATGAGTCTGATAGTCAAGAATTTCGATGGGGATCTCTTTATAAGATAGGCCTTTCTAAACATCTATGCTTTAAATAGGGACTACAACTACTGGGTTACCTATGTACTTCTTGAGCAAAGAGACATGGAAGACTGGATGAATTGAGGCTAGATCTGAGGGTAACCCAAGCTCATAGGCTACTTTGCCGAAACGACTGAGAATTTTGAAGGGACCAACATAACGGGGACTGAGCTTTCCCTTCTTGCCGAATCTCTTTACTCCCTTTATGGGAGAGATCTTGAGATAGACATAGTCACCAATATCAAACTAGAGGTCCTTTATACGCACATCTGCATAAGACTTCTATCGGCTCTGAGCAGCCTGAAGTCTTTCTCTGATCAACTGGACTTTTTCTAAGGCATCGAATACTAAGTCAGGCCCTATAACTGAAGCCTCACTAACTTTGAACCAACCAACTGGAGATCTACATATCCTACCATAGAGAGCTTCAAACGGAGCCATTCGAATACTGGAATGATAGCTATTGTTGTATGCAAACTTAATCAAAGGCAAGTGGTCATCCCAACTACCCTTGAAATCAATTGCATATGCCCTTAGTATATCTTCTAAAGTTTGATTGGTCCTTTGTTCTTGACCATATGTCTAAGGATGAAAGGCTGTACTGAGATGAACTTGGGTACCAAGACCCTTTTGGAATGCTTTCCAGAAATGAGAGGTGAATTGGGTACCTCTGTCTGAGATAATAGATAATGGAACACCGTGCAATTTGACAAACCCTCTGAAGTCGAGTTTGGCATAATCCTCAGCCAAATAAGAGGTATGGACTGGAAGGAAATGAGATGATTTAGTCATCCTGTATACAATGACCCAAACTAAATCATGCTGATGACGAGTACGAGGTAAACCTATCATGAAGTCCATGTTCACATCTTCCCACTTCCAAGTAGGAATATAGAACTCTTGCATAGACCCACTAGGCTTCTGATGCTCTATCTTAACCTGCTGACATATAGAGCACATAGTTATAAAATCTACAACATCCTTCTCCATCCCACTCCACCAATAGATCTCCCACAAGTCGCGGTATATCTTAGTGTCCCCTGGATAAATAGAGTAGTGCACATCATGCGCTTCTGTGAGAATTTGTTGCCTCAAGTCATCTACACCTGGCACACAGAGATGACCCTAAAAACACAAAATACCATCTCCCCTTGGGAGAAAATCTCTACTTTATGATCCTTGACTGGCTCTTTCAACTTGATAAGACTGGGATCTCTATCCTAATTTTCTTTCACCTCAAAAACTAGAGATGATTTTGAACTACTCTGAACCCATATAATACCTTTTTCTATATCGACTAAGAGAAAACCTAGTCTGGCAAGATGATGGACTTCCTGAGCTAACTTCTTCTTACTGTCCTCAACATGAGCAACACTACCTATAGACAGTCTACTGAGAGTGTTGGCTACTATGTTGACCTTGCTCGGATGATAAAGGACACTCATGTCGTAATCTTTCAAAAGCTCTAGCCACCTTCTCTGACAAAGATTGAGATATTTCTGAGAAAAGACATAACGATGGCTCTTATGATCTGTGAATACATCTACATGAACACCGTACAAATAATTCCTCCAAATCTTTAAGGAAAATACTATGAATGCTAACTCAAGATCATGAGTCAAATAGTTCTTTTTATGGGGTTTAAGCTGTTTGGAGGCGTAGACTATGCCCTTACCATGCTGCATGAGGACACAACCAAATCTACTCTGGAGGTATCACAGTACACTACGAAGCCATCTGAACCATCTGGAAGAGCTAAGACTGGGGCTGAGGTGAGTCGAGTCTTCAACTCCTAAAAACTCTTCTCGCAAGGATCTGACCACTGAAACTTGACTTTTTTCTGAGTCAATCTGGACATAGGGGATGCAATAGAAGAGAATCCCTCAAAAAACCATCTGTAATAGCCAGCCAAACCTAAGAAACTCCTGATATATGATGGATAGATAGGTCTGGGCCAGTTTTTTTACTACTTTGGTCTTTTGAGGATCAACCCTAATGCCATCATTGGAAATGATATGACCAAGGAATGCTACTGTACTTAGCCAAAATTCAAACTTACTGAATTTAGTGAATAACTGATTATCTCTGAGAGTCTGAAGCACAATTCTGAGATGGTCTGCATGATCATGCTCACTGCGGGAATAGACAAGGATATCATCTATGAAGACTATGATGAACATGTCCAAGTACTACTTGAACACACGGTTCATCAAGTCCATGAAAGCTGCTGGGGCGTTGGTAAGACCAAAGGACATGACTAGGAATTTGAAGTGACCATACCGAGTATGAAAGGCTATTTTTGAAATGTCACATTCTCTGACTCTAAGCTGATGATAGCCTGATCTGAGGTCTATCTTAGAGAAATAATTGGCACCCTGAAGTTGGTCAAACAAGTCATCAATTCTGGGAAGTGGATACTTGTTCTTGATCGAGACTATATTGAGCTGATGCTAATGAATGCACATTTTGAGAGAACCATCTTTCTTTCACACAAATAAGACTGGTGCACCCCACAGGGAAACACTAGGTTTGATAAAACCCTTATCTAAGAGATCTTTCAACTATTCTTTCAATTCTCTGAGTTCTGCTAATGCCATTCTATATGGTGGAATAGATCTAGGCTGAGTATCTGGAAGGAGATCAATGCTGAAATCTATTTCCCTTTCGTGAGGAATTCCTGAAAGATCTTTGGGAAAGACATCTAAATATTCCTTCATGACTGGGACTGATTTTAGACTAGGAGTTTCAAAACTAGTGTCCTTAACTCGAACAAGATGATAGACACATCCTTTAGATATCATTTTCCATGCGCGAAGGTAGGAAACAAGCTGACCTCTGAAAATGGAAGTACTACCCTTCCACTCTAGGATGGGTTCATTTGGGAACTGAAATTGGACAATTTTATTTCTACAGTCGACTGTGGCATAGCAGGAATGAAGCTAATCCATGCCGAGAATGACATCAAAATTGGTCATCTCTAATTTGACTAAGTCTGCTAAAGTGACTTTCTGAGATATTATAACCGGACAGTTCCTATATACCCATCGAGCTATGATGGTTTTACCTACTGAGGTAGAGACTGAGAAGGGATCTGCTAGAATCTCGAGACTGACTCTGAAATCAATTGCTATATAAGGAGTAATGAAAGACAAGGAAGCTCCTGAATCTAGCAAAGCGTAAACATGCAAGTGAAAGATATGTAACGTACCAGTAACCATATCAAGAGAATTTTCCTGATTTTTCCAAGATTGGAGAGCATAAAGTCTATTTGGGCGTTGCCTACTAGTAGCACTTAAAGTGTCACCCTGCTGATTTGAGCGACCGTACTGAGATGAGGAATGGTTCTGCTGACTTTGGGAACCTATCTGAGGACAGACTCTAATTCTGTGGCTTGGGTTGCCATATTTGAAACAAATATTGCTGCCAGCTCTGCAAATACCCTGATGGTGTTTGCCACAATTCTGACAAAGAGGATTAGTTCAGGCATTTCTAACGCTGCCCTGAGACTTAGAGCCTGGCACCCTATCTCTATTACCATCCCTGAACCTATGAGCTAGAGCACTGGCTGAAGAAGGAGCTGGGACTGATGAATTAGGAAAAAACTGAGAATGGTTTCCTCCATCTAACTTAGGCTTAGCAAAGTTGAAACTACCTATCCTTGCTCTCTTATTCTGCTTCTCCCTCATCTTAATCTTTTAATCTTGTATCTGCTGAGCATAAGTCATAAGATTGGCTATGTTCATATCACTATTCAACATCGTAGACCTGCATTCATTGACCACACTATCGTTCACCCCAAAAACTAATTTACTCATCTTCGCCCTACTATCTTCCACTATATGGGGAGCATATCTGGCTAGTTGAGTAAACTTAAGAGAATAATCTTTCACTGTTATGTTGCCCTGCCTGAGGTTAATAAATTATAACACCTTAGCTTCTCTCAGATCTTAGGGAAAGAATCTATCTGAGCATGCAGTGACAAACTTCTCCCACTCAATGGGACCTGCATCTATAGTCCTCTTTGCTTTCCACTGTTTGAACCATGTGTGAGCAACATCCTGCAACTGATATATAGCTAGCTTATCACTCTCAATAGCTGACACCCCCATGATGTCTATAACCTTCTAAACCTGGTCAAGGAATTCCTGAGGGTCCTCGTCTGTCTTAGACTCGAAAAAGAATGGAGGATTTATTCGAGTGAAATCTTGAATCTTGACTCCAGTTGAATTGGATACTAGGTTGGCCGGAACGACAACTGGTCATTCATTCTGAGCAGCAACTAACTGAGAAAGAGTAGTGAATATAGCTCTGAACTCTGCATGAGAGACATGCTTGCCCAAAGGATCTTCGGGATGAGGGGCTGACTGATTCCCAGTTCTCTTCTTGGGAGGCATGTTTTGTAAATGGAAGAGAAAGGAATTAAACTAAGAGATTAACTTGAGGTTATGCTCACTGGCACGACATGAATAATGAAGAATGGAAAACTGTTCCTAAGCATCTTATAGCCTCCTGCATATAAATGTGGTGTGCAACACACCCATGTACAAGACTCTACTAGATATGGCTTTTAGACTTCCAAGGAAACTATTGAACCTGGCTCTGATACCAAGTTTGTAATGCCCCAAATATGATACCCAAAATGCTACACAAAGATCATGACCCCGAAGGACCACAAGCCAACCCATGACTGATATTTGTACCTGAACACTACATAATATCATGTAAAATATAGAAATAATAGACTGAAATATGCCATAAGGTTCAAAACGGGTAAAACATGATATTTGAGAGTACGGTATATCAATACCAAAACATGAACTGAAATAAACTGTTTGAACATACTTTAGTCTGAAAGGACTTTAACTGACTGAATAAGGAGTTGATAGGACATGTCCCCAACTAACTGCATCTACTGGAAGCTAAACTGAAATAATAAAATAACTAATAATATCGTCCTTGAATGATGAGGACTCACTGCTAAATTTGGCTGCTAAAATCTGGAATGCTACTGATGCTATGGAACTCGTGCTTCTGGACCTATAGTATAAAACGCCATAGCACAAATGCGTCAGTATGATTAAATGTACTGGTATGCATATGAGGTAGACTAAGTACTAGGGCTATATCCAAGAACTATGTTAACCGACTATATAACATGAATGTGAGAATACATGCATGAGAAAGTGACTGTAATTGAATTCGTGATGATACTGACTACTGAGTCTGATTTTTGACAACATGAGTTACTGATAACTGATACTGAGCGACTATATCTGACAGTCTAGGTTCTGATGGAACTAGCTAAGTTTTATACTGTACTGAGTTGACAATATCTAACAGTCTTGAATTTTATAGAACTATCTGAGTTCTATTATAGAGACTGAGACTAAAACTATAACTGTGGGAAGTAGTCATCTAACCGACATGCCCCAAATAAAACAACATAGCTGAGTTGGGTTCCAATCTGTAACCCCAATTGGAAGGGTCTCAATACCACACCACCGGTAAAGACAAGCTGTGAGTGACCCTCAACTGGCAAGTACTCAAATAAGAATGGTGGGAACCTTCAACTAGAAAGTAAGCCACCTTATCGACCCTTAACTGGAAGGTTAGATGTCTCAACCTACACTAGCTACGTAGTTCTGGAATGCAAGGATTACTTCTAAGAATCACACCTTCTACTGGCAGGTGAGTTCCCATCCTTGGGTTTAATTGGTGCTAAATCCTACTCCCATCTGAATAGACACTAAACATGATTAACTGAACTGAACTTGACTGAGTTAAATGAGTTTCATTGACTAATGGAATGCTACTGAGATTAGTGAATTACTGAGCTTTCCTGAGTCATAGACTAATGGGTTCTATTGACCATGGCTTGACTAAGAGTATCATGAAAACATGACATTAGCTCTAGGCACACAACTACGTTGTCGAGTACAAGTATCCCCAGGACTCGATAAAGGGAAACTGACAAGGCATGACATCCTTGATTATATGACCAATATCAACAATCCACAATATAATATGTTTGAGATTTCATGAAGCACATGGTTATCATAAACTTATACATGGTAGGAATGCATATAATAAGTATCATAATTTCATACTCCAACATCATGAGTATTCCAACAAATATCTACATTGCACATCAATAGCATGGGAGTCATTTGAACATAAGGGTTAAACATGAATCCATCACTTGAGTCACAATTGATCTATATTACATAATTTCTAGTCTCTTAGGCATTTTATCAAACTCTTAGGTTGGATGGCTTAAGACATGGCATAATCATCAAATTAACATGTCATAACAACCTAAAATTCATGATTTTCAACTCACATGCTAACATATTTTCATAAAAACACATAAAGATTCCAACATGGGAATCATACAACAACAACCACATGAACATAATCAACCCATAGAATGAATATCAAAATTAATAGTTTTTAAAACTTGATTCTTGAACTTCATGGATGAAAGAAATCCATGAATGAACACTATGCATACCTTGGATGGAAGGTTCTTGAAAACTAACGGTGAAATTCTTGAAATTGAATCCCCAATTGGAAACCCTAACTTGTTATTAAGAGTAATGGAGAGAAACCACTATAATTTGGATAAAAAATAGCTGAATTACGTGTTTGTGACTTATATAGGGGTGGAATTGAACCTTTTTTCTTAAGGATGCGGTCATTGAATGACTAAAAACTGGGTGCCGACGCTATAAGTGATGCGACACACTGATGGCTGCGACGTGATACTCAAAAATTCATGTCATGATCGCATCTAGCCTCAGGAGATTTAGCTCTAACAACCTGCACAAATATTGATGTACGCGATTGGCAATGCGGCGCGCCATGATCACGTTGTTCCACTATTTTAGGACTCAAAACATGGTCTAAATATGTTCCCAAAAATCCAAATCTTGTTTGGGAACACCTATTGACCTTCTTGATTATGATTTAATAAAAATACAGACCATTAAAGGATGGTAAGGTGGCAAAATCATATTGACAACTTTCGAAGGCCAATAATAGGCTAATTCTGGGAACCTAGCTAGAATTTTCTAAGTCTAGGACCCCTTGACAAGCTTAAAGGACGGAATTAAGCTTTAGGATTTTACAGGGTCTTACATTGAGTATCTAGAAGAAGATCAATGCCGAAGTCTATTTCCCTTTTGGGAGGAATTCCTGGAAGATCTTTTGGAAAGACATCTGAATATTCATTCACTACTGAGACTGATTTGAGATTGGGAGTTTTGAAACTAGTGTCATTAACTCAAACAAGATGATAAACACATCCTTATATATCATTTTCCATGCTCGAAGGTAGTAAACAAGCTGACCCCTAAAAGCTGAAGTGCTACCCCTCCCATAGGATAGGTTTATTTGGAAACTAAAATTGGACAACTCTATTTCTGCAGTTGATTGTGGCATAGCAGGAATGAATCCAATCCATGTCGAGAATGATGTCAAAATTAGTCATCTCTAATTCGACTATGTCTGCTGAAATGACTTTTTGAGATACCATAATCGGACAGTTCCTGTATACCCGTTGGGCTATGATAGTTTTACCCACTGGGTTAGATAATTAGAAGGGCTCTACTAGAATTTTCGGACTGACTCTGAAATCAACTACTATATAAGGAGTAACAAAAGACAAAGAAGCTCATGGATCTAGCAAAGCGTAAACATGTACATGAAAGATCTGTAACATACCAGTAACCACATT
Source organism: Capsicum pubescens (assembly GCA_030864215.1). Lineage (NCBI taxonomy): Eukaryota > Viridiplantae > Streptophyta > Magnoliopsida > Solanales > Solanaceae > Capsicum > Capsicum pubescens. The sequence continues at coordinate 247,777,443 of CM061541.1, read as the reverse complement.
AGGAGAATTTTCCTAATCTTGTCGAGACTGAAGAGCGTAGAGTCTATTTGGGTGTTGCCCACTGGTAGCACTGGAAGAGGTACCCTGCTAATTTAGGAGACCGAACTGAGTTGGAGGGAAGTTATACTGACCCTGAGGACCTGGCTGGGGACAATGTATGACTCTATGGCCTGGCTTGCCACATCCGAAGCAAACATCACTGCCAGCTCTGCAAGTACCCTAATGGTGCTTTCCACATATTTGACAAAGAGGATAGGTTCGGGCACCGCTAACACTACCCTGAGACTTAGAACCTAGCACCCTATCTCTATTGCCATCTCTGAATTTTGGCATTGGAGCACTGGATGAGGAAGGAGCTGGAATGGATGACTTTGGGTGGAACTGAGAACGACTTCCACCCTCTGACTTAGGCTGAGCAAAGTTGAAATTACCTATCCTTATTCTCTTATTTTGCTTCTCTCTCATCTTAATCTTCTGCTCTTCTATCTATTGAGCATGGATCATAATCCTGGCTATGTCCATCTCACTAATCAACATTGCAGATCTTCACTCATTGATCACATAATCATTCACCCTAGAAACAAACTTACTCATCTTAGCCCTGCCGTCTGGCACTACATGAGGCGCATATCTAGCTGATTGAGTAAACTTAAGAGAATACTCTTTCACTGTCATGTTGCTCTACCTTAGGTTGATAAACTCTAACAACTTAGCTTTTGTCATCTCCAGGGGAAAGAATCTAGCTAAAATGCAATGGCAAACTCATCCCACTCAATAGGACCTATATCACTATCTCTCTCTACTTTCCACTATTTGAACCATGTGTGAGACACATCCTGCAACTGGTATGCAGCTAGCTCAGCACTCTCAATAGCTGACATCCCTATGATATCGGTAACCTTCTAAAACTGATCAAGGAATTCCTCAGGGTCCTCATCTGACTTAGACCCAAAAAAGGATGCAGGATTCATTCGGGTGAAGTCCTGAATCCTAGCTGTAGTTGAATTGGCCACTGGGTTGGTCAAAACAATAGTTGGTCATTCATTCTGGGCAGTAACTAAATTAGCAAGAGTAGTGAATGTGGCTCTGAACTCTGTATGAGAAAATTATTCGTCCAAGGGATCTGCTTGGACAGACTGAGGGGCTGACTGATTTTCGTTTCTTCTCTTGGGAGGCATGTTCTGTAGAAGAAAGGGAGAAACGAATTAGACTGAGAGTTAAATTTGAGCTCATTCTCACTAGCACGGCATGGATAATGAAAGAAGGGAAACTATTCCTAAAACATCCCATATCCTCCTGTACATAAATATGGCGTGCAACACACCTATGGACAAGACTCTACTAAATGCGTCTTTTAGACTTCCTAGGACTCTATTGAACCTTAGGATCTGATACCAAGTTTGTAACGCCCTAAATCTGGTACTCAAAATTCCACACGGTGCTCATGACCCCAAAGGACCACAAGCTAATCCATGACTAATATCTATAACTGAGCACTGCATAACATACTGTATAAATGCAGAATAAAAGGCTGAAAGTCCATAAGGTTAAAAAATCTGATAAAACATAACATATGGAGATATGGTATATCAATACCAAAACAACTGAAATAACTGTCTGAACATACTAATCTGAAAGCCTCTAAACTGTCTAAAAACTGTGGAGTTGATGGGACATGCCCCCAACTAACTCCGGACTACTAAAATAATAAAGTAATAAAATAATCATGCTATTCTCAAATGATGAGGACTCACTACTAGTCTGGCTGCTGAACATCTGATCTAATAAGGATGCTCTGGAGCTCGTGATTCATAATCTATGGTATAAAACACCACAGTGCAAATACGTCAGTACGATTGAATGTACTGGTATGCAAGTAAGGTAGGCTGAACGCAAGGGGTTTATATGCATAAATAATACTAACTGACTGAACAACATGAAAGTGAGAATACATGTATGAATACGTAAATAATAACTGAGATCATGGCATCACTGAATCTGAATACTGATAACATAGGTTTTGTATAACTAATATACTATTATCTGAATGATTGTTTCAAACAGTCCTATTTCTAATAGAACTAGCTTATTAGAAATTCAATTTGAGACTGAGACTGAGACTGTAACTATGGGAATAGTCTATTATTAGAAATTCAATCTAATTCATAATAAGCTAGTTTTGACAATCCTGAATTCTGTAGAACTATCTAAGTTCTATTATTGAGACTGAGACTGTAACTATGGGAAGTAGTCATCTAACCGACATGCCCCAAATAAGATAATATAATTGAGTTGGGGTCCAATCTGTAACCACAATTGGAAGGCTGTCAATACCGCGCCACTTGTAAGGACAAACTGTGAGTAATCCCTCATCTAACAGGTACTCTAAAGAGAATGGTGGGACCCTCATATAACAGGTTAAACCACCTCATCTACCCTCAACTAGAAGGTTTGATGTCTCAACCTACACTGGCTACATAGTTCTGGAGCACATGGATTGCTTCTAAGAATCACACCCTTTAATCGCAGGTGAGTTCCCACCCTTGGGCTCACTCTATACTGAATCCTACTCCCATCTAATTAGACACTGAATTAATTATACTGATTTGACTGGACTGGATTCACTGAGTTTCGTTGACTGACGAAATATTACTGAGATTACTGAGTTACTGAGATTACTGAGATTTTTGAGTTTTCCTGAGTCATAAGTCTAACTGAATTCTAGTGAGCATGGCTTGACTGAGAGTATCTTGAAAACTGACACTGGCTCTAGGAACACAGCTAAATTGTCTGGTACAAGTACCCCCAGGACTCGATAGCATGAAACTAATAATACATGACACTTTTTGACACATGACCATAGAAAATAATTCATAGTACAATCATTGGGGATTTTCATGATGGATTCACATACTATAAGCTTACACATGAATAGGAATGCATGCAAACATATCATAATTTCATAAGCCTAATCTCATGAGCATTACGTCAATCCATTACAAAGTATAACAATAATTTGGGAGTCATATCGAACATAAGGAAGAAACATAGATTCATTAATTTTGGTCACAAATGAGTCATAAGGCATAATTCCTATTCTCTTAGGCATTTATCAAACACCTTGCATGCATATCTTTAGGCTTAGGCATGAATATTGAAATAATTCATCATGAAAACATTTTACACTTCCAATGTAAGAATTTCAACCATATACTAACATATTTTCATGATAGTCATTAAAGACTTCAACTTGGAAATCAAAAAATAACATAAACATGGATATAATTCAATTCATACCATGGAATTCAAAGTTTATATTTCAAATAGGGATTCTTGAGCTTCATGGGTAAAAGGAACCCATGAATCAACACTTGACATACCTGGGTGGATGATTTCTTGAAGATTGCTGGAGGAAAGATTGAATTCTTGACTTGGAATTAAACACCTAGGGTTCCTTGTTCTTGGGGATTGATCTTTGAGAGAAACCCTAATTTGGTGTTATAGATGAATAATGAAGTTATGAGCTCTGGTCTGGTATAATTAGGAGTTAAAACGGATGGAAAAAGACCCAAATACCCTTTTAAAATGGCTTAAAATCGCTGATCAGAAGTGGCAATGGTTTGGGCAATGGTCCGTCGCTGGCTTAACGGTCCGTCGGTCCTAACCATCGCACTTGGCCAGAACCTGAACTTTCTGCCTCGTCTGTGATGGTTTGAGCGACGGTCTGTCTCTAGCTTGATAGTCCATCGGTCCTGACCATCACACTTGGCCAGAAGATTGGTTCACTGCCTTAGTTATGACGTCTTGGGCGATGGTCCGTCGCTAGCTCGACGGTCCGTCATCCTGACCGTCACTTCTGGGCTGTTCCGACAGTTCTCTGTAAAATGTCGATAGCTTTTTGCTCTGATACTGGATTTGGACGAAATTGGTATCTTGGAAAGCTAATTCAATTTTCCACATGATAAAAAGTTGAAATTGGGAAAATTCTATTTGATTTAAACATTAATCATTTAGGAAGTCATAACTAACTCTTCTGGAGACTAGAATTGACTTAAAGAAAGTTTGGGGTATTACAATGTAGTCATGTTCTTAACGTGTAACACGAACGGTTTATTTATATAGGCAATCACATAACTTATGTGCACTCTTCTCGAAGAAACATGTGACTTTAGGTGGTATCCTATGAAGAGAGAGGTTTTAGCTTTACATACCTCAATTTTGAATTCCGCAATATACAACGGGTTGTCCTTTGCCTTACAGTAGAAAATCTTGAGGACTTTATATATAAATTATATTTGCGGGTTCCAAATGACTTTAAAGATTCATTCTCAAATCCTTTGTAGCTAATGGTAACCGCACCACCTGCACGCAACCTCAATAATACTTGTCTCTATCCTGATCATAGAGCTAATATCGAACTTAAGGAATTCACTTCTATGCTTAGCTTTGTTCCAAGGATGGGCTTTTGAAAGCCACATGATTTCATTCACTAAAATTATGTAACTAGTAGCTATTTGCAAGATATGAGGCGGTGGAAGGACATTCTTAATATGGAAGCTCATAGCTTAATCAATCTATATATAAAGCGGGAAAATTGACACAATATTAAATAATAACATGTAGCCTAGGCGGTGGAAACAATTCCAGTAAGAAAAGACCTTAATCTTAGCCACCATAATATCAACTTATACCACCACTTCCATTATTTTTGGATAACAATCACTTATAAACGATTCTAGACATACACTATAATTCTCCTCAAACTATATGCACCACGTCACTGTCTATAGATTAGGAGTTATACTTATTCAAAGTGCTAAAATAAATTCAAAATATTCCTGAGGTATTACATTCTCCACCGCTTAGGATCATTCATCCTCGAATGGTACTGGTAACTTACTTTCAGTTTCATAATTATCCAAGGTATTCATACGATCATCTGATCAACTTTCATGCTACTTTACTTTAATACAGGGCCTTAAAATTTAGCTAACTCTCAAAAATTAAAAAAAATTTGACAGAATTTCCTCTGTGAATAGGCCTATCAAGAACCTGACATCTAGACAAATTACATACAAACAAGCTTCACAGAGCATCACAATAAATACAAGCCAAAATGCATACAAATACGCTTCACAGAGCGTCACAACAAATACCATATTCAACAAATAATATTTGAGGCTTCATTTGGCTTTATAATCAAATGATAGCTACAATCAATACGATAACTTACTTTATAATCTACATCTGGAGGCTTCATTTATTCAAGTTTCTAGAAAAATAGTCACATCATGTACGTTCAAATGATTCTTAAAATAGATTAAGTATCTTGCCTTCTGTCCTTGCTCGAATGAAGGCTATGACTCACTATAAGCTTTACACTATTTTAATCTAAAATTTTGGCAGAGTTTCCTTTGTAAACAGGCCTATCCAAAATCTTTCAACTAACTAGAACACATATAAATGTACCGCATTGAGTGTCACAACAATTATAGAACTTCAACAAATAGCAAACGAGGCTCCGCTTGGCCTTATACGCAAATGAAGATTGTAATAAGTCATGTAATTTACCATATAACCCACGTAACATTATCTACTAAATCACGGGCTTAAATCAACTAGTGAGATATTAGATTATCACAATATTATAGCAAGTAATTGCTTCTTTGTTCATTATCCTTCATTAAACTATTAAATAGGAGATTCAGGATGTTTCCCAACTTCAGCTAATATAGTTATGATATTCAAAAGAAATTTCTTTATATGTAAGTCCATCAAGAGTATAAATTTGTCCTAATCTTCTTACAATAGGAGACTCAGGTTTTCAATTATCCTCTAAATAACCGAATAGGTCAGATAGCTTACTCCTACCCATTTTATTCATATAGGTAAACTGTAGTACCCCGAGACTCTAACCAATAGTGCAACCATGAATCAAGTTCATGAGAAATAAATTATAGTGTTTTGGTTGTTTTCTGGTCAAAGGTGATGTGTATTAAGGCTTTAAAGATGTCCTAACGATTGGTAGAATCAAAACATTCTTTACCGATTGAATTCTTGAGAAGGATTTTGGCATAGTCAAATTCAAATGTGCATATATCCTATTTTTCTATGAATTATTGATCTTATGACCTACTAAAGGATATATAATTGAATTATATTTCCAACTATACCATTTCGTCAAAATCTGATATCGGAGCAAAGAGTTATGCTTATTTTACTCCAGCGTGTCAGCCTAGAAAATCCGTGATGACCTTTTGTGATGACTCATCACAAGCCTGACGGCCCATCACAAAATGTCGTCACCTTAAGGAAGAAAGTCACAAAATCCACCCTTTTTATGACGATAATTCATGACGACATATCACGGGCCTGACGGCTTGTCACGGATATCGTCATCTATTTTTTTCAGCAATTGATGGACGATTTTTGCAAGGGTATTTTGGTCATTTCCCATTTTTGGAGGCCTCTATATATATGATAATCCTCATCCAAACCCTAATTTTATTATTTTCTCTTCCAATTCTCTTGAGATAATATATCTAGGGTTTTATCAAGAACATAAATCTTCCAAGAATCATCCATAAATCTTCAAAATTTCTTCAAGAACCAAGTTCCTCATAGTGTGGGCTTCAAGAATTATTTATTTCAAGTGTGGATAAAGTCTCAAGCACTAAATTTCATCCAATTTCAAATATTAAGGTAGGTGGGGCTTTGAACAAGAACACTTCTTTCGTTCTTCTGTCCAAAGATTTAATTTCTATTGAATTTCATGATTTGTTTTGCAAAGTGGGTTTACACCCAAATTAATTTATCAAGAATTTGTGAGATTTGATCTATACAAGATTGACAGGTATGACTACTTCATTGTCTTATTTCTTCAATTAAGAATTTATGCCATGAGTTGTATATTGTTATCATGAAATGATGATTTCTAAGTGGTTTATGATAAGTTTCATGATTTATGTGTTTTTTTTCATGTGAAGTTTGTCTATTGAATATATATTGATATTGAGCTTGAGAGTCAAGAACGAGTTCTATGATGTTTTCTTGAAGATTTTGATACTTGATATGACTTGATAAGCAAGTGTACTTGATGATGAGAAAGATTATTTTGAGATTGAGTCGAGTTAGGAATCCACAAGTTGATTATGATTTACAAATGAGATATATATTTATATTTTGTTTTTCATGATACACCCTTGGGTCGATTAAGGTGGATTTCCTAACGCATTCTGAGCTTAAGTCTGGGAGTAGTATTTAGCACCAAGTTGGAAGTGTGGGTTCAGCGCATCCTACTTCCCCAGAACTACGTGCCACCGTAAGATTAAGATTAAGGACCAAAGGCCAAGACAGTGATCACTAAAGTTAAGGTTCTACTCCGATGGCAAGGATAAAACAACTCTCCCTAACGTGGGCAAGACATTAGACTCCATGTAAGCTCACATGGTTTATGTCGGTTATAAGAAACTCCCAAGTCCATAATAGTTCAAGTTCCATGAGTTACTAAGTCACTCTAAGTCATGAGTCAAAGAGTTTGAGTTGAGTCCAATGGTTTATGAGATTTATGAAGCATGTGTTATTATTGATGATTTATGGAAAATATGTTTTGGGTAACTCAAGCGATGAGAGTCATTATTATTAGCATGCATGATTTTCTTATACATTTATGATATTATTTAAATGTTGCCTGCACCTTCACATACTCAGTACATTCCCAAGTACTGATTCCCATACTCTTCTGTGTTCTACATTTTCTCATGGTGTAGGTTCAGGTGCTCAGTCTCAGTAGAGACAAAGATCTTTGAGTACCTCCATCTACATTCATACAGTTGGTGAGTCCTCATGGTTTGAGGACCTATGTTCCTGATTTTTGTCATGATAGTAGATGGTAGTTTATTTTTAGTTTAGTACGAGTCAGTTGGGAATCTGTCCCAATGGCTCCTCAGTCTTATGTAGTAGAGGCTTTGTCAGACTAGAGTACCAGTATGTACAGAAATTTGGTATTTTGATTGTACAGTATAGTATTTCTTCGTATTCCAGTATGTTCATGACATGATTATTCTTCCTTATTATAGCTTGATTATTTTCATAGTGAGTTATAGAAGTGATGATAGGCTCAGAGGGTTAGCTTGAGGCCGCATGTGGACTTAAGCACCATGTGACGTCTTGGGATGGGATCTTGGGGCATTACATGCTTGGTATTAGAGCCTAAGGTTTAAAGAGTCCTAGGGAGTCTGACAAGCCGCGTTACGTAGAGTCTTGATCATCGGTGTATAGCGCGCCACATCTATGAGCAAGAGGCTACGGGACGTTTTAGGAAAAGTTATTTTTTTCTTTCAAAAGTCTATAGTGACTACGACAGTTTCTCTCTGCTATTAATTCGTGCTCTCTTATGACAAAAAATTCCTCTTCGTAGAGCTCGCAGAAACAACGAACGACCTCAACCCATTGATACTTTAAATGAGAAAGTGACTCATGCCAAATTTTGGGTAGCTTTTCAGATGTTAGCCCAGGCCATTACCGCCAATGCTCAGGCCAATGTTCAGGCCACAGTCCCATCTCCGCAAGAAGGTAATTCAGTTGCAGCTCAAATTTGTAATTTTATGCGGATGAATCCTCTAGAGTTTTATGGGTCAAGGGCAGGTGAGGACCCACAGATGTATCTTGATGAGGTGAAAAAGATTACCCAAATTATGTATGTAACATAGGAAGAAAGTGTGGATCTAGATTCCTATCACTTGAAAGATGTTGCTTATGATTGGGTGAAGATGTGGAGGAAGAGTAGAGGGGAGGATGCCGCTGCCATAACTTAGCAGTTGTTCCAGGACGCGTTCTTAAATCGGTTCTTTCCCCCGGAGCTGAGGGAAGCGAAACTAGAAGAATTTATGAACTTGAGACAAGGCTACATGATAGTTAAGGAGTATTGTCTTAAATTCAACCAGTTGTCTAAGTATGCTCCCGGTATGATGGCTGATTCCAGGACCAGTATGAGTAAGTTTTTTACGGGCATATCGAGTTACATTGTGAAAGAGTGTAGGTCCGCTATGCTCAATAGGGACATGGATCTTTCTAGATTAATGATACATGCTCAATAGATTGTAGCAGACAAGGTGAAAGAGAGAGAGAGAGTGAGAGGGAATAAGAGAGTTAGATCAGATCAACAGGGGTATAGTCAGAGTAGATATTTTGGAGGGATCCGCCCTCAGTTTCAGAGTCGTTCTTTTGTGCCAGAACCATTATCAGCTAGTGCTCCTACATCCAGAGTCAGATAGGAGTAGGGTAATAAACCTACTTATCCAGGTCTCAAGACAGTGTGAGTAATATACCTAACTATCCCCTGTGTGCTAAGTATGGTAGAACACATCTCGGAGAGTGTATGGCTGAGCAGAGAGGTTGTTTTGGTTGTGGCAAGTTGGTCCACAGACTCAGAGATTTTCCATATGCTAGATAGGGAAGCCGTGATGTTCGTTCCCAGAGTTAGGCTATTAGTGCTCTAGCCCCTTTAGTTCGTCCTACTCCTCCTCAGGGTGCCTCGTCTAATACTGTCGGTGGTCAGTGCCAGAATCGCTTTTATGCTATACCACCATGCCAGGAGCAGGAGAATTCACCAGATGTTGTTACTAATACGCTCCGTGTATTTTATTTTGATATGTATGTGTTGATGGACCCTGGGTAAAGTCTTTCTTATGTGACTCCGTTAGTGGCTATGAATTTTGAGATCAATGCTGAAAAGATTCCTGAGCCTTTTCTAGTTTCTACTCCATTAGGTGAACATGTTGTTGCTAAGCACGTATATAAGAAGTGTCCTATCATTGTCCTTCACATAGTTATGTTTGCAGATTTGATTGGGCTAGACATGGTTGATTTTGACATTATTCTGAGTATGGATTGGCTTCACTCTTTTTGTGCGTCTATAGACTGTCGTAGTTGTGTAGTCAAGTTTCAATTTCCCAATGAGCCAGCCTTTGAGTGGTCCAGAAATTCTGTATCTCCTAAGAGTCATTTCATATCCTATCTTAAAGCTAGGAAATTGATATCCAAGGGTTGCATCTATCATTTGGTTCGAGTTAAAGATACTAAGTTTGAGATTCCAACCATTCAGTCGGTCAACATTTTTAATGAGTTTCGTGATGTTTTTTCGAAAGATCTCCCAGGGGTACCTCCCGATAGAGAGATAGAATTTGGGATTGATCTTCTCCCCGATACGCAGTCTATTTCTATTTCTCCATATCGTATGGCCCTTGCAGAACTTAAGGAGTTGAAAGAGAAACTCAAAGATCTTCTAGAAAAGGGTTTCATAAGGACTAGTGTATCTCCTTGGGGTGCACCCGTTCTGTTCGTGCGAAAGAAAGATGGTTCATTGCGGATGTGCATTGACTATCGCCAGCTTAACAAGGTCACAGTCAAGAACAAGTACCCTCTTCCTAGAATTGATGACCTGTTTAATCAGCTCCAAGGTGCCAACTATTTCTCAAAAATAGATTTGAGATCCGGTTATCACCAGCTTAAAGTTAGGGAGTGTGATATTCCAAAGACAGTTTTTCGCACCCGATATGGTCATTTTGAGTACCTGGTCATTTCCTTCGAGCTAAAAAATAACCCAGCAGCTTTTATGGATCTCATGAATCGGGTGTTCAGACAGTACCTGGATATATTTGTTATTGTGTTCATAGATGATATTCTTGTATACTCCCAAAGTGAGAACAACCATGCAGATCATCTCCGAATAGTCTTGCAAACCCTTAGAGATCATCAACTATTTTCCAAATTTAGCAAATGCGAATTTTGTCTAAGGTCAGTTGCTTTTCTGGGTCATATTGTTTCTTCTGAAGGTATTTGGGTTGATCCTCAAAAGATAGAAGTTGTGAAAAATTGGCCTAGACCTCTTTCCCAATTTGATATTAGGAATTTCTTGGGTCTAGCTGGATACTACCGTCGTTTTGTTGAGGCATTCTCTTCCATCAAGTCTCCTTTGGCTCGGTTGACCCAAAAAAAAGTTAAATTCCTATGGTCTGATTCTTGCAAGAAGAGTTTTCAAGAGTTGAAGACTCGACTCACTTTGTCCACTGTGTTGACCCTTCCAAATGGTGTAGATGATTTTGTGATGTACTGTGATACTTCTAGAGTTGGGTTGGGTTATGTGTTAATGCGGAAAGGTAAGGTTATAGCCTATGCCTCCATACAGTTGAAACCACAAGAGAAAAACTACCCGACCCATGACCTTGAGTTAGCTGCAGTGGTCTTTGCCTTGAAAATCTAGAGACACTATTTGTACGGTGTTCATGTTGATATCTTTACGGACCACAAGAGTTTTCAGTATGTGTTTACTCAGAGAGAGTTGAATCTTCGTCAGAGGCGATGGTTAGAATTATTAAAGGACTATGATATGAATGTGCTGTATCACCCGAGCAAGGCAATGTAGTGGCAGGTGCCCTTAGCGGGTCGTCCATGGGTAGTGTAGCATAGGTCAAAGAGGATAGGAAGGAGTTAGCTCGTGAGGTGCATCGTTTGGCTAGGTTGGGAGTTAGATTGCTTGATTCAGCTGAGGGTAATATTTGGGTCCAGAGTAGCTCCGAGTCTTTCCTAGTTCGAAAATAAAGGAGAAGCAAGATATGTATCCTAGTTTGGTCAGACTGAAGGAGTCAGTTAAGACCAAAAGGTGGAGGTTTTCTCCCAAGGGAAGATGGTGTATTGAGATTTCAGAATAGATTATTTGTGCCTAATGTTAAAGACTTGAGGCAGAGAATTATGGCTGAAGTGCATGGCGCGCAATATTCTATTCATCCCGGTGATACCAAGATGTATCGTAATTTGCAAGAAATCTATTGGTGGAATGGTATGAAAAAGGATATATCGAAATTTGTAGAGAAGTGTACAACTTGACAACAGGTTAAGATAGAACACCAAAGACCCATTGGAATGATGCAAGAATTCAGTATTCCTACTTGGAAGTGGGAGAAAGTGAATATGGATTTTGTGACTAGTTTACCTCCTTCTCGACGTCATCATGATTCGATTTGGGTCGTTGTAGACAGGTTGACTAAGTCCATGCATTTCTTTCCAGTGCATACATCTTTCATCGCTGAGGACTATTCTAAGCTGTACATTCGAGAATTAGTCAGGTTACATGGAGTTCTTTTGTCTATTATCTCCGACAGAGGTACTCAATTTCTCATTTTTAGAGGACTTTTCAGAAGGGTCTCGACACCCAAGTTCATCTTAGCTCCGCTTTTCATCCACAGACCAATGGTCAGGCTGAGAAGACCATCCAGACCTTGGAGGACATGTTGAGGACATGTGTTCTTGATTTTAAAGGAAGTTGGGATGAACATTTTCCAGTGATTGAATTTGCTTACAACAACAGTTTTCATACTAGCATTGGAATGGCTCTATTTTAAGCTTTATACGGAAGGCGATGTAGATCAACCATAGGTTGGTTTGAAGTGGGTGAAGCCGCTGTGAGTGGACCTGATGTTGTGTTTGAGGCTATGGAGAAAGTTAACCTGATTAGAGAAAGGTTGAAGATAGCCCAGAGTCATCAGAAGTCATATGCAGATGTGAGAAGAAGAGCTCTTGAGTTTGAGGTTAACAATTTGGTGTACTTGAAGATTTCACCCATGAAGGGGGTGAAAAGATTTGTTAAGAAAGGAAAGCTTAGTCCCCGATACGTTGGACCTTATAGAGTTTTGAATCGTGTTGGGAAAGTTGCTTACGAGATTGAGTTGCCTGCCGAGTTGTCAGCTGTCCATCCTATCTTTCACGTTTCTATGCTCAAAAAGCACATTGGTTATTTTGTTTTTGTTGATCCGTCAGAAAATTTTGATGTTCAGGATAGCCTTTCGTATGATGAAGTTCCGTTGAAATCCTAGATTATCAAGTTCGTAGACTAAGAAATAAGGAAGTTCCCTTGGTTAAAGTTCTATGGAAAAATCAATCATTTGAGGGTGCTACTTTGGGAAGCAAAAGCAGATATGTGAGCCAGATACCCTCATCTCTTCTCCGCGAGTTCAAATCAAGCAAAGGTACTATTCTTCCCTAATTCAGTTTCCTTCTAATACAGTGTATTCAGCTATATGGTTATTCTCTCTATGATTCATGAATTTTGTGAAGTACTCGAAAGTTTAGAGTGACATAAGCCCCTTTTTGTGAGTCGTTCCAGCTATACGTCCTCATTTTCTCTTGTTCTCGGCCTATCTAGCAACATTCGAGGACGAATGTTTCCAAGGGGGAGATATTGTAATACCCTGAGACTTTAACCAATAGTGCAACCATGAATCAAGCTCATGAGAAATAAATTATAGTGTTTTGGTTGTTTTATGGTCAAGGGTGATGTGTATTAAGTCTTTAAAGATGGCCTAATGATTGGGCGAATCAAAACATTCTTTACCGATTGAATTCTTGAGAAGGATTTTAGCATAGTCAACTTCAAATGAGCATATCTCTTGTTGTAATACGAATTATTGATCTCATGACCTACCAAAATATATATAATTGAATTATCTTTCCAACGATACTCATTTGGTCAAAATCCGATATCGGAGCAAAGAGTTATGCTTATTTTACTCCAGCGTGTCAGCCTGGAAAATCTGTGACGACCTTTTGTGACGACTCGTCACAAGCCTGACGGCCCATCACAAAATGTTGTCACCGTAAGGCAGAAAGTCACAAAATCCACCCTTTTTGTGAAGACAATTCGTGACGGCCTATCACGGGCCTGACGCCTTGTCACGGATGTCGTCAACTATTTTTTTCAGCAATTGATGGACGATTTTTGCAAGGGTATTTTGGTCATTTCCCATTTTTGGAGACCTCTATATATATGAGAATCCTCATCCAAATCCTAGTTCCATCATTTTCTATTCCAATTCTCTTGAGATAATATATCTAGGGTTTTATCAAGAACATAAATCTTCCAAGAATCATCCATAAATCTTCAAAATTTCTTCAAGAACCAAGTTCCTCATAGTGTGGGCTTCAAGAATTATTTATTTCAAGTGTGGATAAAGTCTCAAGCACTAAATTTCATCCAATTTCAAATATTAAGGTAGGTGGGGCTTTGAACAAGAACACTTCTTTCGTTCTTCTGTCCAAAGATTTAATTTCTATTGAATTTTATGATTTTTTTTGCATAGTGGGTTTACACCCAAATTAATTTATCAAGGATTTATGAGATTTGAGCTATACAAGATTGACATATATGACTACTTCATTGTCTTATTTCTTAAATTAAGAATTTATGCCATGAGTTGTATATTGTTATCATGAAATGATGATTTCTAAGTGATTTATGATAAGTGTCATGATTTATGTGTTTTTTTTCATGTGAAGTTTGTCTATTGAATATATATTGATATTGAGCTTGAGAGTCAAGAACGAGTTCTATGATGTTTTCTTGAAGATTTTGATACTTGATATGATTTGATAAGCAAGTGTACTTGATGATGAGAAAGATTATTTTGAGATTGAGTCGAGTTAGGATTCCACAAGTTGATTATGATTTACAAATGAGATATATATTTATATTTTGGTCTTCATGATACACCCTTGGGTTGATTAAGGTGGATTTCCTAACGCGTTCTGAGCTTAAATCTGGGAGTAGTATTTAGCACCAAGCGGGAAGTGTGGGTTCAGCGCATATTACTTCTCCAGAACTACGTGCCACCGTAGGATTAAGATTAAGGGCCAAAGGCCAAGACAGTGATCACTAAAGTTAAGGTTCTACTCCGATGTCAAGGATAGAACATCTCTCCCCAACGTGGGCAAGACGTTGGACTCCATGTAAGCTCACATGGTTTATGTCGGTTATAAGAAACTCCCAAATCCATAATAGTCCAAGTTCCTTGAGTTACTAAGTCACTCTAAGTCATGAGTCAAAGAGTTTGAGTTGAGTCCAATGGTTTATGAGATTTATGAAGCATGTGTTATTATTGATGATTTATGGAAAATATGTTTTGGGTAACTCAAGCGATGAGAGTCATTATTATCAGCATGCATGATTTTCTTATACATTTATGATATTATTTAAATATTTCCTGCACCCCCACATACTTAGTACATTCCTAAGTATTGATTCCCATACTCTTCTGTGTTCTACATTTTCTCATGATGTAGGTTCAGGTGCTTAGTCTCAGTAGCGACAGAGATCTTTGAGTACCTCCATCTACATTCATACAGTTGGTAAGTCCTCATGGTTCGAGGACCTATGTTCCTGATTTTTGTCTTGATAGTAGATGGTGGTTTATTTCCAATTCAGTATGAGTCAGTTGGGGATCTGTTCCAATGGCTCCTCAGTCTTATGTAGTAGAGGCTTTGTCAGACTAGAGTACCAGTATGTACAGAACTTCGGTATTTTGATTGTGCAGGATAGTATTTTTTCGTATTCTAGTATGTTCTTGACATGATTATTCTTCCTAATTACAGCTTGATTATTGTCATAGTGAGTTATAGAAGTGATGACAGGCTCAGAGGGTTAGCTTGAGGCCGCGTGTGGCCTTAAGCACCGTGTGACGTCTTGGAATGGGATCTTGGGGCGTTACATTAACATAAAGTATGCATGACATATAAACGATAAAGTCGTGTAAAAATTAATACGTATAGGCAAATAAGTGCAAAGAGCATATAGTCATATAAATGTGTGAGCCACACAAAAGTGCTTTAACCTAAAAATATGTAAGCCCAACAGATAGCCGAGTGAACTATGGAAGCATATAATCTATGTGCGATAGATTGAATAAAATCAAGATATATGAACTATAAATTAACATCTGAATAGTTGAACTTCAAAACAAATAGCATGTAGGCAAACGAATCATGACACAGTCTACCATATAGTCATATAAGCGGGTAGACTCTGAATACATTTAATACACATTATTATTTATTTTTTAATATCTTTTTTTAAAAAAAAAATTCAAAAAACAACAAGGAAACATATATAACATGTACATAAGTTATTTATGACATAGATATGTGAACTATAAAAACACCCGATACATAACTCTTGGATTATACAAGTACATAGTATGTAGGTACTAATCATAGCACATTAACATGCCAATTGTAACACTCAAATGAATAAACCCACACTCTACCAAAAAATAAACATATATCATGTTTGTCAAATAGACTCTCGGCATTTCTAAAACAGGTAAACTGTGAAACGTATACTATTTAAATAACTATATTATGACTAGGGTGACATGTGAGCAAATAATATATAACTCCCATAAAAAATAGAGGATAACTCACGAATATATAATATATAATATATAATATATAATATATAATAACACCTACACAAGCAAGCTATGACGTAACATTTACCCTATAACCATCTAGTTGTAAGCTATAAAAGTATTTGATACTTAAGACTTAACATTGTGGGAGCATATAATATAATAAGTAAATAACTCGATTATGACATATAAGGATGTGAACTATAACTACTAAACATATACACCTACAACCTATAAATATTTAAACACATGTCGTGTGAGTTGTAAAAGTTGAAAGTTCTAATCATGTGAACTTGAAACACATATGATTCTTAAAATAAATAGGGAAAAGACATCATTTCCACCCCATACTATATAAGAAAAGTCTAAGTCACACCTAAATTATATAAGTGATTTATTACATACCTTAACTATAAAAAAGTGATATTATTACTTCCCCAAGACCCCCATTCTAAGGCGTGTGTGTTACACTTATTTTAGGCGCGTCCAGCCTATTAAATAACAAAAGTAAACGGCTAAAAATATTAAGGGAAAAGGCATCGTTTCTACCCTAAACTATAGTCGAAAAGTCGAATCCACACCTAAACTATATAAGTGACCTATTACACACCTTAACTATAAAAAAGTGATATTTTTTACTGACGTGGCAGTGCGTGTAAAACACTATACCACATGCAAGTGGTGGTAGCCTGAGAGGGTGTAAATAGTTTCACTTTTTTATAGTTTAGGTGTATAATAGGTCACTAGTATAGTTTATGTGTGGCTTTGACTTTTCGGGTATAATTTGGGGTGGAAACGATGCCTTTTCCCAAATAAATAAGTTATAGGACATATGACATAAAAATAAGCAAATCATAACATGTATGATATGCAACATAGAAAAACTCTAATTTATATGCATATAACATGTGATCAAGTGTCCTACGAAGCAAGTAACTATATGTAAGAAATTCATGAATTATGTAACATGCAAGTCCTCATCCTATGAAATGTAAAATATATAAACAAGCCTTTATAAAACAGATAACACATCAAGAAGGATCCATATAAAATATAGCCTATAAGAAAATGATCTAGGATATGAATAACATGAAAACAAATAATTTATGAAACATGTAACATACCAATTAATATTTTATAAATAAATATATAGCCTGTAAACACATTCTTTATAAAATAGGTAACATGTAAACACATGATTTATATATCATGTAGCCTATGGAAACATGATAAAGATTATCATATTACATAAAATATAATTCATATGACTGTAGCCTACAAATAAGAGACCTAAAGGACACATAATGAGTGAACTAATACACTTATGAAA
The DNA here is from genome assembly GCA_030864215.1 of Capsicum pubescens. Taxonomy (NCBI): domain Eukaryota; kingdom Viridiplantae; phylum Streptophyta; class Magnoliopsida; order Solanales; family Solanaceae; genus Capsicum; species Capsicum pubescens. Next base: position 247,759,875 of record CM061541.1, on the reverse strand, counting down.
CAAGTAACATATAAGTAATTAAGTTATAAGACATGTAGCGTGTATAACCTTACAAGAAAATGGTATAACATTTACATATATGGATTCATGATAACTTAAATCTTATGGGTAATCAATGCCTCTTATCACTATGGGATATTCTATATGGTAATATACTCCTGACATAAGCGCGAGCATAACGTCTCTAGTTCAAGATGATACAAGGGCTACTTCTACCCGCATGAAAGGTTAAAATCAGTTATGTCTGTACTATTATCAAATAACATACTATTGAACTCAACGTCTAGCAGCTCTAGTAGATTTGATAAAAAAAAGAAAAAAAAATTAAATAGGTGAGGTGCCAAATGCACTGTAATAATAATAAAAAAACTCTTGTACAACACACAAAATTATCTCATGAAAGCACCTTTGGGGCGTTGAATAAAGTTATAGCTGCCACCTGTGCGAACAGGGATCGAGCCTGGCTATTGCATGATTTTGCTACTAGTTTTGTTGACATTTAAAGATTAGCCATGATTGGATTCTTCCATATGGTACAACCTTACTTAGTGGAACTTTTATGAATGCAAAATCAATAAGGGTGATCCAACCCTTTTCTCCTAGTCGGGCTATGATTGAATATCTTACTGTCACGACTCGAGCCGGGGCCCTAGCCGTGACGAGCATCCCGAACCATGGAGGCTCGAGCACCCTTCTATATCTGGTAATCATGCACAATAATCAATAGTAAAGAAAAAAAATACGGAAATAAAATAAACAGAATCATGGTCATACTCTGAATTCAATTTAACAATACTGGAAAGAAATCCATTAATATCTAAACAACGTCTATTTCAGTCTGCAAAATTTCTAGTACATACGAAAACTAATAAAAATGTCTGAAATCTAGGACAAGGCCTCCAGTGGACCAATACCATAATGAAATAACAATGCTCTAAGAATGGCCTTCCGAGGTAAGGAAGGCTCAACAACTGCACTCTTCTAACTATCATCTCTACGGTTTAGCAGGACCTCTACACTGAGCCTCAGACCCTGAAAGATAGGGGTCAATACAATTGTACTGGTACACTAAGAAATCCAAAATAATGTATTTATATATAAAATAGGTGAGAGAAAGTCATGAAACATCATGCATGATATAGTTTAAAACACATAGGCAATTCTTTGATAATCATGAAATATTCTTATCAATGCAGTTCTGATCTTTGTATTACTTCTGAGTTAGGTGGTCTACCCTACAATTATACAACCCCATGGGCTATATGGTCGCCCTTAACTCGGAGGCCAAGCCCCCAACCCAAGTTTGCTGCAAGAGTTGGAGTTTCTGATTCTGATACGCCACAGGGCACTAGGCCAGCGTATAATCCCTCTAGGGGACATAATAATCCCATATTGGCAAAACACAGTTTTGAGCAATGAGTCTTCTGGACTCATGCCTTCTTCGGGTAATCACCTAACATCTCTTTATGCCCATTTTTAGCCTTTTATGAACATGTGTCATTCTAAGTTCAAAATCTAAAACTCTGAAAGAAAATCCACATTCTGTTCTATTTTGTGCTACTATGGCATTATCTGAATTGGTATCGTCATACCAAGACTCGCAAGTCATGATTCTGGGCCATAAGAATCATATCACAATTTCTTCTTTTAAAACATAAAGTTCATACCACCATATTTCAACAATTCAAGGAGGTTTATTCTTTAACACACTTGTCAAACTATGAAAAATCATTCCTTTCAATCATTTCAGCAAACGTGTGGTGGTCATGCATTTTTTTGGCAAACCATGTAATCTTTCATTATGTGTTCAATAGTTGTCAATATTCAAAACCCCTCTCATCAATTTAAAGAACAAGTTTACATCATTCAACAATAGTCATGAACATATAAAATCATGCTTCTAAATATCATTCTAAGAATCAAGAGGTATCACAATATGAGAGGAAGAGTAAATAGTTATGCTCTCAATTCAATTATCAACTTTAACCACATACATATATATAAGATTTTAAATCAATTTGGGGGGAAAAGGCCTAAATACCAAAACCATAATGTCATTAAAGAATTCATAACACAAATTTTAATGTAAATTCCAAAGCCCCTTTAAGATTTCAAAATCTCACAATGCTAAACGTTGTTGAAACAATTTCTTATGCCCAAGTAGTTTTAGAAAAATCCAACGTACCTTAAATTATGAATTTTGGATGAAATCATGTTTTAGGGATGCTATTCGAACTATTGATGGGTTGTTCTTGAAGCTCTTGGTCTGGGGATTCCGATTCTTGAAGAAATTTTAAAAAGTAACGGTTAAATTTTGAGTTCTCCTGGATTTTTTGGTTGAAACCCTATAAAGTGTTCTTGAGTGATTTGTGAGAAATTATCATGTATTTTGGTGATTTGGGGATTAAATCCCGTGTTAAAGCTGAAAAAGGGTGGGGAAAATGACTAAATTGCCCCTCTGGGACACGAATTTTAAAAACTGAAACAACTGGGTATCGATGCGATACCCAACGCGTCGTGCCCTAATCTCGCCAAGCCTCAGTACTTTTGCCTGGCAGTTCCTGCACAAAAATTGACCAACGCGATGGGCGATGCCGCGTGCCAAGATTGCATTGGTCCACTATTTTGGGACACCAAACAAGGTCTAAACACGGCCCTAAAAATCTGAAACTAGTCCGGGAACACCTATTGACCTCTCAGATCATAAATTAGCTAAAATATTAACTATTAAAGGTCGGAAAGGTCGTGAAAATTCTTTAAATATTTGGGGCTCAAAATGAGACTAGATCCCTTTCTATACTTAGAAAACTTTTTAGATGAGCACCCCTCTAAGCATACCATGAAGTGATACCGAGTCGGGAAAACCACGGGGTGTTACACTTACGGTTAACTTATATCAAATGAACATAGGCACACAACCATCCCTCACTTAGGAAAGTAATTTGATAAGCCTCTACAATATGTATTGTAACATCTTTAACTAGTTGTGGGTGATTTATGCATCGCAAACCTATAGTATGGTTATATCCTATTGCAAATACATTCCTGCATATCAATGCATCCTTTCACAAAAGGGTCCTTAAATTACTCTGTCAACTAGGGGTATCTCTAGCTAACACTAGTGGCATATTTTCCTAATACTCTGGGATATTACAAAAATGTTAACTTATAAGGAGTCGCTTTGATTACCCATATTCATAACATATACGTTGTCCTGAAGCTTCAAGGTATATCACCAAAGAAGTTATGAATTTCTTTCATATCATTAGATATTATAAGAATTGGAGGGATTAAATGAAGTATATTTCATGCTTGAAAGTCAACTATATCCTTCAAGAAAAGTTACACCAAGATGTTCAACTTCATGTCTAATAGGTAGACGACCCTTAACTAAGTGATCATAAAATTAATCCTTCCCTTGAGTCCTACTTAGGTAAAATGGAGCGTAATACAAATATAATTATAATTGCATAGAGGACATGAATCTTTGCAGGAATTCCACCTGCAGGAAAATATTGATTTAGAAGATTAGACTCAATAAGCTATCCTGAGCTCAAGTCTTAGTCTCGATGTGATCAATGATGAATAACTGGAAGCTACCCCTTTTTGCAACAAAAGTACTGGCCCTTTAGTCTGATATGAAGATGTCATTAATAGGTAAGATCTATATCACAAATACCGGTAAACTTTCTTTTAGAATGATTTGAGGTTATCCTTAATAGGATGAATTCATATAAAGATTAAGCAGAATATGAATTAGAAGTAACTCTTCATAACCTAGCTTTGTCGCACGATCTAGATTATGAAAAAAGTCAAAAATCCTAAATGCCTAAGCAGCTCCTTCATTATAAATGTGGTGCACCACACATCCATAAGTGGGGATCTACTAGATACAACTTTGTAGACTCCCTAGGAAATCTTAAAACTAGGGCTCTGATACCACTTTTGTCATGCCCCTAGCTTAAACAGGCGGACAAGAATCGTATGAGCATGTGTTATATGACTGACACATATACTGTGTAGAGGAGTTACTATTCATAAACAATAATAAGGGGCTATTTACATACCAATTCTATCTTATTGAACACTCATCTGATACAAATATGTGAAACTATGAGTGCGTATGACAACTTATCTCTATCTACGAAACCTCTAAGAGAAATTATAACAATACCAGGAAAGATGGATGGGACAGGGTCCCTACATACCCAAACTATAACTAGAAACACAATTAAATAGTACTCGATGTTTATTATCCCAAGATAAGAAAGGAGCTCACAACTGCTTTGCTGAATACGAATAAGTGCTTAGTATAGAAGTCTGCTCATCGATATACCCGATCCTGTGTTTACAAAAATAAAGTGTCCCCAAATATAGGGATGTTAGTACATATAAAATATGTACTAGTATGTAAAGCAGACAGAATAACAAGATATGTATAAGGGTGATCAATGAATCAAATGATAAAATAAGCAACTGCAGACGATTGAATACTAGAAACCCTTATATGAAACTATAACTTTTGAGAGACGGGTAACAGATACACCATATGAATGATTACCTATGCATTTACCTTATTAATTTAGCATATAACCGCTTGCGAGTAAGTCATCGTTATTAAGAGCTTAGTAGCTTAACTAAGTGAAGTATTGTGCCTACCTTTAATACAAGTAATCATATGATGGCCCACCAAGGGCAATCTATGTCAAATATACGACATGTGTTACCCAGATACTTCTGATTATGATTTAGTACATATAACTATAATCACAGTCTGATATAGGGTACGTCCCTCCTTAGGGGCTCACTATAAGGGTCTGCCCGCAGGCCATATGTGCCATATGTTGGCTCGATTCAGGGGCATCCCAACTGAATACAAATGTAAGTGATACCACAAGGGCGGGTATGCCATAATCTTTGGGCTCGCTATAATGGTCAGGTCTTGATTCCATGCACAGAATCACATCGAACGAATTTGCCAAGCCAAACCTATGTACCCTCCCGTCGTTAGTGCTTATCAAGTAGTGCCTTGAAGTCTTATGCCAATATATTATTGATGATAGGCGTATTTACACGCCTAAAGTAATATAATTTACCCATATTTTAGCTAAGTTTTGAGGACAAAATATATAATTCATGCACTTTTAGTCCTTTTTTCCTGTAAGTGAGCTAACAAACGTGATTAGCAAGTTTTCAGGTATAAATGATGAAGATTTCAGCATTTTATGGATAACTTGACGCCCAAGGAAGCTTCACGAAAGAAGGAAAGGAGAGCTTGAACGCCTAGGGACTAAAAGTGACGCATGGAAAACCTGTCTCGGGCAAAAACAACAATTCTAAAGACTTTGGGGATCAGCAGTAACTTATTAGGATTAGGATAAGTACGCAATATCCTAGTAGGATTAGGATAAGTACACAGTAGCCTAGTAGGAATAGGATATGGGTGTTATAAATGCCCTATTGTGCTGAACTTTTTATTCATTCACTCATTAATTCATTCAACCATTACAATTCAACTCATTCATCCTATTTTCTATTCAATTCTATTTTCTTCGACATTTAGTACTATTCACATTACTTTCTGACAGAGAAAGCACGACCCTTGTGACCAACGTGAGATCATGATGATGTTTATTGTGATCTCCGTTGCAATCATGAGTAGCTAAACTTCTCTGTTGGGGTTATGGAAGCCTTATGAGATACTATCTATTGCTATGAGTTTGTGAATTCGTGACACGTATGCTGCTTATATCATTACTCTCTTCATCTTAATCTAAATTCTAGTGGTTGCGAACATATAGAATAAGCCAGTATAGCATTAACTTGTTCGAAAGAAAAGTTATATGTATGGAAAAGAGATAATGTCAAGGTAATAGGGCACCAACCCCTGTTAAAAAGTTAGTGCCGTAACTGGATTAACCTCTTGGAGAATTTGTACCGTTAGACACGCTTTAAGCTCGAAAGAGTTAAAGTGAAATAATCCTTGATGGTCGAAAGACGCCTGGATTTACCATAGAATACAATTCTCTATAAGCACATGCATGTCTGAATTCCGCATAACTCATAGCCAATAGAGACGTATAACTCATAAGGTGGATATAACCCCAACTCTCAATTCTCATTGGTTAAACATCTTACTGAACATTCTTTCCTTTTTACTTTGCTATTTTCCGTTTTTACTCTACTATTTTGTTACATTATTGCACGCTACAAAATCCCCCCTTTTATGAGAGTTGCACCAAAAGTCTAATAATCTTTGCTTACTTAGTGACCGGCTATTCTCTGTGGGATCGATACCCAACCCAGTTGGGTTATATATTTGACAACGACCGCTTATACTCTTACGAGAGCTGTAGTTTGAGCGTTATCAATTATGAAAAGTATTGTTTAACCATTCAAGTAGTGATTTCCATAAATGATTAACTTCTTTAATAGTATCAAGCTATATAAATATGAGGTCTTTATATTATCTTACAACATTTGCTATGTGATCAAATGTCTAGTGTAACTGTGTTATGGCTTTTTATTCTACTTTACATCATGTAATATACATAATACATGATTTTTTTGAAAATTCTAATAGAATTTCTATAGGTTCGAGCATAACCATGTTAGAACTCTATAGGTGCATGACTCGATAGAATATATTGACCTTATGACTTCAACCGATAGATGCAGGAAGTGTGGAGACAAGTAAGTTTAAATGGAAAGAACATGCAGATGTACGTATACGACAAACATGTAATCATGTGCTTAACGTGTAACACGAACACTCTATTTATATAGGAAATCACATAACTTATATGGACTCTTCTCGGAGAAATATGTGACTTTAGGTGGTATCCTATGAAGAGAGAGGTTTTATCTTTACATACCTCAATTTTGGATTCCACAATATACAACGGGCTTCCTTTGTCTTACAATAAAAAATCTTGAGGACTTATAGATAAAGTAGATTTGTGGGTTACAAACGACTCTAAAGATTCATTCTCGAATCCTTTGTAGCTAATGGTAACCATACCACTTGCAACCAACCTCAATAATACTTGTCTCTTTCCTGATCATAGAGCTAATATTGAACTTGAGGAATTCACTTCTATGCTTAGCTTTGTTCCAAGGATTGACTTTTGAAAGCCACATGATTTCATTCACTAAAATTATGTAACCAGTAGCTATTTGCAAGATATGAGGCGGTGGAAGGACATTCTTAATATGGAAGCTCCTATCTTAATCACTCTATATATAAAGAGGGAAAATTGACACAATATTAAATAGTAACATGTAGCCTAGGCGGTGGAAATAATTCCAGTAAGAAAATGACTTAATCTTAGCCACAATAATATTAACTTATACCACCACATACATTATTTTTGGATCACAATCACTTATAAACGATTCTAGAGATATACTATAATTCTCCTTAAAATATATGCACCATGTCACTCTCTATATATTAGGAGTTATACTTATTCAAATTGATAAACTAAATTCAAAATTTTTCTGAGGTATTACACCATCTTATGTGATGAGATTTACCATTGTACATCATGCTCCCTGCCCTACCTATCGCCGCTTGGTTATCACAGTGTATACATAAGGTGCCACAGGTTTAGGCTAATAAGGAATATCTTTCAAGAAATTTTGGAGCCATTATGCTTCTTCACCGTCTTTATCTAATGCGATAAATTCTGATTCCATTGTAGATCGAGCACTAAATATGAAACGCCCTAATTTTCTGGAACCAAAATGCCACACGATGCTCATGACCCCGAGGGACCACAAACTAACCTTTTCTGATATCTATAACTGAGCACGACATAATATACTGAAATAAATGCGGAAGACTTGCCATAAGGTTCAAAAATCTAAAAATACTCAACTAAAAACTGAATACTTATACATCTGTCTGATAAAGCCTCTAAACTTTTCTAAACTATGGAGTTGATGGGATATGTCCCCAGCTAACTCCTTCTACTAATAATAAATAGAATCTAATGTAATACTGAAATAAGAAGCATCCTCGAATGATAAGGACTCACTGCTATGTCTACTGCTGCTAACTGAATCTGGACTGCTAAGGGTGCTCTGGCTCTCGCTCTTTGGTACCTATGGTATAAGACACCATAGCGCAAGAGAAAAGTATGCATCAGTACTTTGAATGTACTGGTATTCTAGATGAGTTAAGGATAAATGCAAGGGCTTATGCATGAACAGTTACTTAACTGAATAACATGAGAGTACTGAATGTGGACATATGCATGAATGCACAGACCAAAACCGGAATCACAGTAACATTGAATACGAACTCTGAATACTGGTTTCTGAATACTGACTTACTGATGACTGAGTCTATTAGTACTTATGTCTAAGTTTACTAATAACGAGAGACTGAATAACTGAGTCTATTGAGATTGATGTCTAATCTTGTTGGTTCTAATACTGATTTATTATATCTGAGATCAAGCCTATATAACGGGTGACCTCTGAGTTTACTGGTAATGATTCCTAATACTTGATAAACTAAATATAAGATCAAGCCTATATAACGGGTGATCTCTGAGTCTACTGGCAATAATGTCTGATACTTGATAAGCCGAATCTGAGATCAAGCCTATATAATGGGTGATCTCTGAGTCTACTGATAATGAATATAATTATCTGAATTTGAGATCAAGCCTATATAATGGGTGATCTCTGAGAGGTAGTCAAGACTAGTATAACGGGTGACTCCTCAGCTGAATTCTATTACTAAGACTGAATCTGAAACTGAGACTGTGGGAGGTAGTTATCTAACCGACATGCCTCTTCTTGCTTCTTTGGGGTCCAACCTGTAACCCCAGTTGGAAGGGTGTCAGTACCGTGCCACGAGTAAAGATACTTCTCTCTAAACCCAGGATGCCACGCCTAATATAATGGGTGACACCTGGTTGGAGCCAAGCCAAATATAATGGGTGACTCCGGGGAGGTATTCGAGCCTAATATGATGGGTGACTCCTTATTCTGTGCTGGCTACGCAGTTTTAGAGTATAGGTGTAAGACCTAATAAAATTCCCTCATAGTCTGAACCTTAGAGAGTGTCACGTAATGTGTAATTTTGGCCCTAAAAGATTGAGAAGTGACTTCCCAAGTGATTAGTGCTTTAATCTTGTTGAATTATCCTAAGAATGGATTTCTATCAGGTGGGAAATTGAATTATCTTCCCAATGATACCCATTTCATCAAAATCTGATATCAGAGTAGAAAGATATAGCCTTTTTCCAGAAAGCAGTGGAATCACCCAGGTGCGACGAAGAGGGTCGACGAATCGTTGGACTAGCGACGTACCGTCACCTATACCATAGCACAGAGACAGAAGATTGACCCACTAGAAAAGTTTGATGGAGAGGGCCGATGGACCGTCGGACTAGCGATGGGCCATCGCACCCCACCATCGCAGTCGAGACAGAAAGTGAGTTTCTGGCCCAGGTACGATGGTCAGGACCGACGGACCATCGGGCCTCTGATGGAAAGTCACACCCCACCATCGCACATCCCGTTCAGTATTTTTAACTCAATTTAAAAAGGGCTTTTTGGTCTTTTCCTACCCTTTTAACATTAAGATATATTCCAAACACACCAGATAGCCACATTATCTCCCAAAACATCCAAAGGCTAGGGTTTCTCCCTCAAGAATAAATCTAAAATCCTTCTCCAAGAAATTCAAGAACTCACCATAGATTCTACGAATTGAGTTGAGATTCGAGTTCCCCAAGTCAAGGGCTTCAAGAACTTCCTCTCTAGAGTAAGGAAAAGAGTTTCAAACAAGGTTGTTCATCCAATTACACAACCTAAGGTATGTAGGGTTTTGAACAAGGGTAATCCTTTCACCCTTGTGCCCAAGGCTTATTTAAACTACAATTTTCTGCAAATTTATGAGATTTTACATGAAATTGAATTAGGAATTTTCACCCATTGTTATTGGTTGCAAGATTTTGATGTTTCCCATGAATTGAAAGTTTAATAGCATGATTTTACATGTTTTCTTAGAAAATTGAAGCTGGGTTTATACCCTATGTTTCTATTACTTGAAAATTTAATGGTTGCAGTGCTCTAGAAATTGAAGTATATGAGTATGTTGAGATAAATTGCTGAAAATTCCAGATTTTTATATGATTTATGAATCCATATGATGCCTAATACGCTTTTTGATGAGTCTTAACTCGAGATTGAACTATGGGTCATTGAGCCCTACTTGAGATTTCAGTTTTTATGAATTTTTGTGCTACAAGCACCCATGATTTGAGAATTCTGAGATTATTGAGAAAGCTTTGACCCTAATGGTCATAGTAGCTTTGAAATCCACTTTACTACATGAGATTACAGATTTTACAGTTGGGTTCTTTATGAACCATGGGATTATTTTAAAGTGGATTTCCATGAGTTGAGCATAGTTAACTAAAGGGAGTAGTATTTAGCACCGAGTTGGGTAAATTACTATGGTTTCATACCCCAGAACTATGTGCCATCGTAGGATTGAGATTTATGGGCCCGAGGCCGAGATAAGTGATCACTGAGTTGAGGTTATACTCCTTGAAAAGAGTATGACACCTCTCCCCAATGTGAAGTTTCTTTCTTAGGAGGACAAGACATTGGACTCCATGTAGCTCGCATGGTTTAGGTCGGTTAAGAGAACCTCCCTAAAGTATTTTCCCTTGGGATGAGATATTTTTCTTAAAAAGAAGTTATTCTCCTTGCTGGTAAAAATTAAATAAACAGCTTTTGAGTACTTTCCCTATTAGTAAGACTTTTGGAATAGTTTCTTGAAGTAAAATTTCCCCAAGAAGAAAGTAGTTTTCTCTACTAGTAAGAGTAAATAATCAGTTTTAAACCAAAGTTATATAGTTCCGAGTTCCAAGTGCCTTAAGTATAAAAGAGTACTAAGTTCTTGAGCATTAAAGAAGTTTTACTCTCCATGAGATATATGCATGAGTTTGAAAGTATTGTTTAAAGCTTTTTTTAGTCTTCGAGTAATGAGAATAAGATGAGAGTACAGATTTTAAAGATAAAGTATAATGACTCATGAGATTTGTGTTACATGCTTCATTCTACATGATTTATGAGCATTATATTTTTTACTTATTCAAGCCATGTGAGTCATTCCTGTTTGCATGCATGATTTGATTAAAGAGTATTGATATTATTTTATGTAAATGCACACACCCCCATATACTCAGTACATTCCCAAGTACTAATCCACATATACGTCTATGTGCTACATTGTCATATAATGTAGGTTCAGGTGCTCAGTCCCAGTATCGTCAGTGATTTCCAAGTACCTTTGTCTACATCTCCATAGTGGTGAGTCCTCATAATTCGAGGATCTATCTTCAGAAACTTCAGTATTTTAGTAGACATGTTATTTTTTTTAGTTCAGTTTGAGTCAGTTGTGTACCTATCCCAACGGCTCACCAGTTCATGGAGTAGTAGAGGCTTTGTCAGACTAGTTATCAGATTGTTAGTATGTTAATATTTCCAGTATTGTGGTCATTTGGACCGAGTATTTTCTTCATATTTTTTACTATTTGATATGACAGTGCTAGTGTTTTGTTTATTTCTTCTTAAAATAAGTTATTATATGTAGTGATAGGCTCAAAGGGTTAGCTTGGGGCTACTCGTAGCCTTAAGCACCGTGTGACGTCCCAGGAGAAGATTTTGGTTTGTTACAAACTTGGTATCAGAGCTTAAGATTTAAGGAGTCCTAGGGAGTCTGACAAGCCGCATTGAGTATAGTCTTGGGCATCAGTTTGTAGCGCGCCACATCTATGAGCAAGATGCTACAAGACATTCTAGGAAAAAGTTATTTCTTTCTTTCAGATTCTATCGTGCCTACAGTTGTCCCTCTCATCTAATAATTTGTGCTCTCCTATTTCAGAAAATGCCTCCCGGAAGAGCGAACGCCTGCAGAAACGATAATGAGCAACCCCATCCTGTTGATTCCTTGAATAAGACAGTGTCTCATTCTGATTTTTGGGCGGCCTTTCAAGCATCAGCCCAGGCAGTCACCGCCAATGTTCAACCCAATAACTAGGCTGTAGTTGCAAATCAATAAGGAGGTGATTTAGCTACCGCTAGGATTTATGATTTCATACGGATGAATCCTCTAAAGTTTTATGGGTCTAAGGAAGGTGAGGACCCACAGTTGTACCTTAAGGAGGCGAGAAATATCACATAGGTGATGCATGTTTCTAAGGAAGAAAGTGTTAAGTTGGAGTCTTACAGGTTGAAAGACATTACTTATGACTGGGTTGTAGCGTGAAAAAATGGTAGAGGTAAGGGTGTTGCTCCTATGACTTGGCAGGTGTTCTAAGATGCATTCTTGGACAAGTTCTTTCCTCATGAGATAAGGGAAGAAAAGATTAAGGAGTTTATGAACTTAAGGTAGGGATCTATGACTATTAAGGAGTACTGCTTGAAGTTCAACCAGTTGGCCAAGTATGCTCTTGATTTGATTTCTGACACCCGAGCTAGTATGAGAAGGTTCGTGATAGGTGTTTCTGGTTTGGTACTGAAGGAGTGTAGGATTGCCATGCTGAATAGGGATATGGATCTATCTAGGTTGATGATGCATGCACAACAGATAGAGGAAGATAAGATAAGGGAGAGAGATAGAGTGAGGGGTAACAAGAGGGCTAGATCTGAGAAGCATGAGTATAGTCAGGCTAGGTCCTATGGAGGGAACCACCCTCAATTCCAGAGTCGTTCATCTATGCCAGCGCCTTCATCAGCTAGTGCTTCCACGCCTAGAGGCAGGAAGAAGTAAGGGAATAGGTCTTCTATATCTAGGTCACAGAACAGTGTGAGTAACAGGCCCCACTATCCTACCTATGCTAAGTGTGGTAGAGATCATCCCAGTGAGTGTTTAGTAGATTAGAGGGGTTGTTTTGGTTGTGGAAAGCTGGTTCACTGACTTAGAGATTGACCGTATGCTAGGCAGGGGAACAAAGATAACCAACCCAGGCAAAGACTACTAGTGCACCAGCTCCTATACCTCGTTCCGCCTCTATTCAAGGCACTTCATCTAGCACTGCTGGTGGTTAGCGCCAGAACAGATTCTATGCCTTACCATCCCATCAGGAGTAGGAGGACTCTCCTGATGATGTCACTGGTATGCTCCGTGTCTTTTGCTTTGATGTTTATATGTTGTTGGACCCCGGGTCAAGTTTCTCTTATGTGACCCTACTTGTAGCTGTGAACTTCAAAATGACTCCCGAAAAGATTCCTGAGCATTTCCTAGTTTCTACTCCAGTAGGGGAGTCAGTTGTTGCTAAGCAAGTGTATAGAGATTGTCCTGTTACTATTCTTCATAGAGTCATACTTTCTGATTTGATAGAGTTAGACATGATAGATTTTGAACTTATTTTGGGTATGGATTGACTTTATTCTTGTTATGCATCTATAGATTGTCGTACCCGTATGATCAAGTTTCAATTTCCTGGTGAACTAATTTTTGGTGTTCCGAGAGTTCGGTATCTCCTAAGAGTTATTTTATCTCCTATCTCAAGGCTAGAAATCTAATATCCAAAGGTTGCATTTATCACCTAGTTAGAGTTAAAGACACTAAGTTTGAGGCTCCAACTATTCAGTTAGTCAACATTGTTATTAAGTTTCCTGATGTTTTTTTGGAAGATCTCCCAAGGGTACCTCCTAATATAGAGATAGAATTTGGGTTTGACCTTCTTCCTGAAGCTCAGCCTATTTCTATCCCGCCATACCGTATAGCTCCTGCAAAGCTTAAGGAGTTGAAAGAGCTACTCAAAGATCTTTTAGATAAAGGTTTCATAAGGTCCAATGTTTCTCCTTGGGGTACACCTATGCTATTTTTGCGAAAGAAAGATGGTTCATTGCATATGTGCATTGACTATCGTCAGCTTAACAAGATCACAGTAAAAAATAAGTATCTTTTTCCGAGAATTGATGACCTGTTTGATCAGTTGCAAGTTACATGCTATTTCTCCAAGATAGACCTTAGATCCGGCTATCATCAACATAAAGTGAGGGAATGTGATATTCCAAAAAATAGCTTTCCGAACCTGCTATGGTCACTTTGAGTTTCTAGTCATGTCTTTTGGGCAAACCAATACCCCAACAACCTTTATAGATCTCATGAATCGAGTGTTCAAGCAATATCTTGATATGTTTGTCATTGTTTTCATAGATGATATCTTTGTGTACTTCCATACTAAGAATGACCATGCAGATCACCTTAGAATTGTCTTGCAAACTCTTAGAGATCACTAGTTGTTTGCGAAATTCAACAAGTGTGAATTTTGGCTAAGATCAGTAGCTTTTTTTGGTCACATTATTTCAGCCGAAAGCATTAGAGTTGATCCCCAAAAGACAGAAGATGTAAGAAATTGGCCTAAACCTATTTTGCTATCTAACATTAGGAGTTTCTTAGGTCTAGATGGATACTACCACCATTTTGTTGAAGGTTTCTCTTCTATTGCGTCTCCCATGACCCAGTTGACCCAGAAGAAAGTTAAGTTCCAGTGGTCAGATTCCTGTGAAAAGAGTTTTCAGGAGTTGAAAACTCAACTTACTTCATCCCTTATGTTGACTTTGCCCAATGGTACAGATAATTTTATGGTGTATTGTGATGCCTCTAGAGTTGGTTTGGGTTATATGTTGATGCAAAGAGGTAAGGTTATAGCCTATGCCTCTAGACTGTTGAATCCGCATAAAAGGACCTACCCAACCCATGATCTTGAGTTAGCTGTTGTGGTCTTTGCTTTGAAAATCTGGAGACACTATCTTTATGGTGTTCATGTTGATATTTTTACTGATCATAAGATCCTGCAGTATATGTTTACTCAGAGGGAGTTGAATCTTAGGCAGAAGAGGTGGTTAGAGTTGTTAAAAATCTATGATATGAGTGTGTTGTATCACCCGAGTAAGACCAATATAGTGGCAGATGCCCTTAGCAGGCTGTCTATGGGTAGTGTTGCTCATGTAGAGGAACGTAAGAAAGAGTTAGCTTGTGATGTGCATCATTTGGATAGAATGGGTGTTAGGTTGCTTGATTTAGCTGAGGAGGGTATGTTGGTGTAGAGTATTTCTGAATCCTCTTTAGTTTTGGAAGTGAAGGAGAAGCAAAACAGAGATCCTAGGTTGGTCAGACTGAAGGAGTCAGTTAAGGACAAAAAGGTAAGGGTTTTCTCCTAAGGGGGAGATGGCGTGTTGAGATTGCAGGGTAGATTGTGTGTTCCATGTATTGATGATCTGAGGTAGAGGATTATGGCTGAAGAACATGGCACACAATATTCTATTTATCTCGGTGCTACCAAGATGTACCGCGACTTGCGGGAAATCTATTGGTGGGGTGGTATGAAGAAGGATATAGTTGAGTTTGTAGCAAAGTATGCAATGTGCCAACATGTTAAGGTAGAGAACCAAAGTCCTAGTGGTGTAATGCAAGAGATTGGTATACCCACCTGGAAGTGGGAAGAGGTGAATATGGACTTCGTGACTGGTTTGCCTCTTTTGCATCGTCGTCATGATTCTATTTGGGTTGTTGTAGATAGGATGACTAAGTTTGCACATTTCTTGCTCATGCATACATCTTATACAACTAAGGATTATGCAAGATTTAGTCAGGCTGCACGGAGTTCCCTTGTCTATCATTTCGGATAGGGGTACTCAATTTACTTCTTAGTTTTGGAGAGCATTTCAGCAGGGTCTTGGTACCCAAGTTTATTTGAGTTCCATTTTTCATCCGCAGACAGATGGTCAGGCTGAGAGGACCATTCAAACTCTAGAAGATATGTTGAGAGCATATGCTCTTGATTTCAAAGGTAGTTGGGATGAGCAATTTCCATTGATAGAGTTTGCATATAACAATAGTTACCGTGCTAGTATCGAGATGGCACCATTTGAGGCTTTTTATGGTAGAAGATGTAGATCACCCATCGGTTGGTTTGAAGTGGGTGAAGCTGCTATGATTGGACCTGATGCAGTGTTTGAAACTATGGAGAAAGTTAAGTTGATTAGAGAAAGGTTGAAGACAGCTCAGAGACGTCAAAAGTCATATGACGATGCGAGGAGAAGATATCTTGAATTTGAAGTAGGTGACTTGGTGTACTTGAAGATTTCACCCATGAAAGGGGTGAAGAGGTTTGATAAAAAGGGGAAGCTTATTCCCCGTTATGTTGGACCCTCTAGAGTCTTGAGCCGTGTTGGTAAAGTAGCCTATGAATTTGAGTTGCCTGCAGAGTTGTCATCCGTTCATCCTATTTTTCATGTCTCCATGCTTAAAAAGCATATTGGGGATTCTATTATAGTAGATCCTTCAGAGAGTGATGGTATTCAGAACAGTCTTTCATTCGATTAGATTTCCATTGAGATCCTAGATTTTCAGATCCATAGACTGAGGAACAAAGAAGCTCCCTTGGTTAATGTTTTTTGGCAAAACCAGTCAGTTGAGGGCGCTACTTGGGAGGCAAAAGCAGGAATGCGAGCCAAGTACCCACACCTCTTCTCTGCAAGTTTAGATCAATCCGAAGGTATTATTCTTCCTTAATTCAGCCCTTCTAATCTAAAGTTCAGCTATGCATCTATTCTTATATGAGTCCTTGCAATTTTCGAAGTATTCAGGAGTTTAGAAAGATTTTGAGACCTTTTAACAAATTGCTTCAGCTATGTGTACTCAGTTTTTCTTGTATTCCTAGTCTAACTAGCGACATTCGAGGATGAATGGTCCCAAGGGGGAGATATTGTAAGACCCCATAAGATTCCCTCATAGTCTGAGCCTTAGATAGTGTCACATGATGTGTAATTCCGGCCCTAAAATATTGAGAAGTGACTTCCCAAGTGATTAATATTCTAATCTTGTTGAATTTTCCTAAGAATGGCTTTATATCATGTGGAAAATTGAATTATCATCCCAGCGATACCCATTTCATCAAAATCTGATATTGGAGTAGAAAGATATAGCCTTTTTCCAGAAAGCAGTAGAATCGCCCAGGTGCGACGAGAGGGCCGACAGACTGTCAAACTAGTGATGGAACATCACCCATACCATCGCACAGATATAGAAGATTCACTCACTAGCCAAGTTCGACGGAGAGGGCCGACGGACCGTCGGACTAGCGACGGGCCATCGCACCCCAACGTCATAGTCGAGACAGAAAGTGAGTTTCTGGCCCAGGTACGACAGTCAGGACCGATGAACCATCGGGCCTCTTACGGACCATCGCACCCTACCGTCGCACGTTCCGTTCAGTATTTTTAACTCATTTTAAAAAGGTCTTTTTGTTTTTTTCCCACTTTTTTAACATTCAGATATATTCCAAATGAACCAGATAGCCTCATTAACTCCCAAAACATCCAAAGGCTAGGGTTTCTCCCTCAAGAACAAATCCAAAATTCTTCTCCAAGAAATTCAAGAACTCACCATAGATTCTATGAATTGAGTTGAGGTTTGAGTTCCCCAAGTCAAGGGCTTCAAGAACTTCCTCTCTAGAGTAAGGAGAATATTTTCAAACAAGGTTGTTCATCCAATTACACAATCTAAGGTATTTGGGGTTTTGAACAAGGGTAATCATTTCAACCTTGTGCCCAAGGCTTATTTAAACTACAATTTTTTGCAAATTTATGAGATTTTACATGAAATTGAATTAGGTTTTTTCACCCATTTTTATTGGTTGGAAGCATTTGATGTTTCACATGAATTGAAAGTTAAATATCATGATTTTACATGTTTTCTTAAGAAATTGAACATGGGTTTATACCCTATGTTGCTATTCCTTGAAAATTTAATGGTGGAAGTGCTCTAGAAATTGAAGTATATGAGTATGTTGAGAGTTTAAGACAAATTGATGAAAATTCCAGATTTCTATATGATTTATGAATCCATATGACGCCTAATATGCTTTTTGATGAGTCTTAACTCGAGATAGAATTATGGTCATTGAGCCCTACTTGAGATTTCAATTTTTATGAACTTTTGTGCAATAAGAACACATATTTTGAGTATTCTGAGATTATTGAGAAAGCTTTTACCCTAATTGTAACGCCCCAAAATCAGGTCCCGAGACGTCACACGGTGCTTAGGGTCACAAGTGACCCCAAGCTAACCCTTCTACTGGCATAACTCATAAACAACTGAATAAAAATACAAATCCATACAAATCAGCAGAAATTAACTCTTTTCTGAATCTGATCGATACAAAAATGGAATTTTACAGGATTACAATTCTTCCTTTACAACCAAAATTGAAACAAAATACATCAACTTCTACTGACTGTCTATGAAGTCTCTACTAGTACTGACTGTAGGTAGCCGGGTCATGACTCCTGACTACCCCAACTCAATACGACTGAATAAAGAAAATAAAACACTATAACTCTGCATAACTAACCCAAGCCCTTGAATAAAAAGAACTCATCACCTGCTGACTGGATACCACGAACTGACTGGATCTGAAGGTGCAACTATACCTTGTACCTACATTCTGAGAAAATACAGCCCACATCTGAAGATGTGGGTCAGTACCATGGAAAGGAACCGAGTATATAGGGGTGTATGCAGTTGTATAAACATCATCATCATAAATATTTATAAGAAATATGCAGGATGTATGAAAGACTCATATAGCCCAAAGAAAATCATCATAATCATGAGAGGATGAAATAAGTATAATAACACATGTGAGTCATCATATAATTTGTCAATCACTTTCAGTTCATCAAGAATATCAATTCTCATAATGTAAATATCATTTAAATCTTTCGAAAGAATAACTTTCACAATTCCACTTTCGAATCACTTCACCATTCACCATAGACACAAGGAAACACACACACACTGGGAGATCCTATAACCGACATAAACCATGTGAGCTACATGGAGTCCAACGTACAACCCAGGTTGGGGAGAGCCGTCCTATCCTTGCCATCGGAGTAGGACTTCCAATATCAATTCAAAAATACTAGTGATCACTATATAAATCAGCCTCAGGCTCACATCTTACGGGGGCACGTAGTTCTAGGGAAGTAAGGTCACTTTATACCTCCCTCTCGGTGCTAAAGATTACTCCCGGACTTAGCTCAGAAATTTAAATCAGCCTCAGGCTCACATTAAATAAAATCCACAATAAACACTTCAACAATTTTCATCGGAAGCCAATTTGCTACTCCTTTATCATAATCAATAAAAACGTGGATTTCTTTCACAGTCGAGTTCAAAATAACTCATTCACGACCAAAAGGTCAAATCATTCAAAATATCTCAAATATTCAACATCAACGTGCTTATAACACACACTTTCTAAAAAAAGACACAATTCTCAATGGGGATTCACGACTCAAATATCAAAATCATGATAAATATCGTTCAAGATTCATGCTTTATATCACCACACATGTAAATTCATCTTTCAAAATTATAAACTTCAAAATTTCATAATAATCATCATAAGATATGGGTTCATACTTCAAATTCATAAAAATCAAATAAAAATCATGCCTTTGTAAAGAAAATTACTTTTGGGCACAAGAACGAAAGAGAGTTCTTGTTGAAAAACCCCACATACCTTGAATGATGAACTTTAGATCGATACTCGTTTTTGAGATGTTAATCGTGCCTTTGAATGATGGTTCTTGGAGTTCTTGAACTAGAAACTTGGAATTTTGAATAAATTTGCAGAATTAATGGTGAACTTTGGAGGTTCTTGAGGTTCTTGAAGTTCTTGAACTAGAAACTTGGAATCTTGAATAAATTTGCAGAATTAATGGTGAACTTTGGAGGTTCTTGAAGTTGGATGTTGGATCTTAGGGTTTTCTTTTTTAGGGAATTTGATGAAATATAACATATAATGCTTCTAATAGTCTTTAATATAGGGTTTGAACGGATTTTGGGTGAGGGGGAATGACCAAAACGCTCCTGAAAATCAAATAATTCTCGAATCTGTCCTTTGGTGGACTGTTTTGATAGTCTGAAGTAGATCAACCATAACGTTTTACTCCGATATCCAAATTGGATGAAACTAATTTCATTAGAAAGAGGACTCTCATATATTTCCGTTGATATATAGTATCTTGCCCAGATCATTGTGTACGAGGAGTTATGATCGTTTGAAGTTGACCTAAAAATTCACTTTTGATAGGCTGAAGTAGATCGACCATACCTTTTTGCTCCGATAGAAAAATTGGATGAAACCAATATCAAAAAGAAGACTCGCAGAGCTTTCCGTTGATATATAGTAGATCACCCAGATCATTATGTACAAGGAGTTATGATCGTTTAAAGTTGGAGAAAAAATACGCCAGGCCTCAGTACTTTTTTTTTCCTGCACGTTTTACTGTTCACTACTATTCACGGTTTGATCGGAATGTTCATAACTCGTCGCTCGGGTGTCCATTTTGGATGATCCACATATCGTTGGAAAGCTTATTTGATACTCTACGTAATGGTGGGTCATAATCTAAGACATTCCACACGAAAAATTTATAATTCATTCTAGAAGATAGAACCCAACACGTTTACGCACAAAATTTCAACGAAAACTTTCCCGGGGTATTACATCATCTCCCCCTTAGAAAAATTCGTCCTCGAATGTCGATGAATAAGTACAGAATACCATGGAAATAAGGACAAAAGGCTGGGATAACAAAGTCAATCCACTTCACTCCAAACTTTCGAATACTTCATAGAACATGCGATTCATAATGAGAATGGTCACATTGTTGGATCTTAAACAAAGGAGACTGATTTTAAGGAATCAATATCTTTGGTTTATTCAGAGACTAAGAATCAAAGGTCTCGAAGGGGATCTCATCAAAAGAAGGACCACTTGTGCCCAAATGAAACATCCCTCAACACTCCCTCCAAAAGATTCAAATGACATTGTTCGGGGAGAAAATGAACCATAATTTGATACAATCCTATCGTATGGGAACAAGGACCCATATGGCATAAATTAAGATAGGAATTTCAAGGTCTTGGGAAACATAACTCCTTGCTTCCAAACTTAGCAATACTTCCCAACTACTCCCTCGACTATGTTCAAGCCTAACTCCAAGTACCCATGAGATACGCCACATAACACTATAATATTAATCTATATCATGAACCTCAATAGACACTGAGCCTCACAACTCCTCACTTCAAACATAACTCTTATTGCTACTCCAACAACCACATACAATCTTATACTAGGGATCCGCTAACTTGCGGTGCATTCTTTTAGATATACATCCATAACATTCAAGCCTATACTTATAACCACATACGCACTTCCCACATTCACCTCTAAACGAACACTCACAAAGCATCTTCCTCGCTTTCTCTAAGATTCCATCAACTACATCATCCATTGTCTAACTAGTATTTATCCATCTAACAATTCCATGGCACAACTCACTACACCACATACACTAATCCTCAAAATTAAAGCAGTCCCATAATATCTTGGGTGAACTTTCTCATCATAATATAATATTAAACTTAATTACAAGTCAACTACACTTAAACTCTTGTGTACACTGTTCAAGCCTATTAGGTCACTTCCAGCAACTAATACCATTAATCCGGAAACCATCACATTCGGCTTCATGATCACCAATCGTTCAAACTTAAGGTCTCACACTTCACATAATTTACAACTCCATATGATGCACAAATCCCACGTGAAGATTATAAAACACCACATTCATGAACACTAGCCCACTTAAACTTCATAACAATAATAATTGGTCCTAATCATATAGCCTATCTTATTCACAATCCATTAACACATCCTTCTTTCACCCGTCACTACTATCTATCCTTCATACACAACTTGGCATAGTTCATAGCTCTCTACGTCTTAAGTTAACTTCCTCTTGCAATATGGAGAGCGCCTAGATTAACAACACTTACCCACTGAGTACTTCCATCACTAACCTATATTCTCTGTCATATAAATACCGTCAACACCCGTTTCATACCTCAAACAAACTATATCACTTCCTATTAACCCAATTGCATGCAAAAAGGGATTTCACTATACTTATGCTCAACAAATCACACTTACCATCCTTCTTACTACTACACCTCCACATCCCACATTTTCAGCCAGCACAAGGAACAAGATGAACTACAAGTTGCTAGTGGATCGAAATAGGCCGCACACGGCTTCACTAGACTTTGGTTTTGTGTTTTGATCAAGAAAGTTATATGAATAACAAAGTAACTATGCTAGTGAATCAAAATAGGCCCCACACAGCTTCACTAGACTTTGATTTTTCACAAACATAATGATAACAAGATTACATTATACAAGAGATAGAAACTTGACACACAGCATTCAACGATCTAAGAATACACCTTACTCTGTCTTAATTAAATAACTAATAAGAATGAGGGCATAACTTTCAACTTAAGGAACTTAACACACTAGAGAGCTCCTCTCAAGCCCTTTGTGTAACTTTTTAAATTTCTTCTAGAAAATATAGAAGCATTACCTGGGGAATAATTAGAGCTTGTGAATCATGTTATCTCAAAAATAATACATAGAGGGAGAAGTATAGATTAACATTGTAGATTCTGAGGAGGAATCTGAAAGCACATCTAACCTAGGCTTAGTTCACGACTTTTATGAACATGAATAAAGTACTTCAACCTTTGGAACTCAAAAGCACTGACAGGATACTTTCTAGCTCTCTTACAATCCCATAACTATCTACGGAGAATTAAGCTTAACTGTTTCTGATACTTGAAAATGAGGTAGAGTTGGCCAGAATAGAGTAAGATGAGAATCTACATAAGCTTCTTGGAAAACCTTTTTATACCACGATCTTAGACTTGAAAGAAGGGAAACATTTCCTAAATGCCCTGTAGCCTCTCGAAGAACAGTACAGACGTCTCCGTACCATTCCGCAAGAATCTACTAGACATGACTTCATAGACACCCTAGGACACTTGAACTCTGTGCTCTGATACCAAGTTTGTAACGCCCCGAAATTGGGTCCCGAGACGTCACACGGTGCGTAGGGTCACAAGTGACCCCAAGCTAACCCTTCTACTAGCATAACTCATAAGCAACTAAATAAAAATACAAATCCATACAAATAAGCAAAAATTAACTCTTTTCTGAATCTGATCGATACAAAAATAGAATTTTACAGGATTACAATTCTGCCTTTACAACCAAAATTGAAACAAAATACATCAACTTCTACTGATTGTCTATGAAGCCTCTACTAGTACTGACTGTAGGTAGCCGGGCCATGACTCCCAACTACACCAACTCAATACGACTGAATAAAGAAAATACGACACTATAACTCTGCATAACTAACCCAAGCCCTTGAATCAAAAGGACTCATCACCTACTGATGGGATACCACGAACTGACTAGATCTGAAGGTGCAACTATACCTTGTACCTACATTCCGAGAAAATGCAGCCCACATCCGAAGATGTGGGTCAGTACCATGGAAGAAACCGAGTATATGGGGGTGTATGCAGTTGTATAAACATCATCATCATAAATATTTATAAGAAATATGCAAGATGTATGAAAGACTCACATAGCTCGAAGAAAATCATCATAATCATGAGAGGATGAAATAAGTATAATAACACATGCGAGTCATCATATAATTTGTCAATCATCATATAATTTGTCAATCACTTTCAATTCATCAAGAATATCAATTCTCATAATGTAAATATCATTTAAATCTTTCGAAAGAATAACTTTCACAATTCTACTTTCAAATCACTTCACTATTCACCATAGACACAAGGAAACACATACACACTGGGAGATCCTATAACCAACATAAACCATGTGAGCTACATGGATTCCAACGTACAACCCACGTTGGGGAGAGCCGTCCTATCCTTGCCATCGGAGTAGGACTTCCAGTATCAATTCAAAAACACTAGTGATCACTATATAAATCAGCCTCAGGCTCACATCCTACGGGGGCACGTAGTTCTAGGGAAGTAAGATCACTTTATACCTCCCACTCGGTGCTAAAGATTACTCCCGGACTTAGCTCAGAAATTTAAATCAGCCTCAGGCTCATATTAAAGAAAATCCACAATAAACACTTCAACAATTTTCATTGGGAGCCAATTTGCTACCCCTTTATCATAATCAATAAAAACGTGGATTTCTTTCACAATCGAGTTCAAAATAACTCATTCACCACCAAAAGGTTAAATCATTCAAAATATCTCAAATATTCAACATCAACGTGCTTATAACACACACTTTCTAAAAAAAAACACAATTTCCAATGGGGATTCACTACCCAAATATCAAAATCATGATAAATATCGTTCAAGATTCATGCTTTATATCACCACACATGTAAATTCATCTTTCAAAATCATAAACATCAAGATTTCATAATAATCATCATAAGATATGGGTTTATACTTCAAATTCATAAAAATCAAATAAAAATCATGCCTTTGTAAAGAAAAATACTTTTGGGCACAAGAACGAAAGAGAGTTCTTGTTGAAAAACCCCACATACCTTGAATGATGAACTTTAGATCGATACTCATTTTTGAGATGTTAATCGTGCCTTTGAATGATGGTTCTTGGAGTTCTTGAACTAGGAACTTGGAATCTTGAATAAATTTGCAGAATTAATGGTGAACTTTGGAGGTTCTTGAAGTTCTTGAACTAGGAACTTGGAATCTTGAATAAATTTGCAGAATTAATGATGAACTTTGGAGGTTCTTGAAGTTGGATGTAGGAGCTTAGGGTTTTCTTTTTGAGGGAATTTTATGAAATATAACATATAATGCTTCTAATAGGCTTTAATATAGGGTTTGGACCGATTTTGGGTAAGGAGGAATGACCAAAATGCCCCTAAAAATCAAATAATTCTCGAATCTGTCCTTTGGTGGACTGTTTTGATAGTCTGAAGCAGATCAACCATAACGTTTTACTCCGATATTCAAATTGGATGAAACTAATTTCATTAGAAAGAGGACTCTCATATATTTTCGTTGATATATAGTATCTCACCCAGATCATTGTGTATGAGGAGTTATGATCGTTTGAAGTTGAACCAAAAATTCACTTTTGATAGGCTGAAGTAGATCGACCATAACTTTTTTCTCCGATAGACAAATTGGATGAAACCAATTTCATCAGAAACAGGACTCGTAGAGCTTTCCGTTTATATATAGTAGATCACCCAGATCATTATGTACAAGGAGTTATGATCATTTAAATTTGGAGCAAAACTACGTCAGGCCTCAATACTTTTTTTCCCTGCACGTTTTACTGTTCACTACTATTCACGGTTCGATCGAAATGTTCATAACTCGTCGCTCGGGTGTCCGTTTTAGATGATCCACATATCGTTTGAAAGCTTATTTGATACTCTACGTAATGGTGGGTCATAATATAAGGCATTCTGCACGAAAAATTTATAATTCATTCTAGAAGATAGAACCCAACACGTTTACGCACAAAATTTCAACAAAAAATTTCCCGGGGTATTACACTAATGGTCATAGTAGCTTTGAAATTCACTTTACTACATGAGATTACAGATTTTACAGTTGGGTTCTTTATGAGCCATGAGATTATTTTAAAGTGGATTTCCATGAGATGAGGCTAGTTAACTAAAGGGAGTAGTATTTAGCACCGAGTTGGGTAAGTTACTATGGTTTCATACCCCAGAACTACGTGCCACCATAGGATTGAGATTTATGGGCTCTAGGCCGAGATAAGTGATCACTGAGTTGAGGTTATACTCCCTAGCAAGAGTATGACGCCTCTCCCCAACGTGAGGTTTCTTCCTTAGGAGGACAAGACATTGGACTCCATGTAGCTCGCATGGTTTATGTCGGTTAAGTGAACCTCCCTAAAGTATTTTCCCTTGAGATGAGATATTTTACTTAAAGAGATGTTGTTTTCCTTGCTACTAAAAAGTAAATAAACAACTTTTTAGTATTTTCCCTATTAGTAAGATTTTTGGAATAGTTTCTTGAAGTAAAATTTTCCCAAGAAAAAAGTACTTTCTCTACTAGTAAGAGTAAATAATTAGTTTTAAACCAAAGTTATATAGTTCTGAGTTCCAAGTGTCTTGAGTCTAAAAGAGTTCTAAGTTCTTGAGCAGCAAAGAAGTTTTAGTCTCCATGAGATATATGCATGAGTTTGAAAGTATTGTTTAAAGCTTCCTTTAGTCTTCGAGTAATGAGAATAAGAGGAGAGTAAAGCTTTTAAAGATAAAGTATAATGACTCACGAGATTTGTGTTACATGCTTCATTCTACATGATTTATGAGCTTTACATTTTTGACTTATTCAAGCCATGTAAGTCATTCCTGTTTGAATGCATGATTTGATTAAAGAGTATTGATATTGTTTTATGTAAATGTATACACCCCCATATACTTAGTACATTCTCAAGTGTTGATCCACATATATGTCTATGTGCTACATTGTCTTATAATGTAGGTTCAGGTGCTCAGTCCCAGTCTCATCAGTGATTTTCGAGTACCTTTGTCTACATATCCACAGTGGTGAGTCCTCATGGTTTGAGGACCTATCTTCAGACACTTCAGTATTTGAGTAGACATGTTATTGTTTTCAGTTCGGTTTGAGTTAGTTGGGGACCTGTCCCAACAGCTCTCTAGTTCATGAAGTAGTAGAGGCTTTGTCAGACTAGTTATCAGATTGTTAGTATGTTGAGATTTCTAGTATTGTGGTCGTTTGGACCGAGTATTTTCTTTGTATTTTCTACCATTTGATATGACAGTGCCAGTGTTTTGTTTATTTCTTCTCAAAATGAGTTATTATATGTAGTGATAGGCTCAAAGGGTTAGCTTGGGGCTACTCATAACCTTAAGCACCGTGTGACGTCCCGGGAGGAGATTTCGGGTCATACAACAGGGATTGTTATTAATAACTCTTCCTCAAATAACAGGGAAGCCATCATCCCTGCCCTCGCTTGGTGCTGAATCCTACTCTCAACTAAATAGACACTGAACTGATTCCTAGACCATTCTAGACTAAGCTGAATCTGTTACTAGTCATCTTTCTTGACTTAGCTGATTGAATTTACTTGGTTCCGTTATCTGACGAAATGTTACTGAATTCTTGTTAGCTTACTGAGTTTCACTGAAGTCTGAACTGAATATTGGATACTAATGAATACTATTGAATCAAAATTAAATACTGAGTTAGATTAGACTGATACTTAGACTGATTTGAACAAGACTAAGATTACTGAATTTTCTTAAGTTTTGTACTGGCTGAATTCTACTGATCATAGCACGACTGAAATTATCTTGAGACTGACTTGGCTCTAGAAAAGCAGCTAAATTGTCGGGTATAAATACCCCCAGGACTCGCTAGCACAAATAAATAAGACAGGACCACACTTGAGTATCATGACAATGGACTTTCATTCACAACACAATCAATACGATATCTCATCAATCACTTGAATGTCATAAACATGTAAATATATAGGGAATGCATACTAATACCTCATAGTTGTTCAATGAGGAATACACATGGATAAGAATGCATGCAACTTATCATAATACATTCACTAAGGCATTTCAACAAACGCTTGGTATGCACTAGTTATCACATAATTGGGGATTTCATGCTTAACATACTAAAAAGGCACTATTCTCTTTACTTAAGCATTCTATCAAACATATGGGGAGCATGCTTTGGTTATACCACAGATTCTATACTTAATTATCATGAATACATCAATATCATGCAACTTGAATAGGGTTTATCATGAGCATCATACAATTCATCACATACTAGAATCAACTCTTGAAATTGGTAGTCTAATTCATGAATTAAAACTCAACAATACAAAATCATGAACTCTAATACACATAAATCATGAAATCTCATAAATACGTAAACCTTAAAATTTTGAAAAGGGTTCTTGAAATTCTTGAGTGGAAGGAGCCCAAGAATCAATATCTAACATACCTTGTTGTATGATTCTTGGAAGATTTATAGAGGAATCTTGATGACTTGGGTCTTGAGCTATGAACCCTAATGGTTGTTCTTGAAGAAAAATGAGAGAAAACTAGTATATTTGGGTGAAATAATGAGAAATTTCGTGTTAAAGAGTATATATAGGGGTAGAAAAATGACCGTCTTGCCCTTGGAATTTTAATTCGAAACTGGAAAAATCCCGATTTTACATGCTGGCGCGACGCGCCATAATCGCGCCAGCTTATTGGAAATTAGACAAATGGGAAATTGAGCCTTGGCGCGACGCGGTAGAAATCACGTTGCCACCTTGGTTGCGAACTAGAAAGCCACCGTGACACGGTGGAATCATGGGGACTTACTAGATTTTGACAATTGCCATTTTGGATGGCTCCGCGATGCGCTAAAGCATCAGGTGGTACAGTGTCTCACTAAAATGGCTCTAATTCTTTGCTCGAGTGTCAAATTTGGTATCGACGGAAAGGTTATTCAATTCTCTACATGACAAAAATTTGATATTAGGGAAATTCTACACGGTTTAAAATATTTCTTACTTGGGAAGTCATCCCTTACTCTTCTTAAGGATGAAACTCGACTTGAAGAAAGTTTGGGGTATTACAAAATGTCTGTTTGGATGATTTCCAAGAGACTACTCCTCTACCTATGGTAAATACATATCCATTCATGGATTTTACATCATTATATCCGTTGATCCAATTTACATCACTTTATCCTTCAAGTACCGAGGTCTATTTATTATAATGCAAAACATAGTCTTGAGTGTATTTAAGATACTCCAAAACTCTTTTCATTGCCATTCAATGCATTTTATTGGGATTACTCATGTACCGACTCAACTTACTAATAGCATATGTTATGTCTGGTCGTGTACAATTCATTATATACATTAAACATCCCAACACTCTTGTGTACTCCAACTGTGAGTCATTTTTACCTTCATTCTTTTGAAGTGCAAAGCACATGTCCAATGGAGTCTTGGCAATACCAAATTCCAAATACTTGAATTTGTCAAGTACATTTTTGATGTAATAAGATTGTGACAATGCCAATCCTTGTGGAGTTATATGGATTATTATTCCTAAGAAAACTTTCACAATCCCAAGGTCTTTCATATCAAACTTGCTTTCAAGCATTCGTTTTGTAGCATTTATGTCAGAAATGTCTCTACTGATGATAAACATATCATCTATGTACAAAAAAACAATGACCTATTAAATTGGAGTATTTTTAAAGTAGACACATTTATCACATTCATTTATTTTGAACCCATTTGCCAACATGGTTTGGTCAAACTTCGTATGCCACTGTTTAGGTGCTTGTTTTAGTCCAGAGAGTAACTTAACCAATTTGCACACCTTCTTTTCTTTACCAGGAACCATAAAACCCTTAGGTTATTCCATGTAAATTTCTTTCTCCAATTCTCTATTTAGGAATGTTGATTTCACATTCATTTGATGGATTTCAAGACCATATACCGCCGCCAAGGTAATTAATATCTTAATTGATGTTATCCTTGTTACTGGTGAGTATGTTCCAAAGTAATCAAGGTCTTATTTCTATTTGAAGCCTTTTACTACAAGTCTTTCCTTGTATTTGTTAATAGTACCATTCACATTTATTTTTCTTTTGAAGATCCATTTAGAACCTAAAGGTTTATTTTTTGGAGGAAGATCAACCAACTCCCACTTATGATTGCTTAAGATTGAATTAATCTCACTATTGACTGCCTCTTCCCAAAAGGATGAGTTTGACAACAACATTGCTTCTTTAAATGTTTGAGGCTTATTTTCTAAGAGAAATGTTACACAATCCAATCCAAACGAAGTTGACGTTCTTTGACGTGTAATAAGTCTTGGATTCTCATCATTATGTACATCCTCACTTGGTTCATCTCGAGGTCTTTTAGACCCTCTACTAGACTATTCATGTCTAGTTTTATACGGATAAATGTGTTCAAAAAATTCAACATTATCTAATTCAGTTATCATATTTTTAGTGATATCCGGATGTTCGAATTTATGAACCAAAAATTGACATGCTTTACTACTTTTAGCATATTCTATGTACATGCAGTCCACTGTCTTAGGTCCTATTTTCACCCTTTTAGGTATAGGAACTTGAACTTTCCCTAGACATCCCCACACTTTGAAATATTTCACGTTGGGTTTCCTTCCTTTTCATTTTTCATATGGAATTGATAGTTTCTTACTGTGGGGCACTGTATTAAGTATTCGGTTAGCTGTAAGGATAACTTCCCCCACGAGTTTTGCGATAAACCTGAACTTATTAGTAAGGCATTCATCATTTCCTTTAAGGTTCATTTTTTTCCGCAATTCCATTAGATTGAGGTGAATATGGGGTCGTAGTTTGATGGAAAACTCCATTCTCTACACATATTTCCGCCAAGGGAGATTCATATGCTCCACCCTTATCGTTTTGATCTATTTCTCTAACTGATTTTCAACTTTTGTTTTATATTGACTAAACACATCTATTTCTTCATCTTTACTATTTAGCAAATATACATAATAGTACCGAGTGCAATCTTCAATAAAAGTTATGAAATACTTTTTCCCACCACAAGATGGTGTTGACTTCATATCATAAATGTCATTGTGGATTAAGTCTAAGGGATTGAAATTCCTTTCAATAGACTTATACGGATGCTTAACATACTTTGATTCCACACACATTTATATTTTGATTTATTGCACTCAAAGTTTGACAAACTTCTATGTTAATCATCTTTCGCAAAGTTTTATAATTGACATGTCCTAACCGTTCATGCAACAAATCATTAGACTCAAGCAAGTAAGAAGAAACAGATGTTTTATTGATTTTAACATTCATTACATTCATTTGAAATAAGCCCTCAGTGAGGTAGCCTTTTCCTACGTACACTTATCCTTTACTAAGTACAATTTTTCTAGAAACAAATACACATCTGAATCCATTTTTATCAAGAAGTGATACAGAAATAAAGTTCTACCTTAACTCCGGTACATATAGGACATTGTTAAGAGTCAACACTTTGCCTGATGTCATTTTTAGGCAGACTTTTCATGTTCCTTTAACTTTTGTAGTTGCAGAGTTTGCCATGTAAATATTTTCTTCGCCTTGATCCACAACAAACAAATCTTTATTTGCACAAACATGGTGGGTGGCACCAGAATCCATCCACCAATTTCGAGGATTTCCCATCAAGTTGCATTCAGAAAACATGGCACATAGATTGTCCATTTTTTTCTGGGATTCAGCTATATTTTCTTGGTCCTTCTTTTTGACTTTCTTTGGGGCACGACAATTTGTTGACTTGTGGTCAATCTTTCCACAATTAAAGCATTTTCCCTTGAATTTCTTCTTAGGCTGATTGCTTTTTTGTCCAACTTTCTTCCATTTTTTTGAGTTGTTGTGGTTGTCATCTACAATGTTTTCTCCATTCATTGCTGAATTTACTTTCGACCTCCTTTCCATGGATTTGTTGTCTTCTTCAATGCGCAGTCTCACTATGACACCTTTGACCGTCATCTCCTTTCGTTTATGTTTCAAGTAGTTCTTGAAGTCCTTCCACATAGGTGGAAACTTCTCTATTATTACCACGACTTGAAACGCCTCGTTCACAACCAAACCTACAATAAAGTTTATGTGAACATTAAGAACATTTTTAACATGTTCAACTAAGGTATTTACCAAACTCATACCTTCCACAAGGAGATCGTGGATGATAACTTACAGTTCCTATACTTGATATACAACCGAATTGTTGTCAATCATTTTATACTCTAGGAATCTTGCAACAAAGAACTTTTTGGTTCCAATATCCTCAATCTTGTATTTTTTTTCTATCTCACCCCACAACTCTTTTGACATCTTCATTCCACTATACACGTTGTATAGGTTATCTTAGAGGCGACTTAGAATGTAATTCCTGCATAGGAAATCAAAATGTTTCCACGCCTCCATAACGACAAGTTGCTCCTATTTCGAAGCTCCTTCGGGAAACTCTGGAGCTTCTTCAAATGTAAATCTTTGAAGTCACAACGTTGTAAGGTAGAAGAACATCTTCTATTGCCACTTTTTAAAATCAACACCCGTGATTTTTTTGGGTTTCTCTGCTGGTACCATTGCCTGCGGAGCACTCGTACGACTCATTGTGGCAACATTAGTTTCTCCACACTCATCCCAGCATCATTCATATGATTTTTAGTAGTCATTTTCCTGTCACAAAATGATAGTCAACTTTAGTATATCAAAATACTACTTATAAAGTTG
This sequence comes from Capsicum pubescens, assembly GCA_030864215.1. Taxonomy (NCBI): domain Eukaryota; kingdom Viridiplantae; phylum Streptophyta; class Magnoliopsida; order Solanales; family Solanaceae; genus Capsicum; species Capsicum pubescens. The sequence goes on along the minus strand of CM061541.1, from coordinate 247,727,624 downwards.
TGAAAACTTTAAACACCCCTAGTTTCTAGTTTAACGATGAAGTTTTTATGACTTTCAATCATTAACCGAATGACTTTTAACTTGTGATGAAGATTTTATTTCTTTAAATCACTTGTTAAGTTCAAACGAAGTAGAAAGCTTAAATCCTTAATCTCCAAAAAACAAACAATACAGATTATGAATTTATTTCCTTAAGATTGTTGTTTCGGGTACACAAAATCTGTATTCTATCAAAACAACTTCAACACAAGTTCAAGATTAAATCAAGAAAACTTATAAAATTTTCCAACACCTTCAACACAAGTTCAATATGAACTATCAAAAAGGTGTGTTATTTTATTTTAATGAAAAAAGATGAAGCAGAATAAGCCAAATTCTCCGAATTTACGGAGTGTCCTTAAGGAAATAATTCCCTCAAGTGTTCGAGGTCGCAGAATTTTTCTCCCAGGATAAAATGGCTTCACAATCAGAATGTAGCAGTACCTCAAACTTTCTGATTTTCTTCGAACTCACTCAACGGGAGATGATCACAAAGAGTTGTTTAGAAGTATAAAAGTGATTTTCAATGCAGAAATTTTTCGTACTAAACCTGTAGAAAAAATACAGGTTTATATAGCCATGAAGTTCCCCTTTGGAAAGGAGGCAATGGTCCATTAGAAAGGTGTATACTTTTGGAATAGTTATGTCTATCCATTCGAAACAATATGTCTTTTCCGAACAGTTACAACCATCCGAATAGTCACCCCTTTTCCAAAATAGTGTGTCTTTTCCTCGAAGGATTGTGTCCTTCCATTTTCCATTCAAACCAATTGAACCCAACAAAAAATGCGATTCATATCCTTGGGTTGTGAACAAATATGATATCTGAGTCAGGAAACCTATATACATTCTTAAATCTCAGTAAGGACACTAAGTCACAATGTTTGTAGATAACAATTGATAGGTTGCTAGATTGTCAAAATATTGAAAAAGGGATTCACAAGATACTATAGGCGAATCCCACGCCAGATCAAATTAGAAAAATTTATATAGTATCATCAAGTTCACATGGTATGCTTTACTTTAATTTTGATAATGGCGTAACTTTAGAGACAAATCTTTGAGGTTCGATAAGTCAAGTGAAAAATACATGCCACAGGATTGGACCATGAAAAATATATTATATGATGCATATGATAGGGGGTTTGGGTTTTTGGGGAGTATGATTATTATGATAAACAAATAGTTGCTAGTTGATTACTTGCCAGCTGTAATGTACAATTAAAAGGAAGCTGTTGATATGGCATGTTTGTTAGGGATAGTAAATAATTTTGTATCTTGATCATAGGTGGTTAGTGGAACTAAATCATAGTTAGTAGAGATAGGAATCAGTATATAAGAAACACTTCATCATTGTTGTACACAATGTACATACATAAAATCATTCTCAATTTTAACCATTCTCAATTACTCTTCCCCAAATACTCTGATTTCTCTTTCTCTTTCTCTTTCTCTTCTGTAATGACCCGGGACTACCCCCTAGTCGTCACATGATACTTACGATCCCGAGTACCACAAGCTAATCCATGAATGATATCTGCTGTGAGCACTGCATAATAGTACTGAAATAAATGCAGAATAATAGGCTGAAATGCCATAAGATTCAAAATATCTAAAATACTGATAAAATATAACATCTATAAAACTGAATACTGACTAAAACTAGTTTGAAAAGCCTCTAACTAAAACTGTCTGAAAGTGGAGTTGATGGGAAAATCCCCCAACTAACTCCATCTACAAAAATACTAAGTCTACTGAGATAATGAAATAAAAGAATGTCCTCGAATGATGAGGAGTCATTGCTAAATATGTTGTTGCTGGCTGAATTTGAATCTACTACGCGTGGTCAGGAACCTGAGAATTGGAACCTATGCTTTGAAACATCATAGAGCAGGAAAGTATGCATTAGTAGGTAGGAATATACTGGTATGATAGATAGGGTAAGGCTAAATGCAAGGGTTCATATGCATAAACAATAACTAACTAAATGATATAGAGTAACTGAATATAAGAGTATGTTTATACTATAATTGAGCTTTTCTGAAGCTAAGTACTGAGTTCTGATAACTGTATAATTGATATCTGAAATTACTGATACTAATTGTCTATGTCTGACAGTTTTGATTCTATTAAACTGAGCTGAGTTCTAAATTGAAGACTGAAACTGTGGGAGGTAATCATCTAACCGACATGCCCCAAATAAGAGAAGATCATTAAGCTGGGGTCCAATCTATAACCCCAATTGGAAAGGTGTCAGTATTGTGCCATGGGTAAAGACAACTACTGTGGAGTCAGTCCTAACTAATGGGTAACCCCTGAGATCAGTCCTAGTCTAGCGGTTGATCCCTGAGTATGTCAGTCCTATCTAACGAGTGACATATCATAACTAATGGGTGTGCCCCCATCCCTAAGCTTGCTTCGTGATGAATCTTTCTCCCAACTGAAAGACACTGAACTGAGTATACTGAACTGGACTGGACCGATACTGAGATTACTGAGTTTTCCTAAGTTCTGTAACTGATTGAATTCTACTAAGTTCTATAATGGACTGAGAGTACTACAGATCGTGACATGACTAATACTATTCTATAACTGACACTGGCTCTAAGTAACAGCTAGATTGCCAGGCATTAAATACCCCCAGGACTCGATAGCATGAAAAGTAAAGCAAAGCATAATCTTGAATAACATAACAATGTTCACTTGGTCAAAATTCATTCATAGAGACATTTCATCAAACACTTGTGATGCATTAACTTGTACATGAATGGGGACTACATGTTAGCATGCTATAATGGAATTGTTTCATTCTCATAGACAATTTATCAAACACATAGGAAGCATACAGTATAACCTCGATAAATTAATACTGTTGGGATCGTCAAATTTTATTAATTTAGCGAGGTATTAATTAATCGTATAAATTAATAATTATTAATTTATAAATTATATACTTTTTGGGTCCATATTACGTATGAATGTACCTAGGTGTACGTGAAAACTAATTTCTACATTGACTATTAATTATGCATACTTAACCAAATTCATGTATTTTTACTGATACATTTTCAATATTCTATGTATATCTTAATAAAATATATAAATCTACTTAATTATTAATGTAGTTACATGTACCTACATTCATTAAAATGCATAAATCCACTCAATTATTAATGTAGTTACACGTACATACATTAACTAAGTTACTATATAAATAGATGTATTATGCAAGTCTTCAAATCAAAAACAAAAAAAATGGCTTCTCATCTCAAAGGTGTTAAAAAATCAACCATGACTAATGATATACGTAGAGAACTTTGTGAGTATAAACAACAAAATCTAGCATGCACTCAAAAGCAATTGCAACAATGGGTGTTAGAGAAGTTTAATTTGCAAGTGAGTCAAGCCACAATATCAAACACGATCAAGAGGTCAGCAGAGTATCTATCAGCAGCCGACATTCCAAAAGATGAGGCTAAAAGACATAAAGCTGCCAAATTTTCAGAATTAGAAAAGGCTCTGTTCGAGTGGTTTATTCATTACCAAGAGCATGTTAATATGAATGGGGAACTAATTGTAACGAAGGGAAAAGAGCTTCTAAAAAAGATGTATCCCATCGATACACCTGATTTTCATTTTTCTCAAGGCTGGCTAGAGCGTTTCAAATCAAGACACGGTATCAAGCAATATCGTCGTTTTGGAGAAAGTGGATCAGTTAATATGGAGGCCATGGAGAGCAATTTACAATCCATCAGAGAGAAACTTGATCAGTTTGCTAAGAAAGATGTTTTCAATATGGATGAAACTGGATTGTTCTTTAGGCTACAACCAGATCATTCTCTTACAACGAAGCAACTTGAAGGTAAGAAACAAGATAAATAAAGACTTACAGTTGTTATTTGCTGTAATGAGGATGGTTCTGAGAAAATTCCTTTATGGATTATTGGGAAGTATTTAAAACCACGTTGTTTCAAGAATGTGAATTTGGGAAGCATGGATTGTGAATATCGAGCCAATAAAATAGCATGGATAACTGGGATTCTATTCTAAGAATATGTTCAACAACTTGATGCAAAAATGGACGGCAGGAAAATTCTTTTAATTGTTGATAATTGTCCTGCTCATCCAAAAAATGTCAAAGGTTTGAGAAATGTTGAATTGTTTTTTTACCACCTAACACAACATCAAAGATTCAGCCTTGTGATGCAAGGATCATAAGAGCTTTTAAGATGCATTATCGTAGGCGATTTTATCGAAATCTTTTGGAGGGTTATGAAATTGGGATCTCAAATCCAGAAAAGATTAATGTTTTAGATGCAATGAATCTTGCAATCTCGGCATGGAAAATGGATGTCAACTCAAGTACAATTGCAAATTGTTTTAAGCATTGTAAACTTAGGTTGTTAGATGATGAATCCTCGGAAAATCAAGAACAGTTGAATAATGATGGCTTACAACAATTGCAAAATCTAATCAATGGATTGAAGTATCGAAATGCAATGAATGCTGAAGATGTTTTGAATTATCCGGGAGAAAATGATACGAGTTTTGAGCTACCTACGGATGAACAAATAATTGAGAGTGTTATGGAAACACATAAAGAAGATGAAGTGGAAGATGATAGTGTGGAATTAGAACAAGTTTCGCGCAAAGATGCTCTGAAAGCAACAATCACCTTACATCACTTCCTTTTGCAATATGAGAGACTACACCTGATATTCTTAATGCAGTAAGAAGGGTTAGAGATGAGATTCAAGGTGATATTGATTTCAAGAAGAAACACACAACATTAGATTCATATTTTCAGAAACCTGTTTAGTTTACTTATGTATTATGTATGAAATATTTTGATACAGATGAATTATTAATTTATATATCAAATGGGACCTATATGAATTTTTTTTTGTATTATCTTATAAATTTAGCGAATTATTAATTTACCACGTTGATCCCGACTCGGGACCGAAGAAAATTATTATTTTAGCGAGGTTATTAATTTATCGAGTATTAATTTATCGAGGTTATACTGTACTTGGTTCATTAAATCATAAACACTTAGGGTTAACATGGATACAACAATCAACTTGAAAATTGAAGGGTTTATCACGAATACCATGTAATTCAATACATACTAGAATCAATTCTTGGAACTTGTAATCTAAATCATGGATTAAAACTCAAACAACATCATGAACATAAATTCAATCTAATTCAAACATGGAAATCATAAATTCTGTATTTTGAAAAAAGATTCTTGGGCTCCATGGAAGGTAAGGATCCATGGATAAACATCTAACATACCTTAATTTGATGTGTTCTTGGAGACATTCTTGGGATTGACCTTGATTCTTAAGAGCTAGGGTTTGTTTTCTTGAGAGAGAACTACCTTTTGATTTAGGGGAAAAGTGAATAATGAAGGGTTTAAACATTTTTAGGGCTTAAATACTACATCTGAATGGAATAAAATCATGGGAAAAGATGATTTTAATCCTGGGCACAACTTTAATTTTTCGTGAAATTTTTTCGATCTGGACCCCTGGCGCGACGCGCCACTATCGCGCTAGGCCACTGAAAAATGATGACTAGGAAATTGCATGGTGGTGCGATGTTGTACTGCCACCATGGACGCAACCTGAAAGCTAACCGCGACGCAGTGGTATCACGTCGGAACACTGGAAAAGGACAATTCTAAAATTGAGCCTTGGCGCGAAGAGCCAATATCATGGAGTCTCACTGGCTTTTGATAATTTCCATTTTGGTTGGCTCTACAATGCGTTGATGGATCAGGTGGTACACTTTCTTACTAAAATGGATCTAACTCTTCATCCGGGTATCGGATTTGGGACAAATTTAAACTAGGTAAAAGTATGGGGTTTTACATCTTCTCTATGAATTAGCTAGCCGGTGAACTCACATAAAGTTCTCGATCATAAATTAACATGGTATCAGATCCAGTTTGACTTATTTAGATAGTTTTCTCTCCAATCAAACAATTTTTTCTGGAATTTTGTTGCAGATTTGAAGGAGAACAGTAGCACCGAAGATCAACCACAATCATCCTCTATATCTAACAATATCTGATATACCTAGAGCTATACAAATTGGAATTTAGCTCACAGGAATGGAAAACTACTCCTTGTGGATTCGTGCCATTGAATTGAACCTCTTAATGAAGAACAAGTTAGGTTTCGTTGATGAGAGTATCAAGCGAGACAATTTTATCGATAAATCAGAGAAATTGCTATGGGATTGCTGCAGTGCAATGGTTTTCTCATGGTTGATAAGCAGTGTAAGTAAAGACCTAATTAATGGCATTTTGTTTTGTTCAAATGTAGCTTTAGTGTTGAAGGATTTAAAGGAATGATTCGATAAATGAATATGTTGAGAAGTTTTCATCTTCATAAAGCTATAGTTACATATGTTCAAGGAGTTTCCCCTGTTTCTGTGTATTATTCGAAATTGAAAGATCTTTGGGATAAATATAATTCTATAGTACCATCTGTTTTGCCCTTTTTCGATTTTGAAGGGTTGGAAACATTGATTTTGACTTTTTAAACTATTTCAAAACTTTAAAGAAAATTTTGAAACAATCTAAGAAATTATAGAGTCTCCACTTAATTTATTTAAAAAGAAATTAAGAAAACTTTTAAGGAAAATCGTAAGTCTTAAAACAGCAAAAGACTTAGGCTTTTAAGAAAATCTCGGGTAAGAGGTTCTCATTAACATCTTAGGGAGTTTTTAAGGCACCTAAAATGTCCGCTAACTTGAGGTTACCATGACTATTTGAAAATAACTTTTTTTTACTAACTTTAAAAGGGAAATTGGTTTTTGAAAAGAAAATGATTAAGAAAAAATTGTCTTTAAGATTTGTGCAAAACAAATTTAACGACTTAAGAGGAGATTTTTAACTAAGTCTAAGAAAACTAAGAACAATTAACATATAAAGGGGGAAGGGGAAAACTAAATGACTTAGGCCATTATTCCCAAATCCATTAACCCTGTCCTAAGCTGATTTGGGATTTTGACCCATCTTCACCTGTCCTAGTCTAATTTTCGAACCTTAAAGCCCCAAAAATCTGCTTCACCTGTATTAATTTACAACTTTGGCTTCGAGGTCCAAATGAATGAAAAAATAGATAAATAAATATATAAATAAAAATAATAATAAAAACCAAGATTTTTCAAGTCTCTTAGCGACCCCATCAATGGGTTTTGACCCATTTTCCTTCGTCTTCCATCTTTTTTACCTACACACTATATAATCGATTTTGGATTTAAACTTCGTACTTGGCTCAGAGAGGTGGGCCTTATTAGATCATTATGAAATGCAAGAGAAAAGAAGTCCATTTGGACTCCAAAACAGATTCATGTAAAGAAAAGGATAAAGGAAAAGAATTAATAGGTGTTTGAAAATCCAACACGTAATAGATAAATGATGAGATGAAAAAGATAACATTCTCAAGCATAAGAAAATAGTAAAATGCGATATCAAAGCAAACCAAATTGTCCAAAAAAAATAAATTAAACCATCTCTTAAACAATCTTACAAAAAATTGAATATACCATAATATAATCAACTACCCTTGAAAAGAAAGACATGGATCCACATGCATAGTTGCTTAAGATTTGGACAAATATTTTCTATAGATTAACACATATTTGAACCAATACTATGATATGATATGATATGGTCTGAGGCTTGTTTTCCTTAAACAAAGAAAAGTAGAATAAGCAAGAGATGAGGAAATCTTTCATAGCACCTCAAATATGAATTACGCGACATACTAATGCAACAACACTTTTTCAATACAAAGTGGAGTCAATCAACATATCTATAACTTAGAAGAGAAATTCACTATAGCATGTGAATAACAATGGATCGTCTAAATGACTAAAAACACTTTAAGAAGTAAACCAATAAGCTAAGTGAAGCAAATAGCATATATTAAGTATATTTGAGAAATGATATTCGAAGACAAGATAGGAGAAATAGTAAAAGATTAGTTCTAAGAAAAGGTGTCCAATTATGCCAACTCCTATTATAGTACTACACCATTTTAACAAAATCTATAACCCTAACAACTTTTCTATCTAAACAAGAGAAAATCAAAAACAGTTTTGACCACGAAAACAAGTAACTCACTACTTCAAATTGAGAAATAATTTCACAGATCCTTAACAATAGTAACCATTCCTTTTCGACATAAAGGAAACAACTTTACATACTAAAAGTAAACATATCCATAAATAATGAATTTAAACAAAGCATGAGTACATATTTCAAACAAAGATCAAAACTTTATCCGTAATAATCAAAGAATAAAGCCAAAGAAATACGTTCAACTATTGCTATCTCATTTTATACCATGAACATGAAAATAACCATAATATCGATGCAACAATGTCCTATGGCCTTCAAGACCGTCTACAGCAAATAATCCCAGCAAATAAAATTACAATTACGAACTGCGAAAAAGGAGATGAAGAAGAAAATGATAATAAACTAAAAGGACAAATGTTTATTTACCTTTTTAGGGGAAACAAAACAAGACTTCAAGACTTCTTCGGAGTCTTGATCACCACCGGAAAACAATCTTTCAAGAACCCTGATTAGACTACTGCTTGAAAATTTTTACTAAAGCAAAGAAATTTAACTATTTGCTCAAAAGTTTTTTCCACTCTTTGAGACTTTTTTTTTTGGCTTTGAGACTTGGTCTTTCTATCAAAACAGTGGTAGTGTTTATAGGAAAGGATGGGGATCCAATTCTATTAATCCACCAATATGGAAAAAAGTACTTAGGGGTATTTTTAAAATTTTAAAAATTGAAGATAAGTTGAGGTAGAAGATAAGGTGGGAGAAATTGTACAATGTAGTATAATATTTGAATTTCAAAATTGGAAAAAGAACAAGGTTGAGGGGAGAATTGTACAATGTAGTATAATTTTTAAATCAAAATTGGAAAAAGGACGAGATTGAGGAAAAATTGTACAATGTAGTACAATTTTTGAATTTTAAAATTGAAAAAAAGACACGGTTGAGGAGAAATTGTACAATGTAGTATAATTTTTGAATTTTAAAATTTGAATAAAGAAAAAGGTTGGAGAGGGGGGGGGATGTACAATGTAGTACAATTTTGAATTTCAAAATTTGAATTGGACATTTGAATTGGATTTTGGTGGGAATTGGATAGAAATTATGAGATTTTTTGGAAATTTAAGGTTATTTAAATGCAACCCCAATTAAGATTTAAAATTTAGCCAAATTTATTTAATTTTGATCAAATTGAAAATCAATTGACCGATTGCATTGCAATTATGGTCAATTTGATTTCAATTATGGCCAAATCTAAAAGATTGGCTAAATTAAATTGAAATTCAATACGAATTAATACTCCTTTTAATCCCGAACTTCTTGATTTAAAAAAATCAAATAAATATTTCTTCAAGTAAATTAATGCTGAGAACAAATTTTATTTAAATCAAGATTTTATATGTTTATATTAATTTTCAAGCTTAATCAGTAAAAGTCCAATTTTGATAAAAATGTTCATTTAAGTAACAATATTTATATAATTTCACATATGTAAATACAAAAACGTATAATCGTTAATTAAATGGCAAAATTAATCCAAATAAATATTTTAGAGCATGTTTATTTGGATGAAATAAATATTTCAACTTTCTTAAAAATTGAAGAAACTCAGGGTTAAATTTAGTCGTGGAGGAAAAAAATTAGGTGTCAACACCACCTATTACGTGTGACTGTGAAAAATCAAAAGAATATGGTGATAGTATGAGTAGACAGAAATTGTTGCAGTTTCTCATAAGGTTAAATGATAGTTATGGGCAAGCAAGGAGCCAAATCCTCATGATGAATTGAAACACCCTAGGATTTGAAGCCTTGCAAAATTTCTCTAGTTTTGGACCTTTTTTACCTAGTATGACTCAAGGGTACCAATCGAACCTGTGGATACAGGTCGTAGGGTGTCTTGAGGGTGAAGTCGTGATACAAACCAAACCACGGAACACACAAAATGACATAAAAGAGTCCACACAAAAAAATAGAGAACACAATGAGACCAAGTCTTGGCTTCAACAACAACACCACAAACACAACAATATGACAAGAATAACAAGGTGTTTCATCACCAAAGCAGAAACAACATGTGATGAACAACAAAATAACAACAACAACAACCAAAAGTTTCACTATTACAAGACACAAACAACTACACGATTACAAGAATGGAAAGATAGATAGTGTGACATACAATATTACAAGAACTAAGAACTAAGGTGTGTCTCAAACACCAAAACCTTTAAAACATGTAATACTAACACCAAAACTCTTACGTGGAAACAAGAGGTACATCAATCTCCTAAGAACCCAACGTTTCCAAGCCAAGAACAAACAACACAAGTGAATCCACACTTGTTTGACGTAGTTTTGAGTTTGCCTCCTAAAGAGAGAGAGGACTTGTGTTTCAATGTTTTAGAGACTTACAAAATATCATCAATATTTAAAGACTAAAACCCTAAAATGTTCTATATATAGGCTATTACAAAATATAAGATGAAATATCCAAAATGACCCTTTAATGAAAGATGAGCACTAGGTTCCCTTGGAGTTTATTGTGTGGACGATTTTCAACCGTTTTTAGGTCCTCCATTGCACTTTACTTGCACACTCCAAGTATCGGGTTCAAATACACTCTCATATGCGTCCATCTTCAGGGTCGTGCCTATATCATTCTCCCCTTCTTGAAAAGGATTCAACCTCGAATACATACCTTGCAAAATCAAAGAGTAGATAAACAAGCACACATCCTCATGGCATGAGGGTTAGAGTTAGCAAAATAAATAAATAGCATTATTATTCCACGGTGGTATACACTTGAAGTACAACCAAGAATCCTTTGTCTTAATTATGAAAAACTTTGGTACAATATCACGAAGGAAGTGACTAAAATAAACATCAATAAATATGGAGCAAAAACCGAGACTACTCCTTCCACACCCTATGATGGCACCGGGATCAAATGGTAAAAGTAGCCAAGGACACAAGCCGGGGCTACTCTTTCCTCTCACTAGAGTGTCCTCCTCACAATCACACACAAAAATATTTTCACACACATGATCTCTATGAACAAAACTAATAGCAAGTCTTTTACCACAAAAGATGTTCAAAGAATCATGTTTATTACCAAGATCAACCCTATATACACTATTACTAATGTGAGTCTCTTCAAGCACACTATACTCATGCTCAAGTAGTGAACGACATTTATAAGTGATTTGATCATCATACACACCAAGAGTATTACCAAGGAAAGATTCATGTACTTCTACACCAGTCAAAACCACAACTACATCCATTTGGAAAGTACTAACCACATCACAACATTCTACATTTATAGGAGTGTAGGAAATAGCATTTTTACCTTGTATCTCACATGAGCTACGACCTTCACCTTGGTGCGGGTCATGGAAACCCACTTACTCCTTTGGGAATCTCTCATCACAAGGAGCTTGGACAAGAGGAATTGGATTTGGTGGGATAAGTGTGGGTATCAATTGACGTAGCTTTTCAAGGTGTCATTTGATATCTTCACAATTGTCATTGAAGCTATCAAACGTGGCATTGAAATTATTATGGCCCATGGTACCTAAGACAATACAACAACAAACAAAACAACAAAATAGTTAGCTCAAAATAGCCTCACCACACTCGCACACTTTGATTACCTCACACGTAGCTTCACAAGTGTTGTAAACCGGCTAAGAAACCCGTGAGGGGTTGAGGGTTGAGTCTACTCTTGTCCAAAATAGATTTGGTTTAAAACTCAAACAAATATTGTAGGACTTGAGTTGAGAACTAACAATGATTAAAAATGACAAAAGGCACACAACTAACACAAAAACAAATAACAAACTCAACAACTAACTTACAATCTAGTAGGAGATTACTAGTTTGTCAATTAGTATTAGAATTAACAAATGAAACTAAGGAACAAGAAAATGAAACTAAGAAATCAAAATTTAAGATTAAAAATATTTCATTAATAGTAAATGATGATGTAGAAGTCCACTATTCGTTCGGTTTTTATCAAGTTCTTATTTTTCCAATTTCCAAGTCTTGATCAAATTTTCAATTTGGAATTGGTGGGATTTGTTTAAAGGAGGGAAAAATATAAGTCTTGGAGCTCTTTTTCAATTCAAATTCAAGACTTGACTTTCCTTGTACTTCTCAGTTAAAAAATTTCCTTAAATCATGAAAGGTGGTTGAGAAGTGATTGACAAGTCTTTGGTGGTTGTAAAGTCTTTCAAGACTAACAAGTACCACACCTTTTTTCCTTCACCTTTTTGGATCTAAAGTTCACTTTATCTTTAACAAGGTTTGAAGGTGGTGAATAACATCAAGAACAAAAACAACAACAATCACCAAGAACAACAACAATATCTATACTTCCAAGCTTAGAACAACAACATCACACATGACCACACTTTGTCCACAACAACAACATCAACAACATAAGCTCAAACTTAGATCTAGACTCCTTTAGTGTTAGTGGTGAAGAAACTAACACTAGAAACAAAAAAACACACAAAAGAACTCCTAGATATAGAATCAAATTTTTGGCCAAGATACAACACAAGACAACAATTTTGGCCAAGACACAAAAATGGACAGAATGTGTTCTTTTTTGGTTTTTTGGTTTTCTAACACTTTTTTTTTTAATATTTCAAGTTAACAAGACCAAGATTGATTTTTTTGGAACAAAATCAAGCCATGCTATGATACCAAATGATACAAACCAAACTTGGAATGCACAAAAAATACTCAAAAATAGTCCACAAACACAAGGTGAACTCGAGAGCACAATGAGACCAAGTCTCGGCTTCAACAAAAACACCACAAACACAATAATATGACATGAATAATAAGGTGTTTTAACACCAAAGAAAAAACAACATGTGATGAATAAAAAAATAACAATAATAACAACCAACGGTTTCAATACTACAAGACATAAACAACTACATGATTATAAAATTGGAAAGATAGCTAGTGTGACATACAATATTACAAGAACTAAGAACTAAGGTGTGTATCAAACACCAAAACCCTTAAAACATATATTACTAACACTCTTACGTGGACACAATAGAGATGTCAATCTCCCAAGCACCCAATGTTTCTAAGCTAAAAACAAACAACACAAGTGAATCCACACTTGGTTGACCTAGTTTTAGGTTTGCCTCCTAAAGAGAGAGAGGACTTGTGTTTCAATGTTTTTAAGACTTACAAAATATCATCAATATCTGAAGACTAAAATCCTAAAATGTTCTATATATAGGCTATTACAAAATATAAGATGAAATGTCTAAAATGTCCCTTTAATGAAAGATGAGCACAAGGCGCCCTTGGATTGTATTGTATGGGCAATTTTGGAGAGTTTTTAGGTCCTTCTTTGAACTTTAATTGTACACTCCAAGTCTCGAGATCAATACACTCTCATATGCATTTATTTTTTTGGGCATGCCCATATTAAGTCATTTCCTAGGTAGTGTGTTTGTCTTGGTTACTACCAAAGGTATGACTCATCAAGGTATGAGTCATATCCAAAGATACGAGTGGTGCAAGGTAAGTCATGTGGTGCTTGATTGAGTTGTCTTGTGAAGTATGTCAAGGTACGAGATGTGGATACAATTTGGTATACCACTCATACCCTTAGGTATGAGTAAGAAGGTATGAGTCATATAGAAACCAGTAGGTAGGGTCTTGGCATGGTCTTAGGTATGAGTTAGGGTACCAATCATACCCTAGGATACAGATGGTAAGGGAGAGTCGTACCCCTGGATGTGTCTTGTTTTAATTTTAAGTCAAGGGTAGTTTGGACATTTCCTACTACTAAACCCTTATGTTCTCACGTTATATAGCCCTTGTTGGCCTTCCATAAAACTTTTCAAAGGATGGAAACAATTCAAATACTCTCTTGAAATTTAAAGGTTAGGGTTTCTTTATGCGTTCTTCAAATGGCTCAAAGGTCGAGATTTCTTTCGTGAATCTTCTTATATAAGGCATATACTCCTTCCCTCATGGTCAGTTCTAATTAAATTCATATGTATTGTGTTTTAAACATTGATTTATGGATCATGAATGGTGTTTTTTGAAATATATGTTAAGGGTTTTGATGCATATTGTTTGGTATTGGTTAAACTATGTTTTTACATATTTTTGGTACTGGTTTGTATTTGTGGTTATTGGTTTATTATGGTCTAACAAATGGGTATTGAGTAAACTTAATTATGGTGGTTTATTCATTGGTTTTGGTCTTGGTAAGGGTATGCCCTCAACATGTTTGATAAAATGCCTCAAAGAATGTTTTCACTCTATTGTTGAACTTTCATTGGAACTCTTGCATGGTTTGGTTTAGTAATGAAATCTTAAATAGATTTGGATGGTTTTGAATTGTTTAAATGGTTTAAATGATATAAATGCTTTAAATGTTTGGCATGGTCTAAAATAGTTTGGAAATGGTATAAATGGTGTATGTGGTTTGGAAGGATTAAATGGTAAAGCCTTGGTGTCTATGAAAATGGTTATGCTTGTGGGGAACATGGAATCTCCCAAGTGGTTTAATATAGTAAATGAAAGGTCACTTGGAAGTCCTCTAAAACCTATATATGGTTGGTTATGGATAGGTGTTGCAAGTATGGTCGGTATGACAATACCACCACTAAATGACCTTGGTTAATAAATGGTAAATGGATTGGTTGGCTTCTTGGTAATGAATTTAATTGGTCAATAATGGCGGGATGTGTAGCAAATCCATAGAAGGTGGAGGTTCCGGGGGGACCAAAACTGAAAACTCATATTTACCGATGTGAGGTTGGTCTTGGTGATCGTGTGCATGATATCATACTATATTTTGGGGGATGTAATAGTCATCCCAAGTATTCTTTCCTGGTCGTGTGGCTACATGCACTGGGGCCCTTTCAGAAGAGGAATCTGAACCTATATAGCCCGTGGATGGTTTAGAATGGCAAAGCTACACAGCCTAGGTAAAGGTTATAATGGCAGGCTAAACCCGATTCCCTTTTCCGTCATGGTTATAATTATATATATATATATATGAATTATGGATATTTTTATTTGGTTTTATAAATGCCATTATGTTATCCTTATCCTGAGTGCATGCTACTGTTCACCCACTAACCCATCTTCGGGAGGTTGTATACCCACGCTATGTAGGAACCAACCATTCTACTTCTCTTGCTTAGTGATTGAAATTGGGGATAGTCGATGTTGGATTAAAGTGGTAAGCTTCCATAGTTCGGAAGTCATCTATTTCATGTCATGGTTTACTTTACATATTTCTTGTCTTTCATAAACTTTGGTTTTCGGCTATGTTCGGGAGTATATCCCGACTAAGTACTCTTTGGTTTGGTCTAGGGGTTTTGTATGGACAACTGTAGACTTGGGTATGGTATGGATTATTTTTGCAATATATAATATACATACATTGGCTTATTATCATGGTATTGGTTTATGGTTTCTGCATTGGTTGGGGTAGGTTATTGGGAGGTTGGACTTGGTTGGGTTGGTCTCGGATATAAACTTATTCCAGATTCACCATATTGGTGAATATGCTATCTTGTTATATATTTGGGCATCAACCGACTCAAGGTATATGTTTGATGGTTAGGTTGGGAAATGAAGGCGGTTCCCGATCTTGGTTGGACTTAGGATTTCCCATTATGACAAGGCCCTGGTTTGAGTCATGTCAAGTTAGTATCAGAGCTTAAGGTTTCAATGTCATGAGGTGTCCACATATCTGTGTTAAGTAGAGTCTTGTTTATGGGTGTGTCATTCACCATACTTATAATTAGGAGGCTACGAGGAATTTAAGATGTCTCACTTTCTTGGTTATTATACTTTTGGGCTATGGAGTCTAAGGTCTTGAACACTTCTCTGACTTCTTTGGTTCACTCTTCGGATTATGTCTTCTCAACAATCTAAAGTTGTGGAAACTTACCTGTTCTACTCAAAAACAATATGGACGGATCTAGTCCAACTCATGAGGCACAAACCTGGTTAAGGGTCGCAGCTTCTAGTTTTCCCTATGGAATCTCACAGTTCTCCACTAACCCTATTTCAGAAGGTGGCAACTCTGTCATGCTAATTTGATTTTATTGGTACAGGGAGAAATGAGGTAAGATTGGGAAAAAGCAAGGTAAAGGATCTCAGTTTCCAAAGCCAAAGGGGAGGCTAATGGCATGGTGTTAAATAGTCCAAGAGGAAGAGTTGAGTGGTCCTAACTCTATTCTATCGCTTGTACTCCCTACCCAAATCTATTGGGAGGTAGGTGTTTTTAGGTTGACAATTCTTTAGGGCACAAGGTGCCCAGTCTCGGGCTAATAAGGCCCAATCCTCATCATTATTTTTTTTATAAATTTTAGTTTGGTCGCATCATGGTTATTGCGAGAAAGGAAGGAATTGACATTTTGGTTGTGGTCAATTGGGTCACATACAATGGGAGTGTCATGTAAGGTATGCCACTTGGACAAGTTAGGCATTGGGTGCTTTCTTTGTCTCTGATATTGGTCGGGATCATCTCATTATTCTTACTATCCCTCAGGATTTTGAGGCATCTTGTGATACCGACATGGGCATGTTGGCAACTCTTCTCTTTGTGGTGTGTATGGTTTACTTGGCTTGAGGTTCCCTCTCATTTGTGGCCCCATTTATGGTTTTGTATTTTGGATGTGGTCCCAAGGTTTATTTTAAACTCTTTTTCTTCTTCCGTTTCTACCATGGTAGATGACTCTTTGATTGTCAATAGAGTTTATAGAGGTGTGTGGTATTTGTTGGTAGTAAAGGGGTTTTGGTAGATTTGTGTGACTCGAATATGGGGGATTTCTATGTCATTTGGGGGAATGGATTGGTTGCACTCGTGTTATCTATCATTAGATTATCAGATTCGTAAAGGTTGTCTTTAGGCTTCATGGTGAGCCAGTTGTGGAGTGGGAGGATGGTTTCATTCCCTAGATATTAAGGGAAACAGTTCTATCATATCTTAGAACTCGAAGGTTGGTTTCAAAAAGGGACATCTTTTTATTTGGCCAGGGTTAAAGATTCTAAATCGGAAGTTCTTTACTTACATTCAATTTTGGTGGTGCATAAATTTCTAGGGGTTCTTTTTTATGACCCTCATGGTGTCTTTCTAATGGAGAGGTTGGTCTTATTTCAGACATTTGTCCAAATTTCTATTCCTTCCTTATAGAATGATTTCGGTGGAGTTAAAGGATCTTAAGGAGAAATTAACGGATCTCTTAGATGAAGGTCTCATCAGTCTTAATGTTCCCCTGTGGAACATTTTGTTCTTGTAGGGGAATGGTTTTCCTGAAAATCGATAGGTTATCAGTGGGTGACTAAGGAATTTAGAGTGTCCTCCTTGTGGGGTGGACCATGCTTATGTATATTCTATAAGGGTAATTTGTTAATAATACATGGCGATTGGTAGATCCTAGGCTTTAATCAAGATACTTGATTTTGATAAAAGGGAGTATGATAAGCTCGAAAATACCAATGCAGGAGTTATAGAGGTAAACTGGTAGGTTGGATGAGGTTGGTGATTTAGGAAATGCAATAGTGGGAAAGTTATACCATATAGGCCTGGCATTCAGGTTGAAGAAAGGGACTGGGGATTTAGTCATTCAATAGGTTTTATCATGGAGATTGCATGTATCCTTTTCCCTATACTTGTACTTTATTGTTGGCATGAAATTAATTATTAAATTCATGGTTTTGAAATTGGGTTTTGGCACAATTGAGGTCTTTGACATGATTACTCATCTAAGTGATTTTCCATGGGTTATGATACATTATTCCTTCTTTATTTATGTTTATGAACATTGTGGGTTGCATGGGGATGTTAAATGGATTTCGGGGTACTATGGATTCCCCAATTACTTGGTTTATGTCTTGAAAAATTTATGTCCTCAAACTATTTGTGAAATTTCCGTTGAATATAATTTTGTCATATGGTTTGACTATTCTTAAACCTTTGCATTGCCCAACTGATTAAAGGAGCATAAATTAGTTTTGGTTGGATTCGAATGATTTTGAAAAGACCTTGGTTACCTTATTTTGATTTTGACTGATTTTGGTTTAACTGGAAACCTTGGAGTCAATTTGGTCTCATTGTTTTTGCATGTCTATGTTGGGCCCTAGGTAGCCTTGGGATGAAGGTTGGTGGTTAATCTAGAATTCTCTTTTAGTGGTGGACTTCAAGAGAAGGTCGGGTCACATATTCTAGTAATACTCTTCCATCTCGGTTAAGAGAGTACTCTACTAGTGTTGCATGTATTCATTTAGCACTTCTAACTAAGGTTTGCATTTTGCATTCACCTTGTTCCCTGGCTATAAGCCTTGACCTTGTGTTAAGTTACTCATGGTATGTATGGTTGTGTTTCTTTCGGTTTCCAGTCTTAAGGACTCCTCTTATGGTATGGTTTGGTGGAGATATTTCTTCATTATGGTCTAGGTGGTTATGGTGAAGTACTTTGTGCCTATAGTGTCGTGTCTTGTCTCTAGGATCTTGCCTTGGGAGGGATGGATAACTCTTATAATTTGGTTTCTTAAATGACTCTTCTTATGTTAGGATGGTAATAGTTTAAGAAGTATGGTGATGTGTTGAAATGGGGAATATAGAAGTCCCTAAGTGGGGGAAAGTCTAGGGTGACTACCAGAGTTAAGGTTTTGAAAGGTAAGGTAAGGCTGTTGTCAGGGGAAATGGTTAGGAAAGGAATAGGCGGTGAAAATCCTTTGTGAAATATTTAATGGGGCTAGATCTCTGGAATGATAGATCATACCACGGGTATATAAGTTGTAGGATTGAATATTGTGATTGGTAAATGTACCAATAGTTGTGTTGGGTACTTGAGAAGTTTGGAAAATCATGGTTTTATACAATGGTTTCATGGTTTGATCATTGTATGGTTTTGGGTGTTCAATTATAGGTTGGGGGTTTGGTTATAGTGGTTGGATATGGTTTGCCCATGTCTTTTACTCATGGTTCCCATATTATAATAGTGATCAAAGCAGAGTGGTTTTTTGGGATAGATGTACGGAGCAGAACCCGATGGCCTAAGTTAACTCCTTTTAGCTTTGGATAGGCTTGAACATAGAGGTGATATATTAGCTAGACTCAAGCTCTCATAGTGGTGTGTCTCGGTAAATTCTAAATTGAATTGGACTTTCCCTTTAGCATGAGTCCATTCATTCGATAATCTATGTGTTATATTAGGGTGAGGTGTGATGTCCTAAGTTGGATGGTTCCTTTAGGTGGTATTGGTATCTCGGGTTCTATGTTCTTTTAGGGAGGTCCCAATGAGGATCTTGGATTGGTAAGTTCGCCGGTTGTGAACAAAACAGGTATGGCTTCGGTAAAGGTCCCATGGTGGAACTTAAAGTCTAAGAAAGTTATTTGGAATGTGGAAGGGGACATGGAGTCCGAGTATCTGCATTGGTTCTTGGTTTAGAAAATTCGTGCGTAAAGTGTGTGCTCTTAAATACGTATTTTTTGTTTTTTACGTGGTTAAAGGTGAGTAATGGTTCCTGTTGCACCTTTATTTTCTAACTTAGTTAGAGGTTAGAATGAAGGTGTTGAAGTGTAGATCGTGTTTAGGTTATGTAGTGATCTTCTCACCTTGGTTGTGTGTCCTTGATTCCTATTTTAGTTGAGGGAAAGTTTAATGGGTTATCTCGTGCTTATTCTTACCCTTACCCATCATTCAAGGATGAATAATCCTCGTGGGGGAGACTGAAACACACTAGGATTTAGACCCTTGCAAAATTTCTTAAGTTTTGAACCTTTTTGATTTGGTACGACTCAAGAGTACCAATTGTACCCTTAGATACGGGTCATAGGATGGCTTGAGGGCGAAGACGTACCCTAGGCAGTGTGTTTGGCTTAGTTACTTCCCAAGGAATAACTCATCAAGGTACGAGTCATATAAAAAGATACAAGTGGTGTAAGGCAAGTCGTGTGGTGCTTAATTGAGTTGTCTTGTAAGTCTATCCAAAGTATGAGATGTGGATACGGTTTGGTATACCACTCGTACCCTTAGGTACAAGTAGGAAGGTATGAGTCATATAGAAACCAGAAGATAGGGTTTTAGCTTGGTCTTAGGTATGAGTTGGGGTACCACTCGTACCCTAGGATACAGATGGTAAGGAAGAGTCGTACCCCTAGATGTGGCTTATTTTAATTTTAAGTCAAGGGTAGTTTGGACATTTCCTACTTCTAAAACCTTATGTTCTCACATTATATAGACCTTGGTGGCCTTTCATAACACTTGTTAAAATATGGAAACACTTCAAATACTCTCTCAAACACTCTTTTCAAGATTGGAGGCTAGGGTTTCTTCATGTGTTTTTCAAAGGGCTCAAAGGTCAAGATTTCTTCCGTGAATCTTCTTGTATAAGGAATATAATCCTTCCTTCATTGTTAGTTCCAACTAAAGGCATATGTATTGTGTTTTATACATTAATATATGGATCAAGAATGGTGATTTTCGAAATATATGTTGAGGGTCTTGATGCATATGGTTTGGTATTGGTTTAAACTATATTTTTACATATTTTTGGTAATGGTTTGCATATGTGATTATTGGTTGGTTGTGGTTTAACAAATGGGTCTTGAGTAACCCTAATTATGGTGGTTTATGCATTGGTTTTGGTCTTGGTAAGGGTAGCCCTCAATATGTTTGATAAAATGCCTCGACGAATATTTTTACTCTATTATTGACCTTTCATTGGAACTCTTGCATGATTTGGTTTGGTAATGGAACCTTAAATGGATTTGGATAGTTTTGTATGGTTTAAATGATATAAATGCTTTAAATGTTTGGCTTGGTCTAAAATGGTTTAGAAATGGTATAAATAGTGTATGTGGTTTGGTTGGATTAAATGGTAAAGCCTTGGCGGCTATGAAAATGGTTATGTTTGTGGGGCATATGGAATCCCCCAACTGGTTTAATATGGTAAATGGAAGGTCACTTGGAAGTCCCCTTAAACCTATATATGGTTGCTTATGGATAGTACTTGCAAGTATGGTCAGTATGATGATACTACCACTAAATGGCCTTGGTTAATAAATGGTAAATGGATTGGTTGGCTTCTTGGTGACCGTGTGCATGATATCACACTATATTTTGGGGGATGTACTAGTCATCCCAAGTTTTCCTCCCTGGTCGTGTGGCTACATGTACTGGGGCCCTTTCAGCAGGGAAAGCTGAACCTATATAGCCCATGGGTAGTTTAGGACGGCAAAGCTACACAGCCCAGGTAAAGATTTCAATGACATGCTAAACTCGGTTCCTTTTCCCAGCATGGTTATATATATATGTATGGTTGTATGCATTATGGATGGTTTTACTTGGTATGGTTGTATGCATTATGGATGGTTATACTTGGTTTTATAAATGGCATTATGTTATCCTTATCCTGAGTGCATGCTAGTGTTCACCACTAACCCGTCTTCAGGCGGATGTATACCCATGCTATGAGGAACCGACCATTGGATACGGGTATAGCAAGCTATCCAACAAGTTCAAGGCCATTCACATATAGTCAAGCTCGAGAGTTACAAAAACTCTAAGCCATGTTTATGCAAATGGCCATGTGTGAGTGTGTGATTGTTCCACCTAATGGATTAAATATTTTAAAGTGTGAAGAGGGATTAAATAGCCAAGAATAGGATGTTCATTTTCCTTTCATTTTGTGGTGTAATATAAATAGATAATATTAGGGTTATTTATTCACTTAGTTCATTCATGATAATAGAGATTCCAAAAACTTGTAATATTTTGAACTTCTTTTTTCCATTTATGAGGTCCAAGCCGTAGTTCACAAGTGGTGTGACACTTGGGTTTTATATTGGCTAGAAATAAGCATCTTGAGGTTCATTGAGTTCCTCTTGGTCCAAGTAAGAGTTTGGTGTTAACATCTTCTAGACTTAGGGTCATATTATTGTTACATATAGGGTTCTTAGACTTTAGGATGTTATATGTCAAACTATTTATCCATCTTGTTTCATCTTGTTGTTGTTAATCTTGAAATCTAGTGAAGCCGTGTGGGGCCTTTTTTTTAATTCACTAGCATTGTTGACACCTTGTGTTCTTGTTGTTTGCTTGTTTCTGTTGTTGTATACTTGATTTTGTATCATTTGGTATTAAAGCTCAAGCCTTGATTTTGTTCTAACAAAATCAATCTTGGGAAGATCTTACCAAAGTTAGAAACAATGTGTTGTTGTTGAACCTTGGCCGAATATTGTTGCCTTGTTGTGTTGGCTTGTCCAAGAGTTTGTAACTAGATCTAGTAGGTTTTTGTTTCTCTAGTGTGTTTCTTGTGTTGGTTTCTTTATCACTAGCACAAAAGGCGTCTAGATCTAAAGTTGAACTTATAATATTGACATTGTTGTTGTGAACTTAAAGTGGACGTGTGTTGAGCATTGAAGTTGGCCGTGTGGTGTTTTGTTGTTTGACGTTGGAATGGACATTATTGGTGTGTTGTTATGGTGTTCTTTAAGGTTGTTGTAGTGTTCATCTTGTTCTTCACCTAGTCTAATAACTTGACCAACAAAAAGTACAAAATTGATTCAAAAAGGTGAAGATAAAATTGTAACGTTTGTTTGTGAGAAGACTTGAACCCATCACTTCCTAGACTTGACATCTACTTTTCAACCACTTTTCCTTATTTCAAGGGCCTTGTTTTGTGGTACTATTACAAGTCAAGTCTCATCCTTCTTTTGAGAGTGGACTTACAAATGACTCAAGACTTATACTTTCCCTCCAAAACCAATTGTCTCTATTCCAAATTGTGTGAAGGTTGAAAATTCAAATTTGTGATTAAAATTATGTGGGACCAAGGCCAATTGCATGCTGACATATCACCCTTGCTACTTTACACTTCAATATTAAGCTCAAGTTTGGACCCATCCACTTTGAGGAATATGGTATAGAGAAGTATGATGGATATGGTTCCTTTAATGATGCTTATATGAGGGAGAAGGAGATAAGAGGGGGACGTGTGGATCCAAGAAGATACCGAGGGTATGGGGAGAAAGTAAACCACCACCAATAGAGGAATGTAGGCATTAATACCATCAAATTGAGCCTACCAATATTTAAGGATGAAAGTGACCCCAAGACATACCTTGCTTGGGAATCGGCTTGTGACAAGAGTTTTTTAAGTCAATGACATCTAGGAAGAAAAGAAAAGTTGTTATGCCATAGCTTATTTTGAAGACTATTCTAACACTTGGTGGGAATACGTCAAGCGATTTTATAATGAGTTAGTAGATGGGCAGCCACTACCTTGGTTTTGGTTGAGGTATCTCATGAGAAAACGATACCTTCCCGAGAGTTATAGAAACGAGGTTTTTGTTATATTGTACAACTTGCGGCAAAGGAACAAAAGTGTTATGGCATATTATGATGAGTTCCAACAAATCATGTTGAAACTTGATCATTGGAGGGAACTCAGTTCAAGGTTGTCTTGAACAAGGAGATCTCGACTCATTTGACACTCCACAAGTTTGATATCATTGATGGTATTTTCCAAGAAGATCTTGAGATTGAAAGAGAACTTAAAGAGAGTTCAAGCTGCAAGGCAAAGGGACAATCAACCTCGGGGTGTCCTAGAAACAAGGAGATGGGTCAATTCTCCTCGGGTTGGCCCAAGAACAAGGACTAACCCGCCAATACAAGGCTTCCCGAGCCCAAAACAGTCCACAAATACCCTTCCCGACAAGAAGCTCATAAGTATCCTAATCCTAAAAGATTCCAATGTTTCAAATGCCGAGGTTGGGGACATAAAGCCAATGAGTGTCCAAACAGACACAACGTGATCCTAAGAGGAGGGAGATTGTATTACTTTGGTGAGTAGGTGGGTCTTGAAAAAGAGAAGAATGATGCCGAACCTCCAGATGGAGAGAAAATCGAGGGTGAGCCACATGATAATAATGATGGGGAAGATGCTTATCCGCAAGAAGGAGAGTGTGTGGTTCCAAATTTTGTAGTAAGACTTGTCATGATTAGTAAGGCAATAGATAACCCTAGCCAAAGGGAGAATCTATTCCATACTGAGTGCCTTCTAAAGGGGAGTGTGTGTACTTTGGTGATAGATAGTGGTAGTTGTACAAATATTAATAGTGTTGCTATGGTGAACTTCTTAAAATTACCAACTATACCTCATACTAGTCCTTACAAATTGCAATGGTTGAATGAATGTGGTGAATTGAAGGTCACAAGGCAATGTGTGATACGGTTTAAAGTGGGAAACTACCATGATGAAGTTCTTTGTGACATAATTCCAATGCAAGTGTGTCACTTGTTGTTAGGTAGACCTTGGAAATATGATAGGTTTACCAAATATGATGGGAGGTCCAATCAATTTACACTTAAGAAGGATGGCCGAAAGGTCACACTTCATCCTCTCTTGCCTTCACAAATGAATGACTTGCATCAAAATATAAGGGAATTGAAAGAAAATAGCAAGAAAGCCGAGAGTGAATAAAAGGAAGGGAACCTGACAGTAGGGTAGTGAGGGAAGCCGAGAAGGTTTCAACCTCCAAGGAGACGGGAAGCATGGTGATGTTGGCTATAAATAAAGAACTATTTGTGGATCATGATGATAATATCCCTATGCTTCTTTTGGCTTATTGTTTTTAACACTAACCCCGCTAATGTTTCCATTTCTCCTTCTATTTCTCTTGTCTTGCAGAATTATAAGGATATCTTTCCAAAGGAGCTTCCCAAGGATTGCCCCCACTTAGGGGTATTGAGAACCAAATAGACTTTGTGTTGGGTCATAATTTCCCAACAAACCGGCTTATAGAAGCAACCCTACGGACACCAAGAAATTGCAATGTCAAGTTGAGGAACTTCTCAACAAAGGGTACATCAAGGAAAGCATGAGCCCATACGCAGTTCCAGTGCTAGTAGTGCCTAAGAAGGATGGAACTTGGCGTATGTGGGTGGATTACCAAGCCATCAATAAGATTACGGTAAAATATCATCAACCTATTCTTAGGTTAGATGATATGCTTGATAAATTGAATGGTTCGTGTCTATTTTCCAAGATTGACTTAAGGAGCGGCTATTACCAAATAAGAATGCAACCCGGTGATGAGTGGAAAACTGCCTTAAAGACCAAGTTTGGTCTCTATGAATGGATGGTTATGCCATTCAGCCTAATAAATGCTCTAAGTACTTTCATGAGGCTAATGAATCACGTGATGAAGCCATTTATTGGAAAGTTTGTTGCTGTCTACTTTGATGATATCTTGGTTTATAGTAAATCCTTAGATGAGCATATAAAACATTTACAATGGGTGTTTGATAGCCTCTGAAAGGAGAAGTTATATGCTAATCTAGAAAAGTGTTCCTTTGGTGTTAATGAAGTTGTATTTCTCAGATTTGTGGTGAGCTCAAGAGGGGTCGAAAGGGATGAATCCAAGACAACCGCTATTAAAAATTGGCCAACCCCTTAAACCGTTGGTGAAGTAAGAAGCTTCCACGGGTTGACAAGTGTTTATAGGAGGTTTGTCAAAGGGTTTAGCACCATTGCCTCCCCCTTGACCAAGATAATATGGAAAGACCAACTATTCAAGTTGGGTGAACAGCAAGCTAGACCTTCGATTCTTTGAAATTTATGCTCATCTCGACACCATTTTTGTAATTTCCTAGTTTTGACAAGATGTTTGAAGTAGAGTGTGATACTAGTAAGGTAGGCGTGGGCGCAGTTTTGATGCAAGAATTGAAGCCTATTTCTTACTTTAGTGAAAAGCTCAAAGGTGCAACTTTAAACTACTCCACGTATGATTTAGAGTTGTATTCCTTGATTAGAGCATTGAGCAATTGTCAACACTACCTATGGCCCAAGGAATTTGTGATCCGAGCGGACCATGAATCCTTAAAGCATCTTTGGTCACAAGACAAACTTATCAAACGGCATGCCAAATGGATTGAGTTTCTTGATACCTTCCCTTATAAATAGGGCAAGGATAATGTTGTATCCAATGCTTTCTATAGAAAATATGTTCTTGTGTCTACTTTGTCTTCAAAATTAATGGGTTTTGAGAGATTAAAGGCTTTTTATCTCGAGGACCCTCACTTTTATCCTATCTTTAGGGAATGTAAAGAATTGGGTAGGGATAAATGGGTTTCGGATAGGGGTTTAAATCCTTATACCAAGTTTGATGGTTACTTATTTAAAGGTAGATGATGTATGTTCCCTCTAGCTCGTGGAAAGAGTTATTTGTAAGAAAAGCATACAATGGCAGTCTAATGGGTCACTTTGGGGTTGAAAAGACCCTCGGGATATTGGAGGAGCAATTCTATTGGCCAAGCATGCACAAGGATGTGGATAGAATTTAAGGCCAATGTGTAGATTGCAAAAGAGCCAAATCTCGGATCCTATCTCACGGGTTGTACACCCCACTACCCACCCCTTTACGTCCTTGGCTTGATATATCTATGGATTTTGTGTTAGGATTTCCAAGGACTAGACGAGGTCGGGATAGTATCTTTGTTGTAGTTGATCATTTTTCTAGGATGGCACACTTTATTCCATTCTCTAAATGTGATGATGCATCTAGTGTGGCCTCTTTGTTTGTTGATAATGTTGTCAAGTTGCGTGGTGTTCCAAGGACCATTGTGAGTGATAGGGATTCTAAGTTCCTAAGTCACTTTTGGAAGTCCATGTGGGGTAGGCTTGGTACTAAGTTGTTGTTTTCCACCTCTTGCCACCCACAAATCGATGGCCAAATAGAAGTAGTAAATAGGACCTTGGGTTCTATGCTACGTTCCATGGTTAAGGGAAAAATGACTTCTTGGGAGGAACACCTACCATTGATTGAGTTTGCCTATAACTGTGTCATACACTCAAGTACGGGAATGACTCCTTTTGAGTGTGTATACGACCTCAAAACCCTTACTCCTTTGGATTTAACTCCTTTGCCAAGTGATCTTATGATAAGCTTAGATGGGAGCAAGCGGGCAGAAACTATGAAGAATCTACATGAGAAATTTAGGCTACGACTTGAGAAGAAAAACCAAGAATTACAAAGAGGGCCAACAAAGGGAGAAGGAAGATCATTCTTGAACCGGGAGATTGGGTATGGGTGCACCTTAGAAAGGAGTAGTTTCCAGCCCAAAGGAGAACCAAATTGATGCCAAGGGGTGATGGTCCATTCCAAGTACTTGAAATAATCAATGAAAATGCTTACAAGATTGACCTTTCCCAGAATATCAAGTGCACAACACTTTCAATGTGTGTGATCTTTCTTTAGTGTATGTGGTTGAGGATGACCAAACGCTGAATTTAAGGTCAAATTTCTCTCAAGATGGAGAGGATGATACCGGCATAGCAAGCTGTCCAACAAGTTCAAGGCCATTCACAC
This sequence comes from Capsicum pubescens, assembly GCA_030864215.1. Classification (NCBI taxonomy): domain Eukaryota; kingdom Viridiplantae; phylum Streptophyta; class Magnoliopsida; order Solanales; family Solanaceae; genus Capsicum; species Capsicum pubescens. Next base: position 247,700,112 of record CM061541.1, on the reverse strand, counting down.
GTAGCCAAGCTCGGGAGTTACAAAAACTCTAATCCATATTTAAGCAAACTGTCGTGTGTGAGTATGTGATTGATCCACCTAAGGGATTAAATGTTTTGAAGTGTGAAGAGGGATTAAATGACCAAGGATAGAATGGTCATTTCCCTTTTATTTTGTGGTGTAATATAAATAGATAATATTAGGGTTATTTCTTGACTTAGTTTATTCATGATAATAGATATTCCAAAAACTTATAATATTTTGAACTTCTCTCTTCCATTTGAGAGGTCCAAGCCGTATCTCACAAGTGGAGTGACACTTGGGTTGTATCTTGGCTATAAACTAGGATCTTAAAGCTCATTGAGTTCCTCTTGGTCCAAGTAAGAGTTTGATGTTAATATTTTCTATTCTTAGGGTCCTATTATTGTTACACATAGGGTTCTTAGACTTTAGGATGTTATATGTCAAACTATCTATCCATCTTGTTTCATCTTGTTGTTTTTAATCTTGAAATCTAGTGAAGCCATATGGGGCCTTTTTGTGATTCACTAGTAGCGTTGACATCTTGTGTTCTTGTTGTTTGCTTTTTTCTCTTGTTGTATACTTGATTTTGTATCACCATTCTACTTCTCCTATTTAGTAATCGGATTCGGGGATAGTCGATGTTGGATTGAAGTGGTGAGCTTCCATAGTTCAGAAGGCATCTATTTCATTTTATAGTTTACTTTACATATTTCTTGTCTTTTATAGAATTTAGTTTTCGGCTATGGTCGGGGGCATGTCCCGACTAGGTACTCTTTGGTTTGGTTTAGAGATTTATATGGACAACTGTGGACTTGGGTGTGGTATGGATTGTTTTTGTATATATATACATACATACGTTAGCTTATTATGATGGTATTGGTTTATGGTTTCCGCATTGGTTGGGTAGGTTATTGGGTGGTTGGACTTGGTTAGGTTGGTCTCGGATATAGACTTATCCCAGAGTCATCACATTGGTGAATACGCTATCTTGTTATATGTTCGGGCATCAGCCGACTCAAGGTATGTGTTTGGTGGTTGGGGTTGGGAAACGGGGGTGGTTTTCGATCCTAGTTAGGCTTGGAGCTTCCCATTATGATAAGTTCCCGATTTGGGTCATGTTATGAATCCTTTCCCCAATGTAAACTAGTGTTATGCACTGATCATTCAAGACGAGAGTCAATGGGCATTGAGTGGAGCACAATAAGTAATTAGTGAAATCAGTGATCCTACTGCTTTATTCACAATTAAACCTACCAGTAGTGGTTTTATGACTTAAGGATTTAGAGGACAAGGACCTGGTGGATGTGGAGGTCAATCTTATAAGGGACAAATAGGAGGCTTTATATACTGTGATCACTGTGATATGAAGGGACATAGTAGAGGGAATTATAACAAGCTAAAGTATTGTACATACTATCACATGCAAGGCCACACACAAGAGATATGTTACCAAATGATAGGATATCCTGCAGACTGTAAAGAAAGAAAAAGTTTAATGTTGTTATAACACCTTTTATTATACCACAGATGCAGTACTCTAACCCCTTGCTTAAGGGTGATAATGGTCAACAAAGTTTCAGTTCTCACATGCAGTATGCTGGTAATGAAAATGAGCAATATGTCCTTTTTATGCAGCATGCAGTAAATAACAATGGCTATCATCAAGGAAGCATTAATGGCATGCAACAATCAATGTTTAGCAATAGAGCAATTGCACAGTTCACTCCAACTCAGTACAACCAGATTCTCCATATGCTACACAAGCCAGTGACAAGTGAGTCAATTACAAACATGGTAGGTATTTTTGTTGGAACTTCTTGTTATCATAATATGGTCAGAGATATAGACTAGATAGTAGATAGTGGTGCCAAAACTATATGCTTAGTTATGAACAATTTTTACATCATGGAGATAGTTACCAATTCAGAGAGTGTACAACTTTTTATCGGTGACTTAGCTGTTATTATGCAAACTGAAAAATTATCTTTGCCAGGAGGTGATATAGTTGGCAATGTGTCATGTGTGCCAACTTTCAAATTTAATCTGCTTTTAGTATCAAAAATGACTAGAGAATTGCAGTGTTGTGCTTTTTTTCCCTAATTTTTTCATTCTTCAGGATCACTTTACTGGAGAGTAAAGGAGAATGGTAAAGAAGTAGAAAGATTATATAGTTTGAAATCAAAACAAATATTGAGATCTAAGAAGAAGTTACTTGGAGCTGTGGCAACTTGTGATGATGCAGATATATGGCATAAAAGATTAGGACACATCCCTATGAGTGTTCTTAGAAGAATAAACTTGTTCATGAATAAAACCTATTTTACTTTACCAAATTGTGATGTCCTTTAGTAAGACAAGTCAGGTTACCATATCCTTTTAGTCATACTAGAAGTTCTAAATATTTTGATTTAATACATTTGAATAGAGGGGACCATACAAAGATGTTGCACATAATAGAATGCGATATTTCCTTATAATGGTTGATGATTATTCTAGATGGACCTGGATATTTTTGATGCTCTATAAGTCTGATGTCTCTACTATCTTAAAATATTTCATTGTGATGATTAATACTCAATTTGATCAGAAAATCAAGGCATTCAAGTCGGATAGTGGTAGTGAGTTTTTTAACACACAGTGTTATGACGTATTTAAGGATTATGGAATTATTCACCAAAGTTCTTGTCCATACACACCTCAGAAGAATGGTGTAGTTGAAAGAAGACAGACATATTTAGAAACAGCTAGAGCAATAAGGTTTCAAGGTCATCTACCAATAAGATTTTGGGGTAAACGTATTTTCAGTGTTGTTCATATCATTAATAGAATCCTTTCCACAGTACTACACAACAAATCAACTTTTGAGATGATATTTATGAGATCACCTAACCTGTCTTACATGAGAGTTATTAGATGTTTGTGTCATGCTACAAATCTAAATAAATTAGATAAATTTGGACCAAGAGCTATCAGATCAGTTTTAATAGGATGCAATGATAGACAAAAAGGTTATATACTTTATGATCTTGAGCCTCATACCTTTTTTATTAGCAGGGATGTGAGTGTTTGATAAAACGGTCTTTCCTTTTCAAATTCTTTCAGACATTGTGCGTAAAAATCTTCCATGGGATACTGCTCAATGTTTAAAATTCTCTATACTATCTACTGATTCACATCATTTTATGATAAAACTGCAATAACTAGTCCACCTCTAATAGAAGAAGTTTCAGTCTCTCCTATGATATAGGATGATTCCTCTTTATTTGTTCATGAAATACATACTACACCAATAGATATATGCATAGATCACCATCCCCTGCTGAGATAAAAAAGTCTACCAAGATAAGTAGACTACCTATTTGGCAAAATGATTTAGTTACAGGATCAAAGATCAAGTCTCGCCAGTGCTTGTATTCAATCACAAACAATATTTATTATAAAAATTGTTCTCATTCATATCAATGTTACATTGCAAATATATCAATAGATACTGAGCCACAATCGTATCAGTGGGCCATTACTGATAGTAGATGGATTCAATCCATGAAGGAAAAAATTCAGGCCCTTAAAGAAAACAAGACTTGGGAGATTACTTCATTGCCACCTATTAAGAAAGAAATTGGATGTAAATGGATCTATAAGATCAAATACAAGGCTAGTGGAGAATTGAAGATATCTAAGGCAAGGTTGGTAGCCAAAGGTTACAATCAGAAGGAGGGATTAGACTATCAAGAAACTTTCTCTCCTGTTAGGAGTGTTTTGGCTATGGCTGCATCTAGGAGATGACATGTCTAGCAAATGGATGTTTATAATGCCTTCTAACAAGGAGAATTTGTTGAAGAAGTCTATATGACAATACTACAAGAATTCCATTATGATAAAAAAAAGGGTGATAGTAAGGTGTGCAGGCTGATCAAGTCTTTATATGGGCTTAAACAAGCCTCAAGACAATGGAATGTGAAGCTCATTAATGAACTTGTAGCAACAGGGTTCACACAAAGTCATCTTGATTATTCATTACTGATAACGAAGTCTGTAGATGGTATTGTGCTCATTCTGATCTATGTGGATGATTTGTTGGTGACAGGTAGCAGCATGGAGCTTATTGAAGATGGGTAACAAGTACTTAAATATAATTTTAAGATTAAAGATATTGATGACTTACGATATTTTTTAGGCATTGAATTTTCCAGAAGCTTAGAAGGTATCCTAATTCATCAGAGAAAATATACACTTGAACTTATCTCTAATTTGAGATTAGGTGGATCCAAACCAATTAATACCCCAATTGAGATGAACTTGAAGCTAACTATAGATGAATTTGATAATTACTTTGGAGATTCTTCTGATTCTCTACTACTGGATCCTAGTGAATACAAAGGCTAGTTGGGAGGTTGTTGTATCTTACCATCACTAGACCTGATATTTCTTTTGATTTTCAACATATGGGTCAATTCATGCATGCTTCAAAGATATTTCACATGACTGCAGCCATCAGGGTGGTCAAACATGTGAAGCAGACACCAGGCCTTAGTATTTGTTTGAGTGCTCAATCATATGATTCTCTTCAGGCATATTGTGATGCAGACTGGGGTTCATGTCTTAACTCCAGAAGGTCTATTAGAGGTTACATGATTTAGTTTGGTAACTCTTTGATTTCTTGAAAGTCTAAGAAACAATCTACTATATCTAAAAGTTCAACAGAGGCAGAGTATCAAAGCCTTGCCTCTATTGTTGCTGAAATTGTATAGATCTCTGGTTTATTCAAGAAACTCGATATCTCATTGTCTCTTCCTATTCCCTTATTTTTTGATAGTAAAGCAGCAATTTAAATAGCTGCTAACTTGGTGTTCCATGAACGTGCTAAATATATACATTGACTGCCATTTTATTAGGGAGAAGGTCTAAGATATTCTGGTCCTTATTTAGTATCTGTCCACAAAGAGCAGCCTGAAAACATCTTGTCAAAGGGTATTGGTTGTGTGCAATATTCTTATCTTCTTTCAAAGCTAGACTTGCAGAATATCTTTATGTCATTTACTTGAAGGGGGTATTGAGGAATATGATTATTATGATAAATAAATAGTTTCTAGTTGATTAATTGCCAGTTGTAATGTACAATTAAAAAGAAGGCGTTGATTTGGCAAGTTTGTTAGAGATAGTAGATATTTTTGTATCTTGATCATAGGCGGTTAGTAAAACTAACCCATAGTTAGTAGAGATAGGAATTAGTATATAATCAACACTTCATCATTTTTGTACATAATGTACATACATAAAATCATTCTCAGTTTCACTCTTCCACAAATACTCTGGTTTCTCTTTCTCTTCTCTATGAATTAGCTAGTCAGTAAACTCACATGAAGTTCTTGATCAGAAATTTACAGGATGGATCACAAGAAAGGCTTCTAAATTATTAATATTATGAAGATGGAGTACACATGATATCTTATGAAAATATTCCTTATAAGAATGAAAAAGGACAAGAATAGCTTTTAGAAGTCATATCAGAAGTTTGCATGAGTACATACATTTCTGGGTTCGATAATGACATGGCCCACAGACAATTCTATGCGGTTTGGACCAAATTAAATCAAAAAAAATGTGACCAAAGCCTTAAGTCATGAAATATAGCCAAACAATTAATTAGTACAACGGTGGGCTAATGTAACACCCTACATTTTTGAACTAGAAATCAAACTTTTGTTCCTATATGTGTAAGCTCTAAAAGAAATTATTTCCAAGTGAGAATAAGTGTCATGATCTATATCCTCATGTTTGAAGTGCTTTCGAGGTGAAAAATCTTCATAGGAAACACTTAGAGAGAAGTTGAGCTAAGAACCTTTGATTCGGCTAAATCTTTATTTTTGATGTTACAAGGGTCTACTTTGAATGTGTAACTTTTTATACATGTAGAATTTTGCAGCTAAATACCCACCAAATTGTAGATAATTGAGTCAGCTTTCCAACAATACTAATTTCGTCTTAATCCGAAACCCGAGCAAAAAGTTATGATTATTTTTATCAGAACCAGTAGCTGTGTGCGATAAGCATGTGACGTATTCTCTATTTTGGCACTCTATAGCATGCGATGCACACTCCATTTCACCCATTTTTTCCAGCTTCTGAATCTGCATAATTAGGGGCAATTAGGTCATTTATCTCACCCCCAAAACCGTCCAAAATACAAGATTTGAAGCACCAAAGAGCATTTTAACATCATTATTCACTTTTCCTCTCTAATAAAAAATAAAACCCTAATCCCCTTCCCGAAAGATCAAGAATCAAGCTCTTAGGTCAATGTTTCCAAGAAATAAATCAAGATTCGGGTTCTATTCTCCAAACAAAGTAATCTAAGGTGCATGGGGCTATCCTAAAAACTCCATGGGCATGAGTTATTGTTTTACAAGGTTTTGAAAGCATATTATGATGTTTATAAAAAGGGTTTTGAAAAATTGTTTGAATAGCTAAATCATGAAGTCCTTTTACAATGATATAATATTTTGGTCTTGAGGTCTTCCCTTGAAATTGGTTATACTCGTGTATATATATGTATGCATTTGAGTTTTGAAATTTGAATTGAGAGCATGAAGATTTATACTCCCTCTCTTGTTATGAAGCCTCTTGATTTCACATGTTATGAATTATTCATTTGCATATTGAGAAGCATGATGTAATGTCTTTACTATTGTTTAAGACTTGATATTGGTTATGAACAGAAGAGAGGGTGTTTTCTTATTAATATAAATGAAAAGTGATTATTTAAAGAAGTTCATGGTTTAATACGAAGTGATTGGCCACCATATGTTTGAGAATTGAAAGAGAGAATCTTTGCATAAGTTTCATGTATTTCGTTATACTAATTCGCTTGTACTGTTTGAATGATTTGGTGTTCTAAACATTATTCTTTGAATGAAAGAACTATAACACGATAATGTATGGCTGAGAGTGTATGACTTGCAAGTCTTGGTACGATGATACCAAATAGATGAATGTCATAGTAGATTTAGAATAGATTGGAATACATATTTTATTTGGATTTTCAAATTTAGAGTTCAAAAAGATGCATGGTTTTAAAGAACTAAAATTGGTCTTAAATAGAGTTAGATGGTTACTCGAAGACAGACGAGTTAAAAGACTCAACGCTAGAAATCGTGATTTTCCAACACGAGGTTATGGTACCATATTGTATGGTCTTTTGTAGCTTGATTCGTGCCGTCGTAATATGGGACTATGGTTAGGAGCCATACTTTGTGGTCTTGTGCACTACCATGACATGTTGATTTGATTAGGAATAATGGAACTTTATTGTGTGGTCTTGCGTGTCTCCTCTTACTGATACTTCAATCCTTGTGGCAAACTTAGATTGGAGGCTTGCTCGCCGAGTCAAGGGAAGATTCCATATAGCCCATGGAATTACAGATTGTAGGATGTAACATCTAGCTCAGAAAAGAAATAAAGAGTAGAGTTATGATTTCAAGAATGTATTTTGAAATTTATCAAAGAATGTCCATGTGTTTTTCCTACATCATATGTAAACTATTTTATGAATTGCTCTCGCTTATGTTGTATAAAATACACTATTTTGGATTGCTCTGTGTACTAGTACAATTGTATTGACCCTCTATATTTCAGGATCTGAGGTTCAGTCCCGGGGTTTCGCTAAGCAGTAGATTGATGTGTCTGAGATTTTAGCCTCCCCTATTTCGGAAGGCCGGGTTTATAGAACATTGTTATTTAATTGATTCATGGTCTGACTAGGGGCCTTGTCCCAATTTTATTTTAGACAGATGTTGGTTTTCATGTTATTAGAGATTTTGCAGACTGGTGTCATGTGTTTTGAATATTAATCACTTCCTTTTGAACTGTTCAATTTAATTATGACATTGACCATGTTTTCGTATGATAACTTTCTGTATTTCTTTATATCGTATGAATGGTGTGCATGATTTCCAAATAGAAAGGGGCGCCCGAGCCAATATGGTTCGGGATGCCCATAGTGGATAGGGTCTCAGCTTGGGTCATGACAAACTTGGTATCAGAGCACGGTTTATGTTCCCAGGGTGTCTGTGAAATCACATCGAGTAGAGTTTTATTTATGGGTGTGTAGCACGCAACAAATATAAGTAGGAAGCTATTAGGCGTCTAGGAATGCTTCACTTTTCTTCATGTTCTAGATAGTGCCATTGTGTTGTCTATTTGGAAGTTATCCAAATTCCTTCTTTGCTCTGATTTTATTAACAATGTCTCATTGTCGAGTCAATTTAAGTGCAAAATCTTCGAGTCTAAATGATGTGGACCCTTCTGATTGAGTGATAAAAAGAGTATAATATTACACAAGAACTTAAGAGAAGTCCATAAGTTCCTTAAAGTGCATTAATTTAAGCCTATACCCCTATCTACATCAATTGTGTGTTTGAGCCTAAGGTATGAAGTGTATTCGGTCTCTTTCAAAATTTTCGTTGCAAATGTCATGCTAAAGGGTAGTGATGTATGTCTGAATATTAGAATAATATTTCCACCTGAGTAGTAGTATGTGTTAAGGTGTCATACCCTATTGGTAATAAGATAATCCCAAAATTAGTGATATGACATCACAAGCTTAGGAGTCAGAATAAGGGTGAGTTTTGCATAAGGAAGCTAGTTTAGTTGTATAACCGTTGATTAAGGGATGGGTTACCATTTGATAGTGATAGACTAATGTGGTAGCAATATTTGTAGATTGTATGGTAGTCTGTGGAGGAAGTGTTTGGCCATGATTATTATTTATTCAAAATAGGGAAGAATCTCAGAATAGATAGTTATGGTGGTGGTAGAAATCACGTATAGGTTGTGTATGGAAAGAGGTGGATTAGTCAGTAAGTTATGGGTAGAGACTTATTGGCATAAATGGAATTTGAAGGTAGTATAATTGTATTCATGGGTAAGTAAATATGATGTGAGAAAGTAGGGTATGTCAATAGATAGTAATGGATTATATTATAAGATTAAGATCGACTATCTTTATTATGTGACTTTACCCCCTTGGTTGTCTTTTCTCTAGTAGTTGTAAACTAGTACTACATGTGAGAAGGTATGTAGTAGATTTTGAGATGTAGTAGTAATGTTGTGGAGAGGATAAGCTACGGGCCATAGTTAAGTGAAATATGAGACTTAGGTTGATATTTCTATTTGATTGATTAGTATAGTATATGGCATGCCCCATATGATTGGTGTTGTTATACAATAGGCTTGAACCATAGATATAGAGTATAGTTGTGAGAATAGCAGCTCAAGATTGATGATGCATATTTTGTAGGAATGAACTTGTAGGCTTGATGTGAGGTGTGAAATAGCCTAGGTTGGAAACTTGTGGAATAATGAGTGGTCAATTATGATGTATATGTATACATGAGAACAAGAGTAAAACGATGAATTGTGGTTGAATCATTAAGTGGATAAGAGCTCGAGTATATAGGAATAAGTTGAACCCCGACGTAGCGTATTGTTAGATAAAGTGTCAGGTGTACGGGTGCCATGCATACCTAGATTTTGTTCTTGAATCTTGTAGTATGGAGAAGTTTGGGAAGTTGTTGTTTGGTGTTCTTTAGAGCTGAATTGAGAAGATATAGGTAGGCAATGTGCGCCTTTGGTATAGTTTTACAAATTTTGTTCAGTTGTAAGTTGTGTGATTAGAGGTGTAATGCTAGTATTCTAAGGAATTAAAGATGGAGTGTTAAGTGTTTAGAAGCGTAGGTGCCTATGCCCATGATAATGGTAGTCGTAAGTCAATGACTTTGAGGGTTAGAGGAAGTTATGATTAGTGTCCCAGAAGGGGGATGTCCTAGAAAAGATTTTGTGTCTTTACATTAAAATTATTGAGGGGATTCTAGCATCTATGTGTCTGGTGATACCCCTATGTGTTGAGAGTTATGGGTATAGATTTGATGAGGGTTTGTATCCTCAAGTTCAAGGGTGTGACTTTGATCTAAGGGGGAGATGATGGATTAAAGTGGTTCCCAAATTTTCTTGTGGTGTCAAGTTTCTAGTAAGAATCATGATAAACCTATTCCTATTCAAGCAAGATCCTCCTATGTCAATTTATGAGGTCATTGTACCAATGTATTATGTATTCAAGTTCTACCTATGTCTAAGGTTTGAGTACTCTATGTAACTCATGTCATGTCCCGATCTCCAAACTAGAAGCAATAATATTCCTCAGTGATCCAAGATTCCGGGTATCCCAGCCCTATGTTATATTGCTCATGAACCATAAATTCGTGTCCCAAAGTATGCCTGGTTCTAAGAAACTATGTTTTTATAAGTTACTAATTCGTTTATGTCGAGATTAGCCAAAATGATAAATTTGTTCGAACTCATGACTACGTCAGCTTTGGAAAAAAAATTAGAAGCAATAACTTCAAGTATACATCTTTGTCTCAATGATTGACTTTATGAATTCCGAACTTATGTTATACGACTCATGATGTAAGCGCCCGTGTTTCTAACTGTGGTCTGTCTTAAGAACTCATGCTATGTTGAGTTATGCTAAAGCGACTCTCTACTTATGATCCAGACAGTTGATATATGAAGCACTTCATGTCTATTGTATCGTATATTTACCTTATGTACCATATTGAGTAGATCAACAGATATGGGTTTTAATTGAGTAGTGTTTCTCCCGTTATACTGCTTGTACTCGGGTACCTTAATGACCCTCTATTTGTTAGTATGATGGTGGTTGTGGAAGCGTAGTAATGTGTTAGGTAAGGGAGTAGATGTTCTTGAAGGTGAAATTTTTTTATGTGAATTATTAAGCCAAGGCTATAGGAGAAAGGGGAAGAAGGAGATGAACTTTTGTTACGTGGAATAGTTAGGAAGGAGATATATGGCAAGAATCCTTGTGAGAATTATTGAATTTGCTGGTCTTAGTGGAGAGATCCATGAAGCGGTGTGTTGTAATGATAGGCTTGAATTTGGTGATTGATGAAAATGCAAACCAATGTGTTATGTGGTTAGGACTCCTTGATTTAAGACCCGAGGGTGTCTGATGGCAGTGATAAGGTGAAGTAATCCTTTTAAAGAGAGGTAGAGTGTGGAGTCCCATAGCTTAAGCTGGCATCATTTTGTTCCGGGTTAGGTGTCAACATGAAAATGCGATGCATTTAGATTCAAGCTCTTGTAGTTATGTGTTTAGCGGGGGAATTATAAGATTTAGTGTTGAAATGTGCTAATCATGGCTGAAGACATAGTGGAGAGCGTATCAATTGAGACAGAGAATATTTCTATTCTATTCTTATATCCCGCGAGAATCTCATCTCATGCCTTGTACCAATCTTAATCAGTCCGAGGATTCTTAGGAAAATTCATACCTTACAATGTTTTGATCATGTGCCATAAAACACATGCAAAGATCATGTCGATGTCAAGTTTTGTTATCTCATGTTTTGTGCTTATACATTTCCCTAGAGGCTATCATGAAGCTCGTTTGATGTCTTTTCATATTTCGATGGGGAAAAATGTTCAATGAAAAATTATGTTTTGTATTCTACACTTTTAGAGCTTCAAAAAGCCCCTACCCATCATTCGAGGATGAATGATTCCAAAGGGAAGATAATATAACACCCCACATTTTCAAACTAGAAATTAAACTGTTGTTCCTACATGTGTAAGATCTAATAGAAATTATTTTCAAATGAGAATAAGTTTCATGATCTATATCCTCGTGTTTGAAGTGCTTTCGAGTTGAAAAATCTTCATAGGAATCACTTAGAGAGAAGTTGAGCTAAGAACCTTTGATTTGGCTAAATCTTTATTTTTGATGTTACAAGGGTCTACTTTGAACGTGTATAACTTTTGATACATGGATAATTTTGCAGTTAAATACCCACCAAATTCTAGATAACTGAGTCAGCTTTCCAACGATACTAATTTCATCTTAATCCGATACCCAAGCGAAAAGTTATGATTATTTTTGTCAGAACCAGTAGCTGCGTACGATAAGCATGAGACGCACGCTCCATTTCGGTGCTCCAGAGCATGCGACACATGCTCCATTTCACCCATTATTTTCCAGCTTTTGAATCCACACAATTGGGGGCAATTAGGTCATTTATCTCACCCCCAAAACCGTCCAAAACACAAGATTTGAAGCATCAAAGAGCATTGTAACACATTATTCACTTTTCCTCTCCAAGAAAAAAGAAAACCCTAATCCTCTTCCTCAAAGATCAAGAATCAAGCTCTTAGGTCAAGGTTTCCAAGAAACAAATCAAGATTCGGGTTCTATTCTCCAAACTAAGTAATCTAAGGTACGTGGGGTTGTCCTAAAAACACTATAGGCATGAGTTATTATTTTACAAAGTTTTGAAAGCATATTATGATGTTTATAAAAAGTGTTTTGAATAATTATTTGAATAACCGAATCATGAAATCCTTTTACAATGATATAATATTTTGGTCTTGAGGCCTTCCCTTGAAATTGATTATACTCGTGTATATGTATGTATGTATGCATTTGAGTTTTGAAATTTGAATTGAGAGCATAAAGATTTATACTCCCTCTCTTGTTATGAAGCCTCTTGATTTCATATGTTATGAATTATTCATTTGCATATTGAGAAGCATGATTTAAATGTCTTTACTATTGTTTAAGACTTATATTGGTTATGAACTGAAGAAAGGGTGTTTTCTTGTTAATATAAACAAAGAGTGATGATTAAAAGAAGTTCATGGTTTAATATGAAGTGATTGGCCACCATATGTTTGAGAATTGAAAGAGAGAATCTTGGCATAAGTTTCATGTATTTCATTATTCTAATTTTCTTGTACTATTTAAATGATTTGGTGGTCTAAACATTATGTTTTGAATGAAAGAACTGTAACACGATAATGTATGGCTTAGAATGTATGACTTGCAAGTCTTGGTATGATGATACCAAACAGATGAATGCCATAGTAGATTCAGCATAGATTGGAATACAAATTTTATTCGGATTTTTTTATTTAGAGTTCAGAAAGATGCATGGTTTTAAAGAACTAAAATTGGGCTTAAAGAAAGTTATATGGTAACCCAAAAAAAGTACGAGTTGAAAGACTCAATGCTAGAAACCATGATTTGCCGACATGGGGTTATGGTACCATGCTGTGTGGTCTTTTGTACCTTGATTCATGTTATCCCAATCTGGGACTATGGTTAGGAGTCATGCTTTGTGGTCTTGTGCAGTCCCATGACATATTGATTTGATTGGGGATAATGGCACCATGTTGTGTGGTCTTGCATGTCTTCCTTTACTGATACTCCAATCCTTACGGCAAACTTGGATTGGAGGCTTGCCGTCGAGTCAAGGGCGGATTCCATATAGCCCATAGAATTACAGATTGTAGGGTGTACCATCTAGCTCAGAAGATAAATAAAGAGTAGAGTCATGATTTCAAGAATGTGTTTTGAAATTTATCAAAGAATGCCCATATGTTTTTCCTATATCGTATGTAAACTATTTTATGAATTGCTCTCATTTATGTTGTATAAAATACATTATTTTGGATTGCTCTGCATACCAGTATAATTGTATTGACCTCCTATCTTTCAGGATCTGAGGCTCAGTCTTAAGGTCCCGCTAAGCAATAGATTGATGTGTCTGAGATTTGCAGTTGGTGAGCCTCCCCTATTCCAGAAGGTCAGGTTTATAGAACATTGTTATTTATTTGATTCATGGTCGGACTGGGGGCCTTGTCCCAGTTTTGTTTATAGACAGATGTTGGCTTTCATGTAATTAGAGATTTCGCAAACTGGTGTCATATGTTTTGAATATTAATCACTTCCTTTTGAACTATCCAATTTAATTATGACATTGACCATTTTTCCATATGATAACTTTCCGCATTTCTTTATATTGTATGAATGGTATGCATAATTGCTAGATAGAAAGGGGCGCCCGGGCCTTCCTAGTTCGGGATGCCCGTCACGGTCAGGCTCTTGGCACGGGTCAAGACGGCTAACCACTGCGAGGACGCTGAGTCTCTAAGGGATTGAAATAGCACCCATGACTGTATGTGGATTATAGAGAGATAAAATGCTTCTAGGTTGGAAAGATTCTAAAGAAGAGGTACACATGATACTGTAGGTGGATACTATCAATATAAGATAGGAAACTGCAAAAATTTGTAAGGTATAGATTGATGCATACAATTTTAGGATTGATGATGGCATAATTCAAGGGATAAATTGGTGAGGTTTGTTGTACTAAGTGAACAATATGTGCCATATCTTTAAATCGCGATAAATATAATATCAAAGTCAGACATTCTATGGTGATGGGGCAAACCTTATTGAGAGCAGAACATTTAGATGGACTAACATATTTTGAGGATGATAATACACATGATCATATCTAAGGTGAAATTTCATATCAGGATAAGAGAAGGGAATGAAGAATTTTATAATTCATAACATAAATTCACATAGATATATGCACTTTTAAGTTCAATGTTTTTTTTGGTTAAAAGATGATTTTATTTAATTACTAATATGCATCATAGGGGATTATAGAGTTAGCTGACGGCAGCCTATCCAATACTATGGCATTACAAGAACTAGAAAAATAGCAACTAGTAGAGTCATAGTTATGATTAGACTGGGGCACAACAGGCCCTTCAAAAGATGTAGTGATGGTCGTATCTTCCAAAAAATTCTTAACACCAAGCGGAGGTTTGATCCAGATAACAAAAAGTTGGTCATCGGGCAGCTTTAGTCCTTCTTTGGCCAGTCGATCAGCTACTCCATTAGCTTGGCGCTGCTCATGCCTCATCTTCGGGTTCTCCAGGCTGTGGAGAAGAGCCCTGCATGATGCAACAAGAGTATTATTAGGAGATTTCTTAGAGTGAAGCACATTAATTACCTCCGAAGAGTCCGTCGCTATTTCTAGACGTGAAACCTGCATGCTGCGAACGAGTAACAGACCGTAAAATAGGCTACAAAGTTCAGTCTCAAAGAGGGAGGAAATATTAAGTTTTGCACTGAAATCCCTTACCCAACACCCCATTTTGTGCCTAAGACATCCACCGGCTCCACCAGATTTCGAAAAGTGGTTGAAAGCCCCATCAATATTAAGTCTAAGCCCTTTTTTAGGAGGAGTCCAGGCTTTTCGGGGAATACTGATGGCAGGACGATAGTTAGTAGTTAGGTAGTGGAATTCTATAGCCCATTCGAAATAGGTGGAGATGAGTATAAGTATTTTGTGTTCGTTATGATGATTATGATTTCGAGTCAACCATATGTTCCAAAGGTAGAAGGGAAACAACTCTTCCCAACTTAGTAAAGAGGTATTGAGATTTGGTCTAGGTTTTTTGCATTTAACCATCTATTCAGACCCCGCACTTTGGTCCAAGGAATCGATTTGATGCTCTAAGTTTATAGCTTTCCAGAACATCTTGACATGGTATCATTCGAGGAAGATGTGAGTAACGGTTCCTGGCCTACCATACATGGGGCAGCTAGGGTCGATGTCTATCCCAATGTTATTTAATAAAGACTTAGTAGGCAGTCTTTCATGGTAGCAAAGCCATAGAAAAAACTTGACTTTGTTAGGACATTTTAATTTCCAAATCTATCCAAAGTGTTTATTCTCTCTATTGGTGGCATGCTTAGAATGGGAGAGGAGTAAACTATTATAGACCTGACTAGTACAGAAGCAAGTACTTGAATTAAGATCCCAAATTTGGGTGTCTGTTGTGTTACAGGGAGGGGGTAAAAGAATAGCTTTGATTTTATCCAAAAGGTCAAAAGAAATATTGTACAGATCCCATCCATTGTTAATAATGATATCTTGCACTTTTAGATTCCGGTCGTTAAAGTTCAAAGGTCCAACAAGAATTGTACAAAGAGGTTTTGTGTTTGGAATCCAAACATCATTCCAGAGGGAAATATTTTCCCCATCACCAATACTCTATCTAATATATTTTTTACAGATCGTCCAGCTATTATAATATTTTTCCAAATTAGACTAGTATTTTTAAGATGATGAGAAGTATAATTCAGAGTGTGACCTTTGGCGTATTTATGAATAAGGATAGAGGCCCGGAGGGACTAAGGGTTACTATGGAGTCTCCAAGCCAACTTTACCAACATTGTTTGATTTTTAATGCTACACTATTGCATACCCAGGCCTCCCTTTTGTTTAGGAAGAGACAAAATATCCCAATTAATAAGATGAATTTTCTTGGCAGTGTCAGTAGTTCCCCAAACAAAATTACGCTGGATGCGGTCTATTTCCTTAGTGACGCTAGCGGGGATTTTCAAGTAATGCATTACGTGCGTCGGAATATTATTGAGACAAGATTTCACTAAGGTAGTACGGCCATCTATGTTAAGGAATTTAATCTTCCAGCCCGAACGCCGCTTTTTCAGATTATCAATAGTATAACCGAAGTCAGCTTTATTGGGAGGTTTATCGAATAATGGAAATCCTAGGTATTTACCTAAGGAGGAACAACTCTTAATCTTGAATTTAGAAGAAGTGTACTGTTGGGTCCTTTTAGGACAATTAAGGGAGAAAAAAATCTTTGATTTAGAGTAATAAATGTTTTAGCCAGCCCATGAGCAAAAGTTTTTTAATGTGGCCGCAACAGATTTACAACTCTTGGGGTTCGTAGAAGACATAAGGATAATGTCATTAGCAAAGAATAAGTGGGAAAGAGCAAGAACATTCCGCGAAAGATAAACAAAGTACCAATTTTTTGAGGCAACAGCTTCAGAGATGTTAAGGGAAAGGACCTCCATGCACATAATGAAAATATAAGGTGAAATAGGATCGCCTTGCTGGATACCTCTAGAGGGGTTGAAGAAATCTGTACGGGTACCGTTAATAAGAACAGCAATTGAACAGATATAAGACATAATAAGATTAATGATACAAAGGGGAAAGTTGAAGTAAATAAGAGTATTCCGGATGAAGGACCATTCTAATTTATCGAAAGCATTTTCGAGGTCAATCTTCATAAGAAAGAAACTCTCTTTTCCTTTAATTTTACGAAAGTGATTGATATTCTCTTGAACAATTACGGCGTTATCACCAGCTTGCCTATTTTGAAGGAAACTAGTTTGATAGGGGCCTATGAGTTTAGTCATCAAGGGGCACAACCTTCTAGCGATAATTTTAGTAACTATTTTGTAGGAAGTATTACACACGCTAATAAGTCGAAAGTTTTTTAGGGAGGAGGCATTGTTACATTTAGGAATTAGACAAATATGAGTATTATTACAATCTTCGGGGATTTTTCCATTAATAAAAGCATCTTGACAGAATTTTGTGACGGAAGGGCATACCGTACTCCAGTACTTTTGATAGAAAAAAGGATGTAAATCATCTGGCCCGGGGGCTTTGTAAGGATTGAAAGAAAATACCGTGTTAACAATTTCTTCCTCGGAAGGGATACTGTTCATGTCCTCTCTTTCATCAGTAGTTAAGGTAATTTTACCAATGATTAGGGGGATTTTAAAAGACTTATGATGATTAGAGCGGAAAAGATTCTCATAGAAAGTCCTGGTGTGGGCAAGAATATCTTCATGAGTCGTGATCCATTTGTTATTCTCATCCTGGAGAGAAAGAATTCAATTTTTCCTTCTACGTATCAGGGTAGAGGTGTGGAAGAATCGGGTATTGGCATCGCTGTGATGAAGCCAGTTGATTCTTGATTTTAATTTCCAAAAATCATCTTCTATTTTTAAAATTTGATTAAATTCACGGATAAGAAGACGTTCAAGGTCTTGAAGGAAAGAGCTGAAGGGATATTTAGGGGAGCTCTGAATACCCTTCAGTCTATTTAAAAAATTCTGTCTTTTGCAAATATATTTCCAAAAGAAGACTTTTTCCAAATGGAAGCTTCCTTTTTCAAAAATTTTAACGGCTTCTAGAAGAGAGGGTCTAGAATCCCATACCCGATTTACCAAACTTGGAAAATCTACATGTGAGGCCCACATGGTTTCGAATCAGAATAATTTAGTATGATTCAAGGGGCCTGCTCTATCCAATTGAAGTAAGAGGGGACAGTGGCCAGAATGGGTCCTGGATAAATGGAGTACCTGAGCATTTGGATAATGAAGGAGCCAATCATTATTAGCAAAGATACGGTCAAGACGTTCTAGAATCAAGGCACCTCTATTTTTGAAATGTTTGTTAAGCCAAGTAAATTTGCTACCACGAAAATCCATGTCAATAAATTCACAACAGTTAACAACATCAAGAAAATCATTAGTGCGGGACCCATTTACAGGGTTCCCACCTTTTTTGTCTGCACTATACAGGACTTCATTGAAGTCACCGTCAATGAGCCACTTACCAGAGTAATTGTCCTTGATTGATTTAAGATTATGCAGAGAATTCTTCTTTTGTTCCTATAAGTACTAGCATAAACACAACTTAGAAGCCAAGGATAGTCTTTAGAATTTACCTTGATCATTGCATGAATTTCCTGATCGATAGTAGAAATCTGATCCAGCTCAAGTAGAGCATCATTCCACAAAATAGCTAAGCCACCAGAGTTGCCTACAGCTGGAACCTCTATCATTCTTGTAAAGGGAAATTCATCAAGCAAAGCTTGATGATTCTGTATTTTGCTCTCCAGCAAAGCCACCAAAGGCGGCTTATGCCAGTCCACCAAGGACCTAAAGTTCCTTTGGAATTCAGGATTATTACCTCCGCTACAATTCCATATTATGATGTTCATTGATCTGTTTAGTCGAGGGGGTTGATTAGAGGACGGTCCACAGGTGGGGCTATCGTCAGTTCTGGGTCCGAATCTGGAGCACTCATTGTAGGATTCAGAATCAATACATAATTTCCTATTTGCGTGCTGAAGGGCCGCCTGATATCTATTGAAGTTTTCGAGAGATTCGGGGGACAGATAAGTATGAATTTTTTCTCGAATTTCTCGTTGTAAATCATCACTTTTAAGTCTTTTAGAATCATTATTTCTGTACGAGTTTCTCGCATTAGTTCTAAGGCCTCTTTTATTTCCTGAGTGCTTGTACAAATAGTTCTTAGAGGAGGGTTTGAATGAGGGAGTACCTGAGACGAGGAGGGTATGTTGTTTGGGAGATGCGCGGATGTGGTCTCCAAGGATCTCATCATCCCCGTTGCGTGGTGAAGGGGACCCGTTCCTTGGGTCAGTCCCTGCACTTGCCAATGGTGGTAGAGAGGGACGATATCCTCAAAATTCGGTAGCACTGAAGGGAATGTTGGGAAGCTGGACGGCGTGGCTGGTTGGACTGGTCCTACAGTTGGCGTCTCCCAAATTGGAATATGAAAGAAGGGAATGGTTGGTAGCTGATAGTTCATTAGTGGTTGGAGGGTTGAGGCCATCTATAAGTGACTGTTGTAAGTCTCCATTGCCCTCCTCATTACATCGGAGGCTAAGACCGCTAGTATTTCCAGGTTCTGGATGATTAGCATCATTTCCCCGCGGTTGGTTTGTACATGCAGAGCTACTGAATGTCCGTAAAAGGACATCTCCATCCATGAGGCAGGGTTGGGGTTCAGTGGTACTTATGGAGTTATTTAAGCTGGCAGTGTCCCCGCCGGCTGTAATAGGAGGATTTTGGTTTATTAGAGATGTGGACTGGGAGCGGTCCACGTCATTAGCTTTACAAGTTGGCAGAGATATTTTGGAAATTTGCTTGCCACTAAGGTGATGTGTCAAGGGAAGCAAGGCTTCTTTGGATGGGGTGGGACCAGCGGAAGAGCTGTTATTAGCTATAGAAGAACTAATAGGGGGCACAGTGGTAATTTCAATAGGGGCAAAGTAGGCAGGTTGAGATCAACAATATTCCTAGGGAATGCAAAGTAGAACCAGAATGGAATTATATAGTGCATCTGCGATGCACTATTAGTTCTACTAACAAGAAGGAGATTGCATTGATGAAGTCAAGGAACGAGGCAAACGAAATTTTGTTGAATGATTTGAAGGAAAACAAGTGGAGATCAAAGACAATCTTGGGGCTGTCCGAAAACGCTAAGATTGTTGGTATCTATAATTATGAATATTGCATCTACTCATTAGGACAAATTTAATTTGATCTTTGATGAACTCTCTATTATATATTAGGGGATCACATTACTACTGTTAAGTTGATGTTAAGGTTTGAACTTCGTTTGAGCCCCACCTCGATGTTTGTGTTTCTATGGCTTTATGCTCAAAATTGTCCCTTCTTTTACGTAGATTTAGGGTGTGTTTGGTATGATGGAAAATATTTTTTTGGAAAATGTTTTTTTAGAAAATAAGTTGGTTTTCTACTTATTTTTTCATGTTTGGTTGGTGAGTGAAAAAATATTTCCCAGAAAATATTTTATGGTGTTTAATTGGTGAGTAGAAAATATTTTTCAGAAATATATTTTCTAGTGCTTGGTTGGTGAGCGAAAAAATATTTTTTAGAAAATACTACTAATGATTAACTAGTATATCGATGCCTAAATTAATTTAAGCATAGCAAATAATATTAATAGCGAGTATTAAGATATTACAAGTCACTAAATTTTAAGCAACTACTAATTAGCAAGCATGGGAGACATTTTTCAACATTTTGTCAGGATAATCTCAAGATATTATAATCAATAGAAATACAATTGAACGACAAACTTATTAAACCTAGTGAAACAAGCTATAACGATGACAGAATGGAATATGCAATTAGCAGAAGTAACATAGGTAAGTCTTCCTCTATGCACATGGAAATAACAATACATTCAACGATGGAATATGCAATTAGCAAAAGTAACATAAGTAAGTCTTCCTCTATGCACATGAAAATAACAATACATTCAACGAATATTGAAAACAGGGGAAAATTTGGGCTTCAATATTTTTTATTTAAGCAGTGAAAAATTGGAGCAAAGTACAGTGAAAAATATTTTTGAGTAATGAAAATTTTTTGGAGTAATATGAATTTGAGTGTTGCTGGGGTGGGGGTGGAGGTGGGGGCGTAAAAGTCGCATCTGTCATTTTCTAAAAAATGACTTTCCTTGGCTCAAGAGGTAAGTCATTTTCCCTCAAATAAAGAAAATGAGCCATTTCGGAAAACATTTTTTTAATATTTTAGTACAATCAAACAAGAAAAAATAAAAAAATATTTTTCAAAAAACATTTTCCATCGTACCAAACACACCCTTAATGTTTGAAATTTTTAGTGCACTCCTGGTCCCTTCTAACAATTGTCTAATATTTTCTGTCGTTATCTGTGCATGTGAGACTCAGCTGAGAAAACATTCGGGGAGGAGGGGAATGCCTCAACTTATATCGGTTAAAAGTTTCGCGACAGCCAAAATAGTGAGATATTATGCTTGCGATATTAATTACTTATATCGTTTCCGCAATTCAGAAGTTCTGAAGTTCCAGAGATACCGAAACAGGGATACACCCCAATTCTCTCTATTTTTGTCCTATGGAGGTCCCCTAAGAGTACCTAAATGCTATAGAAGTAACTATGAGTCCGTTTGGATAAGCTGAAAAAAATGATTTTTAAAAAAAAATTTAAAGTATTTTTGAAAGTGGTGAAACTTATTTTAAAAATAAACAGTTACGTGTTCGGATAAAAATGTTGTAACTTAAAAAAAATTATTAATGTCTTTGGTAAATAAGTGCTTTTAAGCACTTTCTTTATATATATATATATATATATATTCAAATAACCTTAGGCGATAAAACTTGTTTTATACCTAAAGTTAATGCCTAAAGAAACCTCATTCAGAGTGGCAGTATTCGTAGAATTTACATCCTACGAAACAAAAATAACTTCATGTTGTCAAATAAATAATGGCTCAGAAATCAGTCTAGTCAAATCTTTTTTAATAAAAGAATGGGATATATATATATATATATATATATATATATATATATATATATATATATATATATATATATATATATATTCATGAATGACTATTAAAATTATGTGCTAAAAAACCTTTTTTTTTGGTTAAAAAAGTTTAAATCATCAAACAAAATATATATGTTACTAATCATTATAATTACATTAATAGATAAATAGTTGGCCACAAATGATACTATTTGTTTGATAAATATGACTCTTAATTGAAAAAAATATTACTCGTTGATTGAGTAATGACTATATCACTAGTAAAACATTGTCGAATACAAATGTTGCGTTGTGAAATATCATTCATTAATTGTTTATGAAATTGTATATCTGCAGTGAGTATGCTTCATATATCTTGGTTGATGAGTTATTTTTTTCTTAGAAAAATTCATATATTGTACAATAATAATTGTCCAAATTTAAATCTACGTGTGTGAAGTTTTAAGTTGAAGGTTAAAAACACTTTATTCATTTCAATAAATCAGACGATAAAAGCAGCGACAGGCACTGAGAGTTTTTGAGTACCATAGAATCTCGACTTGATCTTTCCCTAAAATTCTCTAATATGTTTAATAGTAGTGTGATTATGTTACTTGTTTGTGTTTTCTGTAATTTTCTCCTAATTTGTGTTTTCTGTAAATTTTTATTTGCTTAAAGAAATTTATTATAGTCATCCTCAATTGATAATCTATCAATATTATAGTAGTGTGTTTTAGGACTACTTGAGGGTAATTTTGAAATAAGAGAGAATTATAAGGGATAAAAATATCTTTTTATTGGTCAACTTATAATGGCTTATAAGCCAAAAAAAAAAAAATAGGGAGAGGATTACTTATAACTTTTGGCTTTTCTTATGCAAATTTTGCCTTTTTTTAAAAATAAATTTTAAAATTATCAAACACTTCAAAAATTAAAAAATAACATAAAAGCTATGTTGACCAACTTTTAAGCTCTTCCAAACAACCTCTATATGTCAAATAGCTTTCTTCCTAAATGCTATAGTAACTTGGAAAAAATTGGCAAGAGTACCCACTTCCAAAACTATTTTGTTATTTACCCACTAAAATTATTTTTAATTTAACTTTTAGGATTAGGGTATAAAAAGTTGAAAAAAATTAAAAAAGTGAGGCCCACAGGTGAACCAAGGGAGCATTTCATCATTTTTAGAACTTTGCAAATTTAATATAACACACTAGCACCTTCCACTTATTCCAATATCCAAAAAAAATCTCTCTCTCTCTCTCCTCTTCAATTCTCTCAACTCCCGCTTAAGAAACCTTCATCCCAAAATTGTCATTTTCGTTTCTTCTTCTTCTCCAGCAGCTAAAGGGTCGTTATTTCTTTGTAAGATTAACTAATCGATTCGTAGTAATGTAGGAAACTTAAATTTATTTTGAATTTGGTTGATTAAGGAGTTTTGGTTTGGTTCCGGTTTTGTTTAGCAAAAATGTGTTGAATGGTGGGATAATCGTTATTTGAAGAGTTATTTTGGCATTTTGATTCAAACAACGATCTGTTTCTGTTCGTAGACCCGTGGTCTATGAAATCGACCCGTGGTATATGAAATCAGAATGTCCTAGATTGAAATCAATTTTTAGGCATATGAAATTCTTTTAAAATATGGTTGCTAAAATAGTAAAAATTAAAAGATTAATAGCTAATTAGTTTGATTAGGCGCATTAGTTTGATTTTTAGAAATTGTTGTGTTTTGATACTGCATGTTGCATTTTGGTTTTAGTTATTGATGTGTGTAGTGAACTGATTGATGGTGGATGAGTTATTTTGACATTTTGATTTGAACAGTGACCTGCTTCTGTCCGTAGACCCGTGGTCTATGAAATGAGAATGTCCTAGATTGAAATCAATTTTTAGACGTATGAAATTCATTTAAAATATGATGGTTGAAATAGTGAAAATTAAAAGATTAATAGATAATTAGTTTGATTAGGTGCACTAGTTTGATTTTGATACTGCATATTGGATTTTGGTGGGGTATATTTCTTAATTATTTTTTTTTTTTTTTGGGGGGGGGGGGGGGGGGTTGTTTCATTTGAGCATTGAGTTATTTCTATTGATAGACTTGTGGTCTATGAACTGAAAATGGGAGATTTGTTCTGCAGGTGTAAATTGTGTTGAAAATGGATAAAAAATACATCTTTTCTAAACGCAAAGCTAGTATCGTTTCTAATTCTGCTGGTAGCAGTAGAAAAAGAAAAGCTGAGGCAGTTGGAAATGTCTCAAAAAGGAAAAAAAATAAAGAGTTGGTATCCGAATCAGATTCGGACTTAAAGGAGATAAGCAACTACGTCAATTTCAGTGACGATGTTGCCAAGCACAGTGCTAGTAGTGACAGTGAAGAGAGCAAATATAGTGGAAGAAACAGTGATGATGGGGATAATGATCCTTTATCCGTGCCATCTCTTTCAAGGTTCATTTTCGTGGAGTGGTATAACCTTCGAACGATAATGGACGAGGTCGGATCTTTTCCGGAAAAGATATCGGTCAGATCAAGAATGACTGCTTATCGAGAATTCCAGCAAGTTCTTGTCGACCAAGAGTTGAAGAAAATATTCAAGCGGTCCTGTTTTGGACACCTGAGAAACCTGCCGGAACATCTTAAGTTCAATGGGCAGTTGGTCCATTATTTATTGTTGCGATGCATCAAGAATGATAAAATGCATCACGAGATGTGGTTCTGCGTTAACAACAAGCCTGCCTGTTTTGGCTTGAAAGAGTTTTGTTTGATCACGGGGCTGAATTGCTCATCATACCCTAGTGAATCAAAAATAAAAAAGATGTTAGCAAAGGGGGAGAATTTTTGCTTTAAGGTGATGAAAAATAAAAATATTACGGCGGCAAACTTTCTACACCTGATCAGATGGAATAAGCTAAACGAGGACCAGAAATTTAAGTGTTGTTTACTGTGGTTCTTGCACACCATGTTGCTTGCAAAATATTCGACGAATGTTGTCGACACGAAACTGATTCGAATGGTCGATTCTTTGAGTTTCTTCGAGAATTATCCTAGGAGGAAAGAGATATTTCAACTGACCCTGGACTATCTAAAGAAGAAAAGTGACCTGAAGAAGCAGAGGGAAGTATTTGATCAAAAACAGAAGGCATCCTATGCTCTATTCGGATATCCCTGGGCATTCATAGTATCTAGTATAAACCTTTTAGTGAGTTTATCGTAGATTCTTGTTTTAGTTTTACTATGTCATAGACTCTTAGTTCTTTTTTCACTGATGTACTGCTTACAGGTTTGGATCTACGAGGCCTTTTCTCATCTTGAAAAATTTGCTGAAAAATCAATGGATGAGCCCTTTCCCATTCCCCGCATCCTCAGATGGCACACTATAAAAAGTGACCAGATAATCGAAGGCGACCCGTTCAAGTACAAAGGAAAAGTTACCGAGGTATGAACTTACTTTTTATTATGCAATAATAATACTACTATTGTATCGAATGTTATGTAATTATTAATTGATATTTTGTAGAACGTGCACCCGTACATCATCCCTACTCTTCGTGAGAAGAAGATGGATTACATGATTTTCTTTGAGCCATATACGGACGAGGTGAAGAATAACGTCCTCGATGGCTTAAAGAAAGAGTTAGAAGGGGTGACTGTACTTATTTTAAATGAGGACAGTAATGATGACGGGGATTTGGGAGGTAACCCCGTTGAAGTATGCGTTGGTGATGATGATACTCTGAGCACCTCTAAAGATGCAGCGAGCACCTCATCCCTCAAGAATCTTCATAAGCGTGTTGCTGCGCTCGAGGAAGCAGTGTTGGATATTGCTGCCTATATTAGAGAGAAAGGACTGAAGAAAAAGAAATAAGATGAGCGACAACACGAGCAAGGTAAGTTCATTCAATCAATAATTGATGTTGTTAATGAATTTTCAGCTTTAAATACCAGTAACATTTTGTAATATGATGATACAGTGAATATGGAACTTCGTGAATCAGAGAGGAATGAAGAAGGAGAAAAAAAGAGCAAAATAGATGAGTTGACCTCTGTTGTGGCGGGAGAGAAAAAAAAGAAAAGAAGGATGAAGAAGAAGAAATGAAAGAAGATATGTGCCAAGAAGAAAGTACAAAAGAAGCATCTACAGAAGCAGAAGAAGAAGCTGAAATAGAAGTAGCAATAGATGTTGAGAAAAAAGGAGAAGAAGGTGAAGAAGAACCAGCCGAAGAAAGTCCAAAAGAAACAGCTGTAGAAATAGAAGAAGAAGCTGAAAGAGAAACAACAACAAATGTTGAGAAAAAAGGAGAAGAAGGTGAAGAAGCACCAACTACTGCAGATGCTGAAATAGAAGGAGAAGTAGGCGAGCATGAAGAAGCAGTTGCAACTGCTAAGAAAAAAAGAGTTGAAGCTAACCAAAAAGATGTGGTCATGGATATCGTAGGTGAATTCAATAGTAACATTTGTGTTGATGAGGAAGACAGGGAAAAATACATTTGAATTCTAATATTGTTAATGTGTTGTTGAATGATCAATAGCTAGGATCGGACAAATATTTTTTTATTTGACAAGTATGAAAGTTTAAGGATCTGTTGGTAGGATATTATAAACATATTTTTATTTTATGATAGTGGTTATGATTCTGCACTGAATCTGTCTCTATCAAACTGATTAGTTGCATGACCATTTGAATATGGAGGGTGTTGTCATAGTTGGTATAGTGTATGGTTGATGTCGTAGAATGCATACTTAATATTTTGTATACTGCATGTATGGTCTATTATTACCATGTTGGTCGGTTTTAAGTCGACGTGTTGTTTGATCGACCATGATTCTATCAAAAATAGTATTAACATTATAGAAAAATAGAAGTATTATTATTTATTCAATATCACTACCTTCATGTTACACCTTTCCAAAGAATGAATACTAGCATTATAGCACATAACATCATTTTTAGGCCATTCTCCCTTTCTTCGGTCAAAATCAATTTTTGTTTTAGTTGATCCCTTTCTATTTTGGTGTCATGTAGCAACACTTTAAAGTGATCTCTCTGTTCTCCGGCTTATTTGAACAAAGTCATGAGAAAATATTTATTTTCTTCGCATTGTTGGAGCCTTTGTAGTAGATTAAATTTTGCCAAGCCTTGAAAATTTGATGTCTCGGGTCTTGGACTCAACGTTGATGGACTGGTTGGAGGTGATAGCTCATCAAGCCATTTAAAAAACGATCATGCGCCATTATCCTAGAAAAAATAATAATTACATAACGACTAACTTAACTTCATAAAAAAGGCACACACAGCTCACCTTCGCAATTGCATAATTATAAAATTTGCGACCTGAATTTGAGTCCGTGCGTGACGTCCTCAGGACAGCCGCATTCCCACAATGATCAATTAAAATATTTTTAGAATTAGATGTTTGAGAGGCTTGAGACATTGTAGAATTTTTAAAAACAAAACAAAGCGAATGAAATATAATAATAAGGGATGACCGACCTTATATATGAAGTAAAAATGAAGTGTTGACACTGATGAATTATAAAAGTAGCCGTTTATTATCGTTGGAGTAGTAATTTTATTTTTTGAACTGGTGGTGGCACTTACTAAACCGTCGTAGATCATGGCCTATGTTATCCATCAATTTGTCTAGTTTACCGTAGACTTATACCTTCTATAGTGCATCGATTGATCTTCTGATTACATAAGTATGCGTAATCATGAAAAAAAATATACTTGTGATTTTAGGGTCCATCGATTAGACTGGTCTACCATAGACTTATACCTTTAGATGTGCATAGATTGATATCATAAGTATG
Source organism: Capsicum pubescens (assembly GCA_030864215.1). Classification (NCBI taxonomy): domain Eukaryota; kingdom Viridiplantae; phylum Streptophyta; class Magnoliopsida; order Solanales; family Solanaceae; genus Capsicum; species Capsicum pubescens. The sequence continues at coordinate 247,672,468 of CM061541.1, read as the reverse complement.
CGTAGACCACGTTGATCGATATGCACTGCCATATACCGTCACTTGGATGTAGTTAAAAAATGAATATATAAATTAAAAATAAATGTAGTGTTTATTTCTACACATGTGAGTAAGTGTAAACAAGACACACAATCATATTAGAGCTTGTACAAAGTAAATTAAGGAGTGTGTGGATGGGTAGTGGTTGAATGTTCAATATGCTAAGAGTAATGTTTATCAAAGCACAAGTATGTATTATGGATATATATTGTATTGAGGATGATGATTGTTCAACCACTCTCCATTCCACACATTATTTTGATTTAGGGGTGGTGATGGAAGGAGTATATGGAATGTGTAGTCATCAAATACAATATATATCCTTAATACATACTTGTGCTTTGACACACATTACTCTTAGCATATTGAACATTCAATCACTACCCATTCACGCACTCTTTAATTCACTTTGTACAAGCTCTAATATGATTATGTGTCTTGTTTACACTCACTCACATGTGCAGAAATCAACACTACATTTATTTTTAATTTATGTAGTGTCACCACCAGTCTATAGACTAGACTAATCGATGGACCCTCAAGATTATCTATTTATTTTAATTATTTTGTTCCACCAGCCCCAAAATATGTTATTATCTGTTTAAATCATTTTTAATTTAATTATTTTGTTCCACCAGCCCCAAAATATGTTATTGTCTGTTTAAATCATTTTTATTTTAATTATTTTGTTCCATCAACCCCAAAATATGTTATTGTCTGTTTAAATTATTTTTAATTTAATTGTTTTGTTCCACCAGTTCCAAAATAAGTTATTGTCTATTTAAATCATTTTTAGTTTAATTATTTTATTCCACCAGTCCTAAAATATGTTATTGTCTGTTTAAATTATTTTTAATTTAATTAATTTGTTCCATCAGCCCCAAAATATGTTATTGTCTGTTTTAATTTAATCGGTGACGCATCGACTCACATTGTCTACGATCGACTACTATACAAGGTCAATGAAAGACAGAGTATGTGATTCATGATAGACTATATATCACTTTTTACAGAAACTTGAAATTAATCAAGTCAAACTACAGTACTGTTAATTGAACGAGACATACATATTTAAAATTTGTGTTTGTACAGAAGAATAACCGCCACAAGAAAAAAAAAAGAATCATAACAAATGTGGTAAACATAACGTTCAAACTGAAATTGTTCATTACACTGAAACTGAAACTTACATTAAACTTGTTCATTGCATTACTTGATAAAATTTACAGCAAAAGGGGGAAAATGGAAGAAGCTTTCTTCTAACAAAGTCCTACTGAGAAAGCTTCTTCAACAATGAACAAACAAAAAAAAACTTAACAACATAAACGAAAAAAAAAATAGTAAACTAAATTATGGGGATGATGGAGGGGGATGATGTAGTCGTTGCCGTCCATTCCAAGATGCTCCAGAATTACTCGGAGGAAACGAACTATTCGTCGGAGCTCACGCTCCAAGTAACGGCGGTCTTCTCCCAGGCCGTAGAATAACCGATCAAAATTATTTTGAAGTAGAAGCAAATCGTAGTAACGAGGGGGAACTCATCTGATTGGGCGAAGGGAAATTCTACGACCAGGCATGATTTCTGGTGTTTTGGGAAAGAAGAAGAGGGTTTCTGATGTTTTGGGTTTAGGGACAAGTGAAAGGTTACGTAGAAATAGGGCCTGTACTTATAGACCTATAGATGACGTCTTTTCATATATCGAACCAATGGTCAGTAGACGCGTGTGGGAATAGAAAATGTTTGGTTTGCATATACCAGCGGTTTTCTTGAGAACAGACGTGTTTGCAGCTTTTAATTAATTGGGAACAGGAAATAATGATTCAAGTATCTATTAGAAAGATATGGCGGTATAAATACCTACATAGCGTGTTTGATGATTAATCATATAACAAATATATATTATTTAATAGACCATATTAAATATACACCATAGAATGTATGTAGTCTATCGTAGACAAAGATTTAAGTCGATAACAACTGAACGTTAAATTCTACTGAAATGCACATTTATACACCAAAATAGCAGTTTTACAACTGAAGCAAAATAAAGTCTATCTATGATTTTTTGGCCATGCTACACGTGGTTCTTTTGTGCCCAGATTTCTTGCATATTGAACACCTATTCCTCCTTTTGGACTTGAACGTCTCACCGACGCCCTTAGTACATTTGAATTTCTTCCTTTCGAGTTTGGGATCGTATGGGGGTGGAGAAATTTTAGTGTCTAGCAATTCCTGTGGCACATTCCAGTCGGCCTCTGGAGGGACAATATTAATTGCTTCTGAGTATGCGAGGAGGTAACTTGCATCTTTATAAATTGGCGAAGAGTACTCGTAGATGAAGTTTTCATAACCTACCCCATCGCTATACTTTGCTCACAAAGCTGCCATCGTATGTTCGCATGATATTTTCACCAAGTCAAATTTCCAACAAGAACAACTCCTCTCCAAGAGATTGATCTTGGCGGTAACACCATTGTCGAACACCGTGTACTGGTCGAGAACCCCATTTAGATTAGTCACATATAAGGAATCACTCGCACTCTTGTTATCCCTTAGGATTTTTTCCACACAAGGCACAAATATGTTCTTTTTACCATCGACATAGGTATACCGCTCCCTAAACTTTTCACCAAATTTTTGAGCAATTGAATTGAATATGTACGATATGGGGTACTCCCTTTCATCCATTGAAATTGAGTTGAGCGACTCGGCGATGTTTGTGGTCATCACATCGTACCTATTGCCCAGGAAGTGTGCTCTACTTTATTTTTCAAAACCAAGCACATTTTCATGGACATGTGCTGCCTCGGGGAAATTATACTTCAATTTCTCAAAATTCTCGCTAAACTCATCAAGGGAATACGCCTTTGCCACGGCATAGAATAGATAAAGATGTTCTCCACAGTGTTGATTTACACGAAGATTTTCAGCGAGATACCTCATGCAAAGTCCGTGATGTGCACGACTGTAAACACGGGAGAAGGCATTAGCGATGCTAATGTGCCTGTCAGAGATGACACATAGATCTGGTTCATCTTCTACAATAGACTTCAACTTCTGGAAAAAGAAGGTCCAAGAAGCATCGTTCTCCTTATCGACGACACAAAAGGCAATTGGAAAGATGTAATTTTCAGTGTCTTGTGCAACTGCACTCAGCAACACGCCCCCGTACTTTCCATACAAATGTGTGCCATCAACGACAATTACCTTTCTCATGTGGGCATATCCCCGTATTCAAGCTCTGAATGCTAAGAAGTAGTAAACGAACGATCCATCAATCTAGTTTACCATGATAGAGTAGGAAGACTCTGGATTCAACAACTCCACCATGTGGGAAAAAATAGGCAAGCAAGCATATCCGTGCTCTGGTGTCCCACGAATGATGTTCTTTGCAATTACATTTCCTTTCCAACACATCCAGTAGGTTGCGTGGAAATGCAACTCCTTGAACATAATCCTTTGAATTTCACTTATGCTTGGACCCTTTTCACCCCGAAAATAATTTATGCATAGTGAAGCAATCAATTTGGATGACATTTTTTGTGGTTGCAGGTGGCGTTTTCAACACCGCACGTGTGCACCCCGACATACTTGTAAATGTGAAATCTGTCCGAGGTTTCGTACTTTCTTGCCTGCAACAACTAGCCACAACCAGGAGATAGATATTTCGCCTTCAATAATTTGGTGCAACTCTTCTCCATACGATAATCAAAAGACTGCCTCACATCCGCTCTATCTAGTAGCATTTTCAGCTGTTTTTTGTCGGCAAATATTTGATCACGATAGAAATTGGTTCCATCAGAGAAGGAATATACTGGTTGGAATCCCGTTCTACAATCTTCTTCCGCATCTTGTGAGTCCGATGAAACGTCTTCCATATGCACACTGTCATCTTCCATATTCATGGGATGATCGCCATCGCTCTCTTAATGATTCAAATCATTATCGACTGTCCGGCACCGAGGTGGGGACGGTGATGAATTCATCGGTCCTTTAAAGGACCTATCGACTACATTTATCCTTAAAATAGGCCTAATGCCATCTGCATCAACATCCATCATGTAGAGGGACACACGTGCATCATTATTTATAATCATAGGATTCACCTTTTCCCTCAAATGCATTAGATAACTAATCACCACGTTGCTCGACGCGCAATCTAAATCCCTGCTCTGCTTTACTCTTGCAACCAATTTGTCGTATGAACTGTTGCGGCGAACAACAATGAACAGTGTCACCTTGGTAAAAGATCTTCATTTTCAACCTCTGGGAGTATTCAACCATTCTCCCATGAAATCACCTGCAACCAGAATAAATTCTGCAACAAACATCATAGAATTAACCTTTGGTCAATGGTAGATTAAGCTTAGGGTCTATGTCGGGATGTATGCACGGTCGATGAATTACGATGACGGGTCGATGACTGCGCAGATATCCGTACAGAAACTTGAAATTGCAAATATTGCTTCTAATCAACGGTTGTTGGGTTTATGGAATAGAGAAATGAACTTGGAGTCGCCTCAGTTATTGCAATGTACTTCTAAAGAGTTTTTAACTGATGTGACTGATTTAAAGCTTTTTAACAATGGAGGAAAGTGTGTTTGAGAAGATAACAAACTAATGGGATAAAATGGATGAGCTTATGAGGTTTGTGGACTGATTTAGAGATGATCGCCGGAAAATAACGCCGGAAAGGACATCGGAATCGGAGTTTTTTTGAGAGGGAAAGAACCACCTTCTATTTTTAGCTTTTGAATTTATTTTTTATATTTTTGAAAACCTAGATATTTTATAATGGTGGATGATGGAGTGGGTTGAAGTGTATTATTAAAAACTTGGGAATGAATTTGTTAAGTTAGAAATATTGAGTTAAAGTGTAGTATTAAAAAGTTTGTGGGTGAATTTGTTGAGTTGGATAAATTTGTGGTGATGTGGATTAAATAGTGTATTTGACAAATTTTTCATAACTTTTTAATAAACCACAAAATAGTTTTCAAAAGAGCTTTTTGGCATACTTCCCCTAGTAACTTTGTCAAATAGCTTTCTTCCTTTTTTTTCCTTTTTGATTTAACCTCTATGAAAGAGTTTACTTTTCTTTAAAAACAGTCATGAATTTACTTTTTCTATTAACTACATTGAGAATTCAAGTATTGTAAATGTTACATTACTTCATTACTTCGATCCTCTCTAGGTACTCAGTGATAACGAACTTGCAAAATGAATATATTTAATATAAAGAGATTAGTGTTCCGGATCCTACTTACATGAGACATTGAGATTTTTATGAGTATATACATCTAGGTCTTACTTTATAGTCCTTATAAAAACCCTCCTAAAAAGAATATTCGAGAAGCAAGAAAGAAAAAGGTCTGTACAAAGATTTGTAGGCATGTAGCTAGTTTGAGTTCTCCACTACGTAAAGCAGTAGAGGAAACACATCAAAACTTATTCCCCTCCCCTGGCCATCTCTTTCAGCATAAACTATAATAGTCTCTGATTGTTACTGATTAAGGAGCCGGCTGCCATGAAATTATTCACCTTTAAGAGGTCGTTCGGAGTTTTAGAGTAACTAGTAAAGTACGGGTTCAAGCCTTGGAAACTGCCTCCAGCAGAAATACAAGGTAAGAGATTCTTGTGGTCGGATCCTTCTCTGGATCCTGCGCATTGTAGGAACTTTAGTGCACCAGACTGCCCATTTTTTTTAAAGAGGTTGTTCGGTTTGGAACCAGTTTATCCTCAGTATATAATCCCGTATCCAATATAGAATAGATAATGCCAAACATTGGATAAAATATAATCCAAACTATCGGAAACAAACCAACCTCAAGGTATCCTAATGTTATTATCTTATCAGTTCTCTCTCTCTCTCTTTCTCTCCGTCTCAGTATGGGTACTGTTAATTGCTAAGTCGATAGTTTGTAAATTTATTGTTATTATTTATTTATTTTTTTAAAAAAAGTAAAAATTTATTGTTATATTGAGTTGTACACGCCGATTTATTCCTTGTTTGGTATTTGTATAATGTTGTTCGAGTACCTCAGATGAGTCTTGGTTCGGTAGTTCTGTTGTTTTTTCTATTTGACCAAAATTTGAATGGATATATGGCTTGCTCTCTGTGTATTTTAGGCTGATAGGATTTTATATTGGTGGATTCACAGTTTCTGGTTCATCCTGCTCCCGTTTTGGCATGGTAAGTAAAGCTGATCGATCGAAGAAGTAGTAATTTTAAGAAAAAATTACATAAATCTACAAACTTAATGACTTAAAGTAATTAATACATAAAATTTCTTACCTTTTAAATAAATTATTTAAAATTATAATTTTCATATTTTTTCTCTTGATACATGTAGACAGATATTCTCATTCTCTTTTCTCTCCACCATTGATCCTTCAAACCACGTATTTTTATTTTTCAAAATTTCCAACCCCAAGAAAGTCATCTTTTCACTAGTTGAAACTTCTACCTCCATTATTGCAACCTCCATCAATTACGGACAATCAACTCCTTTCGATTTTAAATTTTTTAGTTATTTTCAAAAGGTGAGTGAATTGTTTCATCACTGTGGTATTAATTTTTTTTTTTTGGTCTTCAATGGCTAATAAAGATTCACCCTCATTCGATTTGGGTAATTTTTAAATTGAAACCAATATAGTTGTTTCTGCAAGTGATGAAGTTGTGGGTTTTACTCTAGGTATCTTTGATTACACATTTAAAGATTTTCGTGAAAATTTATCAAGCACCTCAATGATTCAGAAAAAATGAAGAAGCTTAGAAAAGATTATGCTACAAAAATTCAACAATTGAACATGCAAATAATAGATATATTTGTTGTCAGTATATTGGTGATACATATATTTGATACTTTTTTTATAGTGATTCATTTATTTTGATACTTTATACAAAGAAAAAAGGAACAGTCTATTTCTAATATTTATATAAATGTTTGATACATTTAAAGTATGCATTAAATTATATATATATATATATATATATATATATATATATATATATGAATCATTCTTTAACTTGTGTTTTACAATATATGTCATTTTTGAAGAACTTAAGCTTGGTTGTAAAAAATCAGCTTATCCACAACTTAAGGTAGGGGAGTGGACACAACCTCAATATAGTCTTAAAACTTAAAGAAGTTCTAAAAGATGAAGGACCACAATGTTTTGAAGCGCCTACTTTAGGTCATACCTAGACTTGCCCGAATGTAACGTTCAAGGATTAGTTGAAAGATGTCTGATGACATTAGAGGTTCAACATCCATATCATGATCAGATAAGAATATTGGTCAATAATGCCATCCTTCATTTTTTATTGTATGAGTTTGCCCTCATTATCAAGATGAAATGCACTGATAATGAAGATGATTTCAACTATTTGCATTTTCCTTCCTTTAGATTACATAAAAGGTGTTTTGCTAAATTCCAAGCAAGTGCCAAAAGAGGTGACTTAGTCCATTGTTTTTTGAATAGACAGTGGAAAGAAGGTTAAAAAATATTGTCAAAATTGAAATTTTCTACTTTATTCACACTTTTATATTCTCACAATTAGATAAAGCTAATATCATCGCTCGAGATTTTCACATAGTTGAGGATGGAAGTTATAATCGATTTTTATGGGGTAAATTGATATTTTCAAAACTGATGAGTTTATTTAGTCGAACCATGAATAAAGTCCAACAATATTATCGTTTGAATGACATGCCATGCGTGCCTAAGATTTGGTGGTATGAATGTCGTTCTGAAGTTGATGAGTCAATAGCCATTCATGAAAATAATTTAATTTCAAGAATGGTAAATTGAAAAGTGATTAAACCAAAGCCAAGATATGAAGATTTGATGGAAGACATGTTTAGTAAGACAATGTTCTTACATATCAAACTACAATAGATGTGTATACTTCTTATTTATTTGTAGTTATCTGTATATAATGTATCTCACTAGTTATTTCATTTTCTATATTATTTTCGTTGCAGCTTGAACATAGGAATATGCCCCCTCACCACAGTAATAGAACCAACTCAATTTTCCCTCTCCACTTAATTTTGGTCCAACTAATCTTGAGACTTCTGTTGTTCATACAGTATCTATAAAAGAGGAATCTGAAAAAAACACTCCGCTACCTGTTAAACTTTTAAAAAGATGATGAGCGATGCTGGCCCATCTTCCCCCTCCTACAAAGAAACAAAAAATTGATGTTGTGTCAAAAAAAGTGAGCTTCAATATCTCAAAGATCAAAAAAGAGTCATCGTCGTTATTTTAAGAGAAACACCCATCAAATTCATCAAGAACTCATTTGAATCCTCCTATTTCATTGAAAAAAGATACAACTGTGATTCATGATCAACATCAGCCTTCTATAGTTGTTCATATTTTTGAGGAGATGAATGCTCCTGATGATACTATTGCAAAACAAAAGCAATCACGTTTCATGTCAGACTAGGATGAAATAAAGTCCTATGTTAAGACTTATGTAAGTATTATTTCTTTTTCAAAATTTCAATCTCTAGTTATTACATATATGTAGTTATAATTTTATAAACTTTTATCCATATTTATAATGAATCAAAGAATATGTATCCCTTGATACATATATTTGTGTGCAGTAATCATATGTCTTAAATTTTAAAAATTGAGGATAAAGCATGTGTTATTAGACATTCCACGTTAATCATAAGGTATTATGCAATGTTGTATTTTTATTTTTGACATCGTATGTTGACATGAAATTCATTAAGCTTCACTCATTGATGACAAATTATTACACATGCATAGTGAAAAATGTGAAAGGTCATTCTACTAGATAACAAGGTATTAAAAATTGCACATTAGTACCACAATATTATTGACCTTTTCTAAGTTATTATCTTTCAGATTTCTTATTCTCCACTTCTCAAAAGTGAAAAAAATAGCTTGAATAAAAAAGGAGGCCCTCATCATTCTCACAATGAGGATAATAAGAAGTTGAAAATGACGATATTGTAGGGGATATTGGGAAATCAAGTGTAGGATATAGCAATGAATGGCGAGTTGACAAGTGCGCAAAGGTAATATGAATAACACATTTAGTGGATTAATTAGATGGACTTACTTGTGTATAATTATATTTTATTTAATTTTCATAGTCAATTTTATCTAGACAGATTTCTAAAAATTGAGACATGCTTTTTCTCACATGAATCAAAGTATCATGGTATATGATTTATACATCTATTAAAATGTGGTGACTTACCTCATTTTATATCGTTGGAGATACTTGTATTTGCAATCTCACATAAAATAACTAGTTTATATATGTCAAATAGGATGCTAATATTGATGGTACAAACAATTTGCAAGAAGATGAACTGCATAATACATATCTAGAATTAAATAAAGTAATTTTTTTGACTTTTGCACCATTTTCTACAATCAATCCCTTAGACATCACTGATAGCCAATTCTTCATCATTGATACTGTTTTCATGTTACAGATGCCTGAATTTAAGAATTTGAAAATAGATCACGCTGGTATATTCAATCCTCAAAGCAACATTGATAGATAGTTTTATATCAGTGATAGTGCTATTGCAGTCGTGACACGGTTCGTTGTTTGCAAGACTTTGATTTCAGATGTTCTCAAGAAACCAATCCAAAGGACTAGGTAGCCTTCAAATTTTTTTTACCCAATATATCACTGTTTTTAATTTCGGATCGAAAGATAAAGAAGTCATCCACACTAAGGAGAAATTGAAATACCCGTTTGAATATCACAAAATTTATGAACCACATCTATAAGAATTGTTCTCAAAGTTCTCTATTTGAATATCTGTTGGCTTGTATAAAACAGATGCTAGTAGGTAAGAATACTTACATCCTCTTTGAAACTAGGATATACATATTTACTTGTCTAATTATTTAGTGAATGAATAATATGCATACGAAAAAGAAAGGATGAGCACTACACGGCTAAATATGTTGACCTAAAATTAAAGCCTGATTTCATGATTGCATATTCGAAAAAAAAACACTAATTTTATGGCATGTCACAAACTACTGCATGTTGAAACGATGAGTTATGGTTTATTGTATGTATCACCAAACAAGAATTTTTTAATTGAAAAAATAAATAAATTACTTTAAATGAGCTATTTTATCATCGGCTCTATGAATCCTATATGTTTGCTCAATTAGTTGGAGTTGTATTATGTTTAACATTTATGTATCAACCGTGATACTATATATATCACCTAACAAAAAAAAAATTATGACAAAAATACATAAGTGTTTTTTAGTCTGTTGACCTGTTTTTACATTAACTACCTGAAGCCTATATGTGTATCAACTTATCTGGAGCAATATTATATATCACATATATATATGATATGTCCTAATATATTTTATTACTACATTACAACATATCGATGTGGTGTTATATTATCTTCGCAAGAAAGTAAAGTTGAACACCACTAATGAATATGAATATATCACTATTGATTGTCTGTTCAAAACTTATATCCATAACAAACATACTCATTATCATTGAAGTCATCTGATTTAGTTTTTTGCTCTCAGGAGGAAACCATTCGTTCAATAATGATTGCATAGCAAGAGTGATCCATTTATAAAATTAGTCAACGTTATGCATTTTGATAGATTTTCCATAGTAGTTGGTGAATGAGGTATATGTGCTAATAAACTATGAGGAAGTGTTTCATTGGATGTTGGCATTTATAGCTCTCAAAGAAAGACGAATTCGTGTATACGATTCATTGAAAGATCATGATGATCATTCATTTAAAATAAAACAACTTGCTGAAATATTGTCCACTTACTTAACATCTAATTTATTTTAAAAGAAAAAGTGCACGAATTAGTCACTACTAAAAGCATACAAAGAAAAGGAAGACCAAAATCCATTTGATATTCAGTATGTTGATGATATTATGCAATAATGAATTTGCACTCTGTATGTATAATTTTTGTAAATACATGGATCGTACATAACTACATCACATGACCTAACATTAATATACTGATAAATTTTAAAAATTGTGAATTATTTGTTGTGGCCTATGCTGAGTTCTTAAGTGATGGAGTTTAAATACCTTCTTCAAATTTTAATTCAATGATGCATCGTACCAGGTACATGTCACTCTTATGGGATTATGGAGTGAAAAAGACATCTAATGTTATATTAGTGACAATCAATACCCGCCTAGACATAAACACACATTCATTCCATCAGTGAATCAAGAGATGATAGATGTCGAACAACAGTTGTATAGTAGTTGTTGTTTAACAGTTTGCTTTTACCGTTTATTATGTTTTAAGTTTTTTGAATATTTCAATACTATTATTTTGTCCTTTATTTTATATAATAATTGAACTTTTTATTTTCGATTATGAAATGAGGCGTTCCTATCATTTTGTTGGTGTAGCATAGTTACTACCTCGATAGAAACACATATATATATTTGATACTTATATTATTACTATATGTATCAACATTACAAGTACTAATAAATAAATACATAATTTTATTTTGAAACTTATGTGATTAATATATGTATCAAAGCTATGTTCTTTGTGTTTTATTTAAAGTTGTGATTCATTTGTAATATTTTTGTTACACATTATCAGAAGTATAACTATGTATCATACATGTACTGATAAATACTTGAAGTAGTTTTTAGAAAAAGTCAGTATTGAGTTTTGTAAGGAGAACACTCCTAAACAGTGAATTACTAGGATCAATATATTTGTGTCCAACGAACATTACAGATATTTTTAAACACAAATTTATCAAGTGGTCTAATATTATGCATTGATACAGATTACTAATATGCTTAGATGATACATATAACTCCTACAATATAGTTAACACCATAATACATGTAGGTTGTAACACATCATAACAATGTAAGAGGCTATTACGAACAACTATTTGTATGAGGCTATTACGAACAACTATTTGATATTTGATGTAATGTATTATTGAGAAATTAACTGAAAGTATTGTATTCACAACATTGAATTTCCTAAAAATCTTATAATTCAATTCAAATTAAAATTTCACATCTTCTTTGAAAAGTAGCTGCAGATGCATTTGTCATGACCTTCACGTTTACAGTTTTCACAACAATTTGAAGTTTATGACTTTTTTGGTGGTTTTTTATATTTTAGAGGCAAAATAACATCTTTCAACACCTCCACTTATACATGCCAATTCAGTTTGTCGGGCATTGGATGAAGTGATAATTCATATGTCTTGATCAGTGTTTTCTTTTTGTAGTAGTCAAATAGTATGACTTCATTTTTTTACATGTTTTCTTTTCAACACAACAATAGCATGTGCATAGGATATTTCATCAAGATGAAATCTACCAAAGCTATACGTTCTATTATTCAATCGAGCTATGTATCTTCTTTCTTGTTCATACACACTGTAGATGTAGTTTGATGACGTCCTAATCTAAAAAATATTTTTTAATTCATAGAAACATTAATCATCATAGAATATGAATGATAAAATTTACGAAACAAATATGTATCATGAATGATTTTTATGTTATGGACTAGCTTTTTTAGATGTATCTTTATTACACATCATAAAATTAATCAGTTCACCCATTCAAAATTTTGCTAACAGCTACAATATTTTCAAATCAATCATTAAAAATAGATGGACAATTACATACTATGTATATAACTTACCGTCATACGTGATTACTTTGCCTTGTTCATTTCAAAAATTTGCTAAAAGTTACCTCCCAATGAGATTTTAGCAAGAAAGCTTGACCTATCTCTATTTTTGCAATTTAAAACATCAATTAAGATTCTGAAGTTTTCAAGAAATTCTAAACTAGATAGTTCACGTACTTCAACAAGACTAGAATTGATACATTCAACTATATTGAAAATCATCATTCTTTTTCTATTTATTGGAGCATGAACTCATAACCACTTTTCATATCCCGCCATTGCAAGATATTCCTTTACTTCACTGTCGATATTTTTCACTTTACTCATAAGCTCCTCTAGCTTGTATGCTTTATCCACGGTATAATACTCGTTGGTTAACTTGTTCTTATTTTTTTATAATTTATGCAGACATTATTTGATAGATGTCAAATACATTCAAAATATGGTATAAATGGATATACTATACTAACATCTTTGATTATGCTTTCATTTCATTCTGAGACAACACGCATTTACATTCATAGTAAGCACATTTAAATTGCTGGAAAAATCATGTCCATAATGAATCACTTTCAAAATCTACAACCCCATAAGCAAGTGATAATATATGATCTGATAAATTAACAAACAATCATTATGTCTAATTTATATGGCACTTATCCTCATTTTGAGAGAAATAGTATTAAGAGCAATACCCGCCTCATCAAATGTGTTAGCTAAAAGGAATGTCCTCTTATATTGTCCACTTAGTGACTTGTGTCTACTATCACAACAACCCTACAATACTCAAATCTTTACATTATTGAATATAGTGCTACGAATACAAGAACTCATTCTCGGGCGATTTATGCATCCTTATTATGTGAATAGCGGTAAGCAGAATTCAACATGTATATGTATGTAGACATTTTTATATCCATCAGCCGATCTACCTCTCAATATCTTTAACACGTTCTTTAGCACACCATTCCTTCATGTAGTCTATGTCCAAATCAAATTTTCATTTCATATCTTCAATGATGTCACTTGTGTGATTATTCTTTTATGGTTCAGTAATTTTGAAGCAGTTGTTCCCGCTAAAAAAATAATTGTTGTTTGTCTTTGATCAAACACTCTATCCTTCCGTAGGTGGGTATGTTCGTCATTTAAATACCTTACTTTGAAAGTATCATAACCATGCACACATGAAGCCTCGAATAATCAACTATATTCTGGAGATTTACATATCAAATCATAATTGGAGGAAATTTTTTAAAAAATTTATCACATATATGAATCACAATTATACTACTACATTTCAAAAGTGAAGGCTGCAGATGTATCGCAATTTTTTCAATTAATTCAGAAAAAAACAATGCACAATAATAAATTTAGAGAAATTATAAAAACGAATCATAAATTTCAAGCTACAATATATATGACGAGACTGCTAAAAGTATCGCAAATTTAGTTAACTAATATTAAACAACAATGCACTGTAATACAACTAAATGTATCACAAATATATGTATCACAAGTATGTATTTATGTTTAATTCAACAAACACAATGTTACTACTAATAATATTTTTGTAGAAAATTCTGTGTATAACCTAAAAATATCAACAAACATTTACAGTAAAATCATGATTCTAAAATCATTATTTAAATTGTTAATATGTATCAATCCAAAAAAGTTCTATTTCACTAATATGTATTGTCAAGACTCGAGGCGGCCCCCTAGTCGCGATAACGGTGCTTACGATCAAGAGTGACCACAAGCTAACCCATGGACCAGTACCTGCTATGAGCACTAAGTATCATGAATATAAAATATATATGAGAAAGATAACTGATAAAAAAATGTCAATCTGAATGCTGAAATACGAATCAAGTCACCAAACTGAAAAATTTGATAAAATACTAAAAGGACTAAAGAAACTAACTAACTGTCTACTTGACTGTCTGAACGTTTGAAAGCCTCTAAACTGACTGAGGAGTTGATATAACAAACTCCTAACTAACTCCGACTGACTGAAGGTAAGAAAGACTGAGATAACTGAATAAACATAACAGGTCCTCGATGTAGGAGAACTTATCGCTACTACAGCTGGATTACATGAACTGTCTAACTGCGATTGGAAAATTGTGCGTCCGAAACTAAGATATGGGACATCATAGTGCAAAGAAAAATATGCAGTCAGTACTTTGAATGTACTGGTATATGAGACGAGGATAGGCTGAAATGCATGGGTTAATGGTGCATGAATACATGAACATATAAAATCTAAGAATGCAAGACTAAGTGTATATCTATTATGTTACTGAGATAAATCTGCAATCTGTAAGACTGAAGCTGTAAAACTGAATATCTGAAAGTCTAAACACATTGTCAATCAAGCATGAACAAAAAATACACTGACTACTGTACTGAGATTGTGGGATCTAGCTATAACCTATATGCCCCAAATCGGTTATCAGGTTCCAACCTATAACCTCAATTGGAAGGGTGTTGGTACCTTGGCAAAGGTATAAACACTGACTGGCGATATGGATCCACAAGGCTAATGTCCTAAAGGACAGGGGTGTCATTCCTAACTGACGAAGGACCCCTCATAATCTACAGTGATGTCGTAGGTCTGGAACATAGGGACTATTTCTAGCGTCTCATGCCATATTGTAATACCCCATACCTTTTCTAGCTAAAATCCGTCCCTAGAATATTAAGAGATAGATTCAAATATGATTATTATTTGTTTTGTGTGAAATTATTTAGATTTAAACTTTACTTTCCATTGCGTAGAAAATTGAATTAGCTTTCCAACGATATAAGATTCGCCTAAATCCGATAATCGGGTAAGAAATTATGGCTATTTTAAGTTCCAGTGGAAAAACACCGTCATTTGGACCCTTAGCACATCATGGAGTAATGTAGAATCCCAATTATCATTTTCCAGTGGCCCTCCACAATAGAAACAAGTCACGGAGAGGTCTGAATTCCTGTTTGGCAATTTCCAGTAAGACCTCGCGATATTGGCGTGTCGCGCCAGTGGTCAAAATGAAAAATTAAAGGGCTCCGTGATTGTGACGCAACACAGAGGAAGCCCAATTCCCATTTGTCCCTTTTTCAGTGAGCCACCGTGATAGTGGCGCGTCACGGTGGCCACCCAAATTGGAAAAATATACGTTTTATAGTTCCGTTTAAACGTTTAAAGAGGGTATTTTGGTAAATTACTCAACCCCCAATTCGTTCAAAAATACAAGATCAATCATATTTTAGAGCACTTTATGCCTCATTCATCATTCCCTCTTAAACAAAACCGTAAGGCTCATACTTTCTCTCCAAGAAACTCAAGAATTCCTCCATTAACTCTCCAAGATAAGTTAAGATTGAGGATTCCCAAAATAAGAACACTAAGAATTAATCTCCAAAGCATCCATAGGAATCCAAGATTCGATCCTTTCATCAAAGATCATTAATTAATGTATGTGGGGTTATGAACAAGGACAATCCTTTCATCCTTGTGCCCAAAACTTAATTTTATTGCGAAAGTTATTTGATTTTATATGTTTTCCTATGAATTTGAAGTTTGGGTTTACACCCCATATTGCTATTCATGAGACTATGAGATTTTCAATGATTTAGAAATTGAATTACATGAGTATGTTTATGTTTTTATGAACATTGCTGAAATTTTCAGATTTTAAGATGATTTATGAATGTTTATGTTATCAAGAATGAATTTTGAGATGTTTTATCATGAGATTAATACATAGGTCATTAAACCCTATTTAAAGATTGTTATTCAAAGAATTGTTGTGCTATAAGCACCCCATGATTAGAATATTTTTAGATTATTGAGAAAGATTTGATCTTTTGGTCTCAGAATAGATTTGAAATCCACTTTACAGATTCAGATTACAGAATTATAGTTGGTTTTCATTATAAACCATTAGATTACTTTTAAAGTGGATTTTTTGAAGATTTTGAGCATGAGATTAGGAATAGTATTTAGCACCAAGCTGGGTACGTTACTACGGTTTCATACCCCAGAACTACATGCCAACGTAGAATTTAGATTATTCCCACTTCTACGTGGATGATTGAGATTGTAATCACTGAGATGAGATTGTTCTATTCTGATGGAAAGGGTAGAACAACCCTAACCTTACGGGGCATAGTCGTGGGACTCCATGAATTCTCACATGGTGTATGTCGGTTAGAAGAACCTCTCAAATAGATGTCCCCCACTCTAAAAATAGTTTTATTTATTTAAAGTCTTGAGACAAAGTGTTTACTATGCAGAATAAGTTTCAGACTTCTTTTAGCCCACATGATTTGAGAACAAGAACAGAATACAAATTTTAGAACTAAGTGTAATGACTCCGAAGATTCATACTACATGCTTTACTATTCATGATTTATGAATTTTTTTAGATTTCAGATTTACTCAAGCTATGTGAGTCATTTACTTTTAGCATGCATGACTTGATAAACTGTGATGATATTATTTACTTATTGCATGCACCCCCATATACTCAGTACATCCTCAAAGTACTGATCTACATATATGTTTATATGCTACATTGTCTCATACTGTAGGTTCAGGTGCTCAATCTCAGCAGCAATAGTGATTTTTGAGCATCTCATCTATATTCCTGCAATTGGTGAGTCCTCAAAGTTTGGGTACTTAGCTATTCATGTTCTCAGTTTATTAATAGATATTTCAGTTTAGTCCGAGTCAGCTGGGTCCTGTCCTAGTGAATCTCTAGATTCAGTTAGTAGAGGCTTTTCGGACTACCAGATTTAGTCTTAGATCTTAGTTTTCGTATTCAAACTTTTCAGTATTTGTTCAATCAGATTGATGAGATTAGTACTTTCAGATATATTTAGATTATTCAGATAATTTTCTGTA
Organism: Capsicum pubescens; assembly: GCA_030864215.1. NCBI lineage: Eukaryota > Viridiplantae > Streptophyta > Magnoliopsida > Solanales > Solanaceae > Capsicum > Capsicum pubescens. Next base: position 247,654,841 of record CM061541.1, on the reverse strand, counting down.
TTATCAAGATTTTATACTTATATTTCCCCCATGTTGAGATTCAAATGTATTAGAAGGCAGCCAGGGTTAGCTCAAGACTACTTGTAATTTGGAGCACCGTGTGGCATCCCGAGAACTAGATTTTGAGGCGTTACAAACTTGATATTAGAGCACGAAAAACCTATTAGTACGTTGCAAGATTTTGGCATTCCCACTTCAAAGTGGGATGAGGTGAACATGAATTTTGTGACTGGTTTACCCCATTCGTGTCGTCATCATGATTCAATTTGGGTTATTGTAGACAGACTGACTAAGTCAGCTTATTTCCTGCCAGTTCATACGTCCTATACTACTGAGGATTATGCTAAGTTGTATATCTGAGATTTAGTCAGATTGCATGGAGTTCCCTTGTCTATCATCTCAGATAGGGGTACCCAGTTTACTTCCCAGTTTTGGAGAGCTTTTCAGAAGGGTCTTGGTACCCAAGTCCATCTTAGTTTAGCTTTCCACCCTTACACAGATGGTCAAGCAGAGAGAATCATCCAAACTCTAGAAGATATGTTGAGGGAATATGTTCTTGATTTCAAAGTTAGTTGGGATGAGAATTTTCCATTGATTGAGTTTGCTTATAATAACAGTTATCATTCTAGCATTCAAATGGCTTTATTTGATGCTTTTTATGGGAAGAGATGTAGGTCACCCATAGGTTGGTTTGAAGTGGGTGAGGCCGCTTTTCTTGGACCTTGTAATACCCCATACTTTTTCTAGCTAAAATCCATCCCTAGAAGGTTAAAGAATAGCTTCCAAAATAGATGATAATTATTTCGTGTGGAATTCTTTGGATTTAGACTTTTCATGGTGTGGAAAATTAATTAAGCTCTCCATCGATACCAAATTATCCAAATTCCAACACTTGGTGAGAGAGTCATGGCACTTTTAAGTTGGCAGTGTGCCACCTGAGCCTTTAGCGTGTCACGAAGATGAGCAAATTCACAATTGTCAAGTTTCAGTGGCCCTCTGTGATATTAGTGCGTCGTCGAGAGGGCCAAATCCCCAATTGTTTGATTCCAGTGAAGGTCCGCGATATTGGCGCGTCGCGCTAAGTTTCCAGGTCCCATCCAAGGTGGCAATGCGATACAACCGCATCGCGCCACCATGCTTATTCCCAGTTGGCATTTTCCAGTGGCTTGGCGCATCACGCCAATGCCAAAAGTCGAGATTTTGGTCATTTTTTAAGTTTTGTTTGAGTTTAAAAGGGGTATTTTGGTAAAGTACCCAGTCCCAAATCTATCAAAAAACATAAGATTTATCAAATTTCAAAGTACTTTATGCTACATTCATCGTTCTCTCTCAATCAAAACCCTAAGGCTCATACTTTCTCTCCAACAAAACCCAAATTCCTCTATTAATTCTCCAAGATAATTCAATATTGAGGATTCCCAATACAAGAGCATTAACAATTTATCTCCAAACCATCAATAAAGATCCAAGATTTAAGTTCTAGCATCTATATCATCCAACAAGGTATGTGGGGTTTTGAACAAGGATAAATCTTTCATCTTTGTGCTAAAAATTTTAAATTACAAATTGTTGAGTTTTATATGATTTCCCATGAAATTTAAGTTAGGGTTTATACCCAATGTTGCTAATTGCATGATTTTGAGATTTTAAGTGATTTGGGTATTGAATTACAAGTCTACTTTCAAAAAATTAATGCATATGATCATATTTTTCAGATTTTAAGTTGAATTATGAGTATTTGTATTATCAAGCATGAACCTTATGGTGTTTGACATGAAATTGAAGCATGGATCATTAAGCCTAGTTTGTATGTTGACATTTCAAGAATGACTATGTTTTAAGCATCCTATGATTAGTTATTTTCAGATTTTTATAAAGAAAGTTAATCTATTGATCCAAGTAAAGATAGGAATCCACGTTATTCATATAGTTTATGAATTAAAGAAAAGATAAGTATAATTGGTTTTCATTATAAACCCTTGTGTTGTTTTAAGGTAGATTTTCTAAAAGCTTTGAGCAATAAGTATGGGAGTAGTATTTAGCACCGAGTTGGGTATGATTCCAAGTCCTTATGCCCCAGAACTACGTGCCACCATAGGTTTATGATTTTCCCATAGTGGGCTAAGATAGTGATCACTTAAGTTAGGGTTCTATTCCGATGGCAGGGGTAGAACAACTCTCCCCCAACGTGGGCAAGACTTTGGACTTCATGTCAGCTCATATGGTTTATGTCAGTTAGAAGAAACTCCCTGAGTCCCAAAGTCCCTATGTCCCAAAGTTCCAAGATTTCCAAAGCTACCAAAACTTTTAAGTTTCAAAAGAAAAGAATGATAAAAAAGCTTTATGATTTGTTATACATGATTTTGTATTTCGATATTTAGATATTCAAGCTTATGTGAGTCATATACATCCATATGCATTTACTTTCTAATTATGATGATGTTTACTTATGCATTACACCCCCATATACTCAATACATCCTCAAAGTACTGATCCACATATATGTCTATGTGCTACATTGTCTCATAATGTAGGTTGAGGTTCTTAGTCTCAGCAGTGTGAGTAATCTTCGAGCATCTCTTCTACATTCCTGCAGTTGGTGAGTCCTCATAGTTTAGGGACTTAAATGTTCACACTTTTAGTTTATTAGTATATGTTCCATCATTCATTTCAGATAGTTGAGTCAGCTGGGGCATGTCCCAACGGCTCTCTAGATTCATATAGTAGAGGCATGTCAGACTACCAAATTTAGTATTCAGATTTCTATTTTAGTACACAGAGTTTCAGCATTTTCTTTATCAGACTTTTGAGATTAGTATGATTCAGACAATTTTCCACATATATTATGATTTTTCATTTATATTTTCCCCTATTTTTAGGTTCAGATTTAGAAAAGGCAGGCAGGGTTAGCTCAGGACTACCTGTAGTTCGAAGCACCGTGTGGCATCCCGGGAACTAGATTTTGAGGCGTTACAAACTTGGCATCAGAGTCTAAGGTTTAGAGATTTCTAGGGAGTCAGACAAGATGCGTTACATAGAGTCTTAATCATTGGTGTGAAGCACGCCACATTTATTAGCAAGAGGATATAGAGGGTTTTAGGAAATCATGTCTTCTTTCATGATCTATCATGCATTCATTGTCTCTATCTGCTTCTAACTCATGCTTTCACGTGATAGACAATGGCTTCACGTCGAGCTAATGCCTGCAAAAATGATAACCAGCCACCTCAACCCGTAGATCCTTTGAGTGAGAATGTGTCAGATATAGAGTTTTGGGCTGCCTTTCGGGTGCTAGCCCAAGCTGTGACAACTAATTTTCAAGACAACCGTCAGGCTGCAGTCCCACCTCAGTAGGATGAAGACATGGCCATAACCAGAATCCGATATTTTATGAGGATGAATCCGCCAAAATTCTATGGATCAAAGACAGGTAAGGACCTACAGTTGTATCTAGATTAGGTGAAAATGATCACCTAAATTATGGATGTTTCTAAAGAAGAGAGTGTAGAATTGGCATCCTATAGGCTAAAGAATGTTGCGTATGATTGGGTGGTGATGTGGAAGAAAAGTAGAGGGGAGAATGCAGCTCCCATGACTTGACAGATATTTCAGGATGCATTCTTAGACAAGTTCTTCCCACATGATATTAGGGAAGCTAAGATAGAAGAGTTCATAAACCTGAGGCAAGGCTCAATGACTGTGAAAGAGTATTGCCTCAAGTTCAACTAGTTGTCTAAGTATGCCCCTGATCAGATGGCTGACCCTAGGTCAAGCATGAGTAAGTTTGTGACCGGTGTATCTGGGCTTGTAGTTAAGGAGTGTAGGACTGCTATGCTCATCAGAGAAATGGATCTTCCTAGATTGATAACGCACGCTCAGCAGATTGAGAAAGAAAAAGAAAAGTAAAGAGAGGGAGCAAATAAGAGGGCTAGAATAGGGCAGTTTGATCATGGTCAGAATAGGTCTGAAGGAGGAAATCATTCGCAGTTTTAGAATCATTCATCTATACCTGCACCTTCTTCATCCAGTGCTCCTGTACCTAGAAATAGGCAAGAACAATAGGGTAAGTCATCTATGTCCAGATCTTAGAATAGTGTGAGCGGTAAGCCCAATTATCCTCTATGTGCTAAGTGTGGTAGAACTCATCCTAGTGAGTGCTTGGCTGGAAAAAAGGGTTATTTTGGTTGTGGCAAGTTAACTTATGGAATTAGAGAGTGCATGTATGCTATGCAGGAAAACAAAGATGTTCGTCCTCAGACTCAGGCTAATAGTGCACCAGCTCCTCATCAGGGCGCATCATCTAGTACTGGTGGCGGTCAGCGTCAGAATTAGTTTTATGCTTTACCATCCCGTCAAGAGCAGAAGGATTCACCCGATGTTGTGACTGGTATGCTTCGTGTCTTTCATTTTTATGTTTATGAGTTGTTAGACCCTGGGTCGAGTTTCTCTTATATGACCTCGTTAGTTGCTGTAAATTTTGGGATAATTTTTGAAAAGATCCCTGAACACTTCTTGGTGTCTACTCCAGTAGGTAAGTCAGTTGTTGCCAAATAGATTTATAAAAAGTGTCCTATCACTGTCCTTCATAAAGTCATGTTTGCAGACCTGATAGAGTTAGACATGGTTGATTTGACCTTATTCTGGTATGGATTGACTTCATTACTGTTATGCTTCTATAGATTGTGTACCCGAGAGGTAAAGTTTCAGTTTCCAAATGAGCCAGTCTTTGAGTGGTCAGGGAATTCAGTGTCTCCCAAGATTTATTTCATATCTTACCTTAAGGCCAGAAAGTTGATATCCAAAGGTTGTATTTACCATCTAGTTCAAGTTAAAGACATTAAGTCTGAGACTCCAACAATTTAGTCGGTCCGAGTGGTGAATGAGTTTCCTGATGTTTTTCCAGAATATCTCCCAAGGGTACCTCCCGATAGGAAAATTGGATTTGGTATTGACCTTCTCCCAGATACTCAACCTATTTTTATACCTCCTTATCGTATGGATCCCATAGAGCTTAAAGAGTTGAAGGAGAAACTCAAAGATCCTCTAGATAAATACTTCATAAGGCCTAGTGTTTCTCCATGGGGCACCCCCATCCTATTCGTACAGAAAAAATATGGTTCTTTGTGTATGTGCATCGACTATCGCCAGTTGAATAAAGTTATAGTCAAGAACAAATATCCTCTTCCTAAAATTGATGACCTATTTGATCAATTGCAAGGTGCAAGTTATTTCTCAAAGATAGACCTTAGATCCGACTATCATCAGCTTAAAGTAATGGAATGTGATATTCCAAAGACAACTTTCAGAACTGGTTATGGTCATTTTGAGTTTGTAGTCATGTTTTTTGGGCTAACCAATGCCTAAGCAGCTTTCATGGACCTCATGAATCGAGTGTTCAAATAGTATCTAGACATGTTTGTCATAGTATTCATAGATGAAATATATGTGTACTCCCATAGTGATGATGACCATGTAGATCATCTTAAAATTGTCTTGCAAACTCTTAGAGATCATCGATTGTTTGCCAAATTTAGAAAGTGTGAATTTTTGCTAATATTAGTAGCCTTTCTCGGTCATATTGTCTCCACCGATGACATTAGAGTCGATCCCCAAAAGACAGAAGCCGTAAGGAATTGACCTAGACCTATCTCTCCGTCAAACATTAGGAGTTTCTTAGGTCTAGCTGGTTATTACCACTGTTTTGTTGAAGGTTTCTCTTCAATCGTGTCTCCTATGTATAGATTGACCCAAAATAAAGTTAAGTTCCTGTGGTCAGATTCCTGCGAGAAGAGTTTTCAGAAGTTGAAGACTCGACTCAATTCAGCCCAGTTCTAGCATTACCTGATGGTACAGATATATTTGTTGTTTATTACTATGCCTCTAGAGTTGGTTTGGGTAGTATGTTGATGTAGAGAGGTAAGGTCATAGCCTATGCCTCTAGACAGTTGAAGCCTCATGAAAAGAATTACCTAACCCATGATCTCTAATTAGCTGTTGTAGTGTTTGCTTAGAAAATCTAGAGACATTATCTGTATGGTGTGCATGTTGATGTGTTCATGGATCACAAAAATTTGCAGTATATGTTTACTCAGAGGGAGTTAAATCTCTGTCAGAGAAGGTGGTTGGAGTTGTTGAAGGATTATGATATGAGTATGTTGTATCATCCGGGTAAGGCCAATGTAGTGGCAGACGCCCTTAGTAGGTTGTCTATGGACAGTGTTGCTCATGTGGAGAACGATAAGAAAGAATTAGCTCAAGAAGTTCATCGTTTGGCAAGATTAGGTGTTAGGTTGGTTGATTCAGCTGAAGGGAATGTTTGGGTTCCGAGTAGTTCCGAATCTTCCCTAGTTTCAGAAGTGAAGGAGAAGCAAGATATGGATTCTAGTTTGGTCAAAATGAAAGAGTCAGATAAAGACCAAAGGATAAAGGTTTTCTCCCAAGGGGGAGATGGCTTAATGAGATATCAAAATAAATTATGTGTGCCTTGTGAGGATGAGTTGAGACACAGAATTATGGCCGAAATACATGGTGCACGTTATTCTATTCATCCAGGTGCTACCAAGATGTACTGAGACTTATGGGAAATCTACTGGTGGAGCGGTATGAAGAGAGATATAGCAGAGTTTGTAGCAAAGTGTGCAACTTAACAATAGGTTAAGGTAGAACACCAAAGACCCGGCGATATGTTGCAAGATTTTAGTATACCTACTTGGAAGTAGGAGGAGGTAAACATGGATTTTGTGACTGGTTTACCCCATTCACATCGTCATCATGATTCGATTTGGGTTATTGTAGACAGATTGACTAAGTCAGCTCATTTCCTACCAGTTCATACGTCCTATACAGCTGAGGATTATGCTAAGTTGTATATTCGAGAGTTAGTCAGATTATATAGAGTTCCCTTGTCTATCATCTTGGATAGGGGTACTCAGTTTACTTCCCAGTTTTGGAGAGTTTTTCAGAAGGGTCTTGGTACCCAAGCCCATCTTAGTTCAGCTTTACAGCCTCAGAAAGATGGTCAACCAGAGAGGACCATCCAAACTCTAGAAGATATGTTGAGAACATGTGCTCTTGATTTCAAGGGTAGTTGGGATAAGCATTTGACATTGATTGAGTTCGTGTATAATAACAATTATCATTCTAGCATTCAAATGGACCCGTTTGAGGCTCTTTATGGAAGGAGATGTAGATCGCCCATAGATTGGTTTGAAATGGGTGAGGCCTCTTTGCTTGGACCTGACACAATGTTTGAAGCTAAGGAGAAAGTTAAGTTGATTAGAGAAAGATTGAAAACAACCGGAGTAGTAAAAAATCCTATGCAGATGTGAGAAGAAGGGACCTCAAGTTTGAGGTTGGTGATTTAGTGTACTGAAGATTTCACCCATGAAAAGGGTGAAGAGATTTGGCAAGAAAGGGAAACTTAGTTGTAATGACCCGAGACTACCCCCTAGTCGTTACACGGTGCTTACAGTCCCGAGGGACCACAAGCTAACCCATGTGTTGGTACCTGCTATAAGCACTAGATAATATATCATGAATTGTGGAAGAATAACTGAAGTGCAATAAGGTTTTAAATAACTGAATTCAAACTAAAATATAAATCTAGGAAAAAGGTTGTCTAAATCTGATAAAGTACTGATAATCTGAATAACTAACTAACTATAATGTCTGAAAAGACTCTAAGACTGACTGACTGAGAGTTGATGGGACAAGCCCCCAACTAACTCTACTGACTACTGAAATAAAGACATGAAATAAGATAGTCTGTTATCGGTGATGAGGACTCAGCACTGTTACTGTACTGCTGAGAATCTGATGGAATAAGTGAGATCTGGGAACTGAGCGTTAGCACCTATGATATGAGATATCATAGCGCAAAAGAAAGGTATGCGATCAGTACTATGAATGTACTAGTATGCTAAATGAGGTAGGATAACATGCAAGGTTTCATGAATATGAGTAATGATCTATCTGAATATACATGTAAAGCATGGAATACTGAATAGAGAACATGAAATTCGTAGATACTGACATGCATGGAAATATGTAAAATACTGAAAATACATGAAAATCTATAGACACTAAGGATGCATGACCAAGCATATGACATAAAATGGATGAAATCTGCAAACAAAAATATTGAAAATAACTTAAATTTGTATGCTTTGGTCAAACAATACTAAGACCGAATAACTGAGTTGGAACTGTAACTGAAACTATATCTGAGACTGTAGGAGGTATCATCTAACCAACATTCCCCAATTTGAGCTAATAGGGGTCCAACCAGTAACCCCAGCTGGAAGGGTGTTAATACCATGCCAAGGGTACTAACGTTGGCTTTGTGGATCTACTAAATTGATATCATATCCAAAGGACTAAGGGTGTCAAGCCTGAACTAATGGGTGACCCCTGTGAGATAGTCAAGCCTAATCTGAAGGGTGACTACTCATATCCTATACTGGCTATGTAGTGCTGGAGTATAGGGACTTCTACTAATGACTCTGCCTATCTGACGGGGAAGCCGCCATCCCTACACTCGCTCGGTGCTAAATCCTACTCCCAACTGAATGACACTGAAACGCTAGACTATTCTGAATTTAACTTACTGTTCTGATAATGCTCATGATATAATCTGAAGTTATTCTGAAGATACTATGACAACATTAAGTAAACAACTACGGTTTCAGGTATTCAATACCCCAGGACTCAAAACAATAGTAGTAGCATGACATTAAAGCATTGAAGGACATAACATGAAGACTCTTATTAAAATAATTGCTCTTGTAGGCATTTTATCAAACACTTATAGTTCATGGATTAAAATAATCGTAAAATTACTAAAGAACCGGCATAATTGACATAAATTATCATGGAAAACACTAAGTCATGATTTAATTCAACAAATGATAACACTAAAACATGAGGAACTGAATAACAACAATGATTTCATTAAATCATGGTATTAAATCAAAGTTCATGGAGATTAATGGATGAAATTATGATTTAAAATTAAATAAGATCACAACTTTATAATTAAAAAGGTTACTTGAGCTCCATGGATGAACATCTAACATACCTGGGATAATGAATTTGGGAGGATTGATGGAGAATTTTTGAGAAATTGCCTTGAATTTGAGAGCTAGGGTTTCTTTTTCTTGAAAGAGGGATTTTTTATTGTGACGGGAAATGAAATAATGATGACTACTTAGGCTGTTTAGGGGTTAAATTTCGTGTTTTAAATTAATTAGGGTCGTGGAAAAATACCCAAATACCCTCAAAAGAATTTTAAAACGAAAACTAAAAATAGACCATCCCAATTTTTGGCCTTGGCGCGACGCGCCACTATCTCGCCAAGCCACTGGAAAATGGACAACTGGGACTTGAACAAATGTCGCGATGCGGTGCCATCGCGGTAAAGCTTTGGGTGCCATTTGACCTGTTTCACAATGCGCCGTGATCGCGAAGTCACACTGGAAATTGACAATTGTCATTTGGGCTGCCTACGCGACGCGTTGAGGGTTAAAATGACAGTGTTTAATGACTAAAACTTAAAATCGCCATAACTTTTTACCCAGTTATTGGATTGGGGAGAATTTTATATCGTTGGAAAGCTAATTGAATTTCCTACGCAATGGCAGACTCTAAACTGAAAAATATGAACATTTCAGAAGTTTTATATACAAATACTCATGCACTGGAACTTAGATTATGCTAGGAAAATACGGGGTGTTACAATATCTCTCTCTTGGGATCATTCATCCCCGAATGAAACTAGTTAAGCTGAGGAAAACTACTGGACTGAGCTTACACACTGAATATGCATATCTGATGCATGGAATGCATGACTAGACTGATTCATGAATGTACAACTGACAAGAACATGATGTGCAACTGAAACTGAGCATGATAGAGAAAAAATCTTAAGAAGATTTGGTACCTTATACTGAATTTGGACTCGCAGAGAAAAGGTGAGTGTACTTGGTCCGTATATCTGCTTCTGCTTCCTAAGTGGTTCCATCAACGGACTGATTCCACCAAAGAACTTTGACTAGTGGAACTTCTTTGTTCCTTAGTTTGCAAACTAGATGATCAAGAATTTTGATTGGAACTTCCTCAAAGGAAAGACCGTTCTGAATATCTACACTTTCTAAGGGAACAACTACAGCTGGATCACCATTACACTTATTCATCAAATAGACATGGAATACTGGGTGTACCAAGGCTAAATATGAAGGCAACTCAAGCTCGTAAGCTACCTTTACGAAACGATTGAGAATTCTAAAGGGACTGATATATCAGGGACTGAGTTTCCCTTTCTTGCTGAATCTCCTCACTCCCTTCATGGGAAAGATTTTCAAGAACACAAGATCACCAACCTCAAACTCGAGATCCTTCATCCTCACATCTGCGTACAATTTCTGTCGGCTCTGGGTAGACTTAAGTCTTTCTCTGATCAACTAAACCTTTTCTAACACATTAAAAACCAAGTCAGACCATAATACTGCAGCCTCACCTACTTCAAACCATCCAGTTAGAGATCTATATCTCCTGCCATAGAGAGCCTCAAATAGATCCATACGGATACTAGAATGAGTTGTTATTATATACGAATTCAATCAAAGGCAAATGGTCATCCCAACTACCTTTAAAATCAACAATGCATGCTCTTAGCATATCCTCAAAAGTCTAAATGGTCCTTTCTACATGACCATCTATCTGAGGGTGAAAGGCTATACTGAGATGGACTTGGGTACCAAGACCCTTTTGGAATGCTTTCCAGAAGTGAAAGGTAAATTAGGTACCTCTATCTGAGATGATAGATAAGAGAACACCGTGCAACCTAACCAACTCTCTGAGACAGAGATTGGCATAGTCCTCCACTGAGTAAGAGGTATGGACTAGCAAGAAATGAGCTGATTTGGTCATCCTGTCTACGATAACCCAAATAGAGTCATGCTGATGATGGGTACGAGGCAAACCAGTCATAAAGTCCATGTTCACTTCCTCCCATTTTCACAAGGGAATACTGAACTCCTGTATGGACCCACTAGGCTTCTGGTGCTTAACCTTAACTTGTTGGCATGTAGAGCACTTAGCTACAAACTCTGCAATATCTCTCTTCATCCCACTTCACCAATAGATCTCCCATAAATTGCGGTACATCTTAGTGGCCCCTGGATAAATAGAGTACCGCAAACCATGCGTTTATGCAAGAATTCGTTGCCTTAACTCATCTACACCAAGCACACACAATCAACCTGACAACGTAAAACACCATCTCCCCCTTGGGAGAAAACCTCCACTTTATGATATCTGAATGAATCTTTCAACTTAACTAGATTGGGATCTCTATCGTGCTTTTCCTTCACCTCGGAGACTAGAGATGACTCTTACCTACTCTGCACCCATACACTAACTTCTGCTGAATCGAGTAAACGGATACCTGGTCGGGCAAGCTGATGGACTTCCTTAGCCAACTTCTTATTACCATCCTCAACATGAGCTACACTACCCATAGACATTCTACTGAGAGAATCATCCAATACATTGGCCTTGCCCGAATGATACAGAACATTCATGTCATAATCCTTTAATAATTCTAACCATCTTCTCTGACATAAATTTAAATCTTTCTGAGAGCACACATACTGAAGGATTTTGTGATCTGTGAACACATTTACATGTACACTATACAAGTAATGCCTTCAAATCTTCAAGGGAAACACTATAGCTGCTAGCTTAAGATCATGAGTCGGATACTTCTTCTTATAAGGCTTAAGCTATCTGGAGGTGTAGGCTATGACCTTACCTCTCTGTATGAGGACACAACCTAAACCTACCATGGATGCATTATAGTACACAACAAAACCATCTGAACCATCTGGTAGAGTCAAGATTGGGGCTGAGGTAAGTTGAGTTTTCAACTCCTGAAAACTTTTCTCACATTAATCTGACCACAAAAACTTAACTTTCTTCTGATTCAATATGGACATGGGGGATGCAATAGAAGAAAACCCCTCAACAAATTGATGGTAATATCAAGCTAAACCCAAGAAACTCCTGATATCTGATGGAGAGATGGGTCTAGGCCAGGTCCTCACCGCTTCAGTCTTTTGAGGATCAACTCTAATTCTATCATTGGAAATAATATGACCAAGTAATGCTACTGATCTTAGCCAGAATTCACACTTACTAAATTTAGCGAACAACTGATGTACTCTAAGAGTTTGAAGCACTATGCTGAGATGGTCTGCGTGATCGCTTTTGTTACGAGAATAGACAAGAATGTCATCAATGAAGACTATGAAAAACATATCCAAGTACTGCTTGAACACTCAGTTCATCAATTCCATGAAGGTTGCTGGGGTATTTGTAAGACCAAAGGACATGACTAGAAATTTGAAGTGACCATACCTAGTTCGGAAAGCTATTTTTGGAATGTCAAGTTCTCTGACTCTAAGTTGATGATAGCCTGATCTGATGGCTAGCTTGGAAAAGTAACTGGCATCCTGAAGTTGGTTGAACATTTCATCGATTCTAGAAAGTGGATATTTATTATTGACTGTGACCTTGTTCAACTAACGGTAGTCTATGCACATTCTGAGAGAACCATCTTTCTTATATATGAATAGAATAGGTACGCCCCACAGAGAGATTCTAGGTCTGATAAATCCCTTCTCTAGGAGATCCTTTAACTGTTCTTTCAGTTCTTTGAGTTTATCTAGAGCCATTCTATATGGAGGAATAGATATAGGTTGAGTATCTGGGAGAAGGTCTATTCTGAATTTGATTTCCCTTTCGAGAGGAAATCCAGGAAGATCTTTAGGAAACACATCTGAGAATTCTTTTACTAGTGGGACTAACTCAAGAGTAGGAGTTTCTGAGTTAGAGTCTTTGATTTGTATGAGATGGTAAATACACCTCTTCGATATCATCTTTCTGGCTCAAAGGTATGAAATCAACTGACCCCTAAGAGATGTAGTACTACCCCTCTATTCAAGGACTGGTTTGGAAACCAAAAATGAACTATTCTATTTCTACAATCAACTGAGGCATAGTATGAGTGGAGCCAATCCATGCTGAGAATAACGTCAAAATCCATCATCTCTAACTCCACGAGATTAACTGAAGTAACTTTTTGAGCTATTGTGATTGGACAATTCCTGTATACCTGCCTGGCTATAATGGAAACACCTACTGGGGTAGACACTAAAAAGGGCTCTGCTAGAGTTTCGGGACTAACTCCAAAACTGACAACTTTATATGGAGTTACAAAAGAAAGAGAAGCTCTAGGGTCTAGTAAAGCATAAACATGTAAGTGAAAGACCTGAAACATACCAGTAACTACATCAAGAGAATTTTGATGATCTTGGAGGGACTGAAGAGCATATAATCTGTTCGGATGCTGACCACTGGTAGCACTGGAAACGGCACCCTGCTGAGTCGGGCGATCGGATGGAACTAACGACTTATGGGACTGGCCCTATTGGCACGTATCCTTACCTTTCTGAGAAACTACTTGATACTCCTGAATCTGATGTCCTAGCTTTTCACACCCGAATCACATATCACTACCCGCTCTACACTCACCCTAATGGTGTCTGTCATATTTTTAACATAAAGGATTGGTACGAGCACTGCTAACACTGACCTTGGACTTAGAGCTTGGTGCCCTATCCCTATTTTCATTTCTGAATTTGGGTAGTGGGGCACTGGCTGAAGAGGGTACTGGGGATGGAAACCTCTGATGAAACTGAGAACGGTTACCACCTTTTGACTTTGGCTGATTGAAATTAAAACTACCCATCATATCTCTCTTGTTTCCTCTCTCCCTCTTCTTATTTTCCCCTCTATCTATTGAGCATGAACCATCCGCCTAGATAAGTCCATCTCACTAATCAGCATTGCGGTCCTACACTCCTTGACAACACTATCAGACACGCCAGACATAAACTTACTCATCTTGGACCTATTGTCATCTACCACATGAGTAGCATATCTAGCTAACTGAGTGAAATTGAGAGAATACTCCCTCACACTCATGCTGCCTTGCCTCAAATTAATGAACTCTAACACTTTGGCATCTCTCAACTCCAGTGGAAAGAATCTGTCCAAGAAAGTCGTGGCAAAATCTTCTCATTCTATAGGCCCTGCATCAACACCTCTATCAACATTCCATTGATTAAACCAAGTATGGGCTACATGCTGTAATTGATATGCATCCAACTCGACACTCAAACTAGAAGTCACCCCCATAGCATCCATTACCTTCTGAACCATATCTAAGAATTCCTATGGATCCTCTTCAGACTTGGATCTTATGAAAAAGGGAGGATTCATTTAGGTGAAATCCCAAATTCTAGTTGCAGCAGTATTGGCAAATGGGTAGGCCTGAACAACGGCTGGCCATTTATTTTATGCTACTACGGAGTTCGCTAGATTAGTGAATGTAGTCCTGAATTTTGCGTCAGAGATTTGCTCATCCAAAGGATCTTCCTGGATGGGCTGAGGGGATAGCTGAGTTCCTGTTCTTCTTTCGTTCTTCTTGGGAGGCATGTTCTGTAAACGGAAGGAAGAAATGGATTAGACTGAGAGTTTAACTGGAACTCATGCTCAATCGTACGACATGAATACTTGAAAGAAGGGAAACTTCTCCTAAATGCCTTGTAGCCTCTCGTCCATAAGTGTGGCACGCTACACACCTATGTACAAGATTCTACTCGACGTGGATTTCAGACTTCCTAGGATACTTTAAGACCTTAGGCTCTCATACCAAGTTTGTAAAGACCCAAGACTACCCCCTAGTCGTTGCACGGTGCTTACAGTCCCGAGGGACCACAAGCTAACCCATGAGCCGGTACCTGCTGTGAGCACTGGATAATATACCATGAATTGCAGAAGAATAACTAAAGTGCCATAAGGTTTTAAATATCTGAATTCAAACTAAAATATAAATCTAGGAAAACAACTATCTAAATCTGATAAAGTACTGATAATCTAAACAACTAACTTACTATAATGTCTGAAAAGCCTCTTAGACTGACCGACTTAGAGTTGATAGGAAAAGCCCCCAACTAACTCTACTGACTACTGAAATAAAGACATGCAATAAGATAGTCTGTCCTTGGTGATGAGGACTCACCATTGCTACTGTACTGCTGAGAATCTAAGGGACTAAGTGCGATCTGGGAATTGTGCGTCAGCACCTATGATATGAGATATCATAGCACAAAAGAAAGGTATGCAATCAGTACTTTGAATGTACTGGTATGCTAAATGAGGTAGGATAACACGCAAGGTTTCATGAATAGGAGTAATGATCTATCTAAATATACATGTAAAGCATGGAATACTGAATAGAGAACATAAAATCTGTAGATACTGACATGTATGAAAATCTATAAAATACTAAAAATGCATGAAAATCTGTAGACACTGAGGATGCATGACCAAGCATATGACATGAACTGGATGAAATCTGCAAACTAAAATACTAAAAATAACTGAAATCTGTATGATTTGGTAAAACAACACTAAGATTGAATAACTAAGCTGGAAACGTAACTGAGACTATATCTGAGACTGTGGGAGGTTTCATCTAACCGATATTCCCAAATTTGAACTAATTGGGGTCCAACCTGTAACCACTGTTGGAAGGGTATTAATACCGTTCCACGGTTACTAACGCTGGTTATGTGGATCCACTAAACTAATATCATGTCCAAAGGACTAAGGGTGTCAAGCCTGAACTGATGGGTGACCCCTGCGAGATAGTCAAGCCTAATCTGACAGGTGACTACTCATATCCTACACTGGCTACGTAGTTCTAGAGTATAGGGTCTGCTACTAATGACTCTGCCTATCTGATAGGGAATCCGCCATCCCTACACTCGTTCAGTGTTAAATCCTACTCCCAACCTTTATGACACTAAAACGCTAGACTATTCCGAATTTAACTAACTGTTCTGATAATGCTCAAGATTTAATCTGAAGTTATTCTAAAGATACTGAGACAACATTAAGTAAACAACTACGGTTTCAGGTATTCAATACCCCCAGGACTCAAAACAATAGTAGTAGCATGGAATTAAAACATTGAAGGACATAGCATGAAGACTCTTATTAAAACAATTGCTCTTGTAGACATTTTATCAAACACTTATAGTTCATGGTTTAAAATAATCATAGAATTACTAAAGAACCAGCATAATTGACATGAAATTATCATGGAAAATACTAAGTCATGATTTAATTCAACAAATGATAACACTAAAACATGAGGAATCGAATAACAACAATGATTTCATTAAATCATGGTATTAAATCAAAGTTCATGGAGATTAATGGATGAAATTATGATTTAAAATTAAATAACTTTAAAAAAGATCATAAATTTATAATTAAAAAGGTTACTTGAGCTCCGTGGATGAAAGGAATCTATGGAAGAACATCTAGCATACTTAGGATAATGAATTTGGGAGGATTGATGAGAGTTCTTGAGAAATTGCCTTGAATTTGAGAGCTAGGGTTTCTTGTCCTTGAAAGAGAGATTTTTTATTGTGAGAGGAATTGAAATAATGATGACTACTTAGGGTGTTTAGGAGTTAAATTTCGTGTTTTAGGTTAATTAGGGCCATGAAAAAAGACCCAAATACCCTCAAACAAATTTAAAAACGAAAGCTAAAAACCGACCATTCCGATTTTTGACCTTGGCACGATGCGCCACTATCGCTCCAAGCCACTGGAAAATGGACAACTGGGACCTATACAAACGTCACGATGCGGTGCCATCGCGGTAAAGCTTTGGGTGCCATTTTTCCTGCTCCACGACGTGCCATGATTGCGGAGTCATACTTGAAATTAACAATTGTCATTAGGGTTGCCTATGCGACGCACTGAGGGTTAAAATAACGGTGTTTAACGACTGAAACTTAAAATTTCCATAACGTTTTACCCGATTATCGAATTGGGGCGAATTTCTTATCGTTGAAAAGCTAATTTAATTTCCTACGCAATGGCAGGATCTAAACTAAAAAATAATGAACTTTTCAGAAATTTTATATATGAATACTCATGCACTGGGACTTAGATTATGTTAGGTAAATACGGAGTGTTACATTAGTCCCCGGTATGGTAGCCCTTTTAGCATTTTGAGTCGTGTTGGGAAAGTATCTTATGAGCTAGAGTTGCCCGCAGACTTGTCAGCCGTTCATTTTGTATTCCACATCTCTATTCTTAAGAAATGCATCGGTGAATCCTCCATTGTAGTCCCTTTATAAAGCTCAGATATTCAGAAAAGCCTTTCATACGAAGAGATTCCAGTTGAGATCCTATATCATCAGATTCATAGACTAAGGAAAAAAAAAGTTTCCTTGGTCAAGGTTCTTTGGTGAAATCAGTCGGTTGAGGGCGCCACTTGGGAAGCAGAAGCTGATATGCGAGCCAAGTACCCTCACCTCTTCTCCGCAAACTCAGATCTAGCTAAAGGTAATACTCTTCCTTGATTCAGTTCTTTTCTAATCATATATTTAGCTATATAGTTGTCCTCATGTAAGTTCATACACTCACAAAACTACTTAGAAGCTCAGAATGATTTATATTTAGTTATTCAGTTCATTTCAGTTGTGCATGCTATCTTATATTCTAAAATTCCTTAGAAATTTCAGCTTAACTTGTAATATTCGAGGACGAATGTTTTCAAGGGGGAGATATTGTAATACCCCATACTTTTTCTAGCTAAAATTCGTCCCTAGAAGGTTAAAGAATATCTTCCAAAATAGATTATAATTATTTCGTGTGGAATTCTTTGGATTTAGACTTTTCATGGTGTGGGAAATTGATTAAGCTTTCCAGCGATACCAAATTATCCCAATTTCGACACTTGGTGAAGGAGTTATGGCACTTTTAAGTTGGCAACGTGCCACCTGGGCCTTTAGCGTGTCGTGAAGATAAGCAAATTCACAATTGTCAATTTTCAGTGGCCCTCCGCGATATTGGCGTATCGTAGAGAGGGCCAAATCTCCAATTGTTCGATTCCAGTAAAGGTCCATGATATTGGTGCGTCGCGCCAAGTTTCCAGGTCCCATCTAAGGTGGCAACATGATACAACCGCATTGCACCACCATGCATATTCCCAGTTGGCATTTTCCAATGGCTTGGCGCGATAGTGGCGCGTCGCGCCAAGGACAAAAGTCGGGATTTTGGTCGCTTTTTCCAGTTCCATTTATGAGTTTAAAAGGGGTATTTTTGTAAAGTACCCAATCCCAAATCCATCCAAAAACATATGATTTATCAAATTTCAAAGCACTTTATGCTACGTTCATCATTCTCTCTCAATCAAAACCTTAAGGCTCATACTTTCTCTCCAAGAAAACCCAAATTCCTCCATTAATTCTCCAAAATAATTCAATATTGAGTATTTCCAATACAAGAGCATTAAGAATTCATCTCCAAAGCACCAATAGAGATCCAAGATTCAAGTTCTAGCATCTAGATCATCCAACAAGGTATGTGGGGGTTTGAACAAGGATAAATCTTTCATCTTTGTGCCCGAAAACTTACTTTAAATTACAAATTGTTGAGTTTTGTATGATTTCCAATGAAATTCAAGTGAGGGTTTATATCCAATGTTGCTAATTGCATGATTTTGAGATTTTAAGTGATTTGGGTATTGAATTATATGTCTAATTTCAAAAAATTAATGAGTATGATCATATTTTCCAGATTTTAAGTTGAATTATGAGTATTTATATTATCAAGCATGAACCTTATGGTGTTTGACATGAAATTGAAGCATGGTTCATTAAGCCCTAGTTTGTATGTTGACATTTCAAGAATGACTATGTTTTAAGCATCCCATGATTAGTTATTTTCATATTTTGATAAAGAAAGTTGATCTATTGATCCAAGTAAAGATATAAATCCATATTATTCATACAGTTTATGACTTAAAGCAAAGAGAAGTATAATTGGTTTTCATTATAAACCCTTGTGCTATTTTAAGGTGGATTTCCTAAAAGTTCTGAACAATAAGTATGGGAGTAGTATTTAGCATCGAGTTGGGTATGATTCCAAGGTCTCATGCCCCAGAACTATGTACCACCTTAGGTTTCTGATTTGCCCATAGTGGGCTAAGATAGTGATCACTTAAGTTAAGGTTCAATTCTGATGGCAAAGGTAGAACAACTCTCCTTAACGTAAGCCAAATGTTAGACTCCATGTCAGCTCACATGGTTTATGTCGGTTAGAAGAAACTCTCTGAGTCCCAAAGTTCCAAATTTCTAAAGCTCCCAAAACTTCTAAGTTTCAATATAAAAGAATGATAGAAAAGCTTTTATAAGACTAAGTGTTATGGCTCACTAGATTTACAAGTATGATTTGTTATACATGATTTTGTATTTTGATATTTTAGATATTCAAGCTTATGTGAGTCATATACATCCATATGCATTTACTTTCTAATTATGATGATGTTTACTCTTGCATTACACCCCCACATACTCAGTACATCCTCAAAATACTAATCCACATATATTTCTATGTGCTACATTGTCTTATAATGTAGGTTCAGGTGCTCAGTCTTAGCAGTGTGAGTGATCTTCGAGCATCTCTTCTACATTCCTACAGTTGGTGAGTCCTCATAGTTCAGGGACTTAGATGTTCACACTTTCAGTTTATTAGTATATGTTCCATCATTCAGTTCAAACAGTTGAGTCAACTGGGGCATGTCCGAATATATTATGATTTTTCATTTATGTTTTCCCCAATTTTGAGGTTCAGATTTAAAAAAGGAAGCCAGGGTTAGCTCAGGACTACTTGTAGTTCGAAGCACCATGTGGCATCCTGGGAACTAGATTTTGGGGCGTTACAGACCTGATGCAATGTTTGAAGCTATGGAGAAAGTCAAGTTGATTAGAGAAAGGTTGAAAATAGCCCAGAGTCATCAAAAATCCTCTGCAGATGTGAGAAGAAGAGACCTCGAGTTTGAGGTTGGTGATTTAGTGTATTTGAAAATTTCACCCATGAAAGGGGTGAAGAGATTTGGCAAAAAGGGCTAGCTTTTTCCCCGTTATATTGGCTCTTATAGAATTTTGAGTCTTGTTGGGAAAGTAGCTTACGAGATTGAGTTGCCCACAGACTTGTCAGTCGTTCATCCTGTATGCCAAGTCTCTATGCTTAAGAAGTACATCAGTGACTCCACCATTGTAATTCCTTTATAAAGCTCAGATATTCAGAACAGCCTCTCATATGAAGTGATTCCAGTTGAGATTTTAGATCATTAGATCCGTAGACTAAGGAACGAAAAAGTTCCCTTGGTCAAAGTTCTTTGGCGGAATCAATCAATTGAGGGTGCCACTTGGGAAGCAGAGGCAGATATGCAAACCAAGTACCCTCACCTCTTCTCTACAATCTCATATTTAGCTAAAGGTAATACTCTTCCTTAATTCAGTCCTTTTTTAATCACAGATTCAGCTATATAATCGTCTTCATGTAAGTTCATGCACTCACAGAATTATTCAGAAGCTCAGAATGATTTAGATTTAGATATTCAATCCATTTTAGTTGTGCATGCTATCTTATATTCTTGGATTCCTTAGAAATTCCAGCTTCACTAGTAATATTAAAGGATAAATGTTTCCAAGGGAGAGATATTGTAATACCCATACCTTTTCTAGCTAAAATCCGTCCCTAAAATGTTAAAGGATAGCTTCAAAGATGAATATTATTTTTTTGTGTAGAATTATTTATATTTAGACTTTCCATTGCGTAGAAAATTGAATTAGCTTTCCAACGATATAAGGTTCGCCTAAATCCGATAACCGGGTAAGAAGTTATGGCTATTTTAAGTTCCAGTCGCAAAACACCGTCATTTGAACCCTTAGCGCGTCGCGGAGCAGTGTAGAATCCCAATTGTCATTTTCCAGTGGCCCTCCGTGATAGCACTGCATTGTGGAGAGGGCTAAATTCCCGTTTGGCAATTTCTAGTGAGACCTCGCGATACTGGCGCATCGCGCCAGTAGTCAAAATGACAAATTAAAGGGCTCCGCGATTGTGACACGTCGTGAAGGAAGCCCAATTCCCGTTCATCCCTTTTTCAGTGAGCCATCACAAAAGTGGCGCATTGCGGTGGCCACCCAAATCGAAAAATATACATTTTCCAGTTTCGTTTAAACATTTAAAGGGGGTATTTTGGTAAATTACCCAACCCCCAATCCATCCAAAAACACAAGATCAATCATATTTGAGAGCACTTTATGCCTCATTCATCATTCCCTCTTAAACAAAACCCTAAGGCTCATACTTTCTCTCCAAGAAACTCAAGAAATCCTCCATTAACTCTCCAAGATAAGTTAAGATTGAGGATTCCCAATACAAGAACACTAAGAATTCATCTCCAAAGCATCCATAGGAATCCAAGATTCGAGCCTTTCATCAAAGATCATCAATTAAGGTATGTGGGGTTATGAACAAGGACAATCCTTTCGTCCTTGTGCCCAATACTTAATTTTATTGCAAAAGTTATTTGATTTTATATGTTTTCCTATGAATTTAAAGTTTAGATTTACATCTCATATTGCTATTCATGAGATTATGAAATTTTCAGTGATTTAGAAATTGAATTACATGAGTATGTTTATGTTTTTATGCACATTGATGAAATTTCCAGATTTTAAGATGTTTTATGAATGTTTATGTTATCAAGCATGAATTTTGAGATGTTTTATCATGAGATTTATACATGGGTCACTAAACCCTATTTAAAGATTGTTATTCAAAGAATTGTTGTGCTATAAGCACCCCATGATTAGAATATTTTCAGATTATTGAAAAAGATTTGACCTTTTGGTCTCAGAATAAATTTGAAATCCATTTTATAGATTCAGATTACAGATTTACAATTGGTTTTCATTATAAACCATTAGATTACTTTTAAAGTGGATTTTCTGGAGATCTTGAGCATGAGATTGGGAATAGTAGTTAGCACCGAGATGGGTACGTTACTATGGTTTCATACCCCAAAACTACGTGGCAACGTAGGATTTAGAATATTCCCACTTCTACATGGATGACTAAGATTGTGATCACTGAGATGAGATTGTTCTATTCCAATGGCAAGCGTAGAACAGCCCTAACCTTACGGGGGCTAGTCGTGGGACTCCATAGATGCTCACATGGTGTATGTCGTTTAGAAGAACCTCCCAAATAGATGTCCCCCACTTTTAAAATAGTTTTAATTATTTAAAGTCTTAAGATAAAATATTTACTATGCAGAATAAGTTTCAGACTTCTTTTAGCCCATATGATTTGATAGCAATAATAGAATACAGATTTTAGAACTAAGTGTAATGACTCACAAGATTCATACTACATGCTTTACTATTCATGATTTATGATTTTTTTTAGATTTCAGATTTACTCAAGCTATGTGAGTCATTTACTTTTAGCATACATGACTAAATAAACTGTGATGCTATTGTTTACTTATTGCATGCACACCCATATACTCAGTACATCCTCAAAGTACTGATCCACATATACGTCTATGTGCTACATTGTCTCATAATGTAGGTTCATGTGCTCAATCTCAGCAGCGATAGTTATTTCCGAGCATCTCATCTACATCCCTACAGTTGTTGAGTCCTCATAGTTCGGGGACTTAGCTATTCATGTTCTCAGTTTATTAATAAATATTTTAGTTTAGTCCTATTCAGCTGGGGCCTGTCCTTGTGACTCTCTAAATTCAGTTAGTAGAGGGTTGTCGGACTACCAGATTCAGTCTTAGATCTCAGTTGTCGTATTTAGACTTTTCAGTATTTGTTTAATCAGATTGATGAGATTAGTACTTTCAGATATATTCAGATTATTCAGCTAGTTTTTTGCATTTTATCATGATTTTATACTTATATTTCCTCCATGTTGAGATTCAAATGTATTAGAAGGCAGCCAGGGTAGCTCAGGACTACTTGTAGTTTGGAGTATCGTGTGGTATCCCAGGAACTAGATTTTACGGTGCTACACAAATTGACGAGAGAGACGCCATCCCTACGTTCACTCGGTGCTAAGGGTTACTGTCAACTGAACTGACGCTAATACTGGACTGAACTGAATTAAGTTCAACTAAGCATATAGATGACATTTGTCATTATGGTCTGATTATAACAACTGACTGAATGATAATACTCATGGTTAACTAAAATCATTCTGAGGTACTGAAATCATGTAAACAACTAGGTATTGAGTTTTCATTGATACAAGATCAACCAACAAAGTCACAAAACAACCATAAAAACGTCACAAAATAGTCCACTAGAACTAGGCACAAACGGCAACAAGAACAGAAACACAAAACACACTATTTGAAATTGGTAAATAGATAGATAGTTAGACAAATGAAGATGCAAATCCTAAGAGCCCTATGATATATCTTATCTAAGGACCTTAACACCTACATAAGACAATCACCTAACTTCAACAAAGACACAATAGGGACTTTATCTCCTCTAGCACCAACGTATCAAGCCAAAATGTAACTCAAGTGATTCCACACTTGGACAGCCTAGTTACGGTGGGGATGTATTTTTCAAGCCCTACTCTAAGGTTATACACTCTCAAGAGAGAGTCTTAGGTGTTACAAGTATTTCATATCTTACATCAATAAACAACCCCAAATAGTCAACCATGGATGGAAAGATGTAGTTTCTATAACACCTATCATCTAGCACAATGAGGCAGCCCAGTATCCCACAAATGATTACCTTTCTGGAGTGAACATTCCTTCTTGGATCAACATTGTAAGGCACATGGGTACCCTTTGGCTTTGGAGATGCATACCCTCTTCTTCTCGTAGGACAACCTCCACTATAGCTAGTATAACCATTCACACTATGTCGACCTTGATAAGAAGCACTACAAGGTGAAAAATATGAATTTTTACACTCCACACGTGCACTCTTACCATAACTCTTATAAGCTTTGCAAATAAAAGGGTTATACCTTACACCTATTCTAGTTTTGACTTGGGGATTATAAGACCCTCCATACGTCCCAACTTCATCATAAGGGCTATCACAAGTCTCTTCATCATCTATATGTTCACCATAAGCACTAGGCACTTCATTCACCTCATTTCCCCCTCAAACCCGTAACCCTCAAATTTGTCTGTGCCTTGATCATGGCTATTTTCATAGCCCCCATAATCTCCAACAACTTTGTAGCTATAAAATCCTTCACTACAATCTAGTCTCCCATGTCATAGTCATGGCTCTTACACACTTGATCGTCTTACACTTGGATTCACAAGTGTTGCAAGTCAACTTGCAGTTCGTGATGAGTCGAAGGGTGAGTCTACTCCTTAGTTAGAATGGATTCTTTATTTGAAGACTCAAGGAAATAATTTCTGAACTTGAACCAAGAAATACTACGATTCAAAAATAAGAAAAGCACTAAATGACAATAACACGAAGAAATGTATTAAAAACTAATTTACAACTTAGTAGGTAGTTACTAGTTTCCAATTAGAATAAGAATCAACAAAAATAAACTACAAATCAACAACAAGAAACTAAGAATCCAATATTTTGAGCTATAAGTTTTGGTATTGTACAAAAATTGGTGATGTAACGGTCTAGGATTGGTTGCAGTTTTTGAAAGGTTCTTATTTTTCCAACTTTGAAATTTTGGTTCAATTTTCAATTCTTGAAGAAGTGTATTTTGGCCTTGGGGGAGAAAACATCAAGATTGGAGCCATTTTTCACATTCAAAAAGGTTTGACTTGTCTTACACCTTTTGGGCAAGACACCTTTTTGAAGGGTTGATGGTCATTTCCTCTTTTGGACACCTAGAAAAGTGTTTTTTTTCTCTTTTGGTATCAAGTATTTTGTAGATATTTTTGTCCACCTTCCTTATTGGAAGGTCTTTGGTATTTGTTTTCAAGACTAACAAAGGCTTCACTTCTTACTACTTGACTTTTGGATCAAACAACACTATTGAAAATCCTTTTTGTAACTAGACATGGAGATGGTCTAGAACAACAATAAATTTCAATAGAAGCTTGAAAACATAGTCCCACGTTGAACCTACAACAATCAACAACACCTTTTTAAGATTAAAAGACCACAACAAAATACCAACAATACAAGTTCAAACCACACCTTCAAGTTTCGATCCACACAACAACACCAACAATGTTCAAGTTTTTGAACCCGCCAAAAACAATACCACACAAACGTTCAAGATTTCTTGGATCTAGACTAAAGGTGTTAGAAAACTAAAAAATCAAAAAGAAGCGAATCTGTCCATTTTTGTGCCTTGGCCGAAATTGTGTTGTTGTTGTTGTTGTTGTTTTGGCTGAGATTTGTGTCTAGATATAGGTGTTTTTACTTGTTTTGAATGTTTCTTATGTTAGTTTTATTCTTCTGTAACATCTTGAGTATAGATCCAAGAGATCTTGACCGTTTGTGTGGTATTATTGTTGGCGGGTTCCAGAACTTGAACATTGTTGGTGTTGTTGTGTGGACCAAAACTTGAAGGTGTGATTTGAACTCGTGTTGTTGGTATTTTGTTATGGTCTTTTAGGCTTGAAAAAGTTGTTGTTTATTTTTGGAGGTTCAACTTGAGGCTAGGTTTTCAAACTTCTATTAAAAGTTCTTGTTGTTCTAGACCATCGTCATGTCTAGTTACAAAAAGGCTCTTCAATAGTGTTGTTTGATCCAAAAGACAAGTAGAAAGAAGTGAAGCCTTTGTTAGTCTTGAAACAAATGCAAAATACCTACCAAAAGGGAAGGGGGACAAAAATATCTACAAAATACTTGGTACCAAAAGAGGAAAAGAACACTTTTCTAGGTGTCCAAAAGAGGAAAGGGCCACCAACCTTTCAAAAAGATGTCTTGCCCAAAAGGTATAAGACTAGTCAAACCTTTTTGAATGTGAAAAATGGAACCAATCTTGATGTTTTCTTCCCCAAGGACGAAACACACTACTTCAAGAATTGAAAATTGAACCAAAATTCCAAAGTTGTAAAAATAAGAACCTTTCAAAAACCACAACCAATCTTAGAACCCTACATCACCAATTTTCGTACAATACCAATACTTAGGGCTCCAAATCTTGGATTCTTAGTTTATTGTTGTTGATTCATAATTTCTTTTTGTCGATTCTTATTCTAATTGGCAACTAATAACTACCTACTAAGTTGTAAATTAGTTTTTGAATACATTTCTTCGTGTTAGCGTTATTTTGTGCTTTTCTTATTTTTGAATCGTAGTATTTCTTGGTTCAATTTCATAAATTATTTCCTTGAGTCTTCAAACAAAGAATCCATTCCAACCAAGGAGTAGACTCACCCCTCAACTCATCACGAACTACAAGCCAACTTACAACACTTGTGAATCCAAGTGTGAGACGATCAAGTGTGTGAGAGTGTGGTATTGTTGTTACATTCATTAGGGGTTTTTGAGTTTAATATACTCTTTAGTTCCTAATCTTTTTAATAATCTATGTCTCACTATCTATCTTTACCTTTCTTGCAATTGTGTTAGTGTTTGTATCTTGTAATCGTTTGTTCTTGTTGAATCTGAATATTGTGTTCATCTTGTTATTGTTGTATTGTTGTTGTTTTGGTGTTAAAATACCTTGTAAACTCGTGATACTTATCTTGTTGTTGTTGGCCGAAACTAGCACTCAAAGGGGTCCTCGAGTTGCTCTCAATTTGTGAGATGTTTTGTGTAGTTTTTGTGCCTTCCGTGGTCTTTCTTGTATCATTCATAAACCACCAGAACTAAATGAGTATAAATATTCTGTATTAAACTTGAAATACTGTAATATGGGATCATGGTTCAAAGACCCAAACATGGGCATTTCATCAAACACGTGAAAATCATAAACTTATAAATGAGGATATCTTAAACATGAGTGAAATAATAGGATTTCATGGCTAAAATCTTACTTGGGGATTTATTCTAAATCAACTGAACATGACATGGGACTTACCACATTCAAAGCATGTTATGACTCATTCCTCATGAACAACTTGAAAGTATAACTTGTAATTGTAATCAACAAGAGATTCATGGAGATAGTTCAACTTAAACATGTAAAACTTATAATTTTAAAACCAAAAAGGGTTCTTGAAATCCATGGGTGAAAGGGTCCCATGATTGAACATCACACATACCTTACTAGTTGAATTCGTGAAGATTCTTGAGGTTTTCTTGAAATTGAAGCTTAGATTCCTTGAGAGAGAGTTAGGGTTTGTTCTTGGGGGAAAGAGAGGGCTTTTCTTGAGAGGATTTGTGAGTAAAGGGGCAAATAATACACCTTAGGGTCCCCAAATTCATGTTATAGACAAATTGGGTAAAGGAAAGTGACCCAAATACCCTTAAATTTCACTAAAGAAAAAACTGGGTGGAAACCATCGGCGTGGTGCGACCCTTGCTCGAGTCAAGCAGCCAATGCGGCATAACCCTTGCTCGAGTCAAGGAGCCAATGCAGCGCGACCTTAAGCCTTGGTTAAATAGCCAATGCGACGTGGCCCCATCGCAATACCCTTCTATTTTGGACATCCAAACACGGCCCAAACCTCGTCTAAAAGTCCCAAAATTCTCCCAAGACATACTTTTGACCTCCCTAAGATTGAATCAACTTAAAAATCAGAACTTCGAGGTCGGAAAGGCTAAACTAAAAATTCCCAAAGATTAAGGGTCTTCAAAAAAACTAAGTCCTCAACACTAGGTGAAATTTCAAAGCTTTGGACCCTTAAGCATGCACTAGGAGCTGAAACTCGCTAAGAGTATTATGGGGTATTACAATATCTCCCCATGGGGAACATTTTTCCTCGAGTGAGGCTGGTTAGATGAGAACACTGGGGAGACTGAGATCATATACTGAATATGCATGACTAAAAAGCATGATTACCTAACTAAGTCTGAAACATGATATATGAACTGACTGATTTTGTAAATATGGGCAATAACATGAGACTGATTTGATAGATGAAACTGAGAATGGAAAAGAGTCAATCTAAGAAAATCTATTACCTTAAGTTGAGTCTGAGTTTTAGGAGAAAACATGAGGGTACTTGGTTCGCATATCTTCTTCTTCTTCCCAAGTGGCTCCCTCAAATAACTGATTCCGCCAAAGAACTTTGACCAAGGGAACTTCTTTTTTCCTTAGCCTATGAATATGATGATCAAGGATCTCAACTGGGATTTCATCGAAGGAAAAGTTATCCTTAACCTCTATATCCTCTAACAGAACAACTACGGTTGAATCTCCAATATATTTCTTTAATAGGGACATATGGAATACTGGGTGCACTGATTCTAAGTCTGCAGGCAACTCTAGCTCATAAGCTACCTTCCCAAAATGACTCAAGATTCTATACGGGCCAACATATCGGGGACTGAGTTTCCCCTTCTTGCCGAATCTCTTCACTCCCTTCATGGAAGAGACATTCAAATAGACTAGGTCACCAACTTAAAACTTAATATCCCTTCTCATCATATCTTCATAAGATTTCTGATGGATTTAGGCTATCTTTATTCTTTCTCGAATCAATTGAACTTTTTCCATGGCCCCAAACGTTGAATCTTTCCCTATCAAAGCAGCCTCACCGGTCTTAAACCAACTAATAGGAGATATATATCTTTTCCCATAGAGAGCCTCAAATGGATCCATCTAAATACTGGAGAGATAGTTGTTATTGTAGGCAAACTTAATCAAAGGTAAGTGGTCATCCCAACTACCTTTAAAGACAATGACACATTTCCTCAGCATGTCTTTCAAAGTCTGAATGGTCCTCTCTACCTTACCATCTATCTGAGGATGAAAAGTTGTACTGAGGTAAACTTGGGTATCGAGACTCTTCTGAAAAGCTATCCAAACGTGAGAGGTAAACTGAGTACCGCTATCTGAAATGATAGACAAAGGAACTCCACACAACTTAACCAATTCCCTAAGGTAAAGCCTGGCATAATCCTTGGTTGAATAGGAAGTACGATAGGCAAGAAATAAGCTGATTTGGTCATTCTATCTATAATAACCCATATAGAATTATGTTGACGACGCATAGTGATAAAATCCAAATGGCCTCCGAGTTGCTAGAGAGGATTCTTACAGGTCAAATGATACTTTAAGACTTCTTGAGGGCTATCGAAAGGAATCCATTGGATTATTATGATGACCAAGGAGACTTAAGGGAAGTTAGAGAGGCCAATGGAAGACCAAACGGGGCTAAAAAGTCCCCGAAAGAAGAGATGCGCCCCATCCACTTTGGAGGTGCTCCCAACCCGCTATATTGGGTTAAAACATCACACTATACCACTGGGATGTGCCCCATATGCTCCCCATATGCTCAAGAAAGTGCCTAATGGGCTTCTATGTGTTTGTCTTTCCTAAATGGGTCACTTTTGGGCCCATATGCTATAATAACCTAGCCTAAACTATAAATAGGACATCTTTTCATTTTAGTAAGTAGTTTATGTTAAATATGAATTTGAACACTTGTGAGAGTGTAAGGAAAGCATGGATTAGCTTGTGTTGATCTTTTGTTTAGAAACGTGGGTTGCTTGGAAATTGGTTCCCTTGAGGTATACGTAAGATTTAGGTGATTTTTTTGGTTTAGTTGATTGAGGGTTTAGGGTTTGATACACCCTTTATTTGCTTTCAATTTCTTGCATTGTGTCTATCTTATTGTTTCTCTATCTATCTTTAGCTTTCGTATTCGTATCATAGTTTAGTTTTTGGTTTTGTACTTTGTTTGTGTATCATTTGATATCAGAGCCAAGCTTAGAATTGTGCCCACGATTCTAGTCTTGGATTTTGCTATCTCAAAAATCAACAAAAAAGAGAGTCAAAAATCGAAAATCCCCCAAAAAGGTACTATTCACGTTTTAGTCCTAGGTCAAAATTTTTGTTTTTGATTTTGTGTTTTTCCTGTGTTTCTAGTGTTATATGTGTGTTCTCTAGAACTATAGGAGTCTAGGGTTCAAGTTTGAGCTTAATCGGAGTCCATTTGAGTGTTCTATCCTTGTTGGAAGATTGGGTTAAAGAAGTTTGATGTGAATTGAAAATCTGAAATTTCTGGTTGTGAATTTGGACAAAATGATGTGCGGAATGTGTTTATAAGGTTGAAAAGAGTCTGGGTCAAAATTTCATCGCGTTCCGATCATTGGTTCAAGAGTTAGAGCATTTTGAAGTTTTGGTGGTCATGAGTGTTCTTGAGGAAGATTCATATCTTCATCTTGAATTCTTAGAAAAAGGTGTTGTTTGATTCAAAAAGAAGGAAGAAAATGTGGAAAAAGTGTTTTTAAAAAGGTATAAAAGAAGATTCCACAAGAAAGTACAAAGGGGGGACCATTTGGAGGGCATTTTTGGCCATTCAAAGACCAAGGGGAGAACGACTTGTGCTTGAGGTGAGCCCAAGCTGTGGCCACACCCCCAACGCACCTCAAACGCATTTCCACACTCCTCCAACTTCAATTCAACTTATAAAACACCTTTCAACACCTTTAAAACTCCATTTCTCAAGGTTTAATTCTTAGTTTCCATTTCTTGATTCATAAATCTCTTCTTTGATTCTTAACTACTCATCAACTAGTAACTTATCTACTAAGTTGATTGAAAGTTCTTGAGTCATTTTTTTCATCGTCCTACTTTTCTTTCAAGATTTTATCTTTTGAATTCATTGTTAGTTGTTTACTTAAGTCCGTACATATTTTCTTTGAGTCATTTCAAATAATGATCTATTCTGACCTCAAGCCACAATTGGTACCAAGCTTTCTTATTGGAGTATAAATGATCTATCAATGCTAGCGACGTGAATTGAGAGATGAACTAAAGGTGGAAACTTTGAGAGCTTGCGAGTTTGATTTCTTAATCTTTAACATGTTTGTTGCTTTTTGTTTTGTTTTAGTATTCCTTTTATATAGGTACCATGGCATTGGGAGAAGGTAGCCCAAGATCTTCGGGAGAGATAAACATGAAAACTTTAATGGCAGCCATAATGAGTGTGAAACAATATGTAAATCAAAGAATGGAAAGCATGGAAAGTTCACTCTCAAGAAGGATGGATAAAATAATAGCTTGCCTAAACTCCCCTAACTCCATCCTATCCAATCCACCAAATTTTTTAGCTTCTTTGAGTGGACATGCTCCAAACGAACTTCAAGATAATCAAACTAATTCTTGCACTCTAGTAAATGAGGCTAGTAGCCAACTAAGTGTGAAAGATAGTTTATCTTTAAGTGAGCCTAATGTCTCCTTACTTCATGATGATAATGTACAACTTGAAAGCGTAGAAACACTAGTTGATCCTTATGATGACAAAATTGACTCTTCTAGTAAGGGCGATTTGTGTCCACCTAGTGTTGAAGCCATTGAGATAGTGATAGTACATTGTCTTGTGGAAGTCATGAGAACTGAATTTTCTGTAAACCTAGCCCATCACTTGGAAATGTTTGTGAAGTGTTTAAAGGACCTCAAGTGAATGGTGATGTTGAGATTGTTAGTCAATTGAATGGGAATGATCCTCTAATTGCCTTTGTTGATGATCATACAGGTATACAGGGAACAAATGATTGTATTGGTGGTAATCTTGGGGGGAAAAAGTACTTCCTAATCCCATGTCCATGGACACTCTACCCATTTGA
This sequence comes from Capsicum pubescens, assembly GCA_030864215.1. NCBI lineage: Eukaryota > Viridiplantae > Streptophyta > Magnoliopsida > Solanales > Solanaceae > Capsicum > Capsicum pubescens. The sequence continues at coordinate 247,623,195 of CM061541.1, read as the reverse complement.
TCATGGTGATCATTTAAAATGTGGAGGTTCTTTTCCACACCACTTGGTGCTTGGGCAAGAAGACAAGCGAACCATAGGTGAGGGTGTTAGAACTCATCCCTATGACGGAAAGTCTTTCTTGGAGATGTATGATCTACTTGAGAGGCCAAAGTTGTGTAAGGGAAGGGTCTCTAACAAAGATGAGTGCTATAGTGAGGTTATGAGCTTATTGAGACTTGGAATCCATGTGAGCCTTCATGAGCGGTTCAATGATTTCCAAGGTTCCTCTAGCATACCCCTTTGTCCAAATCTCTTGGATGACCAAGTAGCTCTGACTTTATGGGTTTATACACCCTTTGTTGATCATTTTGATGCTTGGTTATATCTTAAGCATATGCAACCTTGGCATAATGGGAACTCAGAATCAAAATAAGTCAAGAAATAATAAAAGTGACCAAAATAAGCCACCTATTTAAAATGTTACCAAAATAGGCTAAACATAATAATTTATTACGTTTTCCACTTTTTTCTTAACGGTCAACTAACGGAGTTGAATATTTTAAAAACGTAAGAATTTCTTATGTTGTACATATTTATTTGTAAAAAGTAAGAATTTCTTACGTTTTATCAAAAAAATAGGTAAAACATAAGAAATTCTTATGTTTTACACAAAATTCAAGGTAAGAGAAAGACAGTGATTTGTCACATCACTAATAAAAGTTACTTTTTCTGAAAATTGTACTAAAACGTAAGAAAAACTTATGAGTTATACTTTTTGCAGCAACTTTAAAAGGTGGTCCCCCACCCCCCACCCCCACTTTTTTTACTTCTTTCACATCACCTGTGCACATTTGACGATGCACCTGTAGTGATCATATAATATAGGAAATATTTAGTCATACAAAGGATTGTATAGCTGAAAATAAGTGAGCACAATGATACCCGATAATGCCAAGAAAACCATGAAATTTAAAAGGTGCATAATCAATGAACAAAACTAAGTATTCTTCAATCTCACAAGGACAAATATTTAACCCAGTCTAATGCAGCAAATGAGTTAACTACTTCTAATTTCAGATATATCTCAGATTTGAATTATAGCATCCTCAATGAAGATTCATTCCAAGAGTTAAATAACTCTTTTTTAGTTTATCAGGAGCTAGAGCTGACTCATGCAAAGCTCTAATACCAGATAGCTTCTTTTCCATTCTCTTTATATATGGCAAAAAAGGACTAATGACTATTACTCTTTCTTAATGTGAAGGTACCAAGATTAAGAGGAATGTTGCATAAGGGATGAGGCCAAATTCGGACGTTTTGAGACATCTCATTTGTGCTTAGATGAATGAATTGTGAGTAAATTGTCTTATTAAACAAAGTGCAGCGATAGAGAAAATAAAATGGGGTGGGGGACAATCACAGGTGATGTGAAAGAAGTAAAAAAAGTGGGGGTGGGGGGTGGGGGACCACCTTTTAAAGTTGCTGCAAAAAGTATAACTCGTAAGTTTTTCTTACGTTTTAGTACAATTTTCAGAAAAAGTAACTTTTATTAGTGATGTGACAAATTACTGTCTTTCTCTTACCTCGAATTTTGTGTAAAACATAAGAATTTCTTACGTTTTACCTTTTTTTATAAAACGTAAGAAATTCTTACATTTTACAAATAAATAAGTACAACATAAAAAATTCTTACGTTTTTTAAATAGTCAACTCCGTTAGTTGACCGTTAACAAAAAAGTGGAAAACGTAATAAATTATTACATCTAGCCTATTTTGATAACATTTTAAATAGGTGGCCTATTTTGGTCACTTTTATTATTTCTTGGCTTATTTTGGTTCCGAGTTCACATGATGCTATGATTGAATGTGCTAATTCTAACCCTCATGCTATGAGTATATTGTGTTTGTTTGTTCGTCCTTTGGTGTTGCAAGGTTTGGATTTGAGGGCGAATCCTTTTAAAGAAAGGGAGGATGATACAAGCAAAATGGTCTCCGAGTTGCTAGAGAGGACGCTTACGGGTCAAATGACACTTGAAGACTTCTTAAGGGCTATCGAAAGGAATCCATTGGATAATTATGATGACCAAGGAGACTTAAGGAAAGTTAGAGAGGCTAATGGAAGACCAGACGGGGCTAGAAAGTTCCCGAAAGAGGAGATGCGCCCCATCCGCTTTGGAGGTACGCCCAACGACTCTAGATCCGCTATAGCAGGTCAAAACAGCCCACTATACCCTTGAGATGTGCCCCATGTGCTCCCCATATGCTCAAGCAAGTGCCTAATGGGTTTTTATGTGTTTGTCTTTCCTAAATGGGTTACTTTTGGGCCCATATGATGTAATAACCTAGCATAGACTATAAATAGGACTTCTTTTCATTTTAGTAAGTAGTTTTATGTTGAATTATGAATTTGAACACTTGTGAGAGTGTGAGGAAAGCGTGTATTCGGATTCGCTTGTGTTGATCTTTTGTTTAGAATCGTGGGTATCTTGGGAATCGATTCCCTTGAGGTCTACGTAAGATTTAGATTCTTTGTTTGGTTTAATTGATTGAGGGTTTAGGGCTTGATACACCCTTTATTTGCTTTCAATTCCTTGCATTGTGTCTATCTTATTGCTTCTCTATCTATCTTTAGCTTTTGTATTCGTATCATAGTTTAGTTTTTGATTCCATACTTTGTTTGTGTATCACGTACGAGGCAACCCCATCACAAAGTCCATGTTCACCACTTCCCACTTCCAAGTAGGAATGTTGAACTCCTATAATGTACCACTCGGCCTCTGTTGTTCAACCTTAACCTGCTAACAATTAGAACACTTAGCAACAAACTTTGCAATATCTCTCTTCATACCACTCCACCAATAGATTTTCCGTAAATCACGGTACATCTTAGTGGCTCCTGGAGGGATGAAATACCCCCGCACCATTCACTTCTGCTAAAATCCGATATCTCAAACCATTAACACAGGTCACTGCCTACCTTGATAACGTAACACACCATCTCCCCCTTGGGAGAAAATCTCTATCTTCTGATCTCTAACTGATTCCTTCAGCTTATCCAATTTGGGATTCCTATCTTGCTTTTCTTTCACTTCTACAACCAACAAAGATTTCAAACTATTCTGAACCCATACACTACCTTCATTTATGTCAACCAATCGAACACCTAACCTAGAAAGCTAGTGAAACTCCCTAACTAAATTCTTTTTATCCTCCTTAACATGAGCAACACTACCCATAGACAATCTACTAAGGGCATCTTTCACTACACTGGCCTTGCCCGGATGATACAACATACGCATATCATAATCCTTTAACAACTCAAGCCACTTTCTCTGATGAAGATATAAATCTTTCTGCGAGAACACAAACTGCAAAATTTTGTTATCCGTAAACACATCAATATGACCCCCATACAAGTAATGCCTCCAAACTTTCAAGGCAAAAACAACAACTGCCAACTCAAGATTATAGTAGGGTAATTCTTTTCATGGGGATTAAGCTGTCTAGAGGCATAGGCTATGACCTTACCTCTATATATCAATACATACCCAATACCAACTCTAAAAGCATTACAGTAAACTACTAATCCCTCTGAACCATCTGGCAAAGTCAAGACTGCGGTTGAGGTGAGTCTAGTCTTTAATTTCTGAAAACTCTTCTCACAAGAATCTGACCACTGGAATTTGACTTTCTTCTGAGTCAATCGAAACATGGGGGATCCAATAGAAGAAAACCCTTCAACAAACCATCTGTAATAGCTAGCCAAACCTAACAAATTCCTAATATCTAATGGAAAGATGGGTCTGGGCCAATTTCTCACTGCTTCGGTCTTTTGAGGGTCAACTTGAATGCCACAACTGGAAATAATATGGCCAAGGAAATCTACCAATCTTAGCCAAAATTCGTACTTACTGAATTTGGCGAATAACTGATGAGCTCTAAGGTTCTGTAACATAATTTTGAGATGGTCTGCATGATTATTCTCACTACGCGAATAGACAAGAATATCATCAATGAATACTATGAAAAATAGGTCCAATTATTGCTTGAACACTCTATTCATTAAGTCCATAAAAGCTACAGGGGCATTCGTTAGTCCAAATGACATAACTAGAAATTCAAAGTGACCATGTCGAGTTCATAAGGCTATTTTTAGAATGTCACATTCTCTGACTCTGAGCTGATGGTAGCCGGAGCTGAGGTCTATATTAGAGAAATAACTGGCACCCTGAAATTGGTCGAACAAGTCACCAATCTTGGGGAGTGGATACTTATTCTTGATTGTCACTTTGTTCAACTAACGATAATCGATACACATTCTAAGAAAATTGTCTTTCTTACGCACGAACAAGACTAGAGTGCCCCATGGGGACACACTGGGCCTGATGAATCCCTTGTCTAAGAGATCTTTCAATTGTTCTTTCAATTCTTTAAGCTCAGCTAGAGCCATTTTTTAGGGTGGAATAGAGATGGGCTGGGTATCTGGAAGGAGATCTATTCCAAAGTCAATTTCCCTTTCGGGAGTAACTCCAGGAAGACTTCAGGGAAAATATCTGGAAATTGACTTACTACTGAAACTAAATCAAGACTTGGAGTCTCTAAACTAGAGTCCTTAACTCTAAAAATATGGTAAACACACCCCTTAGATGTTATGTTTCTCACTCTAAGATAGGAAATAATTTTACCCCTAAGCACTGAAGTACTACCCCTCCATTCAATAATTGGTTCATTAGGAAACTAAAATTGAACGACTCTATTTCTACAATCAACTGAGTCATATCATGAATAGAGCCAATCTATGCTGAGAATGACTTCGAAATCAACCATCCCTAACTCTATAAGATCTACTGAAGTGATTTTCTGAGATACTGTAACTGAGCAATTTCTGTATACCTGTCTGGATATAATAGATTTTCCCACTGGGGTAGACACTGAGAAAGGCTCTGCTAATATTTTTGAACTGACACCAAAATTGACAGCTATATAAGGGGTTACAAAGAAGAGTGAAGCTCCGAGGTCAAATAAAATATAAACATGAAGATGAAAGACTTGTAACGTACCCGTAACGACATCAGGAGAACTTTCCTGATCATATCAGGACTGTAGGACATATAACCTCTTCTGGAGCTGCCCCATAGTGGCACTGGAAGTAGCGCCCTACTAAGTCAGACGACCTGTTAGTGCTGCTGAATAATTAGCTTGACCTTGCTGGCGATCATTCCTACCCTTCCATATATCCACAGGGCACTCCCTCATCCTGTGGCCTGGATTGCCACATCCAAACACATGTCACTACCAGCGTTGCATTTACCTATATGATTCCTACCATATTTCCAATAGAGCGAATTAGTACGACCGTTGTTCACGCTACCTTGGGACTTAGAGCCTGGTGCTCTATCCCGACTGTCATTTCTGATCTTAGGCACTGGCATACTTGCTGAAGATGGAGTTGGTGCTGGAAGCTTCTGACAGAATTAAGAACGATTACCACCCTCTGACCTCGGCTACGAAAAGTTAAAACTACCTGTTCTGTCCATCTTATTCTTTCTCTCTTTCTCTTTAAGCTTCTCTTCCTCAATATGCTGAGCATGAACCATAAGATGAGATAAGTCCATCTCTTTATCAACATGGCAGTCTTACAACCCTTGACCACGCTATTAGCTACACGGGAAACAAACTTACTTATTTTTTACCTATTATCAACAACCATCGAAGAAACATACCTCGCTAACTGAGTAAACCTAAGTGAGTATTCCTTCACCCTCATATTACCTTTCTTCAAATTAATAAACTCCTATACCTTAGATTACCTCAACTCTAAGGGGGGAAAGATGTCTAAGAAGGCCATGGCAAAATCCCCCCACTCTATAGGCCCTGTCTCAACACTTCTATCCTTTTTCCACTGCCTAAACCAAGTGTGAGCTACATCCTGCAACTGATATATAGCTAACTCTACACTATCACTAGAAGTGACACCCATGATATTTTTCACTCTCTATACCACATCCATAAATTCCTATGGATCCTCCTCAGACTTGGATCCCAAAAATAAAGGGTGATTCATTTGGGTGAAATTGTGAATCCTAACTACAGTTGTATTTCCCACTGGATTAACTGGGGCAGTAGCCTACTGATTGTTTTAGGCAACTACTAAATGAGCTAAGGTAGTAAAAGCAGCTCTAAATTCGGCATGAGTGGCATACTCATTCAGGGGATCCACCTGAACATGTGGAGGTGTGGGCTGATTATTGTTCCTTCTTTCATTATTTCTTTTGGGAGGCATTATCTCTAAAGAGAATAAAGGATGAATTAGAAAGGGACTTTAAATAGAACTCATGCTCTTTCGTAAAAATGAACACTAAAAGAAGGGAAACTTTTCCTAAAATATCTTGTAGCCTCTCATTTATAAGTGTGGAGCGCTTCACACCCATGCACAAGACTCTACTCAATGCGGCTTTCAGACTCCTTAGTACACTTTTAAAACCTTAGGCTCTAATACCAGGTTTTGTCATGACTCGAGGCTGCCCCTAGTCACGACAACGGTGTTTACGATCAAGAGTGACCACAAGCTAACCCATGAACCGGTACCTACTATGAGCATTGAGTATCATGAATATAAATATATATGTGGAAGATAACTGATAAGAAAATGTCAATTTGAATGCTGAAATATGAATCAAGTCATACAATTAAAATATCTGATAAAATACTGAAAGGACTGAATAAACTGACTAACTGTCTAAATATTGTCTGAATATATGAAAGCCTCTAAGCTGACTGGGGAGTTGATGGGACAAACCCCCAAATAACTCCAACTAACTAAATGTAAGAAATATTGAGATAACTGAATAAACATAATAGGTCCTCAATTTAGGAGGACTCCCCACTACTACAGCTGAATCACGCTAAACTATCTAACTGCGATCGATAAATTATGTGTTCGAACCTATAATATGAGACATCATAGTGCAAAGAAGAGTAGGCAGTCAGTACTTTAAATGTACTAATATATGAGATAAGGATTGGCTGAAATGCATGGGTTAACGGTGCATGAATGCATGAACATGTAAAATCTAAGAATGCAAGACTAAGTGTACATCTGTTATGTTACTGAGATAAATATGCAATCTGTAAGACTGAAAATTGTAAACCTGAATCACTGAAAGTCTGTACACTTAGTCAAGCAAGCATGAACTGAAAATACACTGAATATTTAGTCAAGCAAGCATGAACTAAAAATACACTGAATATTATACCGAGACTGTGGAAGTTAGCTAAAACCGACATGCGCCAAATCTGCTATCGGAGTCCAACCTGTAACCCCAGTTGGAAGGGTATTGGTACCTTGCCAAGGGTACAAGCACTGACTAGCGATGTGGATCCACAAGGCTGATGTCCCGAAGGACGAGGGTTTCATGCCTAACTGACAGAGGACCCCTCATAATCTATGGTGGCGCCATAGGTCTGGAACTTAGAGACTGCTTCTAGCATCTCATGCCATATTGACGAGGGAGACGTCATCCCTACGTTCACTCGGTGCTAAGGTTACTACCAACTGAACTGACGCTGATACAGACTGAACTGAATTAAGTTCAACTGAGCATACAGATGACATTTGTCATCATAGTCTGATTATAACAACTGACTGAATGATAATACTCATGGTTAACTAAAATCATTTTAAGATACTAAAATCATGTAAAACAACTAGGTATCGGGCGTTCATAACCCACCAGCACTAAATGAGTATAAATATTCTGTATTAAACTTGAAATACTGTAATATGGGTTCATGGTTCAAAGTCCCAAACATGGGTATTTCATCAAACACGTGAAAATCATAAACTTATACATGAGGATATCTTAAACATGAGTGAAATAATAGGATTTCATGGCTAAAATCATACTTAGGGATTTATTCTAAATCAACTGAACATGACATGGTACTTACCACATTCAAAACATGCTATGACTCATTCCTCATGAACAACTTGAAAGTATAACTTGTAATTGTAATCAACAAGAGATTCATGGAGATAGTTCAACTTAAACATGTAAAACTTATAATTTTAAAACCAAAAGGGGTTCTTGAACTCCATGGGTGTAAGGGGCACATGATTGAACATCACACATACCTTACTAAGTGAATTTGTGAAGATTCTTAAGGTTTTCTTAAAATTGAAGCTTGGATTTCTTGGATTTCTTGATTTCCTTGAGAGAGAGTTAGGGTTTATTATTGGGGGAAGAGAGGGCTTTTCTTGAGAGGATTTGTGAGTAAAGGGGCAAATAATGCACCTTGGGGTCCCCAAATTTGTGTTATGGATGAATTGGGTGAAGAAAAGTGAACCAAATTCCCTTAAATTTCACTAAAGCAAAAACTAGGCAGAAATACGTCGGCGCGACCCTTGCTCGGGTCAAGAAGCCAATGGGGCGTGACCTCAAGCCTGGATCAAATAGTCAATGCGGCGTGGCCCCATCGCAATACCCTTCTAATTCGGACATCCAAACATAGCTCAAACCTCATCTAAAAGTCCCAAAACTCTCTCGAGACATACTTTTGACCTCCCTAAGCATGAATCAACTTAAAAATCAACACTTCGAGGTTGGGTAGGACAAACTAAAAATCCACAAAGATTAGGGGTCTTTAAAATGACTAAGTACTCAACACTAGGTGAAATTTCAAAGCTTTGGACACTTAAGCATGCACTAGGAGCTGAAGCGAGCTAACAGTGTTATGGGGTATTACATGTATCAACTCAAAAAATATATCTCTGCTTGTCAAATCTCTTACCTATGAAATTAAACCCATGTTTGATGGCATGGTTATGCATCATCGACACAAGAGTTTTTTTTTTTGGTAAAGTTTCTTCACCTTGGCAATTTCATTGTTGTAATTCGCTATTAGTTGTTCAACGTCCATATAAATAAAAAACAAAGTGTAATTCTCCCACAAGATCCTATACAAGTTTTCAATTAGTCGTCACGTGTTAAGAAGGTCCCCAAAGTAATTATTCCACACTAAGTACAAGTGTCATGAGCACCTTGACACCCTCAATATTTCAAATATTTTGTTTTTAGCCTTCCCGTGTCCGATACATTAATTTTTGGCTTGAAATATGTCTAGAAAGGTTAAAAAGGTCATCTAGGAGAGTTTTGAAATTTTTGGTGGAGGTTCGGGGTGATTTTAGACCATATAGGTAGTGTGCCTCCGCGATTTTGTTGTGTTACGGAGGAAAATACTCCGCGATATGCAGCGTGACACAGAGGTAAGCCCTCCGCGATATGCAGTGTGACGCGAAGGTTGGCCTCTACGATAGGCTCCGTGCCACACTACAGTGTAAAAAGTCGTGCAGTCACTTAAGGCTTAGGGGCTTTTTGGTATTTTTCTTCCCTTTAAACACCCAACTCACGACCTATAACCCTAAATAAGCGTAAATTTCCCTCTTCTCAATCAGTTATCAACATTCATCCCTCTTCCACTCTTAAGAACAACAAAGCTATGGTTTCTTCCATAAATTCATCTCCTAATTCCCCAATTCCAAGTTTCCTTCAGGAAGCCGAGCAAACCCACATATGTGGGATTTGAGCAAGGATAATTTTTCATCCTTGTGCCCAAAAAAAATTAATTTAAAATTGAAATTATTGTGATTCAAATTAGGGTTCATGCCCAAATCCATGTTCTTGAATTTATGATATTATCATGTTATTTGAAGTTTGATTTGCACAAGAAATTACCTTTATTTATGTTTTGACTTACATGATTGTTTTTATGACATGATTTTCATTATCTTGACTTGAAGTTTGATGAATTGATGAAAGATTCTGATTTAAGTCTTGAGCATGGTATTTTGATATAAGGTTTCTATGACATGATTCATGAATTTCATGATTTAAGCATAAGTTGTTGAGTACAAGTAGTTTAAGCTTATAAGCTCAAGTTACAAGTATTACAGCATAATTTAAAGTTCAGCTTGATCTTATGATCTAAGATAAGATATGAAATCCACAAGTTTCCTTATGATTATGATTTAAGTAAAGAGAAGCATAATTGGTTTTCAGTTTATAAACCCTTATGCTATTATAAGGCGGATTTCCTAAGTATGAGCATTTAAGTATATGTTTTGGGAGTAGTATTTAGCACCGAGAAGGGAATGTGGGTTAGCACATCCTATTCTCCAGAAACTACATGCCCCCGTAGGTTTAAAGGTCTCCCAAGAGAGTGTTCCCTCGGTTTTCCAATATAGATGAAGTTTAGTGACCACTCTAAGTTAAGGTTGTATTCTGATGGCCAGGGTAGAACAACTCTCCTCAACGTGGGTAAGACGTGGGACTCCATGATAGCTCAAATGGTTTATGTCGGTTATAAGAATCTCTCACAAAAGTAAGGATTTTAGAAACTAAGTATAATGACTTACTAAGCTTATGAGATTATGCTTTATTATAGATATTTTATGATTTTCAGCTTTCAGCTTTATTCATGATCGAGGTGAGTCTCTTTACACTTAGCATGTATGTTCAATTTAAGTTTTACTTTTTGCATTCACCCCCTCATACTCACTATATTTCAGAAGTACTGACCCACATATATGTCTACGTGCTATATTATTTCATAATATAGATTTTGGTGTTCGTCCCCAGCAACATAATTAATCACGGGCATCATTTCCTACGTTTAGACAGTTGGTAAGTCCTCATAGTTCGAGGGTCAGATTTATGATGATTCCAGATGTTTAATGCAACTATTTCAGTTACTTATCTTTCAATTTGGGTCAGCTGGGGCCTATCCCAGTGGCTTTTCAGTCATTAGATTAGAGGCTTATCAAGAGTAGTCAGAGTATGTTTCCTTTCGATTCTCACGGATATAAAGGTTATTGAGTTACAGAGTTATAACTGAGATTATTCTTATGATTAAATTCCTTTTTTTTTGTTTTCTTCAATATGCATTCATGATTTAAGCTTACCTTTATGAGAGTTCAGAGTTGAGTAGATATCATGGGTTAGCTTGAGCTATTCGTAGTCTTAAGCACCGTATGACTTCCAAGGGTCTACTTTCGGAGCATTACACAAAACTTCAACATCATCAATTACAGCTACTGTAAGTCCATCCGACTCAACAACATCATGCCACTCAATTGCACCAACATTCACGTTAAAAGTTTCAATATCAATTATAATATTAGTTATAGTAATGCACAATGAATACATTTAGAATCCAGGTGCATGTTTCAAAATTTCAAAAAAAAAAAAAGTTTCACAGCCATATCATTATGAATCTCCATTATTTTTCACAGATTCATCGATTTTCAGTTGAATCGATATAACATCCACTAATTCTTGATACGATGTTTTTTCAAGAATCACAAAACCATAAATTTTACAATTGTCGTACCTAATCTCCGTAATTCAAACTCCTGAATGCCGCAACAACACATATATGATCGTCATTGAAGATGATTGAAAATTTTGAAAAACGAGATGAAAATATTTGCAGTAGTTGAAATTAGTAATCAATATGGTATACATGAAATTTGAAAGTTGATTGACTATTTTGTTGATTTTGGATATCTTAGAGATTTATCAAGAAATGATTTGTGTGTGATTTGCTTGCCGTAATAAATGAAACATCGTTACTTTGTTATTTAGCTAATAACTCAATTACAAATATATCACAATTCATATGTATCACGACTTAATATTTGTATCACAAAAAATAAAATTTGAGATTTTACGTAATTGAACAAAGTAATGGTAAAAAGTGTTACAAGCTACTAAAAATATGTTATTTGTGTAAATTACCCTAATTTTAATAGAACATTTCCCCGAGAATTGTATTAATATAAGCATACGTTAGATAATTATAGATCTAGCATTTGTTCAAATATTACATTCATAGATAATATTACTAATATTTTTAGCTTGAACAGGTTCCTATTTTTTTAGCTCTTTTAGAAAAAAAAAATAAGTGAAAATTATCTTAGATATACTTTTAAGAAGTTTTATTGCAGATCAAGACACTACTTGTCATAATTATAAAATTAAGTATTTAATTGCAAGTTATAGCAACTTTGTTAAAATATTATTTAAATAGAAATTTATTTTTAAATCGTGTAAAAATGTATATATTTATTTCTCATTATCAATTGTCTATTTCTACCCCAATTCATCTAAAAAATCGCGTAGATATTTATGAAATTAGTCGATTTTGATGTAAAAGTTATTCCCATTTAACATGATTTCTAATTTTCATCAATTAAATAATTTCGCTTTACCCATATACACACTTTTTCATTTTTCTTTCTCATAAATTCAAGCTTCTTTTATTCAAATACTTTTAGTTTATACTGTTGATTTTGTATTTTATAGTTATCATCTGTTGAATTTCTTCATTGTTTGTTATTTTGGGGGGAAGTCATTTGATTTGATTTAAGCTTATTTTCAGTTCAAGTTCAATATCAATTTGATTTATGTTTGTTTTTTAGTTGAAAATTTACAATGTCTTCAAAACCTAAGTTTTATTCAACTCAAATTAGAAAGGACCCAAAATTAGTTCAATAAGGGGATGAAGAACATGAAAAGTGAGAATATTTTGAGCAAACGAATTCATTACCGAAAAATATTGATCCTTCTCAAAAAGCATCATCAGTGAAAAAGCCGATCTATAACATGCAAATTCTAACATTGTCAAACAAAAATGGAATGACTACGTAAATTGAAATATTACTTAGAATTTTTCTTTGAATTTTTCATATATGAAACCTGTATAAAATCAATATGAAATATTAATATTCTGCTCAAAGTTTAAAAAATATTTTCTTGCATGTTATATTTATATAGAATGAATATAACGATTATAGAAATAGACTCTTATCAAATTTTATATGTTACTATTTATTTTAGTGTATAAAATAAATATACAAGTCTGTATGTTTTGAATTATGATATTTTAATTAGGTGATTCAATATATATACACATTTCAATACTACATAAATTAGAGAAATTACCTACACAATTCTTAGTAACACATGTTGCCAAAGATCCAATCTTTGAGAAAATATAGCGCAAACAACATAAATTCCAATAGTTTGAAGCTTAATTATAGAAAATTCAGACATTTTACATAATTACTGAAAATCCCGATTTTGTGTTTGTCAAGATACATAATTAGCTCCCAATATATCCAACCAAGATACATTTATATCTTTGTAAAGATACATAATTAGTTATCGAAACTTTTTTTCCTGATTTTGGGTCTGTCGAGATGCATAATACATCCAATAAAGATATATTTTTTTTCTTTGTAAAGATACATACATAATTAGCTCTCAATACATTTTTTTCAATTTTGGGTCCGTCGAGATACTTAATTTGCTCTCAATACATCCAACAAGATACATAATTGGTTGATTTTTTTGTAACTACTTTGTAAGTGTGGAAATTTGTGTAAATATGGTACGCTGAGGTGTATGTTTATGTTATTTTTTCAAAAATATATTGCCTGATACCTAAAATATCATATTACATACTAAATTAGTTCACTGCTACAACTACAAGTGACATCAATTTATTTACCATTTTCATAAAATGCGAAACAACTAATCACGTCATGAAATATCTTTTTAATATACTTTTTTGTACAGTCAAAACAACTAATCACATCATATGAGATATATATTTATATACCTTTTTCATATAATACTAATTTACGTACCTCTTCCAGATAACACAATGCAATCAATGTGTATCTTAAATGGAAAAACAAAAACAATTAACCACAACATACTTAATGGCTAGATGGTAGATCTTCTACATTCGAATGATTATTGTTTTGGCCATGAAAGCAATTATTTGAATATAGATCTTTTATCTCCCGAGTTTCTTTAGTTGAATGTAAATTGCATTCATTAACAATGAATTCGACACCACACTATTATATCCATAGTCATATTCCTCAACGTTATACACAATGGATACTTGATTATGAAGTTTCTATTCACCTTTTCTTGATCCAAATATACCTGCACACCACTATGCAATCACATTGTTCATGTGATTGTACTGTGTTTTTGAATAATAAATAATTCCTTCAAATTTGAAATCTGCATATCTGCCTTTTAAATCAATATAAAACAAATAAAATATAATCAAATCAACATAATTTCATGCATGAAATTGGAAGAATTTAAATATTGAAAATTATTGAAATTACATGTGACATCCCAACTTTCTTCATATTGTATCATGATTGAATATAAATTATCACCATTCATATTATGAGAGCATTGATCTACCGTTTTCAATTATTTTCCTTTTGAATAATTTTGTTTCTATTAAAATACTTAAGTCAGTAATTTAATAGAATTTTTCGCCTTAAATACCAAAATTATTTGAGAGATTATGATTGAAAACATAAAAAGAATACATGTTATATCCCATCTATCTTCATGTTGTATCATAATTGAATCATAATTATCACCCTCCAAGTTTTCATACATTGATCAATTGTTTTCAAAAAAAAATTTCTTTGAATAACCGCAATTTCATTTTAATCCAATAAAAAGCCTTTAATACCACCCTTAATTGAGAGATTTTATGTTTCAATTGGTATATTTTGTTGATTTGTTGCATAATTAAGAAGAAGATTATTGTTGGAGAAGAAGAAGTCGCTTTAAAATCGTTTTAGAGAAATTAAGGGTGATTGACATCCTTTTCTATATGACGTCTATTTTAAAGAGTATATTCTTTTTACCAAAAATAGAAAACCACGTTTTTGAAGTATTTTGTTTTTTTTCAAAATACTTTTTGTTACGATCCGTTTTTGAAACTAGTCAAAAACGTTTCATAATTTCGTGGCAAAAAAAAGATGGTCAATTTTATTTTATTTTGGGAAATTAATTTAGAGTCGCCACTTAATTTTTAAGAAATTAAGAAAATCATTTAAAAGGGTGATTTGAAAGAAAACCTTTTAAAAATTATCAGAGTCTAGATAAGGGTTCAAGTAAATTCGAAAGAAAGTGTTACGCACTTTCGAAAAGCCATAAAGTATGATTTCGATGGATTAAACTTATTTGGCTGATTTGAGAATTCTTTAAGTTACTTGAAAAATCTTATTAAAAAATCTTGAGTTTATTTAAGAATCTTATTTTGAATAAATAGAATTTATTCGATACTAATCCATTTAATTTATTCTAAGTAACTAAATAAACTAAACATCAAGATTTTAAAATTATTTTAACTTAATTGACAAGAAAAATGATGGTCTATTTGATTTTATTTTTTAAAATTGATTTAGAATCGCCACTTAATTTTTATGAATTTAAGAAAACCATTTAAAAGGGTGATTTGAAAGAAAACCTTTTAAAAATAACCAGAGTCTAGGTAAGAGTTCATGTAAATTCGAAAGAAGGTGTTAGGCACTTTCAAAAATCCACAAAGTGTGGTTCCCAACGGATTAAACTTATTTGGCTAATTTAAAAATTCTTTAAGTTACTTGAAAAATCGTATTAGAAAATCATGAGTTTATTTAAAAATCTTATTTTGAATAAATAGAATTTATTTGATACTAATCCATTTAATTTATTCTAAGTAATAAAATAAATTAAACATCAAAGTTTTAAAATAATTCTAACACTAATAAATTTATCCGAATTAAGACTTTAGGCTAACAAATTAACCCGACTTCTTAAAAATGGATTTAAACTATATAACTATAAAAAAAAAAAAAAAAAAAAAAAAAAAAAAAAAAAAAGAATTTCAAGTTATTCTATAAGCTTAAGTCTTTATTGATAATCAAACATACTAGTGAGCAATTTAAATCATATTCTAAAGTAAAATTTGAAAAATAACTTGAAATGTACTGTAGGGATTCATCTAAGTTTAACAACAGAAATCATGGTTAAGGGTTAATAACAATTAATGAATGGGGAGTCTAATTGGACTCGAGTGAGGTGGATTCATGTCAATCAAAGACAGAAGGAAAGTAATTAGCATGTATCCATGTTAGGCATCAATGAACGAAATACTTAAATAAAATTGTTAAACGACATAAAACTAATCCAAGCCTCAGATTTTTAAATCTAATTTCAAATCAGCATACACAAACTTGAGTAAGGGAATTTCGTTGGTAAATAGTTTTAAACAAAACAATATTTGAAGTCTTACAATGGATAAAACAAATGTTCACAAAGATATCCCTAATTTAATTCTAAAGCCTTTAAACTCATACTAATAATAGTGAGCCAAATATGGTCCCATGAGGATTTAGATAAACGCATAACATGCACAATAATAATTAAATAATATAATTAGTCTCCATGCAACAAAATTTAGAAATGGAGTATCAATAATAATCCAAGCAAAATTATCTAACTAAATGACAGATTCTTTAAACAAACAATTGCTAATTAATAGAAACGTAGACTGAAAATCGAGCATGTAATTGATAGGACTATAGTTGTTAATTAGATTGGCATTCCAAAGACATTAATATATTAGGAGAAAAGAAGAAATTTCTAAAAAAGTTAGTGACCATACTGAATCATATTTATCGAAAAGTGCAAATAACTTTTAAAAGGGATCATGCTAAACTATCACTGTTTTCTCCAAAATGGAGAAAGAAATTTTAAATATTAAACATTGGGAATCAACAAAGATTTTTAAGCTAGAAATAAATTTGAGAGAAAGTTGGGTGAATTAATTAAGGGTGACAAAAGAGAGTTGAAATGTAAAATGAGTGACTCAAGTCTTAAATATTAGATGTAGGTGACAAGTTTATAATTAGAGTTTTTCAATAATTGACTTTCTTTTAAATAAGTTCTTAAGTTTTACTTTTTACACTTTAACTCAAATTTTAATTAAAATTCTAATTATTCCTAAAAGGAGAGAAATAAAAAAAAATTCTCTTTTCTCTCCCAACGATTTCTCCTGATGTTTTCTTCTTCCTCTTCTTCTTCTTCATTCTTCTTCTTCCTCTTCTTCTCCTCCTCTGATTTGTTGCTCTGCTCTTAGTGTTGTTGTTACTGTTACTGTTTTGAATTTCTTTTGTGAAGATATTGAGAGTAAAAGAATTCTCAATTTTGGATTAAGTTTTATTCGTGTAGCATTGAAAATTGCTTAAAAAATAATTTTCGATCATTTTAATAAATAAAGTATGTAGCTTGGTGTGTATTATTCATCTGAGTTCGAGTTTTATATTGTTGGTCTTTCCATTGCAATATATGTTTCAACAACTGCAACAGGTGGTGAAACAAATGCAGCAACTACTGAAAAATATGCATTGATTGTTGAATGATTTATTCAGCAAATGATTCATCAATCGCGGCAACTACAAAAAATATATAAAAGGGTTGAGATTTTAGAGAGAAAAATATATCCTCCATTTGTTGAGCTAGGCAAGATTGGAAGAAGACCATTAAAAAAAAGAAAATGAGTCATAAAATTATTTTCAACCAAGAAAATAAATGTTTCATATATATGCAAAAGGTTGGACACAAAAGGACTACATGCTTTGAGCAAAATGCTCCATAAAAACACATTTGATCTTATTATTTTTATTATTTTTGAACACATCTTATTGTTATTGTTATCATTTGTGAACAAGTTTTATCTTATTGTTGTTCTTGTTATTCAGTTTTAAAAAAAAATGCATGTTATACTGTCAAGGAGATTCGGCAGATTGCAACAATTGCTATGAAATGTTCAACAACTTACATACTTGTTGTAACATAATTCATCAATTGCTATGAAACGTTCAACAACTAACATACTTGTTGTAGCATAATTCAGTAATTGTTATGAAATATTCAACAACTAATGTACTTGTTGTAGCAAATTTCAGCAATTGTTGTGAAATTATAGCAACTAACTTACTTATTATAACAAATTCAATTAAGATCATAGTCAAATCAAAATTTTACTCATAAATTAGACTAATATCACCCTTTTTATCATTAAATATGATTGATTCAATCAATTAGTGATCCTTTAACTAAATTTTAATTGATTACATTTGCAATCGTTTAATTGATCGTCTAGTATATCTCAAATTACTATCTCATTGTATTTGATAAGTATAAAATTTAACTTTAAGCTTAAATTAGACCAATATAATCATATTTATCACTAAATATGATTGGTTCAATCAATTAGTAATTGTTTAACTCAATTTTAGTTGATTACATTTGCAGCAATTGCTATGAAACATTCAACAACTAACGTATTTATTGTAGCATAATGCAATAATTTTTATGAATTGTTCAACAACTAACATTCTTGTTGTAACCTATTTCAACAATTGTAACATATTTCAGCAATTGCTGTAAAATATTCAGCAATTAACGTACTTGATGTAGTATATTTCAGCAATTGTTATGAAATTTCTAGCAACTTACTTACTTGTTATAGCAAATTCAATTAAGATCACAATCAAATATAAATTATACTCTTAAACTAGACTAATATTACTCTATTTATATTAAATATGATTGATCCAATCAACTGAAAGTCATTTAAACTTATTGTAATAGTTTAATTGATCGTCTAGTATATCTCAAATTGATATCTCATTGTATTTAATAACTATAAAATATAAATTTTACACTTAAATTAGACTAATATTACACTATTTATCATTAAATATAATTGATTCAATTAATTAGAGGTCATTTAACTCAACTTTAGTTTATTACATTTGCAAACGTTTAATTGATCGTCTAGTCTATCTCACATTACTATCTTATTGTATTAGATAAGTATAAAATCTAAATTTTAGGGTTAAATTAGACTAATATCACCCTATTTATCATTAAATGTGATTGATTCAATCAATTAGTGGTCATTTAACTCAATTTTAGTTGATTACATTTGAAGCAATTGCTATGAAACATTCAACAACTAACATACTTATTTTAGCATAATTTAACAACTGCTACGAAACGTTCAGCAACTAACGTTTTTGTTGTAGCAAATTTCAGCAATTGTTATGAATTTTCTAATAACTAACTTACTTGTTGTAGCAAATTCAAATAAATCACAACCAAATCCAAACTTTACTCCTAAACTCGACTAATATCACTTTATTTATCATTAAATATGATTTACCCATTCAATTAGCAGTTATTTAACTCAATTTTAGTTGATTATATTTCCAGTTATTTAATTGATCATCTTGTATATTTTAAATTACTATTTCACTGTATTTGATAATTGTAGAATCTAAATTTTACTCTTAAATTAGATTAATATCACGCTATGTATCATTAAATATGATTGATCTAATCAATTTATCATCATTTAACTCAAGTTTAGTTGATTACATATGCAACCGTTTAATTAATTGTCTAGTATCTCTCAAATTACAATCTCATTGTATTTGATAACTATAAAATTAATTTTTATGCTTAAATTAGACTAATATCACCCTATTTATCATTAAATATGATTGACTAAATCAATTAGTGATTATTTAACTCAATTTTAGTTGATTACATTGTCAGCAATTGCAATGAAATGTTCAACAACTAATGCACTTGTTGTAACATAATGTAACAATTGCTATGAAATGTTCAACAACTGCTATGAAATGTTCAACAACTAACGTACTTATTGTTGTAGCAAATTTCAGCTATCTTTGTAAGATATTAAGCAACTAACGTACTTATTGTAGCATATTACGGAAATTGTTATGAAATTGCTAGCAACTAACTTAGTAACTTACTTGTTGTAGCAAATTCAATTAAGATAGTAATCAAATCTTAATTACACTCTTAAATTAGACTAATATCACTCTATTTATCATTAAATATGATTGATCCAATCAATTAACGATCATTTAACTCAGTTTTAGTTGAACAAATTTGTGATCATTTAATTGGTTATCTAGTATATATTAAATTGCCATTTCATTACATTTGATAACTATAAAATCTAAATTACATTCTAAAATTAGACTAATTACATACTTGTTGCAGCATATTTCAGCAGTTGTTGTTTGCAGCATATTTCAGCAGTTGTTGTGAAACTTTCAACAACAAACGTACTTGTTGTAGCATATTTTAGCAAGTGTTGTAAAACATTCAGCAACTAACGTACTTGTTGCATATTTCAGCAA
Source organism: Capsicum pubescens (assembly GCA_030864215.1). Lineage (NCBI taxonomy): Eukaryota > Viridiplantae > Streptophyta > Magnoliopsida > Solanales > Solanaceae > Capsicum > Capsicum pubescens. Next base: position 247,603,112 of record CM061541.1, on the reverse strand, counting down.
TTACTATAAAATTTCAGCAACTGCTATGAAATTTTTAGCAACTTACAACAATTACTAAAACAAACGACTAATTTATATCAATAACTGTTATTGCAAACAAACAACATTTATGAATTCTAGCTCCCACCACACTACAAAAGTTCTTTAAATCCAAGAGAACCAATTTACATGTGAATCTCATCTCATCACCACTATAAAAGTTCAACAAAACATAACAAAAAAGTTCAACAAATCAACTATAAAAATAACTTAAAATAAATTATCTTTGAATCAACTAGGACACCAATTTCTTTTCGATGGTAGGTTCAACCTGTCTCTTTGTCTTTTTTTGGACACTTGACAATGCCTTCAAAACCTCATGAAAATCCACATCTCATTAGGCGTAGAACTTATCCATAGATGCATAATCTACATGTAAAAAGTAATAACATTAAAATAATTCAAACGAGAATAATTTCAATCCCATAAAAATCATAACTTTATACAAATCCAAGTTAACAAAGCTCTTTTTTTTTTCAAGAAATGCATTCTTTCAATTCAAACATACCTATAAAAAGAACAAATTCAAAATAAATTTAGATTTATATCTTTACTGTAAAAAATTCAAGAGCAGCATAAAACGTCCTTTTTCACTTCTAAGCATATCATTTTTTTTCTAAATTCTACTAAATAAGTGAATATTCAAGAAACTAGGGCAAATTAATTAAGGGTGACAAAAAAGTTTTAAAACTAAAAAAGAGTGACACAACTCTTAAATGTTGAGTAGAGGTGACAATTTTAAGATTAGTATTAATGACACTAATTTTAAAACACTCAAGTTTTATTATTTACACACAGATCCATACACCATATTTACACAAAGATTCTTACACTATCACCACCACTCCTCCTCCACACCTTTTTTGTTGTTGCCGCCGTCGCCACCTCCTCTTCCTCCACTATCTCTATCACTATCATTATCACCTCTTCCAGATTCACCATTATTTTCTCTCTCTACATAACTATCGCTTATTTTTTTTCTTTCTTCTCCACCACCGTCGTTATCAACACCGCAATAAATATTATCTTCTCATTCGGCGTCACCACCAGCACCACCACCTCCTTTTTTACCATAAACATCATTTTTTCGTGGCTCCTCCTCCAACCACATCCTTTTTTCAGAAATTAAGTAAGTATCAAAGTTTTTGTAGTAACTATCGAAGTTGTTGTAGCAACTATCGAAGTTGTTGCCGCAACTTCGATAATTGTTGTAACAAAACAACTAATAGTAGTTGTTGCAGCAATTGTCGTAACTGTTGCAGCAATGATGGTAGTTGCTGAAGCAACTCTCGTAGTTGCTGAATTATTTCTTCATTCATTTTTAAAAGAAATAAAAAAAATTCTTCTCAAACTTCTCAATTTTTTTTAAAAAAATTGTTCATGAAGATTAAAAAGGGAAGAAGAACGAAATGAAAAGAGAAAGAAAAAGAAGAAGAGAAGATGGAAGAAGAGGAAAATCTAGAGAGAGAGAAAAAAAAGGTAGGGAGAAAGAAATTTGGAGAGGGAAAGAAAAAAAAGAAGAAAGATTGTAAGATAAGAAAAGGGAAAAAATTCTAAAATTTGAAATTTGGAGTTGGAGGACTTTTGAAAAGTTTAAAGAGTTTAAAAAGTTACATTTTACACACCAATTTACTTTAACACTAATTAAAAAAAATTTGACTTGAGTTGGTCAAAGTTGTCACCAATTTTAATTTTAGAACTTATTTGTCACCCCACACTTAATTTTCACAAATCACATTGTGATCTTCTGTGAAGCTAAAGCAGAACAAATTATCTACATCAGGGTGATATTACTAAATTAATTTTGAAGCAGTCTCTGGTTTGTGTGTGAACCGGAGCAAAAATAGCATATTTTTTGTTAAGGAAGTGGCACACGTATGTTGCTCGGACTTGGTTGTTTTATCGCCGAACTCTTCGAGGTGGGGACGGGTGGTTCCACCATCTCTGATTCGGTCAAAATAAGAAATTTGAAGGAAACATCAAAATTAATCGGTGACTTACTTGAAAAAATCTCGACCAACAACCACTGGAACAGAGACGGCGTTGTCGATGTGCAGTCACCGTCGTTGAAAATCATCATCGCCATCGCCAAAAATCATCATCGCAGTCGTCGTACCACCTCAGTCGTCGTCATTCATTCATTTCTCCCACTTCGGTTGTCGTCGGCGTTGAACAGTGACGGGTTCTTTCTTTTATCAAAGTCTACCGATTTTATTTATTTGGGTTGTTAATAACATTTATTAATATTAATAAAATAATATTGACCAAAAAAATATTTTTAAATGAAAAGTAAAAACACGTGTATTCACTATGTGGGTCAGCATAGTCAGTATACTTGCTTTGTTTAAATTCTTAATTATACTTTATTTTTATTTTTTGGTAAATAAAAATGAGTTATAATTTTAAAAAAATACAATTAATACGAATACTATTCCTAATTGAAAAGTAAAATCAATGAAAAAAGTAACTCAAAATAGTAAAGTAACTAAAAAAATAAATTTGAATCCATATGGGTCAAGAAAAAAAAAATTGATTTAAAATTGAGAAAAGTCTAAAATTATGTTCATCAATAACATTATAAATAGAACATCTATCAAAAAAAAATTAACTTTAAAATTTGATTATTCTTTATCAAATAATATGACATCATCTGCATCGGGTAGTCAAAAGGAAAAGAGTTTTATGAGACCAACAAAAAGTAGGGAGTAGATTTTGATAACAAATCATTATGGAATCATGTGAAAAGTAATTTCAAATGCTCCCAATGGTGGTGAAAATAGAACATAGTCATGTAAATATTGTAATAAATAAGTTACTGGATCATATAATAAAGTTAAAGCACATCTCTTAAGATTATCGGGTCATGGAGTTCAAATATGTAGCGAAGTTCAAGGTGATACAATGAGAATTTTGAAGATGGAGCACGAACAAGCTGAAAAGAAAAAATCTTCAGTTCAAGTTAATGCAAGAAAAAAAGTTGATTTTGTATCTCTTTCGGAGGGCACTGATTTACTAACATAAAAAAAAAAAAAAGAGTTCTTGAAAAATCTTTCGGCATCCATGAGAGGAATACTGTCGACAAATTAACAGCTAGAATGTTCTACGCATCAGGTTTATCGTTCAATTTTGTCAATTCTTCATACTTTAAAAAATATTCAAAGTTTTTGGCTGAAAATTCCATCCCCGATCATATTCCCCCATCATATAATAGATTGAGAACAACTCTTTTAGATCAAGAAAAGACTCACATTAATAGAAAGTTGCAACCAATTAAAGATACATGGAAAAAAAAGGTTGCCGATTTGTTTGCACGAATGGTCTAACACTAAAAGATGACCTTTGATCAATATATTGGCATCATCTAATGGGGTCCAATGTTTTTAAATTCAATAAACTCTAGTGGGTGCATGAAGGATGGAGAATATATTGTTAATTTATTTATTGAAGCATTAGAGAAAGTAGGTCCAAATAATGTTGTTCAAGTTATTATAGATAACACAAGTAATATGAAACTTGCCGGTACTATGGTGGAGGAAAAATATCCTTGTATATTTTGGACTCCTTGTGTTGTTCATTGTTTGAATCTAGCTTTGAAAAGTAAGTGCAAACCGTCTGAGAAATCATCTAACTTTGCTAATTGCCAATGGATCTCAGAGTTATTTAGTGAAGTGAATAATTTAAAAAAATTTGTTGTGAATCATGACATGGCACTTGCGATTTTTCAAAAACATTCAGATTTATGTTTATTGAAAGTTGATGAAACAAGATTTGCCTCATATATTATTATGACGACTCGTATTCGCAAAGTGAAATCTTCTTTAGAGAAGATGGTCATGGATGATGAATGAAAGAATTATAAGGGGGATAAGGGAATTGAAGCCAAAACTCGTGAAATAAAATCCTTTATAATGAATGATGAGAAGTGAGATAGTATTGACTACTTTTTGAAGTTTACAGAATCTATTGTAGATATGCTTAAAGATGCCGATTAAGATGGTACGAAATTACATCTCATTTATGATATGTGGGACTCAATGATTGAGAAGGTTAAAAAAATAATCTTTGAGCATGAGGGGGAAGATCTCATTTCTGGCCAATCAAACTTTTTTTATTCCATTCATGGTGTTCTTATGGCTAGGTGGAACAAAAGCAACACACCTTTACATTGTATGACACATTCTTTGATTCCCAAATACTATCATGAATCATGGCTTCAAGGAGAGAATGAAATTAAACGGGTAGCTCCTAATGAAGATTTAGAAATTGCATCGAATAGAATAAAGTGATTTCAAAGGTATTTTGATTTTAATCAAATTAAACAAGTCTTATTGGAGTATGAAAAATTTTGTAGCATGAGTGGTTATTTTGGTGAGCCTCATGTGATTGATGCTATGGAGTATGAATATCCTTTTTCTTGGTGGAGAAATCATGGGGTCACGACTCCACTTTTGCAACGATTAGCTTTCAAGTTGCTTACTCAACCGGCTTCTTTCTCCTGTTGTGAAAGAAATTAGAGCACATATTCTATGATTCACAACATCAAGAGAAATAAGTTAGCAACTTCAAGAGCCGAAGATTTAGTTTTTGTACATTATAATCTACGGTTGCTATCTCGCAAGAAAGAGAAATATAAAAATGGGCCAAGAAGGTATTGGGATGTAGGTATGTCTACAATTTCTTTATTAGTTCCTCAATTATTTATTTTGAATGATAATTTTTTCTTTCTTTGTATAAAAACTTTTTAATGTATACTTTCTTTTTAACTTATTTAGGTGGAGATAAATTTGAAGTTGAGGATATAATTAATAATTTAACCGAGTTATCAATAGAATAACCGAATTATATTTTGAAGAATCTGACTCTGGAATCCGCACCCATCTCGGATACCCGCACCTGAGTCCAAGCAATTTATGCAAGGGTTGGCCAATATCACGGGGAGGAGAACAGATCAGTGTAATGCCTCATATGTTGGACACCTTTTAGTGATAGAAATGAACCTATGTGACCCTTAGAATGAATTGAAATTGATTGACGACGAGTTTGGTAGTGTTGGGAAAGTTTAGGGTGAAGAAATGGACCGTCCGTCTCATGGTAGAAGCCATGCAGTGGACCTCACATCGCACAACCTAGCACGAGAGCCCACTGGTCCAACCCCGCGATCGGCCATGCACTGCAAAGGGGAGGCCCCGGGATGAGCCTTGCTCCACACAAAGTAGGGTTGCGCGATGGGGTGTTTTCAGCACCCCCCAAAAATGCCCAACGTGACTCCATTTTATTCCACTATTTTAAGGGCATTGCAATCATTTCCTTGGTTAGAAACCATTCCCCACCCATGCTAAAAGACCCTAAACCCCTAAGTTACGAGAACTGGCAGTCATAACTCATTTCCTTTCATCCACGAAGCATTCTTAGCAATAAGATCAACAAGGGTTTCAAACTAAGGGCTTAAGTTAAGTGTTCCTCAAAACGTTCCACTCAAAAAGTATTAGGAGAAATCCTATTCCTATTGTGCAAGTATGATATTTAAACTCTTACTTACGTATAACTCATGTTTTTAATCTAATTTCAAGAGCATGTTCCCTAAATCTTCAATTATTCCCACAACCCATGAATTTAACTAATGCTACAGTTTATATTATGTTATTTGCTGATAATGTGGTATTGATTGATGAGACTCGGAGAGAAGTTAATGATAAGTTGGAGATTTAGAGACAGATCATTGAGTCTAAAGGATTTCAGTTGAGCAGTACCAAGATAGAGTACTTGGAGTGTAAGTTTAGTGATGTGTTGCAGGAGGTTGACGTGGTTATGAAACTGGAATCTCAGGCCATTCAGAAGAGGGAGAGTTTCAAGTATCTGGGGTCTATGATTCAGGGAAATGGTGAGATTGACGAGGATGTCACGCATCGTATTGGGGTAGGGTGGTTGAAATGGAGGCTAGCTTTGGGAGTTTTATCTGACAAGAAGGTGCCCCCGAAGCTTAAAGGTAAGTTATACAAAGTCGCAGAACGACCGGCTATGTTGTATAGAGCACAGTGTTGGCCAGTTAAGAACTCCCACATCCAAAAGTTATAGGTGGCGGAGATGAGGATGTTGCGATGGATGTGTGGTCATACCAGAAAATATAAGGTGAGGAATAAGACTATTTGGGACAAGGTGGGAGTGGCTTCGATTGAGGACAAGATGCGAGAAGTGAGGTTACGTTGGTTTGGACATGTGATGAGGAGAGGTTCTGATGATCCAGTGCGGAGGTGTGAGACACTGGCTATGGATGATTTTAGATGGGCTAGAATTAGGCCAAAGAAATATTGGAGGGAGGTGATTAAGTTTGATATAAAGCAGTTACAGCTTATGGAGGACATAACCCTTGATAGGAAGGTGTGGGGGATGTTGATTAGGGTAGAGAGTTAAGGGATGGGAGTGCGTCAGTAACAGTAGCGGAGCGTTCTTTATTTGTGTCTAAAGTTTCTTGTTTATGGTGTTTAGTGATGTCTATGGTTTCAAATATATATTTTTTATATTATCTTATGTCTCTAGTATTATCCTGTGGCTAGTGTTGTTAGTTTATTTTGCATACTATACAAGTTTATCGGAAACAACCTCTCTACTTCGCCTGAGGTAGTGGTATGGTCTGCGTACACTCTACCCTCTCCAGACTATCCTACGTGGGAATACATTGGGTATGTTGTTGTTGTACAGGTAGTCTTATGAATAATGAAAAGTTTGAGTTTTGAAATGTTTCTTTATTAAATAATTCATTATGTAGGTGAATTAGTATGGAGAGTATTACTTGTATTTCAAATTGCTCTTGGTTCTAATGTGAATTTTTTGGACTTATAAGAGAGATGATCACACTTTAAAGTTTTAGAGAAGTCTTGAATGAAAGATGTTTTCGCCAAACCCTTATACCAATTGCGAAAAGGAATTCTTATTTGATCTTTAAATCAATTTTGTGGTCAATGATATGTTTTTGAAAGGGATAAAGAGAAGAAACGAGATGATTTATGTTACTTGCAAGTCCTTGTATGACGACACCAAATAAGAGAATATCCTTAAGGGTAAGAATGATTTTTTAGAATGCCTTTATGTGTAAAGAGGTTAAAATATGGGCTTAAAGAGAGTTAGATGGTTAAACGAGAAAGTACAAGTTCAAAAGACTCATTACCTGAAATCGTGTTGCCGATATAGGATTAATTTCTTCCTAAAATATGGATAATCATTGTATATTTGCCTCGTGCTTTGGTATACTAGAGAATAAAGACTCCAATCCTTGCAGCAAACTTGAATATGGGGCTTAGCGGACGAGTTAAAGCAGGGCCCACATAGATGGCGGATGAGTTAAAGAAGGACCCTCCGAATCTTAAAATTTATATTTTGACGAATTCGACTCTCGAATCCACACCCGTCTCGGATACCCGCAACCGAATCCGAGCAACTTAGGTCACTAGGTACAAATCACGAGGTAACTTATCCTGAGATTAGTTATCCTGAAATTATAGTGTTATTTTTATTCCACATTTAGGGTGGGGATAACAATCCTAGGATAACTAACAACAACAACAACATACCCAGTATATTTCCACATGGTGAGAATCCTGGGATAACTAATAACGGGATAATTGATGAGATTTTGAAATAAAAGATACAAACAAGTTTGTTAATTACGTGGGGATCCTTCAAGTTTTAAAAACTAGGTAAAAGGTACTATTTTTTTTCATTTTTTTAAAACATTTTCGCTCCAACAACTAAAAAGATTGTCTCAACAACTATAAAAGTTGTCCCAACAACTATCAAAGTTGTTCGACAGTTGTGCTACGTTGTTCTACGTTGTTCGGCAACTATGCAAAGTTGTTAGACAACTTTAATAATTGTTGTGACAACTAATGCAGTTGTCGAACAAATGTCTCTAGTTATTTAAGAGACTTTACCTCTTTTAACTTAATAATATTGTGGGGCCCACTTATCACTTTTATTTAATTGAAGACTTGATAGGGACTTCTAACTCATTTTTCTCTTAATTAATCCTGCGATAAATTGTTTCCCAACCAAACGAGCCCTACTTGAATAACTAGTTTTAGGATGAACTGGTTTAGTGACTACACTATTCTCAACACTCCCCCTCAAACTAAGTGTACTGAATACGTAAAGAATTCTTAGATTTGACAACTATGGTTCATGTTGAATTCCCCTAATGTGTTGGTCAATATATAAGCCATAAGAAACCCCTTCTCAATTTTTCTAGCTTCTTCACGATTTTGGAGGGGATCAGAAATAGTGACATAACATAGGTTGCTAATGAATCTAGTACTGCATTTATCAATATATGTATGCCCCCTAGTGACATTTATTGGGATTTCCACATAAATGACTCTTTGTCTGGCTTTTCAATTATTCCATTTTATGTCTCCAGGTCTTTGTGTTTGTTGTCTAAAAGAATGCCCCAATAAACTTTAGGCATTTGTTTGTTACGGCCCGAGCCAAGGCCCGGAACGTAACGGGTATCCTAGACCATCTAAGGCCCGAGAATACCCCTTAGCATTTCATCTTAAGCACATACATTCATAATTGTGGAAGATAAAATTTAATTAGGGAAAGCCCAGTCTTTATAAAAGAGCAATACGCTAAACTTTGAGAATACAACATAAAATATCCATCTAAAAAAATCTACGAAGCCTCTAACTGAAGAAAACTGTATAGGTCAGGAAAAGACTCCGACAATACCATAATCTGAAAATACTGAAACTCTAAGATAAATCATCTTCCGAAGGATGGAGGGCTCACTAAAGATGGATCTGTCTGAAAGAACCTATTGCTGCATAGTACCACGAGATTGTGCCTCTGAAACTACATCATGAAATGATGCAGGCGCTCGAAGATAGTCAATATGCGAAATGTATTGACATGTAGAACAATCGAAGGAAAGATATACTTTACACAAAAATAGGCATAACATTAGAAGTCAAATCACACCTTATAAAGAAAACTTCATTGAACATTTTGAAAACATAGACTCCATGCTTTTCTTTAGTTCTTAGCTAGATGGTATACCCGACATCTCTATACACCACGGGCTATATGGTTCATGCTTTAACTCGTCCGCCAAGCCCCCAATTCAAGTTTGCCGCAAGGACTGGAGTCTCTATTCTCTAGTATATCAAAGCACGAGGCAAGTATACAATGATTATCCATATTTTAGGAAGCAATCAATCCTATGTTGGCAACACGATTTCAGGTAATGAGTCTTTTGAACTCGTACTTTCTCGTTTAACCATCTAACTCTCTTTAAGCTCATATTTTAACCTCTTTACACATAAAAGCATTCTCAAAATTCATTTTTACCCTTAAGGACATTCTCTTATTTGGTGTCGTCATACAAGGACTTGTAAGTCACAGAAATCATCTTGTTTCTTCTCTTTAGCCCTTTCAAAAACATATCATTGACCACAAAGTTTATTTAAAGATAAAATAAGAATTCCTTTTCGAAATTGGTATAAGGGTTTGGTAGAAACATCTTTCATTCAACACTTCTCTAAAACTTTGAAGTGTGATCATCTCTCTCATAAGTCCAAACAATTCACATTGGAACCAAGAGCAATTTGAAATACAAGTAATATTCTCCATACTAATTCACATACATAATGAATTATTTAATAAAGAAACGTTTCAAAACTAAACCTTTTCTTTAATCATAAGACAGCTTGTACAACAACAACATACCCAGTGTATTCCCACCTTGTGGAGTCTAGAGAGGGTAGAGTGTACGCAGACCATACCACTACCTCAGGTGAAGTAGAGAGGTTGTTTTCGATAGACCCCCGACTTAGAACCAATAAAAATATAACAAACACAAAACATAAATGCATATAAGCTTGTACAGTATGAAAAATAAACTAACAACACTAGCCACAGGACAATACTAGAGCCACAAGATAATACTAAAAGCTATATATCTATATTGACATCACTCAACACCACTAACAAGAAACTTCAGACACAAATAAACAAAGCTTCGCTACTGCTACCGACGCACTTCCACCCCCTAACTCTCTACCCTAATCAGCATTCTCCACATCTTCCTATGAAGGGTCATTTCCTTCGTAAGCTATAACTACTACATATCATGCCTAATCACCTCCATCCAATATTTCTTTGGCCTATCTCTACCCCGCCTAAAATCATCCATAGCCAGTATCTCACACCTCCTCACTGGATCATCAGAACCCCTCCTCATCACATGCCCAAACAAACGTAACCTCACTTCTCGTATCTTGTCCTTAACCAAAGTCACTCCCACCTTCTCCCGAATAGTTTCATTCCTCACACTATCTTTCTTGGTATGACTACACATCCATCGCAACATCCTCATCTCCGTCACCTTTAACTTTTGGATGTAAAAGTTCTTAACTGGCCAACACTGCGCTCCATACAACATAGTCGGTCGGACTGCCACTCTGTAGAACTTACCTTTAAGTTTTGAAGGCACCTTCTTATCACATAAGACTCCCAAAATGAGCCTCTATTTAAACTACCCTGGCCCAATATGATGTGTGACATCCTCGTAAATAACCCCAGATATTTGAAACTCTCCCTCTTCTGAATGGCCTGAGATTCCAGCTTCACAACCACATCAGCCTCCTGTGACACATCTCTAAACTTACACTCCAAGTACTCCATCTTGGTACTGCTCAACTGAAATCCTTTAGACTCAAGGGTCTATCTCCAAATCTCCAACTAATCATTAACTCTTACCCGAGTCTCGTCAATCAATACAACATTATCAGCAAATAACATAAGACAACCTGTAGCATTAGCTAAATTCATGGTTTGTGGGCATAATTGGAGATTTAGGGAACATGCTCTTGAAATTAGATTAAAAATCATGAGTTATACGTAAGTAAGAGTTTAAATATCATACTTGCGGAATAGGAATAGAATTACTCTAAATACCTTTCGAGTGGAACATTTTGAGGAACACTTAACTTGAGCCCTTAGTTTGAAACCCCAGTTGATCTTATTGCTAAGAATGCTTCGTGGATGAAAGAAAATGAGCTATGACTGCCAGTTCTTGTAACATAGGGGTTCAGGGTCTTTTAGCATGGGTGGGGAATGGTTTCTAACCAAGGAAATGATTGCAATGCCCTTAAAATAGTGGAATAAAATGGAGTCATGTTGGGCATTTTTTTGGGGGGTACTGCACACACCCCATCGCACGACCCTACTCCGTGTGGCACAAGGCACATCCCGGGGCCTCCACTTTGCGGCGCATGGCCTATCGCGGGGTTGGACCAATGAGCTTCTCCCATGCGACGCACGGTCCATTTCTTCGCCCTAAACTTTCCGAACACTACCAAACTCATCCTCAATCAATTTTTATTCATTCTAAGGGTGACATAGATTCATTTCTAGTTCTAAAAGGTGTCCAACATACGGGGCATTACACTGATCTGTTCTGCTCCCCGTGATATTGGCCAGCCCTTGCATAAGTTGCTCGGATTCAGGTATGGGTATCCGAGATGGGTGCGGATCCGAGAGTCGGGTTCATCAAAATATAAATTTTAAGATTTGGGGGTGCGAATCTGAGTATGGATACGGGTGCAGGATTCAGCTAAAAAAATATATATTATAAATATAGAGTTATAAAGATATTCTAAAAATACTTTATTAAACAAGCACAAGAAAATGTCCCAACTTAAGATATCAATTCAAAACTAACAGAACAAAAAGAAATGTCCATTATCAAGTTACTTAAGTTAACTACCCTTCCGCATCTTCTTCAACTTCTTCCAAATCTTCAAATTCTTCGTCAAAAACCACTCCTTCCAATTGAGGTTCATCTATTGATAGCTCGATTAAATTATTAATTGTATCCTCAACTTCAAATTGATTTCCACCTAAATAAGTTAAAAAGAAAGTATACACTAAAAAGTTTAAAGGAAATGTAGACATACCTACATCCCAATACCTTCTTGGTCCATTTTTATATTTCTCTTTCTTGCGAGATAGCAACCATAGATTATAATGTACAAAAACTAAATCTTTGGTTCTTGAAGTTGCTAACTTATTTCTCTTGATGTTGTGAATCATAGAATATGTGCTCTAATTTCTTTCACAACAGGAGGAAGAAGTCGGTTAAGTAAGCAACTTCAAAGATAATTATTGCAAAAGTGGAGTCGTGACACCATGATTTCTCAATCATTGAGTCCCGCATATCATAAATGAGATGTAATTTTGGACCATCTAAATCGGCATCTCTGAGCATATCTATAATAGGTTCTGTAAACTTCAAAAAATAGTCAATACTATCTCACTTCTCATCATTCATTATAAAGGATTTTATTTCAAAAGTTTTGGCTTCAATTCCCTTATCCGCCTTATAATTCAACCATTCATCGTCCATGACCATCTTCTCTAAAGAAGATTTCACTTTGCGAATACGAGTCGTCATAATAACATATGAGGCAAATCTTGTTTCACCAACTTTAAATAAACACAAATATGAATGTTTTTGATAAAATCACATGTGTCATGTCATGATTCACCACAAAGTTTTTCAAATTATTCACTTCACTAATAAATAACTCTTAGATCCATTGGCAATTAACAAAGTCAGATGATTTGTCAGACGATTGACACATACTTTTCAAAGCCAGATTCAAACAATGAACAACATAAGGAGTCCAAAATATATGAGGATATTTTCCTCCATCATAGTACCGGCAAGTTTCATATTACTTGTGTTTATCTGTAATAACTTGAACAACATTATTTGGACCTACTTTCTCCATTGCTTCAATAAAGAAATTAGCAATATATTCTCCATCCTTCGTGCACCCACTAGAGTTTATTGAATTTAAAAATATTAGACCCCCACTAGATGATGTCAATATATTCATCAAAGGTTGTCTTTTTGTGTCAGACAATCTGTCCGAACAAATCGACAACCTTTTTTTTTTCTATGTATCTTTAATTGGTTGCAACTTTCTATTAATCTGAGTCTTTTCTTGATCTAAAAGAGTTGTTCTCAATCTATTATATGATGGGGGAATATAACTGGGGATGGAATTTTCAGCTAAAAATTTTGAATATTTTTTAAACTATGGAGAATTGGCAAAATTGAACGATAAACCTGATGCGTAGAACATTCTAGCTGCTAATTTGTCGGCAGTATTCCTCTCATGGATGTCGAAAGATTTTCCAATAGCTCCACTATCTGAACTCTTTCTTTTTTTATGTTGAAGTAAATCAGTGCCCTCCGAAAGAGATACAAAATCAACTTTTTTCTTGCATTAACTTTAATTGAAGATTTTTTCTTTTCAGCTTATTCGTGCTTCATCTTCAAAATTCTCATTGTATCACCTTGAATTTCGCTACATATTTGAATTCCATGACCCGATAATCTTAAAAGATGTGCTTTAACTTTATTATATGATCTAGTAACTTGTTTATTACAATAGTTACATGACCATGTTCTATTTTCACCACTATTGTGAGCAGTTCAAATTACTTTTCACATGATTTCATAATGGTTTGTCATCAAAATCTACTCCATACTTTTTGTTGGTCTCATGGGACTCTTTCCATTTTGACTACCCGATGCAGATGATATCATATTATTTGATAAAGAATAATCAAATTGTTTAAGTTAAATTTTTTTTTTATAGATGTTCTATTTATAATGTTATTGATGAACATAATTTTAGACTTTTCTCAAATTTAAATCAATTTATTTTTCCTTGACTCATAGGAATTCGAATTTATTTTTTTAGTTACTTTTTTCATTGATTTTACTTTTCAATTAGGAATAGTATTCATATTAGAATTTTTTTCCAAAATTATAACTCACATTTATTTATCAAAAAATTAAAAATAAATGTTGGACAATAAAATTCTCGAGACTGAAAATAATAATCGAGACAAGAAAAATACTGCAACAATCGATTTATTGATTTCAATAAGTGAGTGTTACAATCTCTATGATTCCTCTGATTCGCCTTTTCAACTATAAATTCAAGGGCTTCAAGCTTGATCTTGAACTTTAACTTGAATTTGACGGATTTGATCTTGACTTGTGCTTGAATCCAAGGGCTTGGTAGCTTGTTCTTGAATCTTGCGGTCTTGATCTTGAACTTGAACTTGATTTGAAGACTTGATGAACTTGATCTCGCCTTGTACTTGAATTCAAAGGCCTTTGATCTTGTTCTTGAATCTTGTAGTCTTGATCTTGAAGCTTGAACTTGTTCTTGAATCTTGAACTCTTGATCTTGAAATCTTGAGCTTGTTCTTGAACCTTGAACTCTTGATCTTGAAATCTTGAGCTTGTTCATGAATTTGTAGAGAAATCTTTTTCTTTGATCCACGAGCTCTCTCTTGATTCTTGTTAAACTTGTTGGTGCCTTTTCTGAATTATGATATCCCTATTTATAGTTGTAGGAAGTGAAGAGTCATGGTAAACATGAACTTTCTCTGACCATTCAAATTTAAGTGACATGACACTTTTTATGGGCTTTTAATTTACTGCATCATTTTGACATGTGGCATGGTCTCATTAGTTTCTTCATTTAACTTGGCATGCCACGTCATTTGACATGTGGCACCAAATCGGGCCTCTAGAACATGATGGCATCTTGGGCTTGCTAGAGTGGACTTAGTCATTTGTAGCCCAAATTAATATGATGACATCTTGGGCTTGATAAAGTGGGTTTAGTCATTTGTAGCCCAAGTTAATGGTCTAGTTCAAAAAAAATTGGATTTTAATTAAATCCATACATGTTTGGACTTAAATAATGGGAAAAAGCATCACCCGAAAAGTCGAAGCCACACCTATACTATACTAGTGACCTATTACACACCTAAACTATAAAAAAGTGAAACTATTTACACCTTGTCAGGCTACCACCACTTGCATGTGGTGTAGTGTTTTACACGCGCTGCCACGTCAGCACCACGTCAGTAAAAAGTATCACTTTTTTATTGTTAAGGTGTGTAATAGGTCACTTATATAGTTTAGGTGTGGATTCGACTTTTCGACTATAGTTTGGGGTGGAAACGATGTCTTTTCCCTTAATGTTTTTAGCCGTTTACTTTTGTTTTTTAATAGGCTGGACGCGCCTAAAATAAGTGTAACACACGAGCCTTAGAATGGGGGTCGCGGGGAGGTAATAATATCACTTTTATATAGTTAAGGTGTGTAATAAGTCACTTATATAATTTAGGTGTGGCTTAGACTTTTCTTATATAGTATGGGATGGAAATGATGTCTTTTTCCCTTAAATAATTAATCCAATTATATTAATCTACAATATTTATGTAGGATCAATATATTTTAAATTTAATATTATCCGAATTTTATACGGATTTAAATTTAATAAAATTTTATTGCACACAAATTACCCCGTACTTCAAGACTTGTTGAGATATTTAAATGTTCATTGATTAGTTTTGAAGTATTAAACTTTAATTTAATTAAAAATCAAGTGACCAATACATGCACGTTGGTGGAATGGTGACAAATCATTACATTGTAATGTTTAATTCACCCATTTGCAGAATATACATTATGGATTTGAATTCCATTTTAATTTGACAAACAGTAACTCATATTCCATATTTGAATTGGAATAAACCATTGGCCAGTTTACTTTTCTGTCTGATACGTTTCCTTCACTATCTAATCCTAGGAATCAACCATCACTTATTCTTGTCTCATTAGAAAACCCCATCCGCCTTAACGTATCTATAAATACCCATAATCGTGGTATTTTTTTTTTTTACCTGCACGAACTGGCACGATATTAATAGCAGCTTGTGACTGATTTGAATCAACAGCAAGGTAATTTCTTTTCCTCTCATTTATTATATATATTTTTTTTCTCTTTTTTTTAATAACAGTTTATGCGCGACTTATACTTCTCGCTCAAATAATATCTTCCATGAAAAAGGGAATAATCATATGGTGTGAAGGGATGACTAGTCGTTCCCACCATAAGAAAGGTAACTTTACGATAATCTTATGGTGCATGGGGATGACTACTCGTCCCCGCCATAAGAAAAAGTAATTTCATGGTAATTTTATGGTGCATAGGGATGACTATTCCTTCCAGCCATAAGAAAAGGTAATTTCATGATAATCTTATGGTGCATCGGGATGGCTACGCGTCCCCGCCATAAGAAAAGATAATTTCATGGTAATCTTATGGTGCATCTGGATGACTACTCATCCCCGCCATAAGAACAGGTAACTTCATGGTAATCTTATGGTGCATAGGGATGGCTACTCATCCCCGCCATAAGAAAAGGTAATTTCATGATAATGTTATGGTGCATCGGGATGACTACTCGTCCCCGCCATAAGAAAAGGTAATTTTATGGTAATCTTATGGTGCATAGGGATGACTATTCGTCCCCTCCATAAGAAAAGCTAATTTCATGAAGATTGAAAGGTAAACTCAAGAAGGTTTGAAGGATTTAAAGACTTCAACTTATAAATCAAAGAACCTGATGACTCCAACTTTCAAACTCTGAAAGCTTCAATATGGAAGACTTGAAGACTTCAACTTATAGTCACAGAGCATCTGAAGACTTTAACTTGCAGACTTCGTGAACTTGCAGGTTTAAATATGGTGAAGTTGAAATCTCCAACATGAAGACTTAGTGAATTTGAAGACTTCAACTTATAGAAAAGATCATCTGAAGCCTCCCACTTGCAGACTCCAATATGGTGAATTTGAAAGCTTTAACATGAAAACTTAGTGAATTTGAAGACTTCAACTTATAGACATAGGTCATCTGAAGACTCCAAATATCAGACTTCGTGAACTTACAGGCTTCAATATGGTAACTTGAAAGCTCTAACATGAAGATTTAGTGAATTTGAAGACTTCAACTTATATGCATAGGTCATATAAAGACTCCAACTATCAGACTTCGTAAACTTGTGGGCTCCAATACAGTAACTTGAAAGCTCCAACATAAAGACTTAGTGAATTTGAAGACTTCAACTATCAGACTTCATGAACTTGTAGGCTCCAATATGGTAACTTGAAAGTTCCAACATAAAGACTTAGTGAATTTGAAGACTTCAACTTATATGCATAGCTCATTTGAAGACTTCAACTATCAGACTTCGTGAACTTGTAGACTACAATATGGTAACTTGAAAACTCCAACATAAAGACTTAGTGAATTTGAAGACTTCAACTTATATCCAAGAAGCTTATACTTCATAGGGATTTGCCCCCATTGAGTCACCAATACTTGGTGCAAGTCTGAAATTGACGAAGTTAAAAGTCTCTTGAAGACTGAATTTTTTTTATATGAGGGGGACCATGTATTTTTTTTGACACTCATGCAACTGAACTCAGAATAAAATTCCAAGCGCCTACGTACCCCAATGAAGAGGATCAAATCACAACATAGTTCTGGGGTGAGTGTTGTTTTTTTCTTTTTTTCTTTTTTTTTGCGTCCTAACTTTTGCCTAGGTCGCCTCTTTCGAGATTTTCAACCTAGAGGACAGTTTTTTTAGCCGTTCACAGTTTATACTCTTGCGAACCAGGAGTGGACATGCAGTTTATACTCGTTCCTTAAGGAGTATCATTTATCTTTAAGGATAGTACTTCTTCAAGAACTTGGCGTTGATGGGTCCTATTTTCACTCCATCTGCATCGACAAGCTTGTAAGCACCATTTGAATATGTCTCTTGTATGGCATATGGTCCATCCCACTTCGGGGTAAATTTGCCCCCAGACTTACGAAAAGTGATAATGGGTCTCCTTACTGTAAGGACTTGATCTCCAACTTGGAAACACCTCAAGCGAACCCTTTTATTGAAAGAACGAGATAGCTGGGCTTAATAACATTTAAGATTTTGTTGAGCCTCCAGCCTCTTCTCATCAAGAGCTTCGCTAACTCCGCAAGACGCAACTTAGCATTTTCTTCATCAGTGAGCCCTTCTTGAATAGTCAATATCAAAGAAGGTATTTGACGCTCAAGTGACAAGACTGCTTCAACTCCAAAAACAAGTGAGTATGGGGTTACTTGCGTCGGTACACGGTAAGTTGTCCTATACGCCCATAAAGCTTCTTCCATCCAATCATGCCAGTCTCGGTTGGATTTGGAGACGACTTTCTTTAACAAATTGCATAAAGTCTTATTGAATGCTTTGGCTAGACAATTGGCGGCAGCATGGTACATAGAAGACTTGTGTTGCTTGAAATCAAAGAGATAACAGATTTTGTTCATCAGCTTGTTATAAAATGGATTTCCATTGTCAGTTATTATGTACTGAGGAATTCCAAAGCGATAGATCATATTCGCTCGGATGAAGTTTGCAACATTTTCTTTCTTTACTTCCTTGAGAGCAACAACTTTGGCCCACTTTGAGAAGTAATCTGTCATGGCCAAGATGTATAAGTGTCCATCAGAAGAGTTTGGTAGTGGACCAACAACATTCATTCCCCAAGCATTGAAAGGCCAAGATGCTATAGTTGGATGTAGTACCTCTGGAGGTTGATGTATGAAATTTGCATGGAATTGGCAAGTTTTGTATCTTCTAGCATAGTCCAAGAAATCTTTCACCATCGTTGGCCAATAATATCCCATCCTTTTAATGTAAAATGGAGCTTCGGTCCAGACTGATATGATACACAAACTCCCGAGTGCGCTTCTTGCAAAGCTTGAATTGCTTCTTCTTCTCCCAAACACCGTAAGAGTACTCCTTTAAATGATCTTTGATACAATGTGTCTTTGTAGTAAGGGAAGCGAGGTGCATGACGACGAATGTCAGTCTTTCTCCTTGGATCTTCTAAAAGTATCCCATAACACAAGTAGTCAATGATAGGTTGTCGCCAATCTTTCTTTACAGCTTTAGACACGGCGACGAGGTATTCAACCTTACTTTTTACGTCCTCATCCTCATTTGATGGCGGTACTACCCATTCTTGGTGGATAGTAACTCATGTCTAATTCGGAAGAGTTAGAGTTGAGGCCAAAGCAACTAGGGCATCGGCTTGCTTATTTTCTTTCCTTCGTACATGCTGGAGGGTTACTTCTCCAAGCCATCCCATCAACTTCTGTGCATAATCATGATATGGTCTTAACTCAGGCTTTCTAACTTCATAGCTTCCCAAAAGTAGCTTGATCACCAATTGGGAGTTACCAAAGACTTGTAATTGTAGTTGCTTCATGTCGACGGCCATTTCAAGTCCGAGTATTAGCGCTTGATATTCAGTAATATTATTGGAGCAATGATTCGTCAAGGTAAAAGAGTAGGGGATGACTTCTTCTTGTGGAGTGACAAACACTACGCCAGCACCAGCATCATCTCGATGTGCAGCACCATCAAAGTACATCTTTCATAGGGATCTAACTTCAACAGCCATTGCATCTTTATCAGGAAGTTCATCACTCAACTCCCAGTCATTAGGTATTAGGTGATCTGCTAAGAAGTTAGCCAATGCTTGTCCTTTTATAGCTTTTTAGGGAATGTTTACAATCTCAAACTGTTGAAATTGGAGGTACCACATTGCAAGTCAGTCACTGAGGACTGGTTTCGATATCACAAACTTTATGGGATTTGCCTTAGACACAAGACGAACAACATGAGCTTGAAAGTAATGTTTCATCTTTTGGATTGAGAAATCCAATGCCAAACATAACTTTTCGATTGGAGAATACTTCAGCTCATTTGGTGTCATCATTCTGCTCAGATAATAAAGAGAGTTTTCTTTTTCTTCACTATTTTCTTGAGCTAATAGTGCTCTGACTGATCTTTCTTTTGCCGCGATATAGAGTATCAGTGGTTTCCTAGGTATGGGTGTCGCAAGAACTGGTGGCTTTATTAAGTATGATTTGACACTCTCAAAGGCATTACTACAAGCTTGGTCTCATTCGAAGGGAGTGTTTTTCTTCATGAGACGACTAAATAGTTGACATTTTCCTGCCAAGTTTGAGATGAACCTCCTTAAATATGTTAGCCTTTCTTGAAGGTTTTTTAACTCATGAATGTTTTGAGGCTCGGGAATTTTCAAAATTGCATCAACCTTAGCTTGATCAATTTCAATTCCTCGGTGTCACATAATAAAGCCAAGAAACTTTCCGGAAGTAAATCCAAAGGCACACTTCAATGGATTTATCCTAAGTTGATATCTTCGAAGTAACTCAAACATCATTCTTAGGTCTTTTAAGTGGTCGACTCTTTTGCTCGACTTCACCACTAGATCATCCACGTAGCATTCAACATTTTTATAGAGTAGGCCATCAAAGATATTTTGCATAGCCCTTTGATAAGTGGCGCCAGCATTCTTCAAACCAAAAGGCATCACCTTGTAGCAATAAATACCTTTAGGTGTATAAAATGCGGTGAGCTCTTCATTCTTTGGCGCCATATGGATTTGGTTGTTGCCGGATGAACCATCCATGAAGGACATTGCCTCATAACCAGTGGTGGAATCAATTATCAACTCTGGTATGGGGATTGGAAAATCATCCTTAGGGCATGCATTGTTGAGATCTCTAAAGTCAACACAAACTCGAATTTGGCCATTCTTCTTCCGCACTAGAACAATACTTGAAATCCACATGGGATATTTGACTTCATGAATAAAGCCAGCTTCAATGAGTTTGTTAACTTCATTTTCAATCAATGAAAGTAACTCTGGCCTAAAGCGCCTTTGGGCTTGCTTAACAGAATGAGCATCATTCTTGACCGCCAACTGATGGACCGCTACTTTCAGATCTAAGCCAAGCATTTCCTTATAACTCCAAATGAAGACATCTATATATTCTTTGAGTATATCCATATACGCAATTTCTTCCTCCATCTCTAGAAAAGCACTCAGGTAAGTTGGTCTTGGGTCTTCATCGGTTCCAAGATTAACTTCTTTTAAGGGATCTATTGTGGCCTTCACTCCTTCTTCAAGTTGAGATGGAGCATCTCCAGTATCTTCTTTCTCTTGAGGATCATCATCATTGATGGATATGTGGTGATACCAGCAAGTATTTTTCATCTCTTCATCAACGTTCATTTGAGATGAGGCCTCATTCTCATTCTGGTCCGTAACATGATATGAGGAGCCAACACTTTCTTCATCTTCCTCACGTTCCTTGGTATAAACCATAGTATGATCCTTTTCTTTTAACACACTATTGCATGAAACCACCAGTTCTGTCTATCGCCTCATTCTAGAAGGAATCAAACTTTGAAAATCCTTCTGGATCTTAGGCGAGGAGTGCATTATCGTACTTTGATGACTTCTCCGACGCTTGTTACTTCTCTTCTTATTTAGAGGATCCAACCTCTCGAGCACAGAAGTTCTTGTGGTTGATTCTCTAAGTCAGTCAAATACAGAAGGCCTTTTGTTGGATGAGGTAGACTCTTCTTCCACAGTGATGTAGTTACTAACTGCCCTTCTTATGGAGATGCGAATTGGAGGTGGCTGTGTGTATCCTAGACCTTCACGTGCCTGCCTTGATGTACCTTCCAACAGAAGTTTACCCAACTTTGATGGATCATTAGGGTTATATCCAGCCTTTACAAATAACTTGTATGCATTTGGATCGAAGCCCTCTTTTGTACGCTTCGTAGGGAGTGTCATATCTTGTGGCAGATTTTGAGCCACAACTTCTCCAAGTAGCCTTGAGGATGAATTTATCGTGTCAATCTTCCTAATAGGTAAAGTTATCCCCTTTATCATATTATCTTGGGCATCAGATGGGTGATCTTTCTCTTTTTTTGCCTTTGATACATAGTGAAGGACAGAAGTTGCCTTCTTTTTTGTGGGAGCGACACTTTCTTTATTTGAAGTGGAAAGAGGCTTCTTGGTGGCGACTTTTTCAACAGTCACCACGACCTTTTTGGCTGCAAGATCATCACACTTGGTCTTGGTGACATCATCAACCCCTTTCTCATTAATGACATAGTTTTTCAAGTAGAATTTTTCATCGACAAAGTATGATTCAGCTTTAGTGAATGGCTTATCTTCAGCTACTATCTTTCTTTCCACTCTACCTTCGAGGTACTTCAAGTATTGATAGTAAGAGGATGAGATAATTTTGTTCCCGTGCACCCAAGGCCTACTAAGAAATATATTGTATGAAGTTTTGGAATCAATCACATCCATCAATGTATTTGATTGAAAATTATCCATACGAATCCCCAACTTGACAGATACCATTTCCCTCTGCCCCCTTGGTTAAAGCCTTGGATCATTATACGGCTCTCGTCCAGTTCGGTCGTAGAGATGTCAAGTTCCTTTATCGTGCGGTAGGCAGGATGTTAACTCCGGATCCCTCGTCTATCAAGATTCTATTGATTTTCTTTCCGAGAATTTGACCCACCATGTATAAGGGACGGTTGTGTAGGGCTTTACCAAGAAGAAGACCGTTATTTGTGAATGTGATTTTTGTATCACATACATGTTTCTCTTGGCCAAAAGGTACAGCAAGTGGTTCAGAGGACAAAGGAACTTCCATGGGTATATTTTCACCCTTTGCCCCCTCTTTGGTAGTATTAAAACAAGATGCCTCAAGGTTGACTTGGGCAGTCTTTACACGAAACCGACTCGGTAAGAATTTCTCTAACGTCACCGGACGCCGAGGTTTCTGGTGGTGAGGCTCCATTACCCTCGTATTTTTCAGAAGCTCGACCAACCTTTATTTTATTGATTTCCTTACCATCTTCCTTCTAGTTGGTTGCTCGACCGACTCCTTTCGTGGACTCGTCTTCTTGCATTTGTGCCTGGTTACGAGAGTCCAACCTTCATCATCGCCTTCGCCAACTGAAGACTTGTCATGCTCTAATAGCCTCTCATTATGATCCTCGACACATATTTGGACTGGATCGAGCGAACCAAAAGTGATAGAGATTTGATGAGAACTGGCCATCTCATCATCAAGGAAGATTTTATTCTCGTTTGCTAATTGCATGACTTTGTCTTTACAGACAAAGTACTTTTCCAGAGGGTGACCCACAAGCCTATGATACTTGCAATAATTTGGGTCATTGGTCCTTCCAGCTTCGTCGGGATACTTCATCTATGGTAAATCAATGAGCTTATGTTCAAGAAGTTCATCGAAAATCTCAGCGACATCAGAATCAAGAAAAGGGTACTCATTTTCTTGCATCTCCTTTAAAGTTAACTTCTGATTTGGACGTGGTCGAGAAGTAGTCTTCATGCTTTGCTTCTTGCTCACCTTTGTGGTGACCTTCACAGGAGACACATCGACATTCGTGGATTCTTTGTTATTATTTTTGGGGACTAACTTACCCTATCTTTTGGGTTCCTGCTTATCCTTTCCCCTTCGAGGGTCATGGATAGGGGATCCTCCCTTTCCAGCAGAAGACATGCTCAACTCTATGTCGTGATCACGAGTAGCTAACTCTTCAAAGGACTTTGTTTTGATGCCTTGCAAGATATAGAAGAGCTCCCAATGCATCCCTTGGACGCGCATCTCTATTGTAGAAGCTTCACTGAGCCTATCTTTGCAATTTAGGCTCGCATTTCTCCATCGATTGATGAACTCGATGACTGGCTCATCCTTTCTTTATCGAGTATTTGTGAGATCTACCATGCTCACTGTACGCCTCGTGTTATAAAAGCGATTCAGGAACTCATGTTCCAATTGCTTCCAACTATCGATGGAGTTAGGCTCAAGGTCTGTATACCAATCAAAGGCATTTCCCTTTAGGGAACGAACAAACTTCTTGACAAGATAGTCACCATAAGTTCCAGCATTATTACATGTCTCAACAAAGTGTGCGACATGTTGTTTCGGGTTCCCTTTGTCCTCAAATTGTTGAAATTTGGGTGGTTGATAACCGGCAGACATTTTGAGGCTATTTATCCTCGCAGTGTAGGGCTTGGCATACGCAAGGGAAGACTTAGTGGCAATATCAAACTTGTCTTTGAGGGTTCCTTCGATGAATTCTTTCAATTGCTCAATCGAGATCATCCCCTCAGAAGAAACTCTTACCTCTTTAGTCGGTGGTGTTTGCTTCACAGTATGTTCTGTCTCGTGATCCTATGGAGCTTTTCCCAAAATCTGCATGGCTAGATTCTCCGTCTATCAGGCCATCCACTCTATCCACTATCTTATCAATTCGAGTACCTTAATTCTGAACGTATATGGTTAGGCTCTCAATTACCTTTGTCAGATTCACCAGTTTCTCCTCCATAGATGAGGCATCAGTCACCATTGCTTGCATGATCACTGGAGACGTTGGAGAGTAACATGGATTATCGCATAAGTTAATCTTTGAAGTGCTCAGCTTATGCATTGTAAGTGGAGATGACGCATTTGTTGAACGACCATCGCTCTTTGCTCCAGAGTATTTCGAACCAGAGTGCTCAAGTCGAGCAAGAGTCTTCTTAAGTGACTCCGCCACACTGTTTCCTCCTTCCAAAGCACTTGCATTGGACTTCATTCCTTTTAGGGTTGAAGATCCAAAAACTGGAGTTGGCGTAGACGACACTGGATGTGTTTGTTGTCCTAACATATCTGCTTTACTCCTTATGACAACTCCCAAACTTTCGAAAGTAACACCAAGGATGTTTTCTGCTTCGGCAGAGAACCTTGAATCGGCAGCCTTGGAAGCAGTTGATTGAGAGTTGATCTTCTTGGAAGTCATTTCAGCATTCTTAATCTTCAAAGTTGGAAAAGTTGAGATGAGATGTAGAGATCGTCCCACTGGGCGTGCCAGAATTTGTTGGAGAATAAAATTCTCGAGATCGAAAATAATAATCGAGACAAGAAAAATACTGCAACAATTGATTTATTGATTTCAATGAGTGAGTGTTACAATCTCTATAATTCCTCTTATTCGCCTTTTCAACTATAAATTCAAGGGTTTCGAGCTTGATCTTGAACTTTAACTTGAACTTAACGGATTCGATCTTGACTTGTGCTTGAATCTAAGGGCTTGGTAGCTTGTTCTTGAATCTTGCGGTCTTGATCTTGAACTTGAACTTGATTTGAAGACTTGATGAACTTGATCTCGCCTTGTACTTGAATTCTAAGGTCTTTGAGCTTGTTCTTGAATCTTGTAGTCTTGATCTTGAATCTTGAACCTTGAACTCTTGATCTTGAAATCTTGAGCTTGTTTTTGAATTTGTAGAGAAATCTGCAGCTTTGATCCACGAGTTCTCTCTTGATTCTTGTTAAACTTGTTGGTGCCTTTTCTGAATTATGAGGTCCCTATTTATAGTTGTAGAAAGTGAAGAGTCATGGTAAATATGAATTTCCTTTGACTAATCAGATTTATATAACATGACACTTTTTATGGACTTTTAATTTACTGCATCATTTTGACATGTGGCATGGTCTCATTGGCTCCTTCACTTGACTTGGCATGCCACGTCATTTGACATGTGGCACCAAATTGGGCCTCTAGAACATGATGACATCTTGGTCTTGCTAGAGTGGACTTAGTCAGTTGTAGCCCAAATTAATATGATGACATCTTGGGCTTGATAAAATGGGCTTAGTCATTTGTAGGCCAAGTTAATGATCTAGCTCAAAAAAAAATTGGACTTTAATTAAAGGGCAAAATTCAGAAATAACATACTTTTTCCTTTAATTATGAGTTTCATAGCAACAGTTTCATAATTACATAATATAGCAAGTTGTATTTTGTATTTTTATAAATTGTTGCTACAAAAATATAAATACATATGATTTTTACTGTCTTTATGATTAATGTTTATTTTGTATTTTTGCAAACTGTTGCTACAAAAAAAAAAATACATATGTTACAAAATGTAATTTGATAAAAGTGTTGTTATTTTTTGTAATTTAATACTTAAGTATGTTACTTTATGTAATTTTTTTCTTAATTAAACTCATACATGTTTGGACTTAAATAATTAAGGGTAAAATTCAGAAATAACATACTTATCCCCTTAATTATGAGTTTCATAACAACAGTTTCATAATTACATAATATAGCAAGTTGTATTTTGTATTTTTGCAAACTGTTGCTACAAAAATACAAATACATATGCTACAAAATTTAATTTGATAAAAGTGTTGTTATTTTTTATAATTTAATATTAAATATGTTACTTTATGTATTTTTTCCAATAATTAATCCAATTATATTAATCCACAATATTTATTTAGGATCAATATATTTTAAATTTAATATTATCCAAATTTTGTACGGATTTAAATTTAATAAAATTTTGTTGCACATAATAAGTATAATTAAGAAATTAAACAAAGTAAGTATACTGACTATGCTGACCGACATAGTATATACACGTGTTTTTACTATTAAAAAATATATTTGTGGTTAATATTATTAATATTAATAATACTAATTTATAAGCTATATCTATAATATATTAAAAGTGTGAATGCCCTTAGAAAAATGATTTGAACTTTTTGTATTTCATTAAAAGACTCCTCTTTAGACAAAACTGTTTTTTCACTATTTTTTTTAATTTATTATTTAATTTTTTTAATTATAGTAACTAGACTCCTGAAATATACGAGACTCCTAAAATATATGAAAGGAGAATCAATTAATATTTTTCTTTACTGGTAAATTAGAAAAATACTCCTAAAATAGGACTTTATTAAGGAAATGTTTCCATAAATATTAAGATACATATTAAATTGGAGAAGAAATCGATTTACCTATTGGGAGAATATAATTGATGTTCATCTAAGTCATCTGATCAAAAGCTTTGGTTTCTCCTGATTTATGAGACGTGTTATGGTAATAAAGTGAGTTTCGCCACGAAAATTATGAATATTTAAAAATTAGTTTCTTTTAAATGGTATTCAAAAATTAGAGTTGTGTATCAATATTTATAATCTATAAAGTATATCTCATTCTTTAGGATCAAAATTTTCACTCAGACAAGAATTTCTATCAAAACGAAGCTTTGTGATCACTATTGTATTATTTTGTTGTAGTTTACAGGTTGTAGATGAATGTCAGTTGATTTTGAAGAATTTCTTGTATAAAAGTTAGATTTAATTGTATTATTTTGATAATTTTATTATCTTATTCTTTTATTTTAATTTATATATGAATGTCGGTTGACTTTGAAATTTTTTTTAGGTGAAGGTTAGGTTTAACTTAATTGTCTTAGTATCTCTATTAGTTTATTATTTTGTGGTAGTTTACAGGTCGTAGATGAATGTCGATCGGCTTTAAGGATTTTCTGTACGTAAAATTTAAGTTTAATTGTATTGTTTTGATATTTTTTTTATCGTATTGTATTGCTGTAGTTTACAGATGGTAGATAAATATCGATCAACTTTGAAAAAAAAATTAAGATAAATGTGAGGTTTAATTGTATTTTTTTTATATCTGTACTTTGAATTTTTGTGTGTGTGTAAAGATTAAATTTGGTTGTATTATTTTGGTATCTCTATTTTTGTATTATTTTGTTATTATTTAAGGTTTTGTGTAAAAATTAGATTTAATTATATTGTTTTGATGTCTCTATCATTAAATTATTTTATCACAGTTTACAAGATGAATGCTAATTGACTTTGAGAAATATTTTTTATAAAGATTAAATTTAATTAAATAAATTTTCTATTTTTACATATTCAAAATATGTTGAATTTAATTATTATATTTATTTTTATTATTTAAATAAATATATTATTTAATATAACATTTGAATTCTGCGCTACACGCGTCTCGCGCGTAAATCTAAACTAGTAAATAATAAATGTTATTAACAACACTAACAAGTAAAATCCGTACACTTTGAAAAAAAAACTGTTCAACGCCGACGACACCCGAGGTGGAGAAACGGACGACTGAGGTGTACGACGACTGCGACGATTATTTCCGGCGACGGCGGACGATGATTTTCGGCGACGGTGACTGCACATCAACAACGCTGTCTCTCTTCCGGTGGTTGTTGGTCGAGATTTTTCAGGTAAGTCGCCGATTGATTTCGATGTTTCCCTCAAATTTCATCTTTTGACCAAATGGAGACGGCGAAGCACCCGTCCCCGCCTCGACGGATTCGGCGGCAAAACAGCCGAGTCCGAGCAACATACGGGTGCCACTTCCTTGACAGAAAATAATATACTATTTTTGCTCCGGTTCACACACAAAACAATCAGAAACTACTTCAAAATTTAGTAATATCACCCTGATGTAGATAATTTGTTCTGCTTTAGCTTCACAGAAATTGATCCCAATGTGATTTGCATAAAGAAATATTGTAGTAACCAAACAAGCAACACAGTATTTTTTGGAAAATTTTCTATTTTTATCGA
Organism: Capsicum pubescens; assembly: GCA_030864215.1. Classification (NCBI taxonomy): domain Eukaryota; kingdom Viridiplantae; phylum Streptophyta; class Magnoliopsida; order Solanales; family Solanaceae; genus Capsicum; species Capsicum pubescens. The sequence goes on along the minus strand of CM061541.1, from coordinate 247,574,831 downwards.
AAAATAGGAAAATGAAACTTAAAATAACAAGGAAATCATATCTATAAGGAGAAAACAAATTGATAGTGAACTCCATGAATGAGTCGGTCTGCTGGGAAGAAGATGAGATGAGAAGAGAAAGTTAGATTTAGAAGAACATAGAGAGGAATTGATTTACTAGATTTCAGTTATGCCCTTTCTCCTATGAAGTGTGTATATAACCACCTTGCCACGCGGCATCATCACAACCCTTGCGATTATTTTAAAATTGAGTAATCTCGATCCTTTATTCTCAATCTCGTGCGTTTCTATTTGCTTTCTATTCCCGACTTCGAATCCAAACAACTAACATTTGATCGACTATTAATGAGATCATAACACTCTTTTGTTGAGTTTGAAGCCTTCCAACTACCTAATATGAATGGCATCCTCATCATGCTATTACGTACTTCTGTGGCTATTATGAATAGAAAAGGTGCGAGAGGGATCACCGTGTGCCTGAGACCTCTTTCACAATAAAAAAAACTTACAGGTTTTCTATTGACCAAATTAGAGATGACACTTGACCGTATAATGCAAAACTATATAAAGAATGGATCTTGGGCCTAACTCAACCTCAAAAGCTATCTCATAAGGGGAGGATTGTTGGGATGGGCCTGGCTCTGGTACCATGTAAAGAATGGATCTTGAGCCTAACTCAACCTCAAAAGCTAACTCATGAGGGGAGGATTGTCCAAATCCATACCAGGAGACCAATTACCCATCCCTTTTCCAATGTAAGATACTTAACAAAACTATTCCATTTCAGCCAACTCTCCTAATCCCATCTATGCGAGTAGGTTTAGAAGCATGATTTCAATTAGCATAAATGATTAGTTGCTCAATATATTTTAGTCTGAGTCTCTTACTTGGGGAGATGCAATTCTTATCTGTCATCCAATATAGTGATAGAATAAGTGGGAGAACTTCAAAACATTGTGCAGTGGCATATGAGCTCACAACATAGAGAAGAGCGAAGTTTACTTTTTTATCAAGTCTGATCAATGTATATATTTTCATTCATGCGCCTTAGTTTACTTTCATGATATATTGTTACTTTTTCAGGAAAAAGCCGTCTAACTGTTTCTGTGATAGGTTAAATCTCTGTTGCATTAAGAGCCAAGTCATGCACCACTATACCAATTATGAAGTTGTAGAGAATATTCCTTACAGATTCAGCAAGGCAAAGCTAATGTATTTTGACCTGATTCAGCATAATAACCTGTTCGATTATCTAGTTTGCGTAGATATAGAGGATTTTTTTTTCTATGACAGTTAGAAATGGAGCAAGTTTTGTATTGTTGAAGTTTGATTTGGTTCAAGACGTGTAGAATCTCTTCTCCCAAGTGTTTATGAAGTTTTTTATGGATAGCCTCTCTCTTCTCCTAAGTGTTTGTGGACATGCTATGCTTTCTTTTACCTCATCTTTCAGTTAAAAGTGCTGGTCATATCATATTTGAACGTAATAATTTTTTTGGTTGTGAAATCATGAAATTCTATTGATGTCGTACTGATAAAGTACTAATCTGTTTGAGCAGAATGAAAAAAATTACTAAAAATTATACAAATACACAACTTATGTTTCCAATATTACAAAAAATCTCAACTCCCTAAACATATTACAAAAATCCCAACATATACACAGAATGCTATGTATATGTCGGCTATGTTATGTATATTAATAGGGAGAGAGAGTAAAGTAATTAAAAAAGTGGGAGAGAGTGTAATTACTTCCAAAAGTGTTGATATTTATGTTATTTATACAAAAAATTATATATGCACTCGTATTTTTCCTTCCTATATTTCCTCATTGTATCTAATTCATGAATACTAGGTATAGAGTTGGCATTGGCACCATGGCTAAATCCAAAGCAGATGAGAAGATTCTCAGCTACAACGATGTTGTTCTCAGGCGATCAGATTTGGACATTCTCAATGGTCGTAATTATCTCAATGACCGCATCATTGAGTTCTATTTTAGCTATCTCAGCTCACTCTTTCCATCTGAGGACATAGTACTGGTACCACCTTCCATTGCTTTCTGGATTAAAGAGTGTCCTGATCCTGCAAGTCTGAAGGATTTCATGGAACCATTTCATTTTTCTCTAATGAAGTTGATTCTCTTACCTATCAATGATAATTCTAATGTGTGTATGGCTGAAGGTGGGAGTCATTGGAGCTTACTGGCTTTTGATAGAAACTCCAATATGTTTGTACATCACGACAGCAGCTCCGGGTGCATGAATGAGTATCATTCCAAACAAGTATACAAAGTTACTCTTCCCTATACAGCATCCAACGCCAATTATGAAGAGTGTCCAAACACGCCAAAGCAAGTCAATGGTTATGATTGTGGCATGTATGTCTTAGCTATTGCACGAGTCATCTGTGAGTGGTATGCAAGCAGTGGAACCCAAGATGATGCAGATACTCTCTGGTTCTCTCGTTTGGAACAGGTCAGTCCAAGTGCTGTTTCGGAGATGCGTAAAGATATTCTGGGGCTAATAAAAGGTCTGATGGCTGCACCCAAGAGTTTGGCTTAACCCTCAATCAAGTGGGTGAAACACCTAGGTGAGGTTTAAACTCCAGCAGATATCAACATGAAGTTTGATTGTCAGTTGGATTTTCAGGGAAGATTTGTTATTTCAAAAGAAAGCTAATGAGGAAAACTAGGAATATAGTATCTCTACTTTGATAAAATAGTAGTATTCATTGTCGAAAAGACAAAGTGCAACCCATAGTAGATGAGGAGGCATCCTTGGTGTTAGATGTAAATGCTCCTTACTAAAGTGGCAATCAATCTCTGTATATTTTGTTCGTTCATCAAGTACAGGATTAACGAAAATTTTACTATGGGCCTCATGCATCGACTTTTTAGATCCCACCTGTCACAATAACTCTCTTTTATTTTATTTTGGTGGATGTCACAATAAGTCTTTCTTCCCCTCTTCAAATTCTTTTACCTCTTCTCTTTTTTTTTTTTTTTAGACAACTCATTTTTTGGCTCTTTCATTTTAGTTTTTACTTACTGCTTTTTTTTGTCTTTCTTTAATCTTGTTTTTCATTTTTTTCTCGCTCATGTTGATGGTCTTTATTTTCTACTAATTCTTATTTGTATATATTTGCAACCAAATCAAATTTATATAATATTTTTTTTTAATTTATTTGTGTCGTTTTTTATAAGTCCATTTCAAAAAGATTTTTTTTACATTTTCTAAAAAAAATTTAATTTTAACTTTTCACATGATATGTTTAAAAAAGTTAAAGACTATTTTAATTTATTTTTAATTTAAGATCAATTAAAAGTTCGTTTGGATAGAATTAAAAAATAATTTTTTAGTTTATGTGTTTAAAAGCTGAAAATAAGTGTTTAGAAATTAAACAGATAAATATTTGAATAGATATGCTGAAACTGAAAAGAAGTTGTGGGTGCATTTGGTGTTGTTAAATACTTTTTTATTATTAAAATGACTTAAATATTATTAAAACTGATAACATCATAAATAAGTAAAATTATATATAATTTTTAATTCTAATAATTCAAAAACAAAGGAGAAAGATAAAGGGTATGTTTGGTATGAAGGAAAACATTTCCTGAAAAATATTTTTCAATTTTCTCATATTTGGTTGGCTTAAAGGTTTTGAAAAATATTTTCCAAATAAATTTATTTTCCTCAAATCTAAGGAAAAAGACTTCCCTTCAAAAAATAAAGAAAACATTTTTCGAAACTCTCTTTCAACCTCACTCTTAATTGAAATATTTATACAATTCTCAAAATCACTCATCCCTACTCTGACCCTCAATTCCCCACCCCCATATAAAAAAAATATTTCAAATATTTTTCTTATCTCATCCCCTACCCAAAACCCAAACCTCTACCCCCTCCCCTCCCCCTCTAAGAAAATATTTTTTTAAAAAAAAAAAATTTAATTTTTTTTGTTACCTCCCCTACCACCTCCTCCCCCCCCCCCCCTCCTAAAAAAAATTAAAAATTAAAAATTTTAATTTTTTCCTTACCCCACCCTCACTCTCCTACCCCTACCCCCACCCCCTACCACCCCCATTCAAAAAAAAGAAAAAAAAAATTTACCCCACTCTTACTCCCCTACCCTTACCCCCACCCCCCAAAAGAATAATTTATTTTAAAAAAAAATCAAAATTATTTTCTTACCCCACCCTTACTACCTATTTTGACAACCTCAATTCCCACCTATCAACCTCCTCTCCAAAAAAAATAATAATATTTTTAGTTGTTTTAAAAAAAAAAAAAAAAAACTTTTTTCTTTTCCCACCTTTCTTCTCCTATTCATTCTCATTTTTTTTTGTTAAATATATATAAATAGTTTTACAAAACATATGCTTACTCAATTTGCATAACGAACACAAGAATATAAGTAAGAAACAACTTATTTTTTGAGAAAATATTTTTCATCCTTCATATCGAACACACCTAAAAAAGTATTTTTTGGGATCAAAAATTATTTTTTTAAAATGTATTTTTACGCTCTAGCTAAACACTAAAATATATTTATTTTTTTTAAATATTTTTTCATTCACCAGCCAAATGCGAGAAAATATTTTTCGGAATATATTTACCATCCACCAACCAAGTATAAGAAAACAAGTAACAAATCAACTTATTTTTTCAAGAAAACATCTTCTAGAAAAATATTTTTTATGGAAAACATTTTCCTTCGTACCAAACACACCCAAAGAGGAAACTAGAGGTGGGAGACGGAAAGAAGAGGCAAAGAGAAAAAGAGAGAAAAACAATATATTTATTATTTAAGGGCTACAAATTTGGGGCATTGTTGAAATTGGAGAAAATATAAAATTTTAATCTAGAAAGTAAAAAGTTGGGATACGCGGCGTCTAACATTTTGCTGTTTTTAATCAGATCTTAACTTTTTTTAAGTACCTTTTAATTTTACCAAATATCTAAAAAAGCTAAAAAGACATTAAAAGTTGATTTGATCAGATTTTAATCCTATCCAAACGGACTCTAAAAATTAGTTTAATTTAATTTTTTATGTCTATTTAATAATGGAACAACTCTAGAATTTTAGAAAAAGAATGTTAAGAAAATTAAAATTAATATTTAGAGTTATTTAGGGCCTACTTCATTTCTTGACCCTACTAATGTTAAATTTTGTTATACAAGAGATTCCCTTAATATAAAAAAATATATGATGATTGTTTAATTTCTAAATATTAGAGATGCCTTTAATAATATTAAACCATAATAAATAATATCATATAGACTTACGAAAGATAAATTTATTTTTTATGAGATTTAATTTCAAATTTTCAATATCCAAAATTTTTTACACTAATAAAATTAAGAGAATATAATTAAAAAATATAAATTACTCCCATAATCAAGTGACAAAAAAAACAATTTGTTTACAAATTTCAGCAAATAAAAATTAGGAGGAGATAAAAACGAAGCAAAAGAATAAAAACTTCAATTTATTTAGCAAGTAACACGAGAGAAAAAACAATTTGAAGAAAAGGACAAAGAATTTTTTTTAAAAAAAAATAGTAAATAAAAATTAACCCCATAAAAGAAAAAGAAAAAACGTGATTTGTCAAAAAAATTAAATAACTAAGAATACAAAGAATATAAAGATGAAAATTATTTTAAGTGGTGGAACTCAAAAAAATTATGTGTCAAAATAATAGGTGTCTCATGCAACTATGACGTGGTGCATGAGACCCATACTAAAATTTTTCCAGGACTAACAGCATTCTAGGCCACTTCATGCTCGTCAATTCAACGATCCGAATGGAGATTGGAATACGTATTGTACACGAGATAATCCCCTGTTATCGTCTTCTATGATTATTAGTGAATACAGGCAAAACATGTCACATACTCGCAATTTGTCCAATAATTGATTATAGGGAAAAGAGCCTAATATATCCTTCAAGTATTGAAAATAGGAGTAAAGACCCAAAATCATCCATTATCTTTGCTTTAGACACAAAATAATGCATATTCTTTCAACTAAAATGCTAATAGTCCTTTTTATTTAGTAAAGTAGTAGTGCATTTTTAGTCATAACCATAACATCGTTAACTTTTTTAACAGCAGTCAATCACCTTTCTATCATACTATTTTGTTCCCTTCAAAAAAACCTCACCTGCAAAATGTTGCAGACAAGGGCGTGAATTAATTTGAGATTTTCTGTCGCTAGTCACTATGATTTTCATTTAGTCATAAGGGCATAAGTTCTTGGGGATCTCTTGTGTTCATGGACTGAATGCACAGCCAATGAGGGAGGAAAAAATGTATTCTAATAACACAAGAACTCCGAGCTCAGCCTCTTCACCAACAGCTGGCCGATGAGGACGAACCAAGTATATTTGGGTTGTACACCATAAGCAGTATAAGGAAGCAATTACAAACACCAGCTTGACAGAGTTGATGAATCGTAACTTGAGCAGTTTCAGCGGCTTCACTCTGCAAGATAGTTGCGATCCAAAAATGACATGTTAACGATAGAGCAAGCAACTGAAACGAAAGTAAAATCTCATTGACTAATCCATCAGTAAACACCTGTTGATGTAAATAAAGTCAGCTATCAAGCAATAACATAAAACGCAAACCACAACAACGGCATCTGGATTTATCGGTGCGCGACCTTCCCACCAACATGTGCTCAATATCTTTTGATTTATACACGTCCTGACTTCTGTTATTCTCTATTCCTAGTCCTTTCACTCTTTATTCTGTCAAACGTCCTCATCTTTAGAAACGAGTTCTTTTTCTCTTCATTCTGTCAAACGTCTTTGCATATCTGGTATGTATTTTGATACATTCGAGTTGATTCCATCTGTTTTTTGCTTGATAAGAAGCTCCCTAAATTTGTTGTATATGGATATTCAAGTTCTTAGTGATTTGACTCTTTTCTTTCTTTATTGTAAAAGTTATTTGTGGTTTTCTCAGCGGAGACAATAAAATGCTCAAACTAAATTGCAACTTTCTGTTAGTATAATGTTTATTGTTTAGGCATAGGAGGTCATCACCGTTTTCTTGTTAGACAAAATATTTTGTAAAGTTAAAATGTGATAAAGAAAATATTAAGAAACATTCGATATTTTCTAAATTAAAAAATCTAAAAATACTACAAACCTATAATGCTTTAAAAAATTGAGGCCTCAAAAATTAAGGCCTAAAGCACTTGCTTCGATCACTTCACCTTGAATTAGGCCCTAAGCAGTTGATGAGTCATCTGATTTTAATGTGACAAATCAAAACAATGATCATTTCACACTGAACTCTGAATTGACAGGGACTAGCAGTTACGTGGATATTGAAGAAATGCATAGAGAAGAGGGAGAGTTGAATGTGACAACTCAAACTATTGATGATTCTCAAAGGGAATCGAGTTTACTATGAATGGCAGTTATGAGGGCTCTGAAAATGTCTATGTCGGATTGCTGGATTGGATTTAGGTGTTGGATAGGATTTTGTAAGTTAAATCGGGTTAGGTTGGATTATTAATTAGTTTTTAATTGTTAAATTTCAACCAATAAGAAATTATCATATAATAACTGAAAATACTAATTATATTTTTAAAAATTTCTGCTAAGAAGAAGGGTAAAATAGAGTCATATAGGTGGATAGACCTCAAAGGTGGATGAAGGGTATTTCTAAACCATTTACAATATTTGAAGGGTATATTAGACTTTTTTCCGTTAAATATATTATATATTATAGATAATGTAAATGTAAACATATATTTTAGCGTAAGCACATATATATTTTACCACCAGAAGTTTCAAGTGGTTAATGGATCATCATTTTTGCGTTTGTCATGCAATACGTCTTTTCCTTGTTGTCAGAGGCTAAAAGAGACGCATCAATTTGAACCATATCTGTGGTTTGGTAATTTTTCTTTTTTTTCTATATTTAAAATCTTTTCTTGTTTTTAAAGTCAAATCTTTACAAAATAATTAATTACATCCTTATTATGTACTTAAAGCGTTTAAATATTTGGTACTTCTCAATTTTTTTCTTACTAGTTTAACTGCACATGTCTCGCACGTGTAACCTTTGATTATTTAAAATAATTTTTAATGAAGTGCAAAAATTTCAAATCACTTCTCAAAATCCTTTCTTATTTTTAAAGTTAAATCTTTAGAAAATCTTTGATTACTTACTTAAAATTTTTAAAAATTTGATATTTCTTATATTTTTCTTATTCTAACGCTTTCATACTTATTTCTAATTTTTTAAAATTTTCTTAAAATAAACTCTAGTTGATTTAGAATTCTTAAACTAATGAAAAATGTATTAGTTGTCATTAATTTTGATATGTGTCTCGCACGTGTAACGTTTGATTATTAAAATTAAATAATTTTGTCTATTGCGGAGATTTTTAATAAAGTGTAAAAGTTCGAATAACTTTTTAAAAATCTTTCACACTTTAATATAATAATGTAAACATAAACATATACACATATATGTTTTACCACCAAAAGTTACAAGTGATTGACGGATCATTACTTTTGCCTTTGCCATATAGTACCTCTTTCTCTTGTTGCCACAAGCTAAGAGAGACGCATCAATTTGAACCATATTTGTGTTACGATTATTTTTCTTTTTTTATATATTTAACATCTTTTCTTATTTTTAAAGTCAAATCTTTACAAAATTATTGATTACATTCTTATTACGTACTTACAATTTTTAAAAAACTGGTACTTCTTAAATTTTTCCTATTCTAATAGTTTTATTTTTATTTCTAGATTTTTCTAATCTTCTTAAAATTAAATTTAGCTAATTTAGAATTCTTAAACTAATGAAAAAAAGTATCAGTTGTCATTAATTTTGATGACTTCTAATAAGGAAAGATTTTACAATAAATATATTTAATTAATTTTTAACTCTTAAATTAGGAAAAAATATTAAAATTCTGATGATTTCTACTAGTAAATCTGAAATTTACTAAAAGAAAAAGGTACATGTCATGGTAAACTTGGAGTTTACTAGTACAAATAAGTTCATAAGTTGACATGAACGATTATGACATCCCGAAGATGTACATATTGTGTATTAAACATTGATTGAAGAATTAGAAAATTCTTCATTACTTTTTAATTTTGCTTGTTCTCATGATAAATTGGTTAAACCAACTAATTTTGGAATTGGATCCCTCAAAATCTGAAAAATATAAAAGGTGAATAAGGTTTTTTTCACCTATCATGTGATACATTGAAAAGAAGAAATCAATAAGACAATCACATATACATTAATTGTCAATCTATAATTTGATATTCATAAAGTTTCTCGCTCAATAAAATTGAGTTAAGAGCATAATTTTCAGACGATGTAATCAAGACAATTCATCTTGATAATATTGGTTTGGCATTGAATGCATTCGATAAATAGTTAAACTCATTGTTAATGAGACTAAAGCTTCATATACTGGTTTAAGAACATGATAAATTGCATACAATGGCACTTGTATGCATTAGACCAATAAATTATGATTAATTTCTCCTCAAAATTGGTTTTGAGTCAGGAACCACATATTGTCCATAAAATAATTTTGATGTGTGGTATACGATTAATGAACATGCCATAATGCATAAAGATAGATTCCTCAAAGAAGATGGAAGATGTATGTTAGTTTTCCTAACATAAGAGGGAGATTATAAGCAGCTAAGAAATATGTTAGGAATTATCATCATATCCTCATTCAAAAGATAATTCAAGTCAAATGCTGAAAGCATCTCATATTTAAGTTGCAAATGCTCCTATTTTGTGTCCCTTAAAGACAAAATCGACGCATGTGTGAAGCGTGGTAGACCAATTAGTTCCAAATAAAATATTCCTTGAAATGAATAAGGAGCAAATAACCATTATAAGAAAGCAATGTGCTCTTGAAGAGCCTATGACATAACACTTCATGAAACTTTATGAGAGGTTCAGGTACCTGAAAATAATGAAGTGATGAGATCTCAAAATGTTATGTCACACTATGAACCGATACAAAATGATATATCATCAACGATATCTTTAATACAATATTGACGCAATATTGTGAAAGATTACAAGGATATAAATTCTACGTTTATTAAGCATGCTGACGTAGAAACATTTATGAAGTGACGTGAAATGATGCATCTTGGTAAGTATAAAACTTATTTAATCTGCAATCCAGATACTTGAAGATGTCACTCATGAAATATTGAATATTGTAACATGACAAAATTTATATGAAACTTTGTAAGGATTCAAAATGTTTGAAACATATAAAAGTTTCTGAGAAACTTATTTATAATCTTTATATTGCATAAGTTTATAACTTGAAAATTATTGAAACTCTTGGAGAGTTTTCAAAAGCAATAGATTATTTGTTGAAATGAAAAATATACCTAATTGAATTGGTTATCAAGTACCATAACTTAGTGCAATTGATGCACTAATGTATCTTGCAAATACTACAAGGCCTGATATAACCTTTTCAGTTAATTTGTTAGCAAGGTATAATTCTTCTCCTACTAGGAGACATTAAAATAAGATCAAACACATGATCTTATTTTATTCTAAAGATTGCAGTCTCGATCTTGTTGATTATGCTGATGCTGGGTATTTATTTAACCCACATAAATCTCAATGTCAAACATGTAATGTGTTCATATGTGGGGACACTGCCATATCTTGGAGATATACAAAGCAGTCTATCTAGCGACTTCATTGAACCATGCTGAGATAATAGCTATTCATGAAGCTAGCTGAGAATGTGTATAGTTGAGGTCCATGATACATCTCATTCGCAAAAAATGTGGTTTGAAATGTGATAAAGTACCCATGATTTTGTATGAGGATAATACAAAATGTACAATACAACTTGAGGGAGGACTCAAGGAGATAGAACGAAGCACATTTTGCCAAAGTTTTTCTATATACACGAGATACAAGAGAATGGTGATATTAACGTGCAACAAATTCGTTCAAGTGCCAATGTGGCTGATTTATTCACCAAGTTTCCTCCAATTGCAACTTTCAAGAAGGTGGTGCACAAGATCGGGATGCAAAGGTTCAAGGATGTTCTCATTAGGGGGGAGTTAATACGCGTTGTACTCTTTTTCCCCAATGAAGTTTTTTCCCACTGGATTTTCCTTGAAAGGTTTTTAATGAGGCAGCCTATATGCGTATTGTTAGAGATGTGTACTCTTTTTTCGTTCAATATATTTTTTATCCCACTGGATTTTTTCTCGTAAGGTTTTAACGAGACACATTATCTATCAATTAGACATTCAAGGGGGGAGTATTATAAATATATTACTATTTATAGTGAATGTCTAATTACCATATATAGTGAATGTCTATTTTATCATATATAATGAATGTCTATTTGTGAAAAAAGTTAGAAACCCCAAGGTTAGTTTTTCCTATAAATAAAGAGGGTTTGATTCATTGTAATTAAACCATCAAGAAAAATAATAATCACTCTCCCTTCTCTCTCTATTCTTCTTCTTCTTTGTTTTATATTTCATAACATCACACGTATTTTCTTTAATATAAATTTTGTTTTTTATTTTTTTTCCTTTTCATAGATAGAGTTTTTCCTAAAAGGTTGCATAGGACTCCTAACAAAAAAATTGACACATTACATTTAATTCCTTATAGGTATGAGATTCTTCCTTATTTTTTTTCCCTATATTCTAAATATTTGAATAATAATTTAATGATAATTATTTGAAAAAAATAGTGAAAAGACGATTTTGTCTATTGAGGAATATTTTAATGAAGGGTAAAAAGTTCCAAATCACTTTTCTAAGGGGCTTTACACTTTTAATACATTATAGATTATAGATTATAATGATTTTATATTTATTGCTAGATTTTCCAAATCTTCTTAAAATCAAATTTAGTTGATTTAGAATTTTTAAACTAATGAAAAAATAGTAGTTGTCATTAATTATGATGACTTTTAATAAGGAAAGGTTATACGATAAATATATTTAATTAATTTTTAACCCTTAAATATTTAAAAAATAGTGAAAAGATGATTTTGTCTAAAGCAAATACTATTAATGAAGGACAAAAAGTTCAAACAATATTTTTAAGGCCCTTCACACTTTGAATATATTATAGATATAGATATAGATATAGATATAGATATAGATATAGATATAGATATAGATATAGATATAGATATAGATATAGATATAGATATAGATATAGATATAGATATAGATATAGATATAGATATAGATATAGATATAGATATAGATATAGATATAGATATAGATATAGATATAGATATAGATATAGATTATAGATATAGATTATAGATTATAGATTATAAATATAGATATATATTATGGATATATATTATAGATTATAGATAAATTTTAAAATATAATATTATTAATTTTTAAGTGTCTTTTGAAAAATATGACACAATTATCATAATGTTTTTATACTAAAAGCGGCACTTCTCAACAAATTTGGATATTTTTTGAAAATTGATTCGATAAGTGATTACTTTGTGCAATTTTTATTATTTGAGTGAATGTGGACTTTTATTCTTATCTTATATGATTTTAAGCAATTTTCATCGAATAATTATTGTCAAATTTTAAGGTGGAATTGAATTTGACGCCTCTCTCTCTCTCTCTCTCTCTCTTTTTTAATTATGATATTAATTAACTAGTGTCATAGGACTTGTGCCAAGCCCGGATCCAAATCAACTTTAAAAATTTAATTTAAAGAATTCTTAATTTTTTTTTGTTCTTACTTTTTGTTTTTGTAAGGACTTCTAAAATATATTAAAGTACAAAAAGCTATCTGAAATTAAAGGATAATATTTTTCTTTATTTATATATTAGACTGTTTTTAAAAAAATCTAAATGCACACATAAAGTTCTTCTAACTTTTATTTTATAGTTTTTTTAAAAAAATTATTATCTTCGATGTTTAAATTGAGCTTTGTCATATGCAAAATTAATTTTATTTGTTTCCCTGAGTTGAATTCATATTGACAGATTTATAAGAGTTCTACAATATTTAAGTAATATTAAAAAATTTAAATGCTATAATCATGTTGTATGATGAGATTAACTTGCAAATAAAAAAAAACTTTACTTTAAATCGGTGAATAAAAAATTAAAATAACAAACGATAATGATAAATAACATCAATAAATAATGCATAATTTGATAAGAATACTATTTTAATTCAATAAATACGCTTATGAGAAAATAGAAACGAATGACGGGTGTAGACACGTAATTTTGTCTCTCCCAAAAACTCAATTCATCCATTTTTACCTCGCGTTGTCATATACTCTCACCCACATGATTATCCCTCCATAAAATGACAAAAATAACAACCCTTAACAAATTTTATCTTGTTTTAATTATCCTAATAGCCTACCTCTACCCCACTCCCTACTAACGTTGAACATCTGTAGTGTTTATGCGCCACAGGTGGGCCTGGATGAGGAGGAGAAGAGGAGATTTTGGGAGGTCTTGGACGAAGTGGTTAGTAGCGTGCCTAGGTCGGAGAAGCTTTTCATAGAAGGGGACTTCAATGGGCACATCGGGGCTTTACCGTTAGGCTATGGTGAGGTGCATGGAGACTTTGGTTTTGGGGATAGGAATGATGCAGGAGTCGCGCTTTTGGATTTTGAGAGGGCCTTTGAGTTGGTGATAGTGAATTTCTGTTTCCCAAAGAAGGAGGAGCACCTGGTTACTTTCCGTAGTAGATTAGCCAAGACCCAGATTGACTTTTTGCAACTTCGGAAGGGGGATGGAGCTTTGTGTAAGGATTGTAAGGTCTTGCCGAGTGAGAACCTTTCGACTCAACATAGACTTCTGGTGATGGACTTGGTTCTGAAGAAGGGAATTAAGAGAAGGAGGAGAAAAGATCAACATAGAGTCAGGTGGGATGACCTGGCCCCGGTTACTGCTTTGGAGATAGGGGCAAAGTTGGAGGGGATGGGGGCTTGGAAGTGTAGGGGGAAGTGGATAGTATGTGGGATACGGTTGCGGGTTGCATTAAGGAGTCAGCTAGAGAGGTTTTATGTGTCTCGAGGGGCTGGTCTGGCTGGCATCGGAGGGATTGGTGGTGGAATGAAGAAGTTAAGAAAAAAGTGGAGTCGAAGAAGGAGGCTTACGTTAAGTTGGTTGAGAGTAAGGATGAGGAAGAGAGGCGGGTGAGCAGGGATGAGTACAAGCTAGCTAGGAAGGAGGCTAAGTTAGCAGTCTCCGCGGCTAAGACTTCTGCGTTTGAAAGAGTGTATGCGGATTTAGAGGAGAAGGGCGAGGCAAAGAGGTTGTATAGGCTTGGAAAATCTAGGGAGCGTAAGGGTCGAGATTTAGACCAGGTTAAATGCATTAAGGGTGAGGATGGAAGAGTTTTGGTTGATGACGTTCATATTAAGAAAAAATGGCAGTTGTATTTTCATAGGCTCCTGAATGATAATGGGGATAGAGACATTGTTTTAGAAGAGTTGGAGCATACCAAGGATTTCTGCGATTTCGGCTACTGTCGGCGTTTCAAGGTAGAGGAGGTGTGAGAGGCTATTCGCAAGATGCGAAGAGGCAGGGCAACGGGGCTCGATGATATTCCAGTGGATTTTTGGAAATTTGCTAGCAGGACGGGGTTGAGGTGGTTGACCGACTTATTCAACAAGATTTTCAAGTCCGCTAAGATGCCTGAGGCATGGAGATGGAGCACGATGATTCCTTTATATAAGAACAAGGGTGATATTCAGAGTTGCAATAACTGCCGAGGTATTAAGTTGTTGAGTCACACGATGAAGATTTGGGAGAGGGTGGTGGAGCGGAGGTTGAGGAAGATTGTGTCTATTTCAGAAAATCAATTTGGTTTTATGCCTGGACGCTCGACGACCGAGGCGATTCATCTAGTGCGAAGACTGGTTGAACAGTATAGAAAGAGGAAGAGGGACCTGCATATAGTGTTTATTGACTTGGAAAAGGCATATGACAAAGTCCCTAGGGAGGTTCTTTGGAGATGCTTGGAGGCAAGAGGGGTTCCTGTGGCTTACATTCGTGCGATTAGGGACATATTAGAGGGGACGAAGACTCGGGTAAGGACTGTCGGAGGAAATTTCGAGCATTTTCCAGTCCTAACAGGGTTGCACCAGGGATCGACTCTTAGTCTATTTTTATTCGTTGGGTTATGGATGTGTTGACACGGAGCATTCAAGGAGAGGTGCCATGGTGTATGCTTTTTGCGGATGATGTAGTCTTGATTGATGAGTCTCGGCGAGGTGTTAATGATAAGTTGGAGGTTTGGAGACAAACCCTTGAAACTAAAGGATTCAGGTTGAGTAGGACTAAGACGGAGTACTTGGAGAGCAAGTTTAGTGACACGAAGCATAAGGACGAGGTGGTAGTGCAGTTGGATTCTCAGGTGGTGTGTAAGAGGGATAGTTTTAAGTATCTTGGGTCTATGATTCAGGGGAATGGAAAGATTGATGAGGATGTATCTCACCGTATTGGGGCAGGCTGGTTGAAATGGTGACTCGTCTCGGGAATTCTATGATATAGGAAGGTGCCTCTCAAGCTTAAAGGCAAATTCTATAGAGTTGCAGTCCCACCGGCTATGCTGTATGGTGCGGAGTGTTGGCCTGTTAAGAGTTCTCACGTCCAGAAGCTGAAGGTGGCTGAAATGAGGATGTTATGTTAGATGTGTGGTTACACGAGGGTAAACAGGGTTAGGAATGAGATCATTCGGGAGAAGGTGGGAGTGGCATCGATGAAAGATAAGATTTGGGAAGGGAAGTTGAGATGGTTTGGGCATGCTATGAGAATGGGCACGGATGCTCCAGTTCATAGGTGTGAGAGGTTGGCCTTGGATGGTTTTAGGTGGGGTAGGGGTAGACCTAATAAATATTGGAGAGAAGTTATTAGAAGTTACATGGAGCAATTACGACTCACTGAGGGCATGACCCTCGATAGGAAAGTTTGGAGGAAGAGTATTAGGGTAGAGGGTTAAGGGGTGTGGTCAGGCAATAGGTGGGCGGTAGAAGAGTTTTGTGTAGCTTGGTTGGTAGAGTTAGGGTTGGGAGGGTGCCTTTGTTGGTTAATGTCCTTTTTGTGGTTGTTGTAACATGTTTATTTTATCATGTTGTATGCTTTAGATGTTTGGACTTCGATCGCGGTCCCTTTTTTTAGTCAGGGGTCTATCAGAAATAGCCTCCTACTTCTTCGAAGGTAGTGGTATGGACTGCGTACATTCTACCCTCCCCAGACCCCACTATGTGGGATTATACTGGGTTTGTTGTTGTTCTTCTTCTTCTTTTTTCTTCTTTCCCATAGCAAAATTACATATACAACAAAAAGGATTGAGGGCCCACAGGGAATATTTCCCTCAACAGAATACACACTCTCTCACATATAGATCATCATCATCTTCACATAAAAGGGGGGAGCACATATCCCTCCCTCCGGATGGTTTTCCATAAAAAAGATATCACCATCTTTCCTTTTCATCCATTGACGATAAGGACACCTCACAGATTCATGCACCACCTACAGATGTGCACCCTTCTCACCGAAAAACACACACACACACGCACACAGTGAGGTCGGCGAGAAAACGGTGAGGTGATTGGATTAGAGAACATCGGAGAGAAGAAACGGAGAAGCCCAAAAACAAAAGAGAAAAGATCAAAAACAGATTAGAAAAGGGAAGAGAATGATCAGAATAGTGAGCGGGTAAGAGATTTGGTCATGTTTAGAGTTTTTCAGTGAGATTCAATCTCTGTTTTGAGTTTTTCTGGCGCAACGTTCGTCAGAATCAACTTTTGATTCGTTGGTCGATCATTCCATCTCTCAAAAGCTTGAGATTTCTCCGTTTCCCTTTTATTTTCGAGCAAATCCGACCTGAAAACATCGAAATGCGCTGGAATTTGTCTTGACTCGTCGTTTCTGCTATCGCCGGAGCTCACCAGAGCTCGGTCTACGCTGGGCTTTGATGTCCTGTCGTTTTGTTAGAGTTTTAGGTTCATTTGTCTCAGTGATTTCTTTTGAAATCGGGTTCCGGGTTCATCAATTTTTTTCTGGGTTTGGGGATTTGGTTTTCTGTTCGTATCGATCAGTCCACCGAGATCAGTCTTGGGTTTTTGAGTTTGTCGATATCGAAGTCGGAGTCGTCGCAGTTGAGGTTCTATTCGAAATTCTAAGGTCGGGCTTCTTTAATTCTTATTATCAACGAAAGTCGATTATCGGAAGGTCTATCTCAACAACTCTTGCTTCTTATTTCATTTTAATTTGGTATATTGATGTTGTGATTATGATTGTTGGACTTTGTTGATGTTTTGATTATGTGCTTGACGATGTGATTTCATTAATAGGCGGAATGAATTTGAGTAATTTTGATGGTGCGATTGATAAAAAAGAAGTTGGGCTGGGAATTGAAAATTGTTGAAAAGGGTAGATTCAGATTAATTTTGATTTATTGTTGATATAAAACGTGATAGAATTATTTCTTTAGTCGAGAATGAATAGGCAAACGGTAGGTTCGGGTAAGCAAATTTAGGCATGGTGGATTGATGGCATGTTTGAAATATGTGTCAGAATGGTTTTGTTTTATCGCATTTAATTTAATTTTACTCATTTGGTCGGGGAATGCTCCGAGGTACTAGTATCTATTCACCGGGGAATGCTCCGACATATCATGTACGCAAAGGAGGTTCGTGATGAAGGCCCGATGCATCGGGTAAAGCATTGGAGTATAGTTTAGGATTAGTCTTCATAGGATTTCTATTTTTGTATTGTTCTATTTTTGGACTGTATAATTCGGACTGAACATTACTTTGGTTTTTGAATTTTGTTTGATTTTTTTGTTTGTTTGTCTTGTGTGTTTATGTGGTTTATACATTTTATAATGTCAAATTAGCCGATATGCTCCACCAAACGGCCGTGGTCGAACCACGGGATCGAGGGGTGCCTAACACCTTTCCCTCTGTCAACAAAATTCCTTAGCCGGAATATCTGTTCGCAAACCAGTTTTAAAGAGTCAAATTTTTTTGAAGAGGATTGTCCAAAGGTGACTTGGCACACCGGATTATGCAAGTGGAGACTCTGAGTTTTGAATGTAAACGTAATCCTTTTTCAAAATAAATCTTCATTTTATCACTTTAATAATAAAAACCCTTTCAAAACTTAAAATATAATCTTTTTGAAGTTAAAAAGGGGGTGTGACAGCTCTGACGACTCTGCTGGGGATTTTTTTCAGAATTCGAGCTTATTTTGGAGTTGTATCAGCTTAGTTTGGCACTATAGGTGTATAGACATTTTGTTTGTGTTGTTTTATGTTATTGTTTTATAATTGTTGAGTGTCTACGTGCTCTTTGTTTATAGTTTTTATCTTATGTGTTACCGCTTTATATCTGACATCATTTGCATAACCCGAGCCAATTCATTCTGCAACAAGTCCCGGAGTGCACGTCATGTACATGAACTCTAGTTGAGTCACCCTTATTTTAGGAGGGGGAGCAGTCGGACGTATGGAGTGGGTGGAAAGAAAAGCAGCCACTATCGATCATACGCTCCCCTGAAAAGCCTTCTTAGTAAACTCCAGCGTAGGTCAGCCTTGAGGTCATACTTATGTGCATCATATTGAGACCTAGCGGAGCCCATTTGGTCCTTTGTAGGAGACTCACCTCTAAAGCATCCCTATGTGCTAAATGTTGCATCTTTGAGGGTAACGTGGTCATTTGATGGACTGATTTGGGGAAAGCATGTGTTAGAAGTAAGGTGTATTTGAAAGAAAAAAAAAGTGAGTCAAAAAGGGTTTCGTAGCTTTTAGTGTTCTTTATGGCTTTTGTTTTTCACAGTTTAAAAATTCAAGAAGATTTCTTTTAATAGTAGCTTTTTATAAAGGAAAAAATCAAAAAATATGGTAGGAGTTTTGTACATTTTATGTAATGAAAATACCAATAAGATTTTTTTTTTCATAGTTATTGGTGTCAGTTTTATGTGGAGTGTCAAATTGAAAATCCCCAAAAAGATTTTATTTTTGTCGTTGTAGTTGTGTCTCTCAAGTCAAGGTTTAGTTAATTCTTTAATCCTTATTTGTCCAATCTGGACGAACTACGCACCCCTGATTCTCTTCTCTTGGGAGTGAGATACGTAGGCAGCCTAGTGTTGGTTCAGGGATCTTATTTAAAAATTCAAAAAAGATTTTCTTTACTCTTTATTTAGAGTAGGTGTTTAACATATGCCTCGAAAAGAAAACTACAAAAAGATTTTCCTTAATAGTTGTAGGTTTCATTTTTGGTTGATCTTATTTCAGAAAAATCCAAAAAAGTTTCTTCACTCGTCATTTAGAGTAGGTGTTTCATATAAATCTTTAAAAGAAAACTACAAAAAGATTTTTCTTTAATAGGTTTAAGTTTCATTTCTGTATGAAATTTAAAATCAAAAATCCAAAAAGATTTTTCTTTGGTAATCATAGATTTCATTTTGTATAGGGATGTTAAAGCTGAAAAAGTCAAAAAGATTTTCGTCAATTCTTTTGACATTTTGTTATTTTCTTTTCTTTTTATAAAGTTTCAAGAAAAAGAAAAAGAAAGAAAAAAGAGTTTAATTGGCTATTTTGGCAAGACTTCACAAACTACACACACCTGATTCTCCTCTCTCGGGAGTGAGATATGTAGGCACCCTTCTTGGGTTCGGTGATCTTTTCAAAAAGAAAAAGAAGAAAAAGAGGTTTTGAAAAAATGTTGAACTCTTAACACCTTTGTTACCTCTTGTTCAGTTAGTTTAAGGTGGTTGGTTTGTGACATCCTGACTGGTCCTCCGCATCACATCAAATTAAAGGAAGAGTTAGTTGTGTCCAACAAAGATATAGTGAGTGAAATCATGGATCAATCATAGAGTCATGAAAATGAGAGTTTGAAGCAAGAGAATAGGAGACTAAGGTAACAAATGACAAAAATGCACCAAGCTTGGGCCAGTGGATTGCCTCCTCTTCTATTTTCCGCTATTGATCCTACAAATACCTCGAATTTTCCACCAAAATTGGAGAGTCAGTTTCCTACTGTTGTTGATGCACCGTAACATGACTCAGAATTTATTCTAAGCCAAAGCATCTCAATACTTCCACCACTTTTTCTCTAGCTCCTCAGTATAAGCCTGCTACATTCACAACACTATATGTCGTTCATGATCTTATTGCTCAATCCTCTACTGAGGCTTCTACATTGGCTAGCTGCCCAACGGTTGTTCTTTCCGATGCTGCTAGTAGACCCTTGTTCAATACTCTTGGTGATCATTGCTATACTCTTGATCCTACTTTTATTCTAACTAGACCACCAAAATTTCTTAACAAGAAGCCTAGTGTGCCAGAAGAGCCAGAGAAAATGGTTGGAAAAATAAAGAGTGCGGGAAATGTTGGGAAAAGTTTCCTAAGACTTACGAGTGAAGAAGATGTTTCATACAAAAACTGGGGCATGTCTTCAAGTTTTAACCCTCCCCCAAACCTTGAGATATCGAAATTCGAGGAGCAAGATGGACAGGAGGAATTCGTGAAACATTTGGGATAATATTGCAACCAATTAAAGGAAACTGGATGGGAGAAGAATGAGAAAGATACAGATGCTGATGTAGTTGGAGAACAGGTACATCCAAGAAGACGACGTCGTCGTTGCCGTCAGTCTCAAGCCCAAGTTCATACCCATGCTCTCTATAATCCCTCTCAAAATCCATTAAACTTCATTTCCCCACCTCCATATCTAGTATATTGCGCACAACCATATGTTCATCTCCCTCCATACCCATAATGGCGCGCACCAACTCTTCAAAGTAATCCTCCAATTCCAGAAACATACCAAAGCCCTTCTAGGCCCGATGTTTGATCCAAGTTAAACAATGAAATAAGGCAGAAATTAAGGAATAGTTTCACACCAATTGGGGAGTCGTATGCCAGTTTATTTTAGAGATTGTCACAGTGAGGCATGATCACTCCTCTCATTGGGTATACTCCTGACCCACATTCAAGAAGTTTTGATCCTAATGTACGATGTGCATATCATTTTGATGTTCAGGGTCACAGTATTAAAGATTGTCGTGCTTTGGAAAAAGAAATTGCAAAGATGATTCAAGACAAATTGATTATGGTGCATAACATTGACAGTGAGGAAAACTCTAGTCATGCTGATATACAAACCAGTGGCTAAGATGTCAAGCTGAGCAATTGAAAAGTCACCCCTCTCCCTACTAGGAAGAGGTTTGGTAGTTTGTTTTGTTTTATTTTCTGTTATCTGAATTATTTTAGGATTGTAGTTCGGGATCTATCTTGTTATGTCCATTTGTCGTTATGTTCAAACTCTTCTATCTTTTATTTTAATTAAAAGAAGTGTCCTTTTTTCTTTTGTGTTTTAAATATGTGTTGTTTGTTTGTTTTTATTACACAGTACATTTTAGGTTTCTAGTGATATGACATGCTAGCGGAATTTTTAGTCAGATCTTAAAATTCAATTTAAGCATGAACATTGAATTAGAGGGTTAAAGTTAGAAAAAGAGAGCATCTGAGAAAATAGGTAGAGTGCTGAGACATTTGGTGACAAGTTCAAGCCTTCTTTGAAATTAAGACAATTATTTTGAGAATCACAAGAATAACTTGGTCATCAATTCAAAAACATTGCTTAATTAGGTCAAATAGCGGATATGTGTCACGCCTCAAATCCTATTGGGGCGGACTGGCACCCGTAACCGAGGAGGCGCGGGAGAACCAGCTCATAACCTTATACTTCCCTTGCATACCTCTATGACAACCCGAAATTCGGACAACATCATGTAGCATATAAAAGGAAATAATCACCTGTATAAGCTCGAGCACGCATATATATGTATATACAATACTTGGCCGTTGGAGCCATCACATCTATTAATAAAACACCACCTTGACTGTACATTAGGTCTACAAAGCCTCTAGATAATACACAGAGTTTAACTAAGGTCGGTTCACACCCCGCCATATAACTAACTTCTATACAATACCAAAAGTGACTGGATATGACACGAAAAGCCCCGAAGCAAACTGGAGCTCACCAAAAGCAGCTGGATATCCTGTCTCCTACTTGTGCGGTGTATGAGCTGAGGTACCTGTGCCTACAGCATGAAATGCAGGTCCCCCGTGGGGGACGTCAGTATGAAATATGTACTGAGTATGTAAAACTGTAGACAATCACATATGATATAGGAGCTGAATAGAAATCAGAAACCAGTGAATAAATCGTAATAGGAGTGGACCACACTTACTAGAACTTGTGACAACTTGTACATTGTATTTATTCAATCACTTTACCTTCATTCTTATCATCTTTGTAATCATTATTGTACTGCACTGTGACCATTAGGCTGCCTCCAGTACATATCAACTGGGATCGACCCATGATAGGCTTATGCCCCTGGGTTACCACCCATAAACAAATAAATGGGGATCGACCCATTATAGGCTTATGCCCCTGTGATACCACCCGACAAGAGAGAACTTCCATCACTTAGTTCAATTAATCTTTGAGATTGTTATTTCGGTCGCCACTACATTTTTGATAGTTTGAAATAATGATACATCAATAAGAGACATATAAATAGACCATTAATGCAATAACAATGAAGTAAGAACTCATTGGCACATCAATGAAGTGTTTTGGAGTCATCAATGCCGTAACAATGAAGTAGGAACTTATTGGTATATCAATGAAACATTTTGGAGTCATTAATAGCACATGGATCTTGTTTGAGTAACCAGATACCTTCTGACATTCATTAGTGCAATAAACATGTAAGATTTGGAAAACAAGTAAGTATTGGAATGTCTTGACATCTTGTAGGATGGAAACAAGTTCATTGGTAACGTAGGACATCATACAAAACCATTATGGATCACATGTTATTGAATAACTTTGGAAACTTTCTTAATAGAACAATTATTCACTTTCATGTCAAAGATATGGTATAGAGTATGCTTTACATACCTGACTGTCAACCTTCAATACTAGTCCCAAATGGACTTCTCGTCTTTTCAGATTACTTATCTACATTGAACATATATAGCAATCTAGTATAGCAACTAAACGTCACAATTCAATTATTTGAATTCACCAAACTAGTGGTTAAGTAGTAAGCCTTAATTACACCATAAAGGGTGTCACCTTAACCCTCTTATACTCCAACTACATTCGCATGCCATGCATATTCATACAACATCCTCCAATATCAAGTTTGGATTCATTTATCCTTCCAACCAATCCATTAAACCAAATTGAGCCATAGACATAAATAATCATCAATTCAAGAGTATATCACCATATCCACCTTCCATAACTCAATTACCATATCCACCTTCCACAATTCGATACAACCAAACCATGCAAAATAGTCCATAACCCTATTTCCATCACCTTTCAATAACATCCAATACATATAATCCTCTATCACACATATACATATGGAAAAGAACAAAGGCAAACAATATTCATACCTTAGAATTCACCTCTTGATTATGCAATCCTGTTTTCACAAATAATAGGTGTCGTTCGAAGCTCTCGAGATGACAAACGCAGTTATCGGATTACTTTGGAATTTCTACGGTTGAATCAAAAGTAATTTAAAGGTCAAATTTGGCTAGGGTTTGTTCTTTCTCAATGATTGATGATGAAAATGAGTTTTTGAAATCATATACATGTATATATACATATATTCCCATCCATAATATAATAGGAAATGACCAAAATGCCTTTAAAATTTAAATAATGTCAAATCTGTCCTTTGGTGGACTGTTTTGATAAGCTAAAGTAGATCAATCATAACTCTTTTCTCCGATATCAGATTTGGGTGAAATTGGTATCGTTGGAAGTATAATTCAAAGGGCTTTCATTTAATATAAAGTAGGCCACCCATTTCGTCCTGTACAAGGAGTTATAGTCATTTAAAGTTGACCCTAAAAATCAATTTTGATAGGCTGAAGTAAAACAAGTATAACTCCTTACTCAGACGTTGTATTTGGATGAAACCAATTGTATTGGAAACAAGACTCAAAGATTTTTATTTTCATAGGTCGCAGATCTCCCAGTTCATTATATTAAGGGAGTTATGATCGTTCGAAGTTGACCCAAAAATTTGGCTGGCCTCAGTAGTTTGTGTGCAGGAAATTTTCCTGCACATTTACTATTCCCAAATATCCCGGCCACCGTTTTATAGTTTCGAACGTGCTCGATTATATACGAAACCTATCCATTTTTGGAAATCTTTATATCGTTGGAAAACTTATTCAATAACCTTCGTATTGAACCATCGACGGGCGAATTCCGGTATAAATAAAATAAAAAATTAATTCCATATAAATAAGACCAATACACGTACTTGAATACGCCAATACACGTACTTGAATACGGGGTGTTACATCCTTCCCCCCTTTAGTACATTGGTCCTCGAATGTTAGCGTATTTATTCAACCGAAACAAGTTTAATTCCATCTTTAATATTCACATCATCACATAAATACTATGCATATATAAAAAAAAAAAACTTACTTGTTAATGTTCTAACTCCGTTTCTTGAACTTCCTCTTCATCTTTGAACAAATTAGGGTACTTAGATTTCATTACTTCCTCAGCTTCCCATGTAATCTCTTCCCTTTGATGATTTCTCCAACGTACTTTCACAGATGCTATCTCTTTATTTCTCATCTTCTTAATTTGGCGATCTAGAATAGCAATAGTCACTTCCTCATAGGTAAGATCTTCCGCAACTTGCACATCCTCAGTAGAAGTGATATTTGATGGATCTCCGATGCACTTTCGAAGCATTGACACATGAAATACCGGATGAACTGATGAGAGCTCTTGGGGTAGCTCTAATTCATATGCAACTTGTCCAAACCTTCGAGTGATCTTATACGGGCCTATATAACGTGGACTCAACTTCCCTTTCTTGCCAAATCTCATTACCCCTTTCATTGGTGATACCTTCAAAAATACCCAATCACCTATAGAAAACTCTAGCCCTCTCCTTCTACTATCGCATATGACTTATGTTGACTTTGGGCTGTTTTCAGTCATTGCTGAATTACTTTAACCTTCTCTATGGCTTGATAAACAAGATCCGGTCCGAACAAAAGAGTTTCACCCACTTCGAACCATCCTATTGGTGATCTACACTTCCTTCCATATAAAGCTTCATATGGTGCCATTTTGATACTTGAATGATAGCTATTATTGTAGGCAAACTCAATAAGAAGTAAATGATCATCCCAGTTACCCTTAAAATCTATTACACAAGCTCTTAGCATATCTTCAAGTGTTTGGATGGTACGTTCTGCTTGTCCATCTGTTTGAGGGTGAAAACATTTACTCAACTTCACTTGTGTTCCCAAACACCTCTGAAAAGACTTCCAAAAGTTTGCGGTAAATTGGGTTCCCCGATCTGATATAATAGAGATTGGCACTCCATGTAATCGGACTATCTCTTTAATGTACAGCTTCACATACTCTTCAACTGGGTAAGTGGTCCTAACTGGTAGGAAATGTGTGGATTTGGTAAGCCTATCAACAATCACCCATATAGAATCAAACTTTTGGGATGTACGAGGCAAACCAATAACGAAATCCATGTTGATCATGTCCCACTTCCAGCTTGGAAGATCAATGCATTGCATATAACCTCCGGGTTTTTGGTGCTCAACTTTAACTCTTTGACAATTTGGACATTCAACTACAAATTCTGCAATGCTCTTCTTCATGTCATTCCACCAATACATATCTTTCAAATCTTGATACATTTTGGTCGATCCTGGATGAATGGAATACCTTGAACAATGTGCCTCTGTCATAATCTTCTTTCTTAGCCCGTCTACATCCGACACACACAATCGGTTTTGGTACTGAAGTACTCCTTCTCGCGTAAGCTCAAATGCCTTGGCCGCACCACTCTGAACGTTCTTCTTAAGCTTTAATAAAATTGGATCTGCATATTTCTTCTCTTTCACTTCGGCTACTAATGAAGATTCCGCAGCATTATGTACGATAAGCTCTTTATCCGGAGTTTCAAGAAGGAGAACTCCCAAACTAGCTAACTGGTGAAGATCTTTAATCATCCCTTGCCTTTCTATTGGCGCCATCATATCCTTACGACTTAACACATCAGCTACCACATTTGCTTTCCCTGGATGGTACAAGATATCAACATCGTAGTCCTTTAATAGTTCAAGCCATCTCCGCTGCCTTGAATTTAGATCCTTCTGATTAAAAATATATTGCAAGCTCTTACGGTCAGTAGATATATCAACATGAACCCCATATAAGTAGTGTCACCATATCTTTAAAGCAAAAATAACTGCTGCTAGCTCAAGATCGTGTGTAGGATAATTTTTCTCATGTGGCCGCAATTGTCTAGAAGCATATGCTATTACCTTATCTTGTTGAGTCAATACACATCCTAAACCAATTTTGGAAGCATCACAATACACTGTATACCCTTCGGTGCCTTCTGGAAGTACCAACACGGGTGTAGAAATCAACTTGTTCTTTAAATCTTGAAAACTCTTCTCACAGGCATCATTCCATTGGAATTTGGATGTTTTATGGGTTAGCTTGGTTAAGGGTGCTGAAATGGAAGAAAAGCCTTCAACAAAACTTCTATAATAACCGGCCAACCCGAGAAAACTACCAATCTCTGTAGGCGTTGTGGGCCTTGGCCAGTTCTTCACAGCTTCTATCTTTTGAGCATCAACCTTTATCCCTTCACTAGATACAATATGACCAAAAAATGCCACCGACTTTAACCAAAACTCACATTTAGAGAACTTTGCATAAAGCTTACAATCACGAAGAGTCTGCAATGTCTACCGTAAGTGATTGGCATGGTCCTCTTCTGATCTAGAATAAACTAGAATATCATCTATAAAAACTATCAAAAATACATCCAGGAATGGATTAAACACCCTATTCATTAAATCCATAAACGCTGAGGGTGCATTTGTTAGCCCAAATGACATAACTAGAAACTCATAATGACCATACCGTGTTCGGAAAGTTGTCTTGGGTATATCCTTCTCTTTGACCCTCATTAGGTGGTAACCTGACCTCAAATCAATCTTAAAAAAGCACTTGGCGCCCTGTAACTGATCAAATAAATCATCAATTCTTGGGAGAGGATATTTATTCTTAATAGTCACCTTATTCAATTGTCGATAATCAATACACATCCTCAGCGAGCCATCCTTTTTGCACACAAATAACACTGGTGCTCCCCAGGGGGACATACTAGGCCTTATGAATCCCTTCTCTAGCAAATCTTTCAATTGCTCTTTCAATTCTCGTAATTCTGCTGGGGCCATTCTATATGGAGTAATGGAGATTTGTTGGGTTCCTGGTATTACATCAATACCAAACTCTACTTCTCGTTCAGGAGGCAAACTTAGAAGATCTTCAGGAAATACATCAGAAAATTTATTTACCATCGGAACAGCGTGAAGAGTTGGTGGCTCCGCTTCTGTATCCCTTACTCTAACTAAATGATATATGTATCCCTTGGAAATCATTCTTCTTGCCTTAAAATAAGAAATAAATCTACCTCTTGGCGCGCCAATTTCACCTTTCCATTCAAGGACTGATTCATTTGGAAAATGGAAATATACCTTTTTCGTGCAGCAATCAATTGTGGCATAACAAGACACCAGCTAGTCCATACCCATTATAACATCAAAATCTACCATTTCTAACTCCACAATATCAGCCATCGTATCACGACCACAAACAGTTACTATGTAGTTTCGGTAAACCCTTCTAGCTATAATAGATTCCCCAACCGGTGTGGACACTTCAAATGGCTTAACTAACAGTTCGGGTATTCTTTCAAACTTTCCAGCAACCAATGGAGTAACATAAGATAATGTAGAACCAGAATCAATTAAGGCATATACATCAAATGAAAAGATAGACAACGTACCCGTAACCACATCTGGGGAAGACTCTAAATTCTGTCAATCCGCTAGAGTATACGTACGATTTTGAGCCTCGCTAGAACTCGTGGCTCCTCTATCACCTCTAACACGACCCATTGGTTGTGCACCCCTTCTTGAATAAGGCATCGATGATGATGATGCAACAAATGACCCCGTAGGTCGTGCCATACCCCCTATGCCCCTTCGTGGGCATTCTCTCATCATATGCCCCGACATATTGCACCAAAAGCAAACATTGGTCCCCAGCCAACATGCGCCCAAATGATACCTCCCACATTTATTGCATGGCTCTCGAGGAGGTCTCGATTGGCTCATATTCCCTTGCCCTTGGTACCCCACTGTCCGCGAACTCTGACTCTCACTTTTATGCCTAAATTGATTTTCTCTGGACCCTTGGAGCTGTGGTGGGGCACTAGCTGCAGAATAAGAAGATAATGGCCTAGGTGGTCTAGCAGAAAACTGTGGTCTGAACCCTCCTTGGGATGCCATGAACTGCCCTATAGATCTTGCCCTTTTGGAATATCCTCTTTCTAATTCCTGTGTTCTTCTCCTCTGCCTCTGATCTTTCATTTTCTGTGCAAAAGCTTGGATCCTCGCTATGTCCATATCTTTGTTCAAAGCGGGAATAGTACAATCTCTAACCAGATATGGATCTAGCCTATCCACATATTGATGAACTCTGTCATCCATAGTAGCTACAATATTAGGAGCATATCTCGACAAGGAATTAAATCGGAGATTGTACTCCCTCACGCTCATAATCCCCTGACGAAGATTTAAAAACTGATTTGCACGGGCCTGACGAATCTCGAATGGAAGATAATGATCAAGAAATGCCTCTTTGAAATCTTTCCAAGTAGCTGGGGGTGCATTAATACCCCTAGATCATTTCCAGTCCTCGTACCAATATATAGCCTCCCCTTTGAATCCATACGTCACTAACTACACTGTCTCTCTACCCATTACATGCATAACATCTAAGGCTCTTTGAATTTGATCAACAAATTCCTGTGGGTCCTCGTTAAGATCTGATCCAGTAAAAGTGGGAGGATCCATCTTAAGAAAATCCTGTGTTCGAAGGCTAGCCGCCCTATCTGTACCACTAGGACCCGTGGTAGGAATGGCTTGCCCTTGAGCTTGCCCAGCAACTATACGAGTCAAAAGTTGCACTGCATTTCTAAGATCTTGATCAGAAGCATTAATAGGTGGCTCTGGGGATATAGTTCTCCTCCCCCTTATTTTTTCTGAAGTGGAAGAAGTTTCTGATGCATGTTCAGTTGGAGCCTCACTTTTATTAGTTGGTATAGTGGGTGACTTACTAGTCCCCTCTCCGGCAGCCACATCAACTTGCTTACCGGTATTCTTGCTTCTGGTAACCGGCATCATTACTATAATAAGAGAAACAAACGGATTCAGTGGTCAACTATGGCTTCATATACAATATAGGCTCTATTGCACGATCTAAGACATGAAGAAAAGAGATAATTCCTAAAAGTCCATAGCCTCCTGTTTATAGATGTGGTGCACGACACACCGATAAACAAGACTCTACGTAGACACGACTTTGTAGACTCACTAGGACGAACTTCTCTGATACCACTTTTGTCATGCCTCAAATCCTATTGGGGCGGACTGGCACCCGTAACTGAGGAGGCCCGGGAGAACCAGCTCATAACCTTATACTTCCCATGCATACCTCTATGACAACCCAAAATTCGGACAACATCGTGTCGCATATAAAAGGAAATAATCACCTGTATAAGCTCGAGCACACATATATATGTATATACAATACTTGGTCGTTGGAGCCATCACATCTATTAACAAAACACCACCTTGACTGTACATTAGGTCTACAAAGCCTCTAGATAATACACAGAGTTTAACTAAGGTTGGGACACACCCCGCCATATAACTAACTTCTATACAATACCAAAAGTGACTGGACATGAAATGGAAAACTCCGAAGCAAACTGAAGCTCACCAAAAGCAGCTGGATATCCTGGCTCCTAATTGTGCGGTGTATGAGCTGAGGTACCTGCGCCTGCAGCATGAAATACAGGTCCCCCGTGGGGGACGTCAGTACGAAATATGTACTGAGTAAGTAAAACTGTAGATAATCACATATGATATAGGAGCTCAATAGAAATCAGAAACAAGTGAATAAATCGTAATAGGAGTGGACCACACTTACTAGAACTTGTGACAACCTGTACATTGTATTTATTCAATCACTTTACCTTCGTTCTTATCATCTTTGTAATCATTACTATACTGTATTGTGACCATTAGGCTGCCTCCAGTACATATCAACTGGGATCGACCCATGATAGGCTTATGCCCCTGGGATACCACCCATAAACACATATATAGGGATCGACCCATGATAGGCTTATGCCCCTGGGATACCACCCATAAACACATAAATAGGGATCGACCCATGATAGTCTTATGCCCCTGGGATACCACCCGATAAGAGAGAACTTTTATTACTTAGTTCAATTAATCTTTGAGATTGTTATTTCGGTCGCCACCGCATTTTTGATAGTTTGAAACAATGATACATCAATAAGAGACATATAAATAGACCATAAATGCAATAACAATGAAGTAAGAACTCATTGTCACATCAATGAAGTGTTTTGGAGTCATCAATGCCATAACAATGAAGTAGGAACTTATTGGTATATCAATGAAACGTTTTAGAGTCATTAATAGCACATGGATCTTGTTTGAGTAACCGGATACCTTCTGACATTCATTAGTGCAATAAACATGTAAGATTTGGAAAACAAGTAAGTATTGGAATGTCTTGACATCTTGTAGGGTGGAAACAAGTTCATTGGTAACGTAGGACATCATACAAAAACCATTATGGATCACATGTTATTGAATAACTTTGGAAACTTTCTTAATAGAAAAATTGTTCACTTTCATGCCAAAGATATGGTATAGAGTATGCTTTACATACCTGACTGTCAACCTTCAATACTAGTCCTAAATGGACTTCCCGTCTTTTCGGATTACTTATCTACAATGAACATATATAGCAATCTAGTATTAGCAACCAAACGTCACAATTCAATTATTTGAATTCACCAAATAGTGGTTAAGTAGTAAGCCTTAATTACACCATAAAGGGTGTCACCTTAACCCTCTTATACTCCAACTACATTCACATGCCACTCATATTCATACAACATCCTCCAATATCAAGTTTGGATTCATTTATCCTTCCAACCAATCCATTAAACCAAATTGAGCCATAGACATAAATAATCATCAATTCAATAGTATATCACCATATCCACCTTCCATAACTCAATTACCATATCCACCTTCCACAATTCGATACAACCAAACCATGCAAAATAGTCCATAACCCTATTTCCATCACCTTTCAATAACATCCAATACATATAATCCTCTATCACATATATACATATGGAAAAGAACAAAGGCAAATAATATTCATACCTTAGAATTCACCTCTTGATTATGAAATCCTATTTGCACAAATAATATGTGCCGTTCGAAGCTCTCGAGATGACAAACGCAGTTATCGGATTACTTTGGAATTTCTACGGTTGAATCAAAAGTAATTTAAAGGTCAAATTTGGCTAGGGTTTGTTCTTTCTGAATGATTGATGCTGAAAATGAGTTTTTGAACTCATATACATGTATTTATGATAGGCAAATTTACGCGCCTATATCAATATATTTTGCCCATATTTTAGCCTAGTTTTGAGAACAAATTATATATTTCATGAACTTTTAGTCCTTTTCCTGTAAATGAGCTAACGAACATGATTAGTAAAGTTTCAGGTATAAATGATGCATAATTCAGCATTTTATGGCTTACTTGACGCTAAAGAAAGCCCACGAAGGAAGGGAAGGGAGTTTACACGCCTAAGGACCAAAACTGCTGCATGGAAAATCTGTCCCGGGCTAAAACAGCAATTCTGAAGACTTTGGGGACTTACAGACACAAAGCTGGATTTTGACAATGATACATTAACCTAGTACAATTAGGTTATGTATTTCATTTTTTTAATAGAATTTGGTTATTTATTTCATTAGCTTAGTAGGATTAGGATATGGGTATTATAAATACCCTATCATGCTAGAGATTTTAGAGAATAAGGAGGGAGGAAGGAGGGAGAACACAATACTTCCTTCCATCCCTCACATCTTCTTACATCTTCGAACATCTTCTTAACTTCTATCTTACAATTCAATTCTATTTTTCTTCTTCTACTCTTCTATTCTTAAATTCCACAACAAGAGAATCGTTACTTGCTAAGGAATCACGCCTCACGCCTATCACTTGATCTACATGCCATTACTCAATATCGTGATATAATAACAATGTCAATCGTGATTTCCTTCGCATTCATGGGTAACTAAATTTCTCTGTTGGGGTTATGGAAGCCGAATGAGTTACTATCTATTGCTGTGAGTTTGTGAGTTCGAGGCACGTATATTGCTTATATCATTATTCTCTTCATCTTAATCTACATTCTTTGCGGTTGCAAACGCAAGAATACGCCAGTCTAACATTTAACTTGTTCGAGAGAAAAGTTATTTGTCTGGAAAAGAGATAATGTCAAGGTAGTAGGACACCCTTTCCTATTAAAAAGCTAGTGTCGTAACTGGACTAACCTCTTGGAGAATTCGTACCGTTAGATACGCTTTAAGCTCGAGAGAGTTAAAGTGAAATAGTCCTTGTTTAGGTCGAGAGACGCTTGGATTTACCATCGACTACAATCCTCTATAAGCAATTGCATGACAGAATTCTACACACTCATAGCCAATAGAGACGTATACCTCAGAAGGTGGACATAACCCCAACGCTTCAATTCTCATTGTTTACAACCAACGTAACAATCTCTCTCTTTTTACTTTATTATTTTCAGCTTTTGTTTACATTACTTGCAAAACAAGAATCCCCCCTTCTTACGAGACTTGCACCAAAAGTTTAGTAATTTTACTTACTTGTTGGCCAAGCTATTCCCTGTGGGATCGACACCCAACCCAGGTTGGGTTCTATATTTGCTAACGACCGCTTTACACTCAAACGAGAGCTGTAGATTGAGCGTTATCAAAAATTGGCGCCGTTGCCAGGGAATACAAGTGTCAACTAAGTTCGTAATAATTACTAAACCCTTTGGTCGAAGACTCTCGTACTTTTACTTTTAGTTTTTGTTTTTGTTTACTGCAGGTTTTTGTTCAGTGCATCAATGGATGCACAACGTGAAATACCGT
Organism: Capsicum pubescens; assembly: GCA_030864215.1. Taxonomy (NCBI): domain Eukaryota; kingdom Viridiplantae; phylum Streptophyta; class Magnoliopsida; order Solanales; family Solanaceae; genus Capsicum; species Capsicum pubescens. Next base: position 247,541,583 of record CM061541.1, on the reverse strand, counting down.
TCGATGATGATGATGATGATCTTGATGGAGCCGGAACCACAGGAGCCATTATTCCTCCACCATTAGCGCCAGGAGCCAAGTTCAACATCACAAGCACCATGATTCAGTTATTACAACTCAAGGGATTGTTTGGTGGACTAGCAGGCGATGATCCGAATATGCATCTCATCAACTTTATTTCTACATGCAAGTCTTTTAACAATCCTGGTGTTGGTCAGAATGCAATTCGATTATGTCTATTTCCATTGTCTCTGTCTGGGGAGGCAACACTATGGTTGAATGGGCTGACTCCTTATTCAATTACAAATTGGAGGCAATTGAGAGACGCTTTCCTAGAAAGATTCTTTTCGCCTTCCAAAAGGGCACAATTGAGAGATGAAATCAGCAACTTTCGTCAGCTTCCCACTGAAGCTCTTCATGAAACATGGGAGAGGTTCAAGACAAAGCTAGCGAGATGCCCAAACCATCACATGACTAATGTTCAACTCATGGAGATATTATACAGAGCCTTGAATTCAATAACTAAACCAGTGGTGGATAATGCGGCTGGAGGATCATTCATGGACCTCACCTTTGGTCAAGCAAGCAATATGTTAGATCGTATGACGAAGCAAAGTAGAGCTTGGCATACCAGGGATTCTGAGGTATCAAGCTCCACTTTATCTATTGGCATGACCGCAGACCAAAGGAGAAGAGAAGAAGAACGTGATCAAGATATGGCGCACATGAAAACACAAGTGGATCTTCTTACAAAGCATTTATTATCAGGGAAGACCGAAAAAGTTAAATCCATTGTCGCACATGGAAAAGACGAATCTGATTTGGAGGAAGAAGCCAACTACTTGAACAAACAGGGGGGTTTCTGAGGGAATACCCAAGGAAACCAAGGTCGGAACTATTATGGTAAATCTGGAAACATGGACCAAGGTAGTTGGAAGAACAAGAATGAAAAGAGTGGTTTGTATGTTCCCCCTGGTAGACGTGATACCACCACATCTAATTCTGGAAGTATGGAAGACATGATGGTTAAATTATTAAAAGGAGTGGAAGCAACGAGCGCGGGAGTTACTGAGGTAATTAATGATTTGTCCTCCATGAAACAACTAGTTGATTCTCATTCCACTTCAATCAAGCAAATAGAGAAGCAACTGAGCCAACTTTCAGCAGCACTCAATCAAAGAAAGGCTGGCACTTTACCTAGCGATACTGTGCAAAACCCAAGGAATGATGGGTCATGCATGGCCATCACTACCAGAAGTGGTAAGGTGCTGGAACCTTCAGAAAAAGGGAAGCAAGTGGTTGACGAAGTTGCAGACATGGATGATAACGTAAAAGGAGAAGATGCCGCAACAACCAGTCCTGACGTCAAGGATGTCACGCCCAGTGACGTGCAGCCTAAAAAAATGGAAAAACAGAAGCAAGAGGAGAAGAAAGCCATGGAGAGAACAATTCCATACCCACCACCACCTTTTCCTCAAAGATTGAAGAAGGTGGCGGATGATACAAAGTTCAGCAAATTCATGACCATGTTGAAGCAGCTGACCATTAATGTTCCGTTGGTAGAGGCGCTAGAAAAGATGCCTGGGTACGCTAAATTTATGAAAGACCTGTTGACAAAGAAGCGGGCAGCAAGTTATGAGTTAGCGGATAATGTTCATCATTGTAGTGCAATCGCTACAAGGTCGCTAGTTCAAAAGAAGGCAGATCCTGGAGCTTTCACTATTCCCTGCACAATTGGATCGTTGAATTTTGCCAAGGCATTGTGCGATCTAGGAGCTAGCATCAATGTGATGCCACTATCCATCTACAAGAAGTTGGGGCTAGGAGATCCAACACCAACCAATATGAGGCTCGTGATGGCTGATAGGTCGGTAAAACAACCTGTGGGTATCTTGAATGATGTGTTGGTGAAGGTATCTTCATTTATCTTTCCTGCAGACTTCGTTATTCTGGATTGTGAGGTGGATTCTGACGTTCCCATAATCTTGGGACGCCCCTTCCTCGCAACTGGAAGTGTGCTTATTGACATGAAAGATAATGAGCTTTTGTTTCGAATTAATGACGAAGTGGTCCGCTTTGATATATGCAAAGCCATGAAGCATCCCAGCGATATGAATGAGTTATCTGTAGCTGATGTTCATCATGAGGATATGAAAGCATTATCTATAGAGAAACAGCCTACTGTTGAGCCATTGTCTGCTGCGCCACTGAAAGTTGAGCATGAGGATAATGAAGATTATGAAGAACTTATGGGTGCTCTAACAGAAATAGAGTCTTATACTCCTAAGCAACCGGATTGTGATCTCAAGAAGCAACCAACAGCGAAGACTCCCATTGACGAGACACCAACACTAGAATCGCAAGAGCTCCCCGATTATCTAAGGTATGTGTTCTTGAAAAGTAGAAATATACTTCCGGAGAGTGCAGATGATTTAAGTGAACATCACGTAGAAGCTCTCATCTCTGCTCTGAAGAGATACAAGAGAGCTATGGGTTGGACTATTGATGATATAATTGGTGACTCTCCGGGGAAATGTATGAGCCATCTCGAAGAAGATCGCATGCCCACAGGTAAGCCTCATTGTCGTCTAAATCCTTTTAGAAAATGATCCTCCATTTACCTCGACGAAGTCTGAGTACTCGAGGTAACCATGTCGTGCTACGACAATAAATAAGGCGCTAGATGGGAGGCAACCCATCGTTTATCGTTTTTCATTTGTCGTTTATCGTTTTCTTTCATTCTAGTACTTGATTTGTTTTTAATTAATGAAAATCCAAAAATAAGAGTCGTGCCACGACCAAAACTAAGGCGCTTGGTGGGAGGCAACCCATCGTACTAATAGTTTTCATTTGTTTGAGCGAATATAGGTGCAAGAAGTAGTCAACGAGGAGATTGATTTCAATTGACGATTTGGACGCATTGTATGGTAAAGTTGGTAAGTTAGGAAGGGTGATGCATAAGGCTATGGATTGAGCCTTTCCCACGCCAAAATAGGCTTCGAGGAAGGCTAGGCCTTGGTAAAACTAGGCCACGAACGATGCACAACCTATCCTATAGCCTAAGGTCTCGGAATCTAGTGTGCTATACACTATGCGTCGCCTATTCCTAGGTATGCTTTTGACTATGCGCCGCCTATGCTATGGCATTTGGTCTCAGTATCTCATATGCCATTGACTATGCGGCGCATATGTCCCATTATGCCATAGACAATGCGCCGCATATGTCTACAAATGCCATAGACTATGCGGCGCATATGTCCCATTATGCCATAGACAATGCGCCGCATATGTAGGATTTTTGTCTCCAAAACCGATTGTAAATGGGTCATAACCCGACCCATACTCTTCCTATATAAAGGGGACTTAGTTTTATAACACAACCACAATAGAAAATACCCTAAAGGCGCCGCATACTCTTCCAAATCTTCTCAAAATTTTCTTCTTTTGCTCTTCCAATTCACAAAACCATCTCCACAAGTTTCAAGCAAGTAAGTACTCTCTTATTCTTCATTTATTTCTTGTAAGTACTACGTTGCTATGGCTATTATGAATTGCTAAATTATATAAGATTGTTGGTGATGTTCATGTGTTTGGATTGTTGTTGCAAAATCATGTGAGTGAACATATACGTAGGAAAATCTTGACTTGTTTCCAACTTGAATTTGGTTTCAATAGCATTGTTATGATATCTGCGGAATTGCTATGGCCATGAATATTGCTTAAGATTGTTGTTTGGATACTTACATGTTAGACTATCCCGGCCATCGGGATAAGACTTATAGTGCCTACCGACTTAGGAGGTTGTGATTGTTGTAAGAATAACGATTTCATGTGGTAACCCCTATGTAGTAGTGTTGCTATATCTACCATGAAAGTAGTCCAATGGCTGAAAGTAAGTGATGCATTGCTGATTTTCTTGCCGGAATACAATCCTTAAACGTATGTCAACGAAATCTGAGCAATCGATCACTTTCACTTCACTGATTTGTGTCAACAAAACTAAGTGTGGGGTGGTACCCCTACTGCTTGTTTATAGATTGTATCAACTGAGATTGTGCTGCCATTAACACTATTTCTAGTCTCAGGTACAATGGCACCTAAAGCGAGGCAAGGCAAGGAGAAGGCTACCACTTCCCAAAAGGGCAAGAAAAGAGGCCGAAAAGAGCAAGGAGAACCCTCCTCGCTGCAAATACCTCGACTCACTCTTGGAATTAAGTGGGATACTTATGAGGAACTTCTGAGAATGACGACTCTGATGATGATTCCGATGCAAAGGGTATGACCCCCGACATTGAGGACAAGTCCGACTGACCAGGTTCTTCGTATTTATTTTCCACTGAGGACAGTGTCCCGACTAAGTGTGGGGTGGTGGTATTGCATGCTATACTTCTCTACTTGCATCTATGTTTGCTTGCTTTGTTTTTGTTTCGTTTTTTTTCATTTTTTTTAGTAGTAAATTTTTTCTAGCTTCGCATGAGATTATTCTAATAGGTAGCATGAGATTATAACAAGAGTATGTGCTACAATTATGACTATTGAGACGTTTAGGTTCCAGTTGTGACTCATTATGTGATATTGTGTGGTTCAATTCCTTCACTTGTTGGGTCAAGAGTCTATATTACCTCCAATAAAGTCGACCATGTCCCTTGTATGTGTGAGATAATAGTATATTCTATGTTTGTGGCTGATGCTAGAACTTGCCTGTTATGTATGCAAAGCGAAAATAAGGAGTGTAAGTTTAGGAGGTGATTTAGGCATTTCTTTGACAACCTATATTTATTTACCTTCAGTTTTACCTACCCATGGACATCATCCTAGTTAACCCCTTTTGAGCCTTTAGCCTATTTCTTTGACAACCTTGTATGTAAGCCTAATCCATTTTGTTCAAAACCGTAATTTGATCCAAATTCCTATGTGCTTTAAAGTGAAAAAGTCATGTGACAACATAAGAGGAAATTGGGTAAGTATGATGCTTTAAATTGTAAGGGTGCTTGAATGTGTTATGAAAAAGAAAGTGCTATCATAAGAGGTATGTTATGAAAAGAAAAAGGAAAAGAAAGCTGAAAAGTGAGTTATGTTTAAAATTGAAAAACAAAGGAGGAGAACAAGGGTGGTATAACAAAAGAAAGAAGAAAGGTTGAAAGAAAAAAGTGTCAATGATACAAAGTGATGTATTAAAGCGCTTAGGAACTTAGTCACTATTCCTGGCCAAAATAGTCCTACCCGTCACTTAGCCTACATTACAACCGTCAAAAGACCTACTTGATCTTAATCTTAACATTCCAACATTTAGTGGAGCATTACACTAAGGGCAAGCCTATGGTCATCAGTTGCTTCATATGAATTCTTTGTGAGAGCGAGAGCAAGGATATTTTGATACCCATGTTTGAAAAATATGCTATACTTGTGAGTTATTATGGGTAATATATTGTGAGACACACATGGTTGATGAGTTTTGGGTAGTCGTGTATGATTCTTTGTGCCTTAACCTTCGAATATGAGTTGACCACCATCACGAGTCTATGCTAGAGGTTAAACTGTTTCTACTAATGATCGGAAAACTACTCTTTGTTGATAATTGTTGTGCTTGTCTTAACGAATATTTTGTGTTGTTGCTGTAAAACCCTAAGTTGATGTTTAGAAGGAAATGATAGTTCGTTCGAGGACAAACAAAGCTCTAAGTGTGGGGTGTTGATGATAGGCGAATTTACGCGCCTATATCAATATATTTTGCCCATATTTTAGCCTAGTTTTGAGAACAAATTATATATTTCATGAACTTTTAGTCCTTTTTCCTGTAAATGAGCTAACGAACATGATTAGTAAAGTTTCAGGTATAAATGATGCATAATTCAGCATTTTATGGCTTACTTGACGCTAAAGAAAGCTCACGAAGGAAGGGAAGGGAGTTTACACGCCTAAGGACCAAAATTGCTGCATGGAAAATCTGTCCCGGGCTAAAACAGTAATTCTGAAGACTTTGGGGACTTACAGACACAAAGCTGGATTTTGACAATGATACATTAACCTAGTACAATTAGGTTATGTATTTCATTTTTTTAATAGGATTTGGTTATTTATTTCATTAGCTTAGTAGGATTAGGATATGGGTATTATAAATACCCTATCATGCTAGAGATTTTAGAGAATAAGGAGGGAGGAAGGAGGGAGAACACAATACTTCCTTCCATCCCTCACATCTTCTTACATCTTCGAACATCTTCTTAACTTCTCATCTTACAATTCAATTCTATTTTTCTTCTTCTACTCTTCTATTCTTAAATTCCACAACAAGAGAATCGTTACTTGCTAAGGAATCACGCCTCACGCCTATCACTTGATCTACACGCCATTACTCAATATCGTGATATAATAACAATGTCAATCGTGATTTCCTTCGCATTCATGGGTAACTAAACTTCTCTGTTGGGGTTATGGAAGCCGAATGAGTTACTATCTATTGCTGTGAGTTTGTGAGTTTGAGGCACGTATATTGCTTGTATCATTATTCTCTTCATCTTAATCTACATTCTTTGCGGTTGCAAACGCAAGAATACGCCAGTCTAACATTTAACTTGTTCGAGAGAAAAGTTATTTGTCTGGAAAAGAGATAATGTCAAGGTAGTAGGACACCCTTTCCTATTAAAAAGCTAGTGCCGTAACTGGACTAACCTCTTGGAGAATTCGTACCGTTAGATACGCTTTAAGCTCGAGAGAGTTAAAGTGAAATAGTCCTTGTTTAGGTCGAGAGACGCTTGGATTTACCATCGACTACAATCCTCTATAAGCAATTGCATGACAGAATTCTACACACTCATAGCCAATAGAGACGTATACCTCAGAAGGTGGACATAACCCCAACGCTTCAATTCTCATTGTTTACAACCAACGTAACAATCTCTCTCTTTTTACTTTATTATTTTCAGCTTTTGTTTACATTACTTGCAAAACAAGAATCCCCCCTTCTTACGAGACTTGCACCAAAAGTTTAGTAATTTTACTTACTTGTTGGCCAAGCTATTCCCTGTGGGATCGACACCCAACCCAGGTTGGGTTCTATATTTGCTAACGACCGCTTTACACTCAAACGAGAGCTGTAGATTGAGTGTTATCATGTATATATACACATATTCCCGTCAATAATATAATAGGAAAAGACCAAAATGCTTTTAAAATTTAAATAATGTCAAATCTGTCCTTTGGTGGACTGTTTTGATAAGCTAAAGTAGATAGACCATAACTCTTTTCTCTAATATTGGATATGGGTATAATTGGTATCGTAGGAAGGATAATTCAAAGGGATTTCATTTCATATAAAGTAGGCCACCCAGTTAGTCCTGTACAAGGAGTTATGGTCATTTGAAGTTGACCCTAAAAATCTGTTTTGATAGGCTGAAGTAAAACGAGTATAACTCCTTACTCAGACGTTAGATTTGGATGAAACCAATTGCATTGGAAAGAAGACTCAAAGATCATTCTTTTAATAGGTGGAAGATCTCCCAGTTCATTATATTAAGGGTGTTATGATCATTCAACGTTGATCCAAAAATTCGGCTGGCCTCAGTAGTTTGTGTGCAGGAAATTTTCCTGCACATTTACTATTCCCAAATATCCCTGCCACCGTTTTATAGTTTCGAACGTGCTCGATTATATCCGAAACCTATCCATTTTTGGAAATCTTTATATCGTTGGAAAGCTTATTCAATAACCTTCGCATGAAACCATCAACGGGCAAATTCCGGTATACATAAAATAAAAAATTAATTTCATATAAATAATACCAATACACGTACTTGAATATGCCAATACACGTACTTGAATACGGGGTGTTACAATATGTGATCCCGAGGGATAGAAAAATCAACTCCATGAAAGCATGGGTCATTCGATGTGAGAAATGTACAACAAAAGTGGAGTGATATGTTGAACAAAATGCAAGAGTAGTGACGTACAGACTTAGTAAAAGTTAATGCTTAAAAAATGTCACAAATGATCTTCATCTCTCACTTTCATATTGCATGATATGTACTTGCATTTCAAGGATTGATATGACGAAGAAATTTCATTCTGCTATCCAAACATCATGTCATCCTTTATTTACCTCATTTGAGCTTTAGTCCTGTTTTCTTTCATACCCCTCTTTTGGAATCAAGATAGAGTCAGTAAAGCTCAAAAGAAAAGTATCAAGCAAAACAATAGAGTTAGAAAAACTTCAAAAAAGAAAAAAAGAAAAAAAAATATGTCCAAAAAGAAAAAGAAAAAGATAAGTGTCAAGACAAATAGAGTTAGAAAAATCCAAAGAGAAAAGAGTGTCAATAAAAGAAAAAGAATCAAAAGTATAAATCATGCAAAACAAGTTGCCAGAACTACGCGTGACCTGATTCTCCTCTTTCGGGGGTGAGATACGTAGGTTGCCCTGCTTCGGGCTCGGTCAAATCAAATAAACAATTTAGAATCACCCAGTCAAAAGAAACTGGGGCATGAGTTAATCCTCATTGTTTGAGTCGATTCCAAAAGTTGTAAGTCCTACCCCACTTCAAGTGTTGCTTGAGCCTCATGTCATCCTTTCTTTCTAACCTTATCCAAAAGCCAAGTTACAACCAAAGAAAAACCTTCAGATCAATCTCTAAGAATGCTAAAGATAAGCATACAATGGATATGATGACACATTTTGGTAACTACTCGTTTTCCTCCTCATAAGAAATCGGGAGAGAAATAAAAATGAGAGTCTTATTGGTAAAAACCCTCACGAGCACCATAAGGCGATGGTAAGTTGAGAGAGATAAAAATGAGAGAGTTTTATTAGTGAAAACCCCACGGCACCATAAGGCGATGGTGAGTTGAGAGAAAAATGAGAGAGGCTTGTTGGCAAAAATCCTTCAACGTGCCACTAGCCGAATGATCTCTTCGAATGCAATAGGTCCAAGCAAGTAACTTAGTTTCAGAGCCATTAACTCAAGAATAATTGGTAGAAAGTTTGGATGGAAAGATCAGGCAGCTTGATCGAAAATGCATGGCATAAACATTAGAGTTGACTGTCATTTCTAGATAAATTTTTTATTTCTTTATTTAAAATGGGGACATTCATTGTCTTTTCTTTATTCTCTTTATTTTTTATTTTATTTTCTTTAGTCAGTTGTCCAAATAAAAATCATTGTCATTTTTTCTATTGTCTTTGAGTCAAGTCCGTGTCAAAACAAGTGAGAAAAGATTTAAAAAACTGGCAACCAGCTTTTTCAATTGCACAAAGCAAGACAAAAGGCCAACACATAAAAGAGACATGATTGTGAGCCGAAATAAGGCATGCAGAACGTTTTGTCAACCGACAAGTCTGCAAACTCATGGAAATACCAAGGTTCAAAGGGTTTATCTGAGAAGCATGACAAAGCAGAGATACTGTATCTGTTTCAGAATCACTCTTAATAATCTAAGATCGGGCCAATGATGCAGCAAGTCAGTGACATATGCCGATGGTTGAAAGCAAGATTAAATACGACAGGGGCAAGAGCGATTTCCACGAAAGCCAAACCCACAAACCAGCCACCACGTTTTAAAACTAACAAGTTTTCTTTGTATGAAACAGGAACACATTCTAACTTCGAATCAAGGATTTCAACGCCTAAGCATCAAAGTCCATAATATACTCATATCTAAAAAGTCAAGAAGCAATGTTGCTGCACAGATTTGGTATTCAAAACCATGGTAAAACTCATAATCCAATATCTCTAGGAGATACACTTCCTTATTTGAGTAATTTAAACAACATTTGTATTAAGGCACACTTTCTTATTTGGGTAATTCAAGCAACATTTGTAAGGGTACGCACTACCTTGTTTGAGTAATTCAAGCAACATTTGTAAGGGGACGCATTTTCTTGTTCGGACAATTCAAGCAACATTTGTAAGGAGATACACTTCCTTATTTTGGTAATTCAAGCGACATTTGTAAGAAGATGTACTTCCTTGTTTAGGTAATTCAAGTGACATTTGTAAAGAGACACACTTCCCTATTTGGGCAATTCAAGCAGCATTTGTGAGGAGACGCACTTCCTTATTTGGGCAATTCAAGTGACATTTGTGAGGAGACGCACTTCCTTGTTTGGCTAATTCAAGCGATATTAGTGAGGAGACACAATTCTTTGTTTGGGTAATTCAAGCGGCATTTATGAGGAGACACACTTGTTTGTTTAATTCAAGCGGCATTGGTAAGGAGACACATTTCTTTGTTTGGGTAATTCAAGAGACATTTGTTAGGAGACACACTTCCTTTTTTTGGTAATTCAAGCGGCATTGGTAAGGAGATGCACTTCCTTGTTTGGTAATTCAAGCGGTATCATAAGGAGACGCACTTCCAAAGGAGATGCACTTCCTTATTTAGGTAATTCAAGCGGCATTGGTAAGGAGATGCACTTCCTTGTTTTGGTAATTCAAGCGACATTGGTGAGGAGACACACTTTTTTGTTTGGTAATTCAAGTAATATTTGTAAGATGCACTTCCTTATCTGGGTAATACAAGCAATATTGGTAAGGAGACATACTTTCTTATTTGGTAATTCAAACGGTATTTGTAAGGAGATGCACATCCTTGTGGGAAATTCAAGTGGCATTTTTTGGGAGACGCACTACCTTATCAGTTTTCATTTGTCAGGAGCCCACTTGAAGAGCACAGCGAATGCATGAAAGTCAAGCAATAAGGTAAAGAAGTTGAAAGTCAAGCATCAAGGTGAAGCAATTCAAAGCTAAATAAAAAGTTAAAACAAAATGCAAATCAGGAGCCCGCCTGAAGAATAGGGTGATAAAACTCAAGTCAAAAGTCCAAAAGATGCTACATAGATAGGATTTTTGTAATTTCATTTAAGTTTTAACTCGTAATTTTCATTTTTGATGTAATGATAGAACCGCAGACCAGAACCTCGATGGAACCTTAATCGACTCTCCAACTCATGTTGTCTGCTTTTCTTCCAACCTTTTGAGATACCTGTGATTTAATTCCCTCATTACTTGGGTAGGTAAGATGTCCAAAATCAAGAGTCTGTTGCCCTCCTTCCTTCTATTTTATTCCTTTTCAATAATGGTTGGGTCAAAATTCTGTCTCGTTGTCAACTTCTTAGTATGAAAACACTTTGTGTTTGTGTTTACATGAAAAGAGGGGCATGATATAGACACATAATTTTATCCCTCCCAAAAACCCAATTCATCCATTTTTACCTCGCGTTTTCATACATTCTCACCCACATGATTATCCCTCTATAAAATGACAAAAATAACAACCCTTAACAAAGTTTATCTTATTTTAATTATCCTAACAACCAACCTCTAACCCACTCCCTACTCACCACCCCACACCCCCTACCCTAGCCCACGTCACGTCAATCCATTTCTCTCTCACATTTTTTCTTCTTTCCCATAACAAAATTACATATACAACAAAAAAGAATGAGGGCCCACAGGAAATATTTCCCTCAACAGAATACACACTCTCTCACATATAGATCATCATCATCTTCGCATAAAAGGGGGAGCACATATCCCTCCCTCCAGATGGTTTTCCATAAAAAAGATATCACCATCTTTCTTTTTTCTTCCATTGACGATAAGGACACCTCACAGATTCACGCACAACCTACAGATGTGCACCATTCTCAACGGAAAAAACACACGCACACGCACACAGTGAAGAGGGAAATAATGATCGGGATAGTGAGCGGGTAAGAGATTTGGTCTTATTTCGAGTTTTTCGATAAGATTCAGTCTCTGTTTTGAGTTTTTTGGTGCAACATTTGTTAGAATCGACTTTTAATTTGTTGGTCGACCATTCCATCTCTCAAAAGTTTGATATTTCTCCGTTTCCCTTTTATTTCCGAGCAAATCCGGCCTGAAAACGTCGAAATGAGCCGGAATTTATCTTGACCCGTAGTTCCTGTTGTCACCGAAGCTCACCGGAGCTCGATATACACTGGGCTTCGGTTTCCTATCATTTTTTTTGGATTTTAGGTTCGTTTGTCTCAGTGATTCCTTTCGAAATCGGGTTCCGAGTTCATCAGTTTTGTTTCGGGTTCGGGGATTTGGTTTTCTATTCGTATCAATCAAGATCAATCTTGGAGTTTTGAGTTTGTCGATATCAAATTCAGAGTCATCTCAGTTGAGGTTCTATTCAAAATTTCAACGTCGGGCTTCTTTAATTCTTATTATCAACGAAAGTCGATTATCGGAAGGTCCATCTCTACAAATCTTGCTTCTTATTTCATTTTAATTTGGTATATTGATGTTGTGATTATGATTGTTGGAGTTTGTTAATGTTTTGATTATGTGCTTGAAGATGTGATTTCGTTAATATGCGGAACGAATTTGAGTAATTTTGATGGTGCGATTGATAAAAAGGAAGTTGGACTGGGAATTGAAAATTGACAAAAAGGGTAGATTCAGATTAATTTTGATTTATTGTTGATATAAAACATGATAGAATTATGTCTTTAGTCGAGAATGAATAGGCAAATGGTAGGTTCGGGTAAGCAAATTTAGGCATGGTGGATTGATGGCATGTTTGAAATATGTGTCGGAATGGTTTTGTTTTATCCCATTTAATTTAGTTTTACTCATTTGGCCGGGGAATGTCCCGATATACTTGTATCTATTCACCGGGGAATGCCCCCACGTATCATGTACACAAAGGAGGTTCGTGATGAAGGCCCGAGGCATCGGGTAAAGCATTGGAGTATAGTTTAGGATTAGTCTAAATAGGATTTCTATTTTTGTATTGTTCTATTTTTGGACTATATAATTCGGACTGGACATTATGTTGGTTTTTGAATTTTGTTTGATTTGTTTGTTTCTTTGTCTTGTGTATTTATACATTTTATAATGTCAAATTAGCCGATATGCTCCACCAACCGACCGTGGTCGAACCACGGGATCGAGGGGTGCCTAACACCTTTTCCTTGGTCAACAGAATTCCTTAGCCCGAATCTCTGTTCGCAAACCAGTTTTAAAGAGTCAAATTATTTTGAAAAGGATTGTCCAAAGGTGACTTGGCACACCGGATTATGCCAAGTGGCAACTCTGAGTTTTGAATCTAAACGTAATACTTTTTCGGAACAAATCTTCATTTTGTCACTTTGATAATAAAAACCCTTTCGAAACTTAAAATATAAAGGGGTGTGACAGCTCTGGCGACTCTACTGGGGATTTTTTTTCAGAATTCGAGCTTATTTTGGAGTTGTATCGGCTTAGTTTGGCACTATAGGTGTATAGACATTTTGTTTGTGTTGTTTTATATTATTGTTTTATCATTGTTGAGTGCCTACGTGCTCTTTGTTTATAGTTTTTATCTTATGTGTTACCGTTTTATATCTGACATCGTTTGCATAACCCAAGTCAATTCTTTCTTCAACAAGTCCTGGAGTGCACGTCGTGTACACAAACTCTAGTTGAGTCACCCTTATTTTAGTAGGGGGGTGTCGGACGTATGGAGTGGGTGGAAAGCAAAGAAGCCACTATCGATCATACGCTCCCCCGAACAGCCTAGTTAGTAAACCCCAGCGTAGGTCAGCCTTGAGGTCATACTTATGTGCATCATATTGAGACCTAGCGGGGTCCATTTGGTCCTTTGTAGGAGACTCACCTCTAAAGTATCCCTATGTGCTAAATGTTGCATCTTTGAGGGTAACGTGGTTAATTGACGGACTGATTTGGGGAAAGCATGTGTTAGAAGTAAGGTGTGTTTGAAAGAAAAAAAAAGTGAGTCAAAAAGGGTTTCGTAGCATTTAGTGTTCCTTATGGCTTTTGTTTTTTACAATTTAAAAATTCAAGAAGATTTTTTACCTTTTGCACTCATTTTGTCAAAAACAAAAACATCAAAAAGATTTTTCTTTAGTAAGCTTCCACAATTTGAAAATTTCAAAAATATTGCTTTTAATAGGATCTTTTTATAAAAGAAAAATTTTAAAAATATGGTAGAAGTTTTGTACATTTTAGGTAATGAAAATACCAAAAAGATTTTTTCTTTCATAGTTGTTGGTGTCAGTTTTATGTGGAGTGTCAAATTGAAATCCCCAAAAAGATTTTATTTTCGTCGTTGTAGTTGTGTCTCTCAAGTCAAGGTTTAGTTAATTCTTTAATCCTTATTTGTCTAATCTGGACGAACTACGCACCCCTAATTCTCTTCTCTTGGGAATGAGATACGTAGGAAACCTATTGTTGGTTCGGGGATCTTATTTAAAAATTCAAAAAAGATTTTCTTTACTCTTTATTTAGTGTAGGTGTTTCACATATGTCTCGAAAAGAAAACTACAAAAAGATTTTCCTTAATAGTTGTAGGTTTCATTTTTGATTGATCTTATTTCAGAAAAATCCAAAAAAAATTCTTCACTCGTCATTTAGAGTAGGTGTTTCATATACATCTTTAAGAGAAAACTACAAAAAAAAAATTCTTTAATAGGTTCAACTTTCATTTCTGTCTGAAATTTAAAATTAAAAATCCAAAAAAAAAATTCTTTGGTAATCATAGATTTCATTTTGTATAGGGATGTTTAAGGTGAAAAATTCAAAAAGATTTTCGTCAATTCTTTTGACATTTTGCTATTTTCTTTTCTTTTTTAAAGTTTCAAGAAAAAGAATAAGAAAGAAAAAAGAGTTTAATTTGCTATTTTGGCAAGACTTCACGAACTACGCACACCTGATTCTCCTCTCTCGGGAGTGAGATACGTTGGCACCCTTCTTGGGTTCGGTGATCTTTTCAAAAACAAAAAGAAGGAAAAGAGGTTTTGAAAAAATGTTGAACTCTAACACCTTTGTTACCTCTTGTTCAGTTAGTTTAAGGTGGTTGGTTTGTGACATCCTGGCTGGTCCTCTACATCACATCAAATTCAAGGAAGAGTTAGTTGTGTCCAACAAAGATATAGTGAGTGAAATCATGGATCAAACAAAGAGTCATGAAAATGAGAGTTTGAAGCAAGAGATTAGGAGACTAAGGCAAAAAATGACAGAAATGCACCGAGCTTGGGCCAGTAGATTGCCTCCTCCTCTATTTTTTGCTATTGATCCTACAAATACCTCGATTTTTCCACCAAAATTGGAGAGTCAGTTTCCTACTGTTGTTGATGCACCACAACATGACTCAGAATTTATTCTAAGCCCAAATCATCTCAATACTTCCACCACTTTTCCTCTAGCTCCTCAGTATAAGACTGCTACATTCACAACACCATATGTCGTTCGTGATCTTGTTGCTCAATCCTCTACTGAGGCTTCTACATTGGCTAGCTGCCCAACGGTTGTGCTTTCCTCTGCTGCTAGTATACCCTTGTTCAATACTCTTGGTGATCATTGCTATACTCCTGATCCTACTTTTAATCTAACTGGACCACCAAAATTTCTTAATAAGAAGCCTAGTGTGCCAGAAGAGCCAGAGAAAATGGTTGGAAAAATGAAGAGTGCAGGAAATGCTGTGAAAAGTTCCCTAAGACTTTCGAGTGAAAAAGATGTTTCATACAAAAACTGGGGCATGTCTTCAAGTGTTAACCCTCCCCCAAACCTTGAGATATCGAAATTCGAGGAGCAAGATGGACAGGAGGAATTCGTGAAACATTTGGGACAATATTGCAACTAATTAAAGGAAACTGTATGGGAGAAGAATGAGAAAGATACAGCTGCTGTTGTAGTTGGAGAACAGGCACATCCAAGAAGCCGACGTTGTCGTTGCCGTCAGTCTCAAGACCAAGTTCATACCCATGCTCTCTATCATCCCTCTCAAAATCCATTATACTTCATTTCTCCAACTCCATATCTAGTATATTGCACATAACCATATGTTCAACTCCCTCCATACCCACAATGGCGCGCACCAACTCTTCAAAGTCATCCTCCAATTCCATAAATATACCAAAACCCTTCAAGGCCCAATGTTCGATCCAAGTTAAACAATGAAATAAGTCAAAAATTAAGGTATAGTTTCACACCAATTTGAGAGTCGTATGCCAGTTTATTTTTGAGATTGGCACAGTGAGGCATGATCACTCCTCTCATTGGGTATACTCCTGACCCGCATTCAAGAAGTTTTGATCCTAATGTACGATGTGCATATCATTCTGATGTTCAGGGTCACAGTATTGAAGATTGTCGTGCTTTGAAAAGAGAAATTGAAAAGATAATTCAAGACATATTGATTATGGTGCAAAACATTGACAGTGAGAAAAACTTTAGTCATGCTGATATGCAAACTAGTGGCTAAGATCTCAGGCTGAGCAATTGAGAAGTCACCTCTCTCCCTACTAGGAAGAGGTCTGGTAGTTTATTTTGTTTTATTTTCTGTTATCTGAATTATTTCAAGATTGTAGTTCGGGATCTATCTTGTTTTGTCCATTTGTCGTTATGTTCAAACCCTTCTATCTTTTATTTTAATTAAATGAAGTGTCCCTTTTTCTTTTGTGTTTTAAATATGTGTTGTTTGTTTGTTTTCTTTACACAGTACATTTTACGTTAATTCTAGTGATATGCTAGCGGAATTTTCAGTCAGATCTTAAAATTCAATCTAAGCATGAATATTGAATCAGAGGGTTAAAGTTAGAAAAAGAGAGAATCTGAGAAAATAGGTAGAGTGTTGAGACATTTGGTGACAAGTTCAAGCCTTCTTTGAAAATTAAGGCAATTATTTTAAGAATCACAAGAATAACTTGGTCATCAATTGAAAAACATTGCTCAATTAGGTCAAATAGTGGATATGTGATCCCGAGGGACAGAAAAATCAACTCCATGAAAGCATGGGTCATTCAATGTGAGGAATGTACAACAAAAGTGGAGTGATATGTTGAACAAAATGCAAGAGTAGTGACGCACAGACTCAGTTGAACTTAATGCTTAGAAAATGTCACAAATGTTCTTCATCTCTCACTTTCATATTGCATGTACTTGCATTTTCAAGGATTGATTTGACGAAGAAATTTCATTCTGCTATCCAAACATCATGTCATCCTTTGTTTACCTCATTTGAGCTTTAGTCCTGTTTTCTTTCATACCCCTCTTTTGGAATCAAGATAGAGTCAGCAAAGCTCAAAAGAAAAGTGCCGAGCAAAACAATAGAGTTAGAAAAACTTCAAAAAAAAAATAGAAAAAAAATATGTCCAAATAGAAAAAAAAAAAGTTTCAAGACAAATAGAGTCAGAAAAATCCAAAGAGAAAAGAGTGTCAATAAAAGAAAAAGAATCAAAAGTCTAAATCATGCAAAACAAGCTGTCAGAACTACACGTGACCAGATTCTCCTCTTTCGAGGGTGAGATACGTAGGCTGCCCTGCTTCGGGCTCGGTCCAACCAAATAAACAATTTAGAATCACCCAGTCAAAAAAAACTGGGGAATGAGTTAATTCTCATTTTTTGAGTCGATTCCAAAAGTTGTAAGTCCTACCACACTTCAAGTGTTGCTTGAGCCTCATGTCATCCTTTCTTTCTAACCTTATCCAAAAACCAAGTTACAACCAAAGAAAAACCTTCAGATCAATCTCTAAGAATGCTAAGGTTAATCATGCAATGGATATGATGACACATTTTGAGAACTACTCGTTTTCCTCATCATAAGAAATCAGGAGAGAAATAAAAATAAAAGTCTTATTGGTGAAAACCCTCATGGGAACCATAAGGCGATGGTAAGTTGAGAGAGATAAAAATGAGAGAGTTTTATTGGTGAAAACCCCACGGGTACCATAAGGCGATGGTGAGTTGAGAGAAAAATGAGAGTGGCTTGTTGGCAAAAATCCTTCAATGTGCCACTAGCCGAATGAGCTTTTCGAATGCAATAGGTCCAAGCAAGTAACTTAGTTTCAGAGCCATTAACTCAAGAACAATTGGTAGAAAGTTTGGATGGAAAGATCAGGCAGCTTGATCCAAAATGCATGGCATAATCATTAGAGTTGACTGTCATTTCTAGATAAATTTTTGATTTCTTTATTTCAAATGGGGACATTCATTGTCTTTTCTTTATTCTCTTTATTTTTTGTTTTATTTTCTTTAGTCAGTTGTCCAAATAAAAATCATTGTCATTTTTTCCCTTGACTTTGAGTCAAGACCATGTCAAGACAAGTGAGAAAAGATTTCAAAACTGACTACCAGGTTTTTCAATTGCACAAAGCAAGACAAAAGACCAACACATGAAAGAGACATGATTGTCAGCCGAAATAAGGCATGTAGAAAGTTTTGTCAAACGACAAGTCTGGGAACTCATGGAAATACCAAGGTTCAAAGGGTTTATCTGAGAAGCATGACAAAGCAGAGATACTGTATCTGTTTCAGAGTCACTCTTAATAATCTGAGATTGGGCTAATGATGCAGCAAGTCAGTAACATATGCCGATGGTTGAAAGCAAGATTAAATATGACAGGGGCAAGAGCAATTTCCACAAAATCCAAAGCCACAAACCAGCCACCATGTTTTAAAACTAACAAGTTTTCTTTGTATGAAACAGGAACACATGCTACCTTCGAATCAAGGATTTCAAAGCCTAAGCATCAAAGGCCATAATATTCTCACTTCTACAAATTCAAGAGGCAATGTTGCTGCACAAATTTGGTATTCAAAACCATGGTAAAACTCATAATCCAATATCTCTAGGAGACACACTTCCTTATTTGGGTAATTCAAGCAACATTTGTAAAGAGATACACTTCTTTATTTGGGTAATTCAAGCAACATTTGTAAGGGGACGCACTTCCTTGTTTGAGAGATTCAAGAAACATTTGTAAGGGGACACACTTTCTTGTTTGGACAATTCAAGCAACATTTGTAAGGAGACGCACTTCCCTGTTTGGGAAATTCAAGCAGCATTTGTGAGGAGACACACTTCCTTATTTAGGCAATTCAATTGACATTTGTGAGGAGACGCACTTCCTTGTTTGGGTAATTCAAGCGACATTGGTGAGGAGACACACTTCCTTGTTTGGGTAATTCAAGCGACATTGGTGAGTAGACACACTTGTTTGTTTAATTCAAGTGGCATTGGTAAGGAGACGCATTTATTTGTTTGGGTAATTCAAGAGACATTTTTTAGGAGACACACTTCCTTGTTTTGGTAATTCAAGCGGCATTGGTAAGGAGATGCACTTCCTTGTTTGGTAATTCAAGCGGCATTGGTGAGGAGACGTACTTTCTTGTTTAGTAATTCAAGCAATATTTGTAAGGAGATGCACTTCCCTATCTGGGTAATTCAAGCAATATTGATAAGGAGACACACTTCCTTGTTTGGTAATTCAAGCGGTATTTGTAAGGAGATGCACTTCATTGTGAGAAATTCAAGCAACGTTTGTAGGGAGATGCACTTCCTTGTTTGGGTAATTTAAGCATTTGTAAGGAGACGCATTTCCTTGGGTAATTCAAGTGGCATTTTTTGGGAGACGCACTACCTTATCAGTTTTCATTTGTCAAGAGCCCGCCTGAAGAACACGGCGAATGTATGAAAGTCAAGCAATAAGGTAAAGAAGTTGAAAGTCAAGCAACAAGGTGAAGCAATTGAAAGCTAAACAACAAGTTAAAAGAAAATGCAAATCAGGAGCCCACCTGAAGAATAGGGTGATAAAACTCAAGTCAAAAGTCCAAAAGAAGCTACATAGATAGGATTTTTGTAATTTCATTTATATTTTAAATCGTAATTTTTATTTTTGATGTAATGACAGAACCGCGGATCGGAACCTCGATGGAACCTTACTCGACTCTCCAACTCGGTATAGTCCGCTTCTCTTCCAACCCTTTGAGATACCTTTGATTTAATTCCCTCATCACTTGGGTAGGTAGGATTCCAAAAATCAAGTGTCGGTTGCCCTCCTTCCTTCTATTTTATTCCTTTTCAATAATGGTTGGGTCAAAATTCTGTCTCGTTGTCTACTTCTTAATATGAAAACACTTTGTGTTTGTGTTTACATGAAAAGAGGGGCATGATGTAGACACGTAATTTTGTCCCTCCCAAAAACCCAATTCATCCATTTTTACCTCACGTTGTCATACACTTTCACCCACATGATTATCCCTCCATAAAATGACAAAAATAACAATCCTTAATAAATTTTATCTTGTTTTAATTATCCTAACAACCTACCTCTACCCCACTCCCTACTCACCATCCCACACCCCCTGCCCTAACCCATGTCACCCCAATCCATTTCTCTCTCACCTTTTTTCTTCTTTCCCATAACAAAATTACATATACAACAAAAAGGAATGAGGGCCCACGGGGAATATTTCCCTCAATAGAATACACACTCTCTCACATATAGATCATCATCATCTTCACATAAAAGCGGGAGCACATATCCCTCCCTCCAGATGGTTTTCCATAAAAAAGATATCACCATCTTTTCGTTTCTTTCATTGACGATAAGGAAACCTCACATATTCACGCACAACCTACAGATGCGCACCATTCTCACCGAAAAAAACACACGCACACGCAGACAGTGAGGTCGGCGAGAAAACGATGAGGTGGTTGGATTAGAGAACATCGGAGAGAAGAGACGGAGAAGGCCAAAAATAAAAGAGAAAATATCAAAAATAGATTAGAAAAGGGAAGAAAATGATTGGAATAGTGAGCGGGTAAGAGATTTGGTCTTGTTTCGAGTTTCTCGGTGAGATTCAGTCTTTGTTTTGAGTTTTTCCGGTGCAACGTTGGAACGAATCAACTTTTGATTCGTTGGTCGACCATTCCATCTCTCAAAAGCTTGAGATTTCTCCGTTTCCCTTTTATTTCCGAGCAAAATCCGGCCTGAAAATGTCGAAATACGTCGGAATTTGTCTTGACCCATCGTTCCTACTGTCGTCGGAGCTCACCGAATCTCAGTATACGCTGGGTTTCGGTGTCCTGTCATTTTGTTGGGGTTTTAGGTTCGTTTGTCTCAGTGATTCCTTTCGAAATCGGGTTTCGGGTTCATAAGTTTTGTTCTGGGTTTGGGGATTTTGTTTTCTGTTCGTATCGATCAGTCCATCAAGATCAGTCTTGGGGTTTTGAGTTTGTCGATATCAAAGTCATAGTCTTCGCAGTTGAAGTTCTATTTGAAATTCCAAGGTCGGGCTTATTTAATTCTTATTATCAACTAAAGTCGATTATCGGAAGGTCCATCTCTACAACTCTTGCTTCTTATTTCATTTTAATTTGGTATATTGATGTTGTGAATAAGATTGTTGGGCTTTGTTGATGTTTTGATTATGTGCTTGATGATGTGATTTCGTTAATATGCGGAACGAATTTGAGTAATTTTGATGGGGCGATTGATAAAAAGGAAGTTGGGCTGGGAATTGAAAATTGATGAAAAGGGTAGATTCAGATTAATTTTGATTTATTGTTGATATAAAATGTGATAGAATTATATCTTTAGTCGAGAATGAATAGGCAAACAGTAGGTTCGGGTAAGCAAATTTAGGCATGGTGGATTGATGGCATGTTTGAAATATGTGTTGGAATGGTTTTGTTTTATCGTATTTAATTTAATTGTACTCATTTGGCCGGGGAATGGCCCGAGGTACTTGTATCTATTCACCGGGGAATGTCCCGACGTATCATGTACGCAAAGGAGGTTCGTGATGAAGGTCTGAGGCATCGGGTAAAGCATTGGAGTATAGTTTAGGATTAGTCTAAATAGGATTTCTATTTTTGTATTGTTCTATTTTTAGACTGTATAATTCGGACTGGACATTACTTTGGTTTTTGAATTTTGTTTGATTTGTTTGTTTGTTTGTCTTGTGTGTTTATGTGGTTTATACATTTTATAATGTCAAATTAGCCGATATGCTCCACCAAGCGATCGTGGTCGAACCACGGGATCGAGGAGTGCCTAACACCTTTCCCTCGGTCAACAGAATTCCTTAGCTGGAATCTCTGTTCGTAAATCAGTTTTAAAGAGTCAAATTATTTTGAAAAGGATTGTCCAAAGGTGATTTGGCACACCGAATTATGCCAAGTGGCGACTCTAAGTTTTGAATGTAAACGTAATCCTTTTTCGGAACAAATCTTCATTTTGTCACTTTAATAATAAAAATCCTTTCGAAACTTAAAATATAATCTTTTTAGAGTTAAAAAAGGGGTGTGACAACGGGTAATTTCTTACGTGGCTATAATAAATTCTTAAGAAAAAATATGAAATAAGTTCAATAATTTTTTCACCTAAAAAAAAACTCAAATATATGTTAGTGTACTTTGTGAGACCACTCTCGTTTTTTTCATGACACAATTATTTATAGCAGCATCTAAAAGATCTTTATGTTCTTAAAATTTATCAAATTACGGAGGAATTACAAAGGCATAATACTTTAATTAGGGGTAAAATGAGACCCACAAAATCATATGAGGACTATTCTAAAAGGAAAGTATAAAACTCTTTCATGTTTGGTTAACATCTTTCTGAAAGATTTTGAATATCTATAAACAAAAGTCTCTTATTCTCATACCATAACACAATAGCATCCATCATAATATAATCCTACATAAACATTAATAGACATCTATTTTTAATATACTAGACAAATAAAGATGAATAGGAAAAATGCAAGAACTCTAATTTTCTCAAGAATACTAGAAATACAAGTTGTTGCCTTGGACCAAGCAAGGCTAATAAATAAGTAGGCCAAAAATGTTACGATGAGATGTATAAATTAATTGCTATCTATATTATCAGGAGTCATAAATTGAAAAGGACACAGCTAAAATTATTTCTCCGCATGGTTTATAACTTGAAAAATCAAAAGAACCCCAACAATTTAATACACCTGGTTATTACTATATAAAAGAGTGGAGAAGCACATAGTTTTTCGTCAACATATTACATGTGTACTTTTTGGTATTCTTTTATGTGGTACTTACTATACACGTGATTCATTTTCGTTTCTTATTTATTTGAAGTCTTTTTTATTTCATTGCATTTTTCTTACTCGTGAGCCCTATCCACTTCTAGAGATGTCAAAGTGTGACGAAGCACACACCTCTTCGTCATCCTTGTGCTTTTTGAAATTAATACTCAATTAATGGACAATTTAGATATTTTGAAATTTTGGGGGCTTTTAATTGTTGTATCCAAAGGCTTTGTGTAGGTACATTTCTATTCATTGGACAATAACCTCAACCTACATTTGCTTTATTACACTTTGTATCCACCATAAAAGTTGTACCACTCTATATGTGTGTCTTACTTTTTTATTGTATTTTTCAGAGAAAAGACGTAAAGTCACTCCTCATTTTGTTCGACTTTTTCAAAAAGACATCTAAACTATACGGGTGATCTATTACCTCACGAAAATTACACACCATTGTAAATAGATCATTTTTTACCAAAATTTTAACTATGCGTGTAGACACTCACAGTTAGCGCATGAATGCATAAAATTTGACTAAAATAACCAATTATAAGATGCCACGTATAATTTATTTCTCAATTATTTTAAAAATCCCTTCTTCTCCACTTTATAAACTCAATCCTCTTCTTCCTCCATTGATATAGCCTTTGGCTTATTTTGAAGAAAAAATCGTCTCTCTTCTCAAACTTTTCGCAACAAAATAAATCTTACAATATCTATTTCTTTGTCACGATCTGAACCGAGGCCCTAGCCGTGACGAGCATCCCGAACCATGAAGGCCCGGGCGCCCTTCTATACCTGATAATCATGCATAATATTCATATAAAATAAGAAAAATGCGAAAAATAATACAAACGGAATCATGGTCATTTCTAGCTTTAACTGAACAGTACAGAATGAAACCCATAAACATCTAACAATATCTGACACTCGTCCGCAAAATCTCTAACATTACAAGATCAATCATAAGTCTAGAACAAAACTGGGACAAGGCCCCCAGTCGGACCCAATACCAAAATAACATAATAATGTTCTAAAGACAAGGCCTTCCGAAATAAAGAAGGTTCACCAACTACTCACTTATGTCTGACAGATTCTATGACTTAGCAGAACTCTGGACTGAGCCTCAAACCCTGAAATATAGGGGTCAGTACAAAGTACTGGTGAGCAGTGCAATCTAAAATAATGAATTTTATAAAACATAAGTGAGAGAAATTTGTAAAACAGTATGCATGACATAATTTAAAGCATATGGGCAATTTCAAATAATCTTAAAGCAAGTTTTCTCAATGCAGTTCTGATTTTTGTATTACTTCTGAGTTAGCTGGCACTCCCCTACAAGTCTGATATTCCACGGGCTATATGGAATCCGCCATTAACTCGGCGGGTAAGCCCCCAATCCAAGTTTGCCGCAAGGGTTGGAGTGTCTGAGTCTGATACGCCACAGGGCTCTAGGCCAGCGTAAAATCCCACTAGGGGATTAAATAACCCGTATCGGCAAAACACGATTTCGGGCAATGAGTAGTCTGAACTCGTGCCTTCTTCGGGGAACCACCTAACATCTCTTTATGAAAATCTGAAAATCCGATTGCAAATAAGATATTTTGGCTTCTAGGGGTTGAAATTCAATGTTATAGACGTATTTTGGATGAGGAAAAATGACCACGATGCCCCTAGACCCATTAGAAACTGAAATAATGCGTAAAACAGCCTTAGATACGCGTCTGATTTCGTGTCGACGCGATCTCGACGCGACGCGTCATGATCGTGTAGGCTTACTGCCTCACACGAAAAAAGCCATAACTTTTCACTCGGTTATCAGATTTTGCCAAAATTAGTATCGTTGGAAAGCTAATTCAATTATCTACAATTTGGTGAGTCTTGAGCTGAAAAATTCTATGTGTATCAAGAGTTATCCACGTTCAAAGTTGACCCTTGTAGAATCGAATATCCAATTTTGGATGAATGAAAGGTTCTTAGCTCAACTTTACTTTAGGACATTTCTATGAACGTTTTTCACCTCATAATCACTTCATATACTAGGCCAGATATCATGACACATGAATCTAAACATAAACCATGGAATTAGAGCTTACACACGTAGAACGACGATTCAATTTCTAGCTCAAAAATGCGGGGCGTTACATTCTTGATATTTGATTGTTGTGTCTATTTTAATTTTTAATTTTTACTTTTTGTAGTTGTTATATATCTTTGTATTACTTCTATGCTAGGTGGCACTCCCCTACAAGTTTGATATTTCACGGGCTATATGGAATCCACCATTAACTCGGCGGGGAAGCCCCCAACTCAAGTTTGTCGCTAGGGTTGGAGTGTCTGAGTCTGATACGCCACAGGGCTCTAGGCCAGCGTAAAATCCCACTAGGGGGTTAAATAACCCGTATCGGCAAAACACGGTTACGGGAAATGAGTATTTTGAACTCGTGCCTTCTTCGGGGAACCACCTAACATCTCTTTATGACCATTTTTTACCCTTTCTAAACATGCATCATTCTAAGTTTCAAAATCTGAAAATCTGATTGCAAACATGCATTCTGTTCTGTTCTGAATTACCATGGCATTATCTGAGTTGGTGTTGTCACACCAAGACTTGCAAGTCATATTTTTGATTCATAATGTATCATGCATGATTCTTTCATTAAAACACAATTCAGACCACCCAAACATGCTAATAGTATAAGATATTTCATGTTCCGAAACACAAGTCAAAACTATGCAAAGATTCTCATTCTTTCATCAAACATTGGTGGTCATGCATTTTTTTTGACAAACCATGCAACTCTTTCATTATATATATATTCAACATTTATCAACATGAACAACCCTCTCTTTTGAATTCAAAATCATATTCAAGTCATAACATTAATCAAGACATTCGTATAATTTTTTTCCAGATGCATTCGAAATAATCCATATCATATGAAAAAAATGGGAAAAATCATAACAAGATAGGGATTCTATATGATTCATGCTTTCAATTAAATATTCAAACCCAATTTTTATACATACATATATATACGAGTACAATTCAATTTGGGGAAAAGACCTCAAGGCCAAAACAATAGTGCCATTAAAATATTCATAAAGCAACATTGTAATATAAATTCTAAAACCCCTTCGAAATTCATGATTTCACCATATTTAAATGTTGTTGAACAATTTTCTTAAGCCCAAGTAGTTTTAGGAAAACCCCACGCACCTTAGATTATTTAGGAGAAAGAGCGAAAAATGGATCAAGATCCGTTTCTTGGAATTCTTGACCTTATGAATGAGTTCTTGAATCTTTGGGGGAGGAGTTAGGGTTTTGATTTTGAGAGGAAAAGTGAAAAATAAGATATTTTGGCTTCTTGGGGTTGAAATTCAATGTAATAGACGTATTTTGGGAGAGGAAAATGACCACGGTGCCCCTAGACCCATTAGAAACTCAAATAATGCGTAAAACAACCTTAGATATGCGTCTGGTTTCATGTCAACGCGACGCGGCATGATTGCGTCGGCTTACTGCCTCACACGGAAAAAGCTATAACTTTTCGCTCGGTTATAAGATTTTGGCGAAATTGGTATTGTTGGAAAGCTAATTCAATTATCTAAAATTTGGTGGGTCTTGAGATGAAAAATTCTAAGTGTATCAAGAGGTATCCACGCTCAAATTAGACCCTTGTAGAATCGAATATCCAATTTTGGATGAATGAAAGGTTCTTAGCTCAACTTTGCTTTAGGCCATTTATATGAATGTTTTTCACCTCATAATCACTTCATATACTAGGAGAGATATCATGACACATGAATCAAAACATAAACCATGGATTTAGAGCTTACACACATAGAACGACGATTCAATTTCTAGCTAAAAAATGCGGGGCGTTACATTATCTCCCCCTTGGGATCATTCGTCCCTGAATGATAGGTAGGGACTTTTGAGGATCTAAAAGTGTAGAATAAAGAACGTAATCTCGCATTGAATAATTTTTCTCAATAAAATATACAAAGGCATCAAACAAGTTTCATGGTAACCCCGAGTGAAACGTGAAAGCACGAAATATGGGATAATGAGACTTTACATAGGGATGATTTTGAACATGAGTTATATGAATCATAATCATCACAACACAAGGTAGGGGTTTATTTGATGATCATAGATTGATTGATATTGGTACTAATAATGAAATAAGATTTTGCGGAAGATAGGATTAGAAACATTCTCTACCTTACAAAGTACCGCTGAATAGACTTAAACTTAGAGGCGCTAATCACCTACACCCCAAACAATAAATAGCATACTTCACACTCACCAACTTACAATTCTCTAATCACCCATTTAGCCACAAGAATTTGAGTCCTACTACTTAGTACTACTATGTTGAAGCCTAACTCGGAGTAAAAAGGTGATAACTTAAACTATAGGACCCTATACTTTACACCCCATTAAGAACATTGCCTCACCTTATCACTATCGTCAAACACTCTCGGGTTTTAATTCAAGGAATACTAACCACATAGTACATGGGTTGAGTTTTCATCAATCACAACATTCAAGCCTATCATTACTACACCCACTTCATGGATTCCCCCCCCTAAGACCAACAAATTCAATTATATTCACAAATATTTTCGCCATATATCTCATTCCCAATTATTTCTCATAATAAAAGTCCATCCCCTTCTTAGCTATTTCATACAACAAAAGTTCATCTCCTTCCTTTCCCTTTCACTTATAACCTTAGCTCGAGAATTCACATAAAAAAAAAATTCACCTTCAAGAACATCTACTCCCCTATCTAACACATCACCACGCTTCCACATCCACCATCATACTATCATACGGAGGGTCATTAAGGAACCCAAGCATAAATTTCATGAATAAAAGTAACACTATTAAATCATAACTTATACTTATTGCACTACTCAAGGAAGTACATGAAATGAAGATACGATAGAATAAACACGAAGTGCTCCATATAACAAGTCTCTGGATCATAAGTAAAAAGTCGTTCGAAAGACACAATACTGCATGAATTCTTAGGATAGAGCACAGTGAGAAACATTGATGCACATATCAAGATAAGACGAGCAAAAGAGACTGAATTACCCTCCTGGACTCGGAAATCAGTAAGACAAACTGGGCACCCAACGCGTTTGGCGACACGACACGTCGAGATCGCGTCAAGACATTGGTTTGGACAACGCGATTACCGACGCGATGCATCGATATCGCATTGAGCCACTGGTTTGCTCACTCAACGCATCTCAAACGTGGTTCAAAAAATCAAAAAATTTCCCAGAATAACCCCTTTACACTCCTGAACATGAATCAACTCAAAAATCTACGCCTCAGGGTCGAGAAGATCAATTTAAAAGCATGGAAGTTAAGAGCTCATAAATATGACTAAGTCTTTTAACAACTAGAAAAGTTTTCATATTGCGAGCTCTCCATACGTGCAACTAAGAGCGGTATTGAATAGAGAATACTACGGGGTGTTACATTTCAACTAAGACAAAGATTTCCGCTTGAAGCGATTGCTCCTCATTTAAGGAACTGAGATTTTTCCATAAGTTTGCATAAACATTAACACTCTGGCTAAACCCGACATAGGATTAATCGGTGACATACAGAAACATATTTTCTTAGGACCAAGCATGCAGAGAGACATAGATTTTCATGGATCACAAACAACATAACATATGGCCTGAATACATGAAAGACTAGATTACTAAGAGACATAATTACTTCTAGCTTGGAGGTCAGATCATAAACTTAAGTCCATACGGAACTCGAACCATAGGTATGAATTGAACAGATGACGTAAGACATTAGCAGGATACTCTCCCAAATTGAAGTAAGAGGATTATGCTTGAGTAGAATTAGGTTCATCTTAGTTCCTTCCCGCAACTTGCCACACTGAGAATATTCGAGAACTCACTTAATTCCCCATCTCCCCCTTAGATCAAAGTCAGACCCCTAGACTTGCAGACATAACTTCACATCAAAAATTTGTATCCACAACCTCAACGCAAATGGGACATCACCATAAACTTCAACTCTAAACTCTCTCTGATGAACTATACTCGGAAGGCCTTGCTTTCCGAAAAATATTACTCTTAACTTTCGCTAACCTCTATAGCCATCACTCTATAATTCCCACTCTCATGAGCATACGTATCCACACTCCCTATCACAAAGTGGGGTATCAATATACATACGAACACAAACTCCCCTTAATAAAAATATAAAGATACAAAATCCTTTCTAAGACACCCCCTCAAGGGACACTAATCGTAATTTCTCCTAAACCCCAAAGTCATCAACTTACGACTAACATTTTCATGGGCATAGACACCCACACTTCTAAATACTTAATGCTCCATCTTCAATTCCTTAGAATACTTGCATTACCCCTAAAATCATATAACTTGCAACTTAACAAAAATTTGTAAAACCATACCCAAGGCTCGCATTGCCTACCTAATTTTCCTCAATTCAACTCTAAAGAGCACCATATAAGACCTTCCCAGATTTCTCCATTCTACAAAATTCAAGAACTAAATCTAGGTACACAAAACACTTATACACATAAAACTTTTTCTGACAACCTGCTACCTGAGGTCAACTTATTCATATATACTCGCGTTCTTATCCACTTAACGATTCAACCACAATTCATTATTTTAACACTAGTTCTCATGTACACATATACCTCACGATTACCACTTAAACTTTTATAAACCATCAACCTAGGACATTTCGCACATCACATCAAGACTATTAATTACTCCACAAAACATGCATCATTAATCTTAATCTATTATTCTTGCCACCACATTTCTCACCTCAAGTTCAAGTCTATAGTCTTGCATCAATCATGTACTACCAACGAAGCATGCCACATGCTATACTAGTCTATCAAATTGGGAAACCAACCCAAAATACTACATTTCGCCTAGCTACTACCTACCATCACATCTCCTCCATGGAATTACTACTACACCTCAAATTCCACTACCTACATTCTCACATAGTACTAGTTTACTACTACTTAAAGAAAAAGACCATCAAAGGGAGGGGGGTAAAGTCACATTATTGAATTAGTCGATCTTAATCTTGCAATATAACTCATTTCAATCTTATCAACATATTCCAATTTCTCACATCATACTTATTTGCCTAATCGTACATCATAATGATCTTCAAAATTCAATAAATACTAATGAGTCTCTATTTACAGCTTATTAACTAATCTACCCATTTTCATCCACAACCTATAGATGATTTTTACAACCACAATAACCATCCATTCTGTGATCCTTCCCTATTCTGAATAAATAATAATCATATCATGTATCTTCCTTTACAGACTACCATATAATCTACAATTATTGTCGCACATTAGTCTATCATTATACAATGGCAAACCACTCCTCAATCCACGATTACACAACTAAAACTATTTATTTATGCAAATGTCACCCTTATTGACTGTTAACTTCGTGAATACATGTCACCAACTTCTGGACCATCTCACTACCAATAGGCCATGACACTTTGACATACACTACTACTCGGGTGGAAATACAGTTCCAACATTCTACTACACATCATTACTCTTATACATCACATCCCCAACAAGAATTTTATTAAAGGAGACTGGATACACTTCATACCTCAGGCTCAACCGCACGACTGATGCAGATAGGGGTATATTCTTAAATAAACACACTTTAAAGCACTCATGGACTTCTCTCAAGTCCTTGTGCAAAATCCATAACTTTATGGACAACTCAACCAGAGAAAACCACATCGCTGGGGGAGCTAGACTCTTAGAATTATATCGCCTCGACAATGAGGCATGACCCATGAAATTGGAACGAGGAATGAACTTGGATAACTTTCTTATGGACGAATCTATAGCACGAACTAGAGTATGAAAGAATGGGAAACAACTCTTAAATGCTCGGTAGCCTCCTGATTATAAGTGTGGTGCACAACACACCCATAAACAAGACTCTACTAGACACGATTTCGCAGACACCCTGGGACCATGAACTGTGCTTTGATACCAAGTTTGTCACGACCCGAACCGAGGCCCTAGCCATGACGAGCATCCCGAACCATGAAGGCCCGAGCACCCTTCTATACCTGATAATCATGCACAATATTCATATACAATAAGGAAAATGCGGAAAATAATTCAAACGGAATCATGGTCATTTCTAGCTTCAATAGAACTGTATAGAATGAAACCCCTAAACATCTAACAATATCTGACTCTTGTCCGCGAAATCTCTAACATTACAAGATCAATCATAAGTCTAAAACAAAATTGGGACAAGGCCCCCAGTCGGACCCAATACCAAAATAACAAATAATGTTCTAAAGACAAGGCCTTCCGAAATAAAGAAGGCTCACCAACTGCTCACTTCTGTCTGACAGATTCTACGGCTTAGTAGGAACTCTGGACTGAGCCTCATATCCTGAAATATAGGGGTCAGTACAATCCAAAATAATGAATTTTATAAAACATAAGTGAGAGAAATTTGTACAACAGTATGCATGACATAATTTAAAGCACATGGGCAATTTCAAATAATCTTAAAGCAAGTTTTCTCAATGCAGTTATGATCTTTGTATTACTTTTAAGCTAGGTGGCACTCCTCTACAAGTCTGATATTCCACGGGTTATATGGAATCCGCCATTAACTCGGCAGGGAAACCCCCAACCCAAGTTTGCCGCAAAGGTTGGAGTGTCTGAGTCTGATACGCCACAGGGCTCTAGGCCAGCGTAAAATCTCACTAGGGGATTAAATAACCCGTATCGGCAAAACACGATTTCGGGCAATGAGTAGTCTGAACTCGTGCCTTCTACGGGGAACCACCTAACATCTCTTTATGAAAGTCTGAAAATCTGACTGCAAATAAGATATTTTGTCTTCTAGGGGTTGAAATTCAATGTTATAGACGTATTTTGGATGAGGGGAAATGACCACGGTGCCCCTAGACCCATTAGAAACTGAGATAATGTGTAAAACAACCTTAGATACGCGTTTGGTTTTGTGTCGACGCGATCTCGACGCGACGCGTCATGATCGCGTCGGCTTACTGCCTCACACGAAAAAAGTCATAACTTTTCTCTCGGTTATCGAATTTTGGCGAAATTGGTATAGTTGGAAAGCTAATTCAATTATCTACAATTTGGTGAGTCTTGAGCTGAAAAATTTTATGTGTATCAAGAGTTATCCACGTTCAAAGTTGACCCTTGTAGAATCGAATATCCAATTTTGGATGAATGAAAGGTTCTTAGCTCAACTTTGCTTTAGGTCATTTCTATGAACGTTTTTCACCTCTAATCACTTCATATACTAGGCGAGATATCATGACACATGAATTTAAACATAAACCATGGAATTAGAGCTTACACACGTAGAACGACGATTTAATTTCTAGTTTAAAAATGCGGGGCGTAACATTCTTGATATTTGATTGTTGTGTCTATTTTAATTTTTAATTTTTACTTTTTGTAGTTGTTATATATCCTCTGAAAAAGAACTATAAAGCTTCATTTTAAGGGAAAAGACATCGGTTCCACCCCAATCTATATCCGAAAAGTCAAAGTCACACCTAAACTATACTAGTGACCTATTACACACCTAAACTATAAAAAAGTGAAACTATTTACACTCTGTCAGGCTACCACCACTTGCATGTGGTGTAGTGTTTTACACGCGTTGTCACGTCAGTAAAAAGTATCACTTTTTTGTAGTTAAGGTGTGTAATAGATCACTTATATAGTTTAGGTGTGGATTCGACTTTTCGACTATAGTTTGGGGTGAAAACGATGTCTTTTCCCTTAATATTTTTAGCCGTTTACTTTTGTTATTTAATAGGCTGAACGCGCCTAAAATAAGTGTAACACACGCGTCTTAGAATGGGGATCGCGGGGAGGTAATAATATCACTTTTATATAGTTAAGGTGTGCAATAGGTCACTTATATAATTTATGTGTGGCTTAGACTTTTCTTGTATAGTATTTTAATGAAGTTTTGATCTCATCATTAGGCCGATTTTGATTTTCAAAATTCTTTCTCACCGCCAAAATCGCACTACAGTAACAATAATTAAATCCTACTAATCATCTTCTCCAAAACAAATCCTAATGCTCGGTTGGTAAAACAAAAACATTCTCCAATTAACTTCTCATAGCAATGTTTCAGTAATGAAACAAACCAGCAGTTATACTCCTGTCCATACACCATATCGCCATATTTCTTTCCAGTTTCAGTTCACTTTGATTTAATCCCCTCACTGACTCAATCAATCGATTAATCCAAAATTCAAATAAATTCAACTTCAAATTTAACAACCAAGATTCCGACAAAGTAATTTCAAACTCCGTCAAAGTAAACTGCTAACAAATTCTAAGAGTATCTGCAATCCTCTTCCATTGCCAGGGTTAAATCCCCAGCCAACACCATTCCGTTAACACGCCTTTGAAGAAAGAAAATCAACCATCGGAGAAATTGTACTTATTGTAAAGTTAAAGAATTGGAGTTGTTGATTTGAGATTTGATCGAAAATGAAAAGTTCTGAGGAGAAAGTTGTGGCTGTTGATTTTTGTTTCAGTTTGTTGCTTAGAATTTGGGAATAAAAGAAACCTTTGATTCATTTCAATTCAATTTTCTTGATGATTGAAATTTGAATGAAATTGGCTGAAGAAAAATAAAGAAGGAAAAAAAATGAAAAGGATAAAGAAATATTCTATTTATACTACTTTAAAATTATTTAGGAAGGCAATAGATCGTCCGTATAATTTAAGTATCTTCTAAAAAAAAATTAGACAAGTTAAGGAAGATTTAATGTCTTTTCTCTATTTTTCATTGATTACTTTTAATTTTATCTTGACAACTTGGACCCTATTTGTCATTTTAGCTTATCATTGTACTTTACTACTATTTGGCTTTCAATTCTCCACCACTATTGTATACATGTGTTATAATTTTATATTATGGTGATCTAATTTTATTTATCTTTTTTATATATGTATTTATTTAAGAATATGTAAAATTACTGTTGATTTTAAGATCAAATACATCGTCAGTTATTAAATTCAATACGAATTTTTATTTTGACATCTAAAGTCGATGTTTTTCATTTTAGGCACCTCAACTATTATTTCAGTATGTTATTTTGACACTTTTTACACAATCAGTTAAAATATACAATTTGAATGTATTACAAACGTTGCTGATGCGTAAAGTGACAAATAATATGATGAGATGTGTTAATTTTTCTTCAAAATAATTTTTAAATAATTAATTAAGATAAAAAAAAATAATCAATAAATGACCCCCAACCCACCCCAAGGCCATCTTCTCCATTACTCCACCCCCAAAATTAAAGATCAATTTCTCCAATACTCCCTCCCCCCAAAATTTTCTTAAAGTCGATGTTTTTCATTTTAGGCACCTCAACTAGTATTTCAGAGTGTTATTTTGACACTTTTTACACAATCAGTTAAAATATACAATGTGAATGTATTACAAACGTTGTTGATGCGTAAAGTGACAAATAATATGATGAGATGTGTTAATTTTTCTTCAAAATAATTTTTAAATAATTAATTTAGATAAAAAAAAAATAATCAATAAATGACCCCCAACCCACCCCAAGGCCATCTTCTCCATTACTCCACCCCCAAAATTAAAGATCAACTTCTCCAATACCCCCTCCCCCCAAAATTTTCTTAAAGTCGATGTTTTTCATTTTAGGCACCTCAACTAGTATTTCAGTGTGTTATTTTGACATTTTTTACACAATCAGCTAAAACATACAATGTGAATGTATTACAAACGTTGCTGATGTGTAAAGTGACAAATAATATGATGAGATGTGTTAATTTTTCTTCAAAATAATTTTTAAATAATTAATTTAGATAAAAAAAAATAATCAATAAATGCCCCCCCACCCACCCCAAGGCCATCTTCTCCATTACTCCACCCCCAAAATTAAAGATCAACTTCTCCAATACCCCCTCCCCCCAAAATTTTCTTCTACCCCCCCCTCCCCCCCCCCCCCCCACAAACACAAATCATCTTCTCCAAATACCTCACACATCCAAAATAATTGTCATTACAATGCCGACCCCCACCCCAAGATTTTTTTCTCCAATACAGCCCCAAAAATGTCCTCTAACCCCCGCCCCCTAAATTCCTAAAACCTCAGAGAAGGACGCCATCGATGGACCTTTACCAAATACACACACACACACTTTCTTTTCTCCTCTTTGTGAAGATTTATGTGTAGAAAAATAAATTCTTTAATTAAATTGGGGCAAAATTCAATTGAAAAATGAAATTTTTAATCAAATTGAGAGACGCCCAGTTGAAATTGTGGAAAATCCAGTTGAAGAAGTGGTAAATTAGATCAAATTGAGAGACAGTGGATTGAAAATTGAGCAAAATTCAATTGAAAAAAATGAAATTTTTGACCAAATTGAGAGAATCCTGTTAGAAATTGAGCAAAATTGAATCACTGAAAATCAATGGTAACTAGCATATGTTAATGGTGAAAGATAATTTTTACCATTAAATAAGTTTAAGATTGACAAAAATGGTGAATAAAAATGAGGCCGAAGAAGGAAAATTCGATGGATTTGTGAAAATTTTGGCAAAGAATTTGTACTGTAGAGGCCCAATATGACAGATCAATAGAGGATTCAAAGTTTGTCTGGGTAATAATGGAAAAATATCCTTTGGATTAAATGGTGATTTGATTCCATTTATGTGATGCTATGGAGAGAAAATACAGAGGAACAAGAAAGTGATTAATAAGTAATGATTTTTCAGAGTAGATGTTGAGTGTATTATTATTACTACTTAGGATAGGATTATGAGTAGATGTTGGTGAAAATTTAAGCTCAAGATTGATAAAAATGGTGGATAAAAATGAAGAAGAAGGTATAGATTAATGGGGTGGATTAATATATAGTTTGAGAGTCAATTTGAACGTCACATCAATCAAAAAGGGTTTTTCACGTGCCTTCAAGTAAGTAAAAGACACACACCATACCAATGGTGCAAAAGGTGACAAAATGACACACTAGGATGCTAGTTGAGGTGCTTAAAATGAACAATGTCCACTTTAGGTGTCAAAGTGAAAGATCGTTCCATGTTGAGGGGCCTATCGATGTGTTTGGCCTAATTCTAATAATCTACAATTTACAATATCAAAAAACATTGAGAAAAGCATCTAGTACCCCCTTGAATTATGACTAAATTTGCTACGACACACTCCAACTTCACCGGGGGTTCTATAATCTCCTTGAACTAAATTTTAGCTTATTTTTGTTTTTTAGTTAACGTGGCATCTTTTGTCAGCTAAATGAGAAGCGGTGCAGAACACGCACCTTTATTACATAAAATGGGATTGACATTTCACTATCTTTATCAACTTAATATTTTTTTAGCTTTCCATAATCACACTTTACCAAAAATTAATTCACTTTATCAAATACTATCACACTTCACATGATTAACTTCACGCTTTATCAAAAATCACAAAATCGATTTTAAGATCACATTATTGTCCTTCACTAAATCTATCATAAATATTAGTGTTAGACAAGTAATTATTATGTAGGCTAAATTTAGATCGATTTTGTTGGTAATATTCAAAGGTTTCTTTTGAATCGATTTCAAATTTTTAGGGTTTCTTTTAATCCTGAAATCTCCAGATTGATCACTAGATAATTCTTATCCATATACAATATATTTAACTCATCAGATTTTATCATTTCTAACCCTAATAAAAATTGAGGAAGAAAATTTTAAAATTTAAAATTAAATATCAATAAGGAATGGAGTAACGATAAGAAATTTACACAGTAGATTACCTTACAATTTCTAATGAAAGAGCAATTTGAAGAATAAGAATGAAATTAATGGAGATGAAAATGAGTTAAAGATGAAGAAGAAGGGATTTTAACGAAGGAATTTAATATTTAACTTTAAAAATGTCACATGGCTAATTTTTATTGCTTATAGAGACAAAATGGCAGTCTTTCATGTGTCCAAGGCGTTGAACTTCACGTAAGGTGTCACATCAGCACAGAAGGGTGATGAAAATACACTAAAATTGAGTTTGGGGA
Organism: Capsicum pubescens; assembly: GCA_030864215.1. Taxonomy (NCBI): domain Eukaryota; kingdom Viridiplantae; phylum Streptophyta; class Magnoliopsida; order Solanales; family Solanaceae; genus Capsicum; species Capsicum pubescens. The sequence continues at coordinate 247,504,606 of CM061541.1, read as the reverse complement.
AGGTAATAGGATCCCTGTGAAGTTGGGTATGTCGTAGCAACTTTGATCATAGTTATAGGGGGTATTCGATGCTTAGCTCTAAAACATTAAAATTTTGTTGCTAAAATTTTTTCATTTAGAACACATAAATTGAGACAAAGAGTGCAACATATATTATTTAAAAATTACATACAATTATACTATAATTCATAATAATTAACAACATAATATATTTAAAATATAAGAAAATTATTTGATTGACTTTAAATTTTACTCGTGTCACATAAATTGAAATAGAATGAGTAGCATATATTGGCCCGATCTAGCACGGACTTAATGTCTAGTTTGAAAAGCTAAGTGCACTTAATGTCTAGTTTGAAAAGCTAAGTACAATTTTTTTTCTCGTCATTAACATCATATTTTATTTCTTGGAAAAAATACTATGAACCTATGTACTACCTCTGTTTCAAAAAAAAAAGACTTACTTTTTTTTAGTCTTTCAAAAAGAATGATTTTTTTCTTTTTTTATAATATTTTAATTTTAACTTTTCACGTGATATTTTTAAGACCACATGATTAAAAGATATTTTGATACATGTGACATAACTTTAATTTAGGACTACAAGATTCAAAGTCTTTTTTATTTTCTTAAACATTGTGTCAAGTCAAAATAAATTACTTTTTTAAACGAAAAAATTATTATATATGCATACAATGAATGTAACATATACAAACATGGAGTACGTACTATGGTTCTACCTTAAAGTTCTCTACTAAATTCATGTAGACACCTCAACCTAACTTTGTACCTATTAGGCATTTCATCTTAAAAGAAATGTACCTATTTAAATACCCATGCAGAGGTAGCACAACAAGTGAAATATACTTGTTGTTGAGTGCGTGAATATCAATACTATAACTGTTTTCTTTTCAAAATAATCCATTATTTTTCTTTCTTATTTATCCTTTTTGCCTTAAAAAAGTGAAAATTTAAAACTATTCCCCACCATTTATGTCCTTCTTTTTCTTTAATTTTTTTTTTTAGTTTCCCAAGTTATCTCCACGGCCGACAGTCGTGAGACTAATCCTTCATTTCACTGTCAGCACACTAAGCGATAGGAAACTGACCACAGAGTTTTCTCCATTCACTAGAGATGGGGATCGAACCTCCAACCTCTTGCTTAAGGGGTGAGGTGCTGAACCACCACACCAACCTTGTGGTTAAAAAGATAGTCTCTCGATCAGTGTCACTGTCGAGAGACTATCACTGTTTTCTTTAAATTTAACTATCACTGTCACTTTCTTCACCGAAAAATATGGAGATCTACATTGTCACAGTCTTTTACCTGAAAAAATTATGATGTCTAAATCCAATTAAATTAAAAATGAATTAAATATAAAACTAAAAACAAAACAAATCCCAAAAGTAGAAAAAGTAAGGAGATTTCCCATTTGGCCATGGAAATTTTTTCCTTTTTTCGAAAAAAATTTTCGGAGTTGAAAATTGTGGTGTTTGACCATAAAAATTCAAAAAATAATTTCAAAATTTTTTTCTGAAAAGAGAAAACAGGTTTTTTGTTGTTTTCACAATTTTCCAACTCCAATTCCAACTTTTATATTATTACATATAACCCCAATCTTTTAAATTTTTACATAAAACTCTCTTTGTAACATTATTTTTTCAATATTACGTATATAGCAATTTTAAAGAATAAGATAATTATAATTTCTAACTTAATGCTATCCTAATCAATATATATCTCTTTCTCTCTCTCATCATTATTTTTATCCCTTATTTAATTTTCTCTCTTATTTAAGATATTATTTTACTGCTAATTTATATTTATACCCATAAATATATAAAGTATTATATTTATAATATAAATATACAAAGTATAAAGTTTATACCATGTATATACCATATACACACATATATAAATATACAAAGTATTAAGAAACATACTAAGAATATTTATAATATAAATATACAAAATATGTTATATATGAAGTTTATACCATGTATATACCATATATACACACATATATAAAAATACAAAGTATAAAGAAACATACTAAGCATATTTATATATTTATGGTATATGATATAATATACCATAAATATGCAAAGCATGTTTTACATAGAAATAATTTATTCACACACAGTAAAAATTTTCATGTATAAGAAAATTAAATAAATAAATTAGCGGCACCCTAAAATTTAATAACAACTCATCATTTTCTATTTTTTAGGAACGGAAAATGAAGGAAATAAATTAAAGAAATTCCTAAAAAAATAAATTTGTTTGAAAGATAATATTTGTTACCTAAAAAACAGGAAGCAGTGGTCTAATATAACATCCATATTTAAAAAATTTAAATATGAGAAAATGGCTATTAATGTAAATATTATATATGTCATAATTGAAATTCATTAAATATGGTCATGTATATGTAATTATTTTTATAATAGCGGCTAATTGTGTTCTTTTTCCATTAGTAGGTAAATTTTAGTTGGGTGATTTTGATAGTTTGTAAAAGTTAGGGCATAAAATCATATTTAAAAAAGTTTTTTCAAAAGTGAAAAAAAAATAATCAAAAAAGACATGGTCAAACACAACTCCAACTTCAACTTCAACTCCGGAAAAATTTAGTTTTCATGGCCAAACGGCTACTTAAGTTCTAAAATTAAAATGGGAAGAAGATAAAGCAAGAGTGGAGAAGAAAATGAAGGAAGGAGGAGCTCGCCAAATAATTTATTTTTAATTTTTATTTTATTTTTTAACTTAAAATTCTTTTTTAATACTCCCTTCGTTTAAAAAAGAATGACCTACTTTCCTTTTTAGTCCGTTTAAAAAAGAATGACCCCTTTCCTTTTTTAACAATACTTTAATTTCAACTTTCCACACAGCATGTTTAGGCCACAAGATTAAAGGGTATTTTGGTACATTTGACACAACTTTAATTTAAGGTCATAAGATTCAAAAGTCTTCTTTATTTGGGTTAAAATCGTTTACACCCCCGAACTTTGCAGTAAAAATCAAACACTCCCCTCAACTTTGAACAGTAATCATTCTCCCTTCTTTTTCCTATTTGATTTTTTAAAATACTTATTTTACCCTTATATTTATATCAATATTCGTATCTCTTTTTTTAAATAAAAAAACTTTTTTATAAGAATATTTTTTTATTTTTTAATCTATATAACAGATTTTTAAAATGTTTTCTATAAAAGTTAAAAATTATTTTTAAGATTAAAAAATAAAAGTAAAAAATGTTAATTGAGTATATAATTTAATGGCGAACTATAATTTATAAATGATCAAAATAGCAAAAATTAATTTTATTAAAAATCAAAACTCTAATATATATTTATACGAGAAAATAATAGGTGATTATAATTTTATAAATTTATTTCAATGTAGGTATACAAAATAATTAATAGTCGAGGGTTTTTCAGAAACAATCCCTCTACCTCTCTGAGGTAATGATAAGGTTTTTGTACCCCTACCCTCCCCAGACCTCACTTAAAAAGTTTCACTAGATATGATGTTATTGTAGATGTATATTTGTTACAAATCAAATGATTGTTGTTGATGCATTTTAAATTATAATTTAGAAAATAATTCGTATTAACAACCAGAACTCATTTATCTATATAGACATTAAAGAATAAGAGAAAATCAAATAAGCATCTATATACATAATTACGTACTCACATACATACTTAATACATATAATATAAAAAATTTGAATTTTAAAAGTTCTTTAAATTTTGTAATTAATTATAAAAGAATTTAATAATAATGTTAAAAGGTGGGCTTGAGAATTTGTATATCTAATTGAAATATATTTACAAAATTATAATTATCTATTATTTTCACGTATAAATATATATTAGAGTTTTATTTTTAATAAAATTAATTTTTACTATTTTTCTCATTTATTTCATTATAGTTTGTCATTAAATTATATACTCAATTAATATTTCTCACTTTTATTTTTTTTATCTTAAAAATAATTTTTAACTTTTATAGAAAATATGTTATATAGATTTCAAAATAAAAAAATATTTTTATAAAAAAAAAATTCTTAAAAAAAAAGAGATACAAATGTTGATATAAATATAAGGGTAAAATAGGTATTTTAAAAAATCAAATAGGAAAAAGGAGGGAGAGTGATAATTGTTCAAAGTTGAGGGGCGTGTTTGATTTTTACAGTAAAGTTCGGGGGTGTAAACGATTTTAACCCTCTTTATTTTCTTAAACTTTGTGTCAAGTCGAAGTAGATCATTCTTTTTGAAATGGAAGGAGTAATTATTTTGGGCCACAATGCCATATGTCATTTTTTTCTTTTTTTGGTTTCCTAAGGTATCTTCACAGCCGGCAACCGTGAGACTAATCCTCCATTCCACGATCAGCGCACTAAGTGGTAGAAAACTGGTCACAGGGGTTTCTCCATTCACCAGAGATGGGGATCGAATCTCCAACCTCTTGCTTAAGGGGTGAGGTGTTGAACCACCACCCCATACTATACAAGAAAAGTTTAAGCCACACCTAAATTATATAAGTGACCTATTACACACCTTAACTATATAAAAGTGATATTATTACTTCCTCGCGATCCCCATTCTAAGGCGCGTGTGTTACACTTATTTTAGGCGCGTCCAGCCTATTAAATAAAAAAAATAAACGGCCAAAAATATTAAGGAAACAGGCATCGTTTTCACCCCAAACTATAGTCGAAAAGTCGAATCCACACCTAAACTATATAAGTGACCTATTACACACCTTAACTATAAAAAAGTGATACTTTTTACTGACGTGGTGCTGACGTGGCAGCGCGTGTAAAACACTACACCACATGCAAGTGGTGGTAGCCTAACAGGGTGTAAATAGTTTCACTTTTTTATAGTTTAGGTGTGTAATAGGTCACTAGTATAGTTTGAGTGTGGCTTCGAATTTTCGGGTATAGTTTAGAGTGGAAACGATGCCTTTTCCCGTTATTTTGTCATTCATCTCGAGTATATCACACACATTTCTCATTTGTTGCTGAATATCAAAAAATGTCTAACAGGAACAACTTTTAACTAATAAAAGTGTTTAATAAGTACTAATTTTAGTTGAGGTGTCTGAAAAAATTTTGGAGATAACTTTAAGAGGGTGTTGATGACTTAAGCGTTTAAAATTTCAATGGTGACACAAATTGGGACAAAGTGAGTAATTCATATCTTTAACTTTCTAGAGAACTCAATGAAAACATAACATTATTCCTTCCGTTTTATTTTATTTAGTCTTATATTAAAAATAAATATTTTATTTTACTTGTCCATTTAATAATTAATAAAGATATATTTTTTTCATACTATCGTTGGTGATAAATACTTTCTTCAGTTCTTATTAGTTGTCATAATTTTCTTTTTCAGAGTCAAAATAATATAAACTTTGACCAAACATTTTAAAATGTAAGTTTTCAGCATATTAATATAAGAAAAGTTACGATTTATAATTCACATTAATCTAATGTAATTTAACTTTAAAAATTAGTCAAATTAACTTTCGAAAAGCGAAATTGACAACTTAAAAGGAAAGGAGTGAGTATTCACATCAAGTAGCAACAATTAGATTTAGAATTTTAGGGTATCATTAGTAAAATTAGTTTAGTAAAACACATTTTAATTATAATTTTTTTAAAAGTATGTCAAATCAACTCTAGACAAATAACATGAAATGAAGGAAGAATTTTGGAATCATCGATGTGTATTAAAATTATTGTGGAAGCAAAGACTAATTGACACTACAGACAACTTCGTGTTGCCTTGTATTTTGAATAATTCAAAGACCTTGCTGAATATATCTAAAGCAGAGTACGTACTCATGAACCACAACACATCACAAAAAGCATTAGGATAACTAAGCGAAGAGTAGTCTCTATATTATTTGGAGTTTTTTTGACTAAGATGAAATTTAAAGGTAAGTTTTACATCAGAGCGTGATGATTAGATCGATTATGTTGATGGGACAAAGAATTGGCCAAGCAAAGAACAGTCTCATGTTGTTTGAAGATTTTTGACCAAGATGAAAATTTAAAGGTAAGTTTTACGTCACAGCGTGATGGTTAGACCGATTATGTTGTATGTAATAAAGAGTTAACCAAGCAAAGAGTAGTCTCATGTTGTTTGAAGAGTTTTTACCAAGATGAAAAACTAAAGGTAAGTTTTAGCGTGATGGTTAGACCGATTATGATAATGGGACAAAGAATTGGTCAAGCAGAGAGTAGTCTCGTGTTGTTTGAAGATTTTATATAATAATATAAAGTTAAAGACACTAAATATCAGTCATGATCGATTTGATCAAAAATCCAATCTTGACAATTTGATTTATTGAAAGATTTGAAAGCTGAAAATCTGAAATTTTAATTTTTGTTTTTTGGGTGGAGGCAAAAGAAGATTTCAAATAAACACTGTTTCCAAAAGAAAAAGGCAAAATCTGATTTTTCAAGTTCAACCTCTTACTAAAAATAAACTAAAACAACCAACACTGACACATGGAGAAATTATTTACAAGAAAAGAAGTTTTTAAATTTAGCTACTAATAGTTAGTGCAACAACAACTAGAAAAGAGATGTTATCCCTAGAAGGAACGAAGAAAAAATCATAACCTTTTAAATCCCCCTTGATCACTATATAGGCTTTTATTTAGTCTCTTTAAATTCGCAAGTTTTAAATTTTGAATCTATATCTAGACGACAGAATCTTCAGAGTCGCCTCCAAATGATGATTCCATCACCTAAAGGAATTTGAGGACTTTGAAAGTGATTATCAACAGCTAAAAACCCACAAACTTTAAATCATGAATATGACTCTAGAAGACAATCTTCAGAGTCGCCTGCATAAAGTGTCACGACCCAAATGGTCATGAGTGGCACCCACACTAAACTTCCCGTGGGAGAACCATCTAAATCAAACTATTACCCAGTCACATAATCAATATTAAGATGATATTTCATAAAATCAACATTGTAACAATAATCTAGAACTAATCATTAATTATGCGAAAATCCAACAAACTCATTACTAAAATCTCCAAGACCCGAAAGTCATCGTACAAGAACTACTAACAAAGATCATGTCTAAAAGATATCCAAAAATAAAGTAAACAAAGAATGTTTCATTGTCCGAAGATGGACAAGAATAAATAAGATGACCATGGCAACCTAGAGATGAAGTGCTCACCCTTGGATCAAGATCTGCTATCAAACTTTAGAGGTGAGGTCATGCCTGAGCCTCTAGAACACTTACTGCACTCAACAAAAGAAGAGTACATGGTAGTATCAGTACAAACCACTATGTACTGGTAGGTATCATAGGCTAACTCGATTTAGTAGCATGCACACAACATAAATCAAATAACAAGTAAACAGGCATCGTCACATAATAAATATTCAATAAATCAACAATACAGCAACAACAGGTCAAATAGTGCTCACAGACAAGTCACATAACTATCAAGAGTATCAACCATACTGTAAACATCCACAGAATCAACACAAATATATACACACATGCTATAGGACTTATTTTTGCCCAAATAGTCATGACTTTCAGGGAACAATCTATGTTCATGTACCGTACCGGCGTGGTACCCGATCCAACATATACATATCTGTACCGCCGTAGTACTTGATCCAACATATACATATCCGTACCGACGTGGTACCCGATCCAACATATGCATATCCGTACCGGCATGGTACCCGATCCAATATGTACATATCCGTACCGGTGTGGTACCCGCTCCAACATATACATATCTGTACCGGCGTGGTACCCGATCCAACATATACATATATTATCAATATCAAATTTACACAACCTCACAGCATACAACATAATGTACCAAGTTTACAAGTACACTTAAAGTAATAAGACAATTTCATCAAGTAAATTTCCAGTAATCATTTATACAAGCATTAATAATTAAAACATCAATAATTTCAGGCATGTCCGAATACCAATCAACAAGTATCAAATTTAGGAGCATACACACAATTAAGTCGAGTCTAAACTCCAATTAAACTGTAACCTACCTCAACCAACGAATTTAAATATAGTTAGTCCGCAAGCTCCTTTTCCTTCCTCAAAGTTTCAGAATCTGTTTCAACATGTAATTCCCATAAGAATACGAATCTAAAAACACCCATTTTATAATTTTTTACTTTAAATTTTGTTTTTTATCTAAAGCCAAAGTTTTCTATAATAAAAGAGACTATAATTAGTGGCTGAGTTATTAAGATCATAATTATCGGGATTATCAAATCCTAAATCATCTAACCTTCACGATGTTCATCATTCTAAGGCCCTGAATAGCCATTATCGCATAATGATTAAAAAAGAAAAAAATTAATATATTATACTTAATTAATCATAAGAAAAGTTAACAGAAAGCTTCCAGGAAACTTATTTGCACATGTTACTGCCACTTTCAATTTATTCCCATTCACCTTCACACCATCCTTAATACCATTTTGGCATACCATGATCACCGTATACACCTTGTCACCATAATACTATTATTATCCATCAATCAATCGTAATTTTTACCTCACAAAAACATAAATTGATTATCCCTTGCCACTGTCAAGACTTTACTCACCCTTCATTCGTTATATATAAGAAATTGTAACAATAGGAACAACTTCACATAAACAAGAAAGAAATAGTATACTAACCTAAAAATGTCGACCTTTCTAAAGTCGTGAATGGGGAAAGAAAATATGCTAACCGTGGTATTCCCCTAGCCCCAACTTTCTGATGGTATTAATATTATCATCTATTACCACTCCCTTTCCACTTAAATTAATCCTTGTATTGGCCACCTAAGTAAGTAAATTATCACTTTAGCCCATTAAATCACTAATCAAATTAATTATCTAAAATATATCCAACTAATGACTTAACTTACTTCGGAACACCTCAAGAATCGGTACTATCTATCTCCGTAAGTCATAACTCACATATGCAAACTACGGAGAGCGCAAAATAAAGAAGATGAAAAAAATTCACAAACGATCGGGAGGATCGTTACATCAGATACCAATTAAAAAAATTGTTCGTCCCCGAACGGGCAAGCACAAGACACAAAGGAAAAACAAGGAATTACCAAAATCCGCAAAAAGATGTGGATACTTGATACGCATGTCTGCTTCGATATCCCAAGTGGCATCCTCAATAGGAAGATTCTTCCACTGGACCTTCACAAACGTAATTTCCTTAGTCCTCGACTTACGAACAATCAAATACTTAGTCGAGCCTATGCGTACCACCACCGCCCCAGACTCAGAAGGTTCAATCAGTATACAATAATACAAGGCATATTCTTCACCCATATATATGCTACTGTCCTATACCGGTTGATAAATATAGGTACCTACTGGTGATAGGCGATGCGCATGCAAGAATGAATGCAAAGTACACAATCAATATAACAACTCATCATAATTGTCCTCATCAGGACCGTCATCATCGTAATCAACCTCCGGCCTTGTCGGATATCAACACATCATCAATAGTATCCTCCGGCCTTGCCGGGTATCAACCTATTATAAATATATCCTCCGGTCTTGCCGGGTATCAACATATCATCATAATAGTCATTACCGAATAACATACACTAAAATACTCATAAAAAATATTCATATCACCATTGAATATCTATCTAGTCAATACTTTCCAACTACTCTTTATTAGCTGGCCAACACTTGTTACAATAGAATCACTAGTTCGTTAGTCATCACATAACCTCTAGTTATTAGCCTAAACATTATCCTTCACGTAATCTTTATTCACGGGATAACAATTAACCACTATTTATTTAATAGTCAATATCTAACATCTAGTCAAGGTTCATCACTAGACCAAAATCTTCATTTATCCACCATTCATTATTATCAACTAATCATCCTATATCCGTTAATCATTACTAGACAACACATTACTACTTATCACCTAACCATCTTTTATTAACTGACACCATTCATTATCTAACCATTGTTCATCAACTAATCCTTGCTTAACTATTCATTAGTTAATCATTTAGCAACTATTCAAAGTTATTAACTAGTCACCTCTTATTACCAATAGTTCTTCTTATCCAGTCTCATTAACACACAACTCCTCATTTATCGACTAATCGACATCACAAACTTAGTTATCAATACCAACTAATCTTCACCTATACTAGACCCGACCTCGCCATAAGTCACGAATTAACCATCGCTAGCTACCATGTTTCAATTATACAAGATTCATTGACTAATACATTAGATTCCTAGCCATCAAGTGATATAGTCCCCTAATAGGCAACTAGTTACCACATAGCTTAACCGTTAATTAGGCAGAACAATCGTAAAATCATATTTCAGCTAAAATCACATCAATTACCAATATACTACTCATGAATGTACCAAATCTATACATGTCATCACCAGTATTCAATCAATAAAGTCGTAAGCAACGTACCAGATCTTCCTCCATCCCATACTGGAGAGATGTGTATACAAACATACATGTATTCATAAACTGTAATCATATCCGTTACACTGATAAACACTCCTCGAATATTCAAACATTATCATAACACAACCCTTGGCCCATTAATTTATCCGAAATAGTCACAACATCATAATCACGGCCTTAGGCCCATATACATATCCAAAACTCATATCGATAATCATATTTATAAGCCGTAGCATATTTCTAATCATCTCACCTATATGAGGTATCTCACATATTGGAGGCATAATATAGATAACCATATAATCATCTATAAGATATCTTATATCGATAGGTCACATACATCATCACTATAAGGAATATCACCTCTCTAGGCCAATTTGCATATCTAAGAGGAAATAGCATCTCTATAGGCCAATCATCAAGTCTAAGAGGAAATAGTATCTTTATAGGCCACATAACGTGTCTAGGAGGAATATCTATCTCTAAAGGTTCATTATTATTTCCACAAGAAATATCATAACTATAACTCAAAAGCCAAAACCCCGAAACATCAATACAAGTTACCGAGTTACGAAGTAGCCTTATTCTAAGGTTTACTAGCCTCATCTATGTCTAACACCCGCAACTAAGTCCACAAGAATTAACAAAAGTTTAGGCCTAAATGGGCCAGACGATCCCACTTCTAATCCTCAATTTCCATAATTAGGCACACCATGCCCCAAACTAGGCTAAGGTATCTAGTTCATTTTCTAGATATCAAGTAAGCCATATTCAAGCCTAAGATAGCCGCTTCGATTAGAAACAAGGTACTCAAGTCAACTCTACTCAACTTACGGTTTCAAGACTATCACACTAGCCCAATAAGGCTAAATATACAAATCATGTTTCAAACACTAAAACCACATCCTAAACATAGGTTTACATCATAACCACGCTTCAACTAATCTAAACTAGAGAGGAAAAGCAATATGATTAAAAAAGGGTATAAACATGTCATTTTACGGGTCCCACAGAATTAGAGCCTACAACACATAATCCTCCACAACAATGTTAATATTCATCTAATCATGATACCTTAACCACTAAACAAGAAATATCCACCAAGTATCACTCAAGGAAAGATCAATCATGCCATTTAATAATTCATTTATTCTCCCATCCAGGATCATCCTTAATTATTTTATGAATGTAACTTAAGCCATTTGATTTTTCATTGCCATTATCATGAAAATTACTGTTCTCTAAAAGTGTCATATATCAGCCAACTTTATGGGACATGCAAATGTATAATTCAGCCACAAGGTCAAGTCAATAATAATTTGTCTTCTCAAAAATTTTTCTATTGCATAAATCCACAACTACAACTTATGTCCTGACAATCAGTAACTCAATATTTTTCAACGACAAACACTTCATGGTCAAGACAAACCTCTCTTATACCACTAACACCAATTTAAGATATACAGAGTCATTCTTATTTCTACCTAACAATATTTTTATTACGGGATTTACTTAACTCTTAATCACCTCAAGAGTGATCCCCACACCACTAGCATATAAGAAAAGCCAAGCAAAATAAATCTATTATAGGTCATTAATAGTCTCATCACCAATATCACATTCCAGACAAGTCATCGATCAAATTCTATAGGTATCAACAACCTCTACTAGTTTTTGTCACTTTTGTTTAAAACTCATTATTTTGCCAAGCATTAAGAATTTGTTCACATAAGGAACTCAAAGATAATGTCACTTAGCTAGTCCTCGCAAGGAACCCATTATAATTTCAATAATAGAACTGCACAAAAATGCTAGATACGATCTCAATGACCAGACCACACAAGGATCCCCAAATAATATCAAATAATTGAACTACACAAGGATCCATCCACAACATCATTAACAAGAACCTCTCATCATGAAAAACACATATCACCTCAATCTTTTATTCATGTCACTTTTTCACCATCTTTTCTTGACATCATATTCACATATCATCCTCTCAATTCTCATACCATCAATCTCATCAGTATAATAGTACCAAAAATAAGTAAGCATCATAGAATTTCTAGTTTCATAATAACAAGAAATCAAATAATCCCATCACATTTATCAACAAAAACAACTTAGTCAATGCTAATCACTAAACAAAAATAATTCATATCAATGACAAAAATCTAGCAACACAAGTTTAGCCAAATATCAAACACAAGCAATGAATAAGTTCATCACTTTCACAAGTCTTTACCTATTAACAATAACTTTTAGACCTTATTAACAGATATCAATTGGAATCTCTTAGATTTTTATTCAAAATTATTAAGATACCAATTGGAATTGTCTAGATACCAATTGGATTCAATCTAGTAGTCCAAGATTAGGACGGCATAATTGAGAGAAAGAAAGGAAAATGACTTCTACGTGCCTCATAGCCTTACGAAGATTGGGTGTGGGGCCCTACACACCAATCTACGGAACTCTACTTGACATTGCTCTTATTAACAAATACCAATTGGAATCACCAGATACTAATTGAATTCAAGTAATAGCATGCAAGAAAGAAGAATTGGTACTCGATCCAACATGTACATATCAGTACCGGCGTGGTACCCGATCCAACATATATATATCTGTACCGGCGTGGTACTCGATCAAACATATACATATTCGTACCGGCGTGGTACCCGATCCAACATATACATATATTATCAATATCAAATTTACACAACCTCACAGCATACAACATAATGTACCAAGTTTACAAGTACACTTAAAGTCATAAGACAATTTCATCAAGTAAATTTTCAGTAATCATTTATTCAAGCATTAATAATTCAAACATCAACAATTTCAAGCATGTCCGAATACCAATCAACAAGTATCAAATTTAGGAGCATACACACAATTAAGTCGAGTCTAAACTCCAATTAAACTGTAACCTACCTCAACCAACGAATTCAAATGTAGTTAGTTCGCAAGCTCCTTTTCCTTCCTCAAAGTTTTGGAATCTCTTTCACTATGTAATTCCCATAAGAATACGAATCTAAAAACACCCATTTTATAAATTTTTACTTTAAATTTTGTTTTTCATCTAAAGCCTAAGTTTTCTATAATAAAAGAGACTATAGTTAGTGGCTAAGAGTTATTAAGATCATAATTACTGGGAGTATCAAATCCTAAATCATCTAACCTTCACGTTGTTGATCATTGTAAGGCCCTGAATAGCCATTATCGCATAATGATTAAAAAAAGAATAAAATTAATATATTATACTTAATTAATTATAAGAAAAACTAACAGAAAGCTTCCAGGAAACTTATTTGCACATGTTACTGTCACTTTCAATTTATTCCCATTCACCTTCACACCATCCTTAATACCATTTTGACATACCATGATCACCGTATACACCTTGTCATCATAATACTATTATTATCCATCAATCAACCGTAATTTTTACCTCACAAAAACATAAATTGGTCATCCCTCATCACTGTCAAGACTTTACTCACCCTTCATTCGTTATTTATAAGAAATTGTAACAATAGGAACAACTTCACAAAAATAAGAAAGAAATCGTATACTAACCTGAAAGTGTCGACGCTTCTAAAGTCGTGAATGGGGAAAGAAAATATGCTGACCGTCGTATTCCCCTAGCCCTAACTTTCTGATGGTATTAATATTATCATCTATTACCAAACCCTTTCCACTTAAATTAATTCTTGTATTGGCCACCTAAGTAAGTAAATTGTCACTTTAGCCCATTAAATCACTAATCAAATTAATTATCTAAAATATACCCAGCCAATGACTTAACTTACTTTGGGACACCTCAAGAATCGGTATTATCTATCTTCGTAAGTCATAAATCACATATACAAACTACGGAGATCGCAAAATAGAGAAGATGAGAAAATTCTACAAACGAACGGGAGGGTCGTTACATAAAGGGACTAGAGAAATTTGAAAGCGATTATCAACATCTAAAAATACACAAACTTTAAATGCTGAATTTGTCTCTAGACGACAGAATCTTCAGAGTCATCTTCAAAAGGTGATTCCATCACCTAAAGGAACTTGAGAAATTTGAAAGGAATTATCAACAGTCAAACCCCCCCCCCCCCCCCCAAACTTTAAATCATGAATCTGTCTCTAGAAGACGGAATCTTCAGAGTTGGCCACCATAAAGGGGCGAGAGAAATTTGAAAGTGATTATCAACATCTAAAAACTCACAAACCTTAAATCATGAATCTGTTTGTTGACGAAAAAATCTTCGGAGTCGTCTGCGAATGGTGATTCCATCACCTAAAGGAACTTGAGAAATTTGAAAACGATTATCAACAACTAAAAATTTAGAAACTTTAAATCCTGAATTTGTCACTAGAAGATAGAATCTTCAAAGTCCCCTGCATATAAGGGACTAGAGAAATTTGAAAGTGATTATCAACATTAAAACCTACAAACTTTAAATCTTGAATATGTCTCTAAAAGACAGAATCTTCAGAGTCGGCTAGCATAAAGGGACTAGAGAAATTTGAAAGTGATTATCAACAGCTAAAATCCGATAAACTTTAAATCTTGAACACTACTCTAGAAGACAGAATCTTCTGAGTTACTTGCATAAAAGAACTAGAGAAATTTGAAAGTGATTATCAATATCTTAAACCCACAAACTTTAAATCCTAAATCTGTCTCTAAGAAGGCAAAATCTTCAGAGTCGGCCAACATAAAGGTACTAGAGAAATTTGAAATTGATTATCAACATCTTAAAAGCATACAAACTTTAAATCATGAATTTGTCTTTAGATGACAGAATCTTTAGAGTCGTCTGCAAATGGTGATTCCATCACCTAAAGGAACTTGAGAAATTTGAAAGCGATTATCAGCAGCTAGAAACCTATTAAATTCAATGGTGTGAAGCCTGCCTGGTTTTAATTCTTCCTTGGTAGATTCTTCAGGCATAGCAACTGTCCCAACCCAAAGTGTGTTATCATATACTATTAAACCACCCACCTTCAACAACTGCCACAGCCTCTCATGGTACTTTTGATAATTAACTTTGTCAGCATCAACAAAAGCAAAATCAAAACTTCCTCTATTTTCATGCTGCAACAAAGTAGAACAATAGAATAATAGATAAGTAAGTTTTCATACATAAAGTAAACTCTCTAGTTTTGAGTATATCATCTCTAAACACCTCAACTCGTCCTCACTATGTCAGTTAAACATTCCAACTTACAAAATGATCATTTGGGCACATCCAAAATTTGTGTGCCACGTGTGATACAATAGCGTCGAGTTGGAGTGTTTAGTTACTAGTAGGCAAATGCAATATTTCTACATCATAGGTGTACTACTACTAATATATATATATATTAGGTGAGAGTTGATCCTTAATCCTCTAAGGGGTCGTTTGGTAGAGTGTATAAGAATAATACAAAATATGGTGTATTAGTAATGCTTGTATTAGTTATGCTTGCATTAGTTATGGTTATATTTTTCTTATGCAGTGTTTGGTTTGATGTATTAAAAAAAAACATGAATTACATAATTTCTAAAAAAAGATTTTTTTTTTACATAATACCCTCAATATATATGTTGGAAAGGATGAGGAAAGTTTTTTGAGGGGTAATAGGGTCTTTAAGCATGTTAATGTATGCATTGGATTCATTGCATTACCAATGTCATGGATTTTGAGGTATTAGTAATGCACATCTCAATACACAATAGAGCGTATAATTAATGCATGCATTAGTCATACATAAGGTAAAAAGGTATACCAAACAAGGTACTACTAATACACATTAAACTAATGCATGCATTAACATTTCAATACACTCTACCAAACGACCCCTAAGTAAATAACTTAATACTTAACCGTACAACATTTAGACTTCTTGTAGCATGGGTATCAACAGACAATATTATATCAATTTAAGAAAGTATCTACATAAAATACCTAGTTTTAGTTTTACAAACAATTATGGCTTCACATATCTCATATATTACCTTTAAATTAGCCCCTGGCAAGTTAAGACCAAGTTGAAATGTCAACATGTGCACTGATCTCAAAAATATATAACACTTACTTGCCAGTTAAGGCGACTACGTAATTTGAGTGTCTGTTTATGTATTATCTACATATTTTTAACTTACATTTTCCAAGAGTTCATCAAGGACTGTTAATGCTGGTGATTGTATGAAATTAATTTTGTGCTCAACTCCAGCCTTTTTGATTACTGGTAATCCCATCTCATATGTATCCTTGTTCATGTCTATAGCTGTAATCTGCATGCACATTAATTAATTCTTTCATAAGATATTATTGAGAAAACACATATATATGATATAACAACAACAAAATCAGTATATTCCCACATAGTGGAGTGTGGGAAGGGTAAAATATACGCAGTCCATATCACTACCTCTAAAGAAGTAAAGAGACTGTTTTCGATAGACCCCTGGCTCAGGACAAAAGAACAGTAAACAAAAACACATATATATGATATAAACCAATAATATTACTCACTTCGTTTTAATTTATTTGTCTGGTGATTTGATATGAAATTTAAGAAAGTAAAGAGGATTTTTGAATCTTTTAATCGTAACTTAAAGATACATAAAAAGTATCAAATTACTGTTTAATCTTATAATCTTAAACTTGTCATGACAAAAATTGAAATTAAAGAGTTGTTAAAAAAAGTAAAAGACACGTTCTTTTTTAAACAGACTTAATAAAAAAATCAAACAAATAAATTGAGATGGAGGGAATACTACTCCCTCCATTTCAATTTGTTTAACCTACTTTCTTTTTAATCTGTTTCAAGAAGAACGACACTTTTTTTATTTTAGCAACTCTTTGATTCCAATTTTTCACGTGACATATTTAATATCATAAAATTAAAGTATATTTTCATACATTTAACATATATTTAATTCAATATCACAATATTTAGCTGCATGAGGTCTTGTGATCAAGCCTCAACTCACATTCTCGATTTTGTTTACTGTCTTTTTGCCCTGAGTCAAGGGTCTATCGAAAATAACCTCTCTATTTTTTCGAAGATAGTGGTATGGACTATGTACATTTTACCCTTTTCAGACCCGGTCACACTATGTGGGAATACACTGAGTTTGTTGTTATTGAATATTTAAAAATCTTTTTTATTTTCTTAAACTTCGTATCAAATTAAAACAAGTCAGTCAATTTGAGACAGAAGTATTTAAAAATGAGATGGACTAACCTTGCCATCTTGAGGAATTGTAAGAGCTGTAAGGAGCAAGGAATATCCAGTGAAGACTCCAATTTCAATAGTCTTTTTGGCATTTATCATTTTCAGAAGTAGGGCTATCTGTTGGCCAGCATCTGGTGCAGTTGCCATTAAACTCCTATATAAGTAATGGTGAGTTAAAGAATGTCAAAATATATATAAAAAAGAAAAAATAAACACATTAAAGAATAAAGGAAAGCAATATATATTATGCATGTTTTAATTTAGGCGTAATACATAAATGCGTCTTTTAACTTAGCTTCAATTTTTATGTACGCTATTCAATTTTGGGTGTGGACAAGTACACACTTAAACTTGTATAAAGTTGAACAAACATACACATACGTCCTATGTGGCATCTTACATAGCCAATTCAGGTCCTACATAGCATCCAACATTATGCCACATAGGAAGCATGTGTCCATTTGTTCAGCTTTACCTGAGTTTAAGTGTCTACTTGTATACACCCAAAGTTTGAGGTATAATTGTGAACTGAGGCCAAGTTAAAGGACATGCTTATGTATTATGCCCTTAATTTATATGATATTTTATTTTTGGCATAATACATAAATATGTCCTTTAACTTGACTTTAACTCACATCTATGACCTTAACCTTTGAATGTGCAACTAGGGACGGCTCTGCCTTACAAAAAAAAATAGGCATCCGCTTTAGGCCCCCAAATTTGTGGGGCCTCATTTTTTACGATAATATATTGTAGCTTTTTAAAAAAAAAATATTTATAGAAAAATTATTTTTTTGTATATAAAAGGAATGAATTATTAGAAGTTCATATATCTAGAGTATTATGTCTCAAGAAAGATTAAATGTTTTAGTTATATTATTACTTAATAGTTAGAAATCAATAAGTATATAATTTTGAAAATAGAGTTAGTAAGAAAAATTATTTTTTAAAAAAAAATTTAAGGCCTCCGTTTAATTTTCGTCTTAAGCCATCAATATGTTTGAGTCGCCCCTATGTGCAATAATAAGTTCTTAAACTTGTACAAAGTTGAACAACTACGCACACCAATCCTCTATGGCAAATAAGGTGTGCCATGATGGTATGGAAGAAGAATTTTCTCTGACCGATGCAGGGCACTTCTTTGACTAAAGCAACAAGGGCTTTAGGAGTTACACCGGTTTTCTGTTTCTTCAGATGATATGATGGATCAATCATTTGCTTCATTGGTTCTAACGGTGGCAGCTGCGGAATCTGCTATTGGATTAGCTTTTTTCGTTATTACATCCACGTAGGACGTCATCTATGACACGAATTTGCCACGTAGGACACCAAAATGACACATGCGTTTACTTGTTCAACTTTAAACAATTTTAAATGTCTACTTGTGTACACAAAAAATTGGAGGTTATAGATGTAAATTAAAACCAAGTTAAAGGATATATTAATGTATTATGCCTTTCTTTTTCAATCGACCCTCAAAAAAAAAAAACCTCTTTTTTATTTGACAAATATCTAAAGATATTACCCTTAAAATATTTATAAATTTTACCCTTAAAATATTTATCCATGTGAAGCCTCACTTATTTGACAGAAATTTAACAAAGGTGTACTCTCTTCGTTCCATATTAATTGACAAAAATTTCACAAATATGTACTTCCTCCTTCCTATATAATTGTCCATATTAATATTAATATATATGGTTATCCAAATTACTTATCAACTTACAAAAACAAGACTAAATTAATTACATCTTTTCATTTTACTCTTACAATAATCATTTTAAAAGTGTAAGCAAGTTTATAAAGTTTCAAAAAAAAATTCTTAGGATAAATTAATATTTTTTTTTTATTTATGATTTTTAATGGACATGTGAAAGAAAAAATGGACAACTAATCAACTAATATATGACTGAGGGAGTATCCTTCTATTTAAAAATTTATTTATTTTAAAGATAGTTTTGAAACATTGCAGAGTCTTTTCATAGTTTTTGAATTTTGTGCCAAGTTAAACTAATAAATTAAAGCGAAAAGAATAACATATATATATATATATATAAACTAAATTTTTAACCTAGATAAATAATGTAATTTTCTGACGAAAAAATGAAAGGCAAAATAAAAATTACTGTGGATGATTTGCAGTTATAGCTCTGAGCTCTTTGAGAACCTCTGGCTCCCTTGGGTACACAGCAGTCTCCAGTACATACTTGCATCATTAAAAAACAATTAATAGATTAATTATAAGTTAAAGAAAAGGAAAAAGAATAAAAAAAATACACACAAGAGTAAAAAAGAATAGTTTGGTGCACTAATACTTTCGCTATGCGTAGGGTTCAGAAAGAATCTCATCACAAGGGTGCATCGTACGCAGCTCTACCTTGCATTTCTGTCAGAAGTTGTGTTCCAAAACTTGAACCTGTAACCTTCCGGTCACATTAAAGTCCTATCTTTATTTTAAAATAAATATTTTCTTCGTTTTATTTTAGTTGACCTTTTTTTATTTTACACGATACTAATAAAATTATAATAAGATGATTGATTAATAATCTATCAATTATCTATATTGATGGATATCGAGATCATTTATATGCTCACATTAATGGAATGACATAAGACATGTTAATAGATTTGAAACTTATAAATTTATTTAGGCTTTAAATAAATTAATTATAGGAGTAAACTGAGAAAATTCTAATTAATTTTATCTTGATTTAGTAAGTGATATATATATATATATATATATATATATATAAATAACGTTTTAGTTTGAGCACACACTTTGCGGAAACTACCCATTTTTAAACCTCATTTATATGCACTTAATGAGGATCATAATCTTTTGAATTTTAGTTATTAAGTTCGTCTACTTTTTTCCTGAATCTTAGTTAGTCGTTCAGATTTTAATTATTCGTATGATAAGATCTATAACAAAGTCTTAACATCACTAAAATTCATATTTAAAGATTTCTATAAAATAGTTGTTCACCAATTTCATTCATCCACTATTACTACATCGTTCACCATTATCAATTACTTTCATCCACCATTATACAATCAACTACGTGCAACCACCTATCATCACCATTCTGAACCACAACCATCATTATTATCAATCACTATAATTACTTGTCACTACCACGAGCCACAATTGACGATCATCATAACTAATCGCCATCACCACAATAACCACTAATCACCGCCATTAATCACCACGTTATTATATATCACCAATCACCATTATTATTTACCATCGCCGTTAATTATTACTATCATCAACTACATATCAATCGCCACCACCAATTACCACCATAACCATATTAACCACACTCCACCAATATTAGTCAACATCATCCCAATCAATATTCACAATTATCATCACTATTCATCACCAATCACCATCATCATCAACAACAACAACAACAACAAACCCAGTGTATTCTCATATAGTGAGGTCTGGGGAGGGTAAGATGTACACAGTCCATACCTCTACCTTTAAAGAAGTAAAAGGTTGTTTCCGATAGACCCTCGGCTCGAGACACAGAATACTACACAAATACATAGTAAAGCATGGAACAAGATGGCATAACATAAATACGATACCCACAAGTAATAGAAAACAGAGAAAAGTAAACAGATTCGTAATAAAGCATGAAACAAGGTATCATAACAAGAATAATACCCCCACCAAGTAATTCCCTACACTAGCGACCCAAACTGACCCTAGCCTTCTGCCCTAATTCGCGTCCTCCAGATCTATCTACGGTCATGTCCTCAGTGAGCTGTAACTGCTCCATGTCCCGCCTAATCACCTCTCCCCAGTACTTCTTCGGCCTACCCCTACCCCGCCTAAAACCATCCAAAACTAGCCTCTCACACCTACGAACCGGGGCATCCATGCCCCTCCTCATCACGTGTCCGAACCATCTCAATCGGACTTCCCGCATCTTATTTTCCACTGGAGTCACACCAACCTTCTCCCTGATAGTCTCATTCCGAACTCTATCCCCCCTAGTCAGCCCACACGTCCAACGCAACATTCGCATTTCCGTCATCTTCATTTTTTGAATGTGGGAGTTCTTAACTGCCAGCACTCCGCTCCATACAACATGACCGGACGGACTGCCACCCTGTAGAATTTGCCTTTAAGCTTGGGCGACACCTTCTTATCACACAACGCCCCCTGAAGCGAGCTTCCACTTCATCCATCCCGCCCCAATACGGTGCAAGATATCCTCGTCAATCTCACCAATCACCATCATCAACCATCATATATTTCTTCAACAAATATTTTTGTTGATATAGAGTATTAGACTCACTTCATATTTTAGTAAATTTATTTTATTAATTTCTAAACTAAATCAAACTTTATACATTCAATTGCTAAAAATTCAAACAATCTTAATTAACTTAACATTCAGATCTTAATATAACATCTTAATAATTTAGAATTAAACATCTAAATCTTGAGACATTCTATGTATTGATTTAGTTTAAAATTATTTAAAAGTTTTTTTTTTTTTTTTTTTAAGTTTCGTATCAAATTGAAATCAGAGAAATAAATTGAAATCGACGGAGCAAAAAGTAAGTACTTACCTCATACAGTTCTTGACTTTGCAATAGTCCCTTAGAGTCATCCAAGTTGGAGAGAGACGCCATTTCTTCTATGTGAATTTACTATAGAGAATGAGGATTAATTAAATAGAAAGAGAAAGAGAAAGTAAAAGGGAATTTATATTAGCATTTGTTCCAAAAATGTCCTTTTATTTTTCTAGTAAAGTTTTAAATACATACTTATATTGATTTTTGAAATTTTTATATTTAAATTATTAAGTGTATAAGTTTTCTATCTAATTTATCACTAATTACTTATCTTAATAATTGTTTTTTTTTTTTTATGTTTTATCTGAACGCTTGTGATGTGTTTATATGGAAAGAAAATAGCTGATAATTGAGGTATATTGATAAATAATTGGTGATAATTCAAATAAGAACTCACACACCACAACGTCATTTTAAATAAAGTGTTAAATACATACTTAAATTAATTTTTTGAATTTTAATATTTAAATTATTAGATATGTAAGTTTTCTATTTAAATTATCATTAATTATATAGCTTAATAAAGTAATTATTTCTATTTTTTATCTGAACGACAGTGATATTTTTGATAAGGAAAAAAAGTACGTGATAATTGAGGTATCTTGACAAAGAAGCTATTAATAGAATACAGATGCATCTTTTTAAAAATATTTATTATATTTTCATTAATGAGTGTTTTCTTAAGGAATGTCCCAAATAAAAAAATATTGCTTATCTATATCTATAATTTATATCTATATTTATAATTTATAATCTATAATCTATACATCTATATAATATATTAAAAGTGTGAAGATCCGTATAAAAATGATTTGAACCTTTTATCATTAATCAAAAAACTCTTTAATAGACAAAAACGTCTTTTTACTATTTTGATAAATTATTATTTAATTTTTTAATTAAAAACACATTCCACCTCAAAAAGGAAATAAAAAACAAGTCGTGTTAGGTTTTATAAAAATTTCGTTTATCTTATTTTCAACAATAATTAATTTTTTATGATTTTTTTTTTAATTAGACTAGATTTCTTCCATGTTCTAATTAAAAACACATCCCACCTCAAAAAGGAAATAAAAAAAAACAAGTAATGTTAGATTTTATGGAAATTTCATTTGTCTTATTTTCAATAATAATTAGTTTTTTATGGTAAAAGTTTTCCTAATTAGACTATATTTTTTCCATGTTTGATCAATTGTTTTTAAAAGAAAAAATTTTGGACCTCTATATATTGAGCTTTCTTTTTTTTCAATAAATAATAGAATAACATTCACAACTTAATTGTTAAAGAGTATGTTCAAGAGAAGATTAGTTTTGTGTTTTTTAATATTAGCTTTTAATTTGTAGGTCAATTACATTAAATGTTATGCATCTTTTATTATCGTTTTCTTTATAGTATGATTTATTATAATTTCAGTTGTTGATTTTCTCATGATGTGGTAAAGAAAAATTATGTGAATGTATGATTGAGACTTCGTGCCGACTACGAGAGGATTTGAAGGCATGTTTTTCTTAATTTTATTTCTCATTCATATTAGTACGATTTATGTTGTTAATGTGTTGAGTAAAAGTGCATGTTTTGTTCTTCGATTCGATTTTTATCAAATGTCATTCAATTTTTTTATTTACGATTTTAAAAAGTAGACATCGAACAACAAATTGAACTATTTCAATTTAATTCATTTTCTTTCAACTTCGTTTCTATTTGATTCAGTGTTTTCAAGACGAACATTAATTTCAACCCAAAAAATGGCCATTAAAGGATCGAAAACAGTCACAACCGTCACCCCAATTTTGAAATCGAACAACGTCAGTTATGAAATCTCCAACTCTTTTCCGTTTTACTAACTTTATCTATTCAATTTTTTTAGTATTGCTGTAACTTGAGATTTGAAATCCCAATTGGGGAAATAATTTAACTCCTCAATATATTGTGAGCTATTAGTATTACATTGTTATAAAGGAATCATGATATAGTTTGAGTATAATAAGTCTCTGCAACAGATAAAATCGTCTTTTTACTATTTTTTATTGCCAAGCTATAAATTTTCTTCTTCGTAAAGTCACGTTTTCAAGCAATATTAAGGTGGTCTATTTGAATTCAATATTAATTGTACTCGAGTCACGTTTTCAAGCAATATTAAGATGGTCTATTTAAATTTAATATTAATTGTTCTCGATTATTGATCATTGAAATTTTATACTTTGTCCTTTAGGTGGAGTAAATTATCATGAAAGTTTAAATTTTGTTGCTTGAGTTTAGATTTCTTGTGGAATTTTTGTTTTGAAAATCGACTAAAATTGATTTTAAGAAGATTTGAAAAATCTAGAATAAATATGAAAGTGTTAGGATAAGAAAAATATAAAAGAATATCAAATTTGTAAAAGTTTTAAGTAAGTAATCAAAGATTTTCTAAAGATTTAACTTTAAAAATAAGGAAAGATTTTAAATATATAAAAAAAAATATTTAAAAAATAGTCGTACTACAAATTGGTTAAAATTGATGCGTCTCTCTTAGTCTCTAGCAATAAGGATTAGAGATACTGCATGGCAAACGCAAATTGACGATCCATTAACTACTTGAAACTTTTGATGGTAAAATATATATGTGCTTACAATAAAATATATGTTATGTTTACATTAATATATTAAAGTGTGAAGGATCTTTAAGAAGTGATTTGAACATTTTGTACTTCATTAAAAACCTTCGCAATAGACTAAATCATCTAATTTGAAATAATGAAAAGTTACACATGCGAGTCACGTGCGGCTAAACTAATTTAAAAAGGAGTTATTTAACCCAAAAAGATTATTTCCAATTATAAAAAAATAATTTTTTTATGAAAATAAATTTAATAATAGAAAAACGTGTCGCATAAATTGAGTCACGAAAAAAAATATTTTAGAGGATTTTAACCTGTATCAATGAACTCTGACCATTATGTTAGCTCTGGCTGTAGCTGACAAGCCACCCATACACTTTATAATATGCATTATAAAAATCCATCTACATTTTATCAATTTTAATATTACCACAATCCTGCAGGTCTTTCTTGAAAATATACCACTAGTATCAAGGACAGCTCATCAAGCATATTGGGCCTATGACCAAACTAAAATTGGAGGTTTATATTTTTTAATTTAAAATTTAACTTTTTAGATGTAAAGTCGTTAATAATTTTTTAATAATCAATCTCTTCTTACAATCTTTTTTAATTGATAATATAAGCAATCCACCTAATTTTTTTGAGATATTTTTTTATCTTAAATAAGATTTTATAATTTTTAATTTTTTAAAAAGATAATTTTTTGCGGAAGCAACTGTTACAGAAATTGTTAACATTATTCTATAAGCAATATAAACATGTGAAAAAGAATCAAGTTTTTTTATTTGATTGAATATCTCGATTAGAGAAATATTCCATTTATCTCAACATTATTCCATTTTCTTCTACATTTTCATTATCAAATTGTCTATTTTTTCTTTTTCTTTTAAGTTTTGAATGACCAAATTTATACTTTTTAGTTGACATTTTAAGATCCTAACAAATATTCTAAACACTATCTATAATATTAATTAAAAAAAATATATATATAAAAATAAAAGTTAGAATAATATTATCCGATTTAAGAAAAATGAATATTTGATTCCAAATTATCTTTTGAATGCTCTCTTCAAGTTAAAATTACCAAAATCTTTAGCCTTTGAATTGTTCAACTATGAACTCTTGAACTTAAGAGGAAGAAAGTAAGAAAGAATAGAAAGAGTGAGAACGAGAGTAAGAAATGAAAATTTAAAAAAGGGTAACCTAAAAAATAAAAAATAAGACTAACATTCTTTTTTTTCCATAAAAAAAGTAAAATGTGGGTCATTTATCAATCAAATCATTTCTTCATCTAATTCCTACTTTTAAGCTATGTACTTTATTTTCCTCAAAAAAAAATTATCTTTATATTTTACATAAATGTGTAGGTAGTATTTTTTTTTTAAAAAATCTACTTTAATAATTACAAAAAATAAAAATTACATAAAATCACAACTTAAGTATCACCTATTATATAAAATCCCAACTCTCAAAACATATTATAGAAATCTCACTTTTTCAATTTTTATCTTTAAAAGTATATATACATTACTTTCTTATTATCTATTTACGGATTTCACTCCTTAAAAGATGCCTACAATCAAGGAGCAACTTTCAATGAGTTATCAGTTTTGAATTCTCAATCATATTTGATTCAATCTCTTCTTCAATGACATTTTTTTTCCAGAAACTCCATTAATAACATTTTTAAATTTAAGATTGAAAGTTAGTAAGATTTTTTTTATACTTTATCAAATTAAGATTTTGATTGAATAAGTTTTTGTATGTCGTTTATTCAGTAACTGTTACTTTGTAATGAATAGTTCTCCGTCTTTTAGTTTAGAATTAACTCACTTAGAGCATAATGAACAAATAAGTTAGGGTATTAAATTTGTTCCTGAAAATTTTGATTACAAGGACTTTAATTTCAGTGAAATTGATCAAAACATCGCAACGATCCCGTTAAGATGAAAATGATGAAAAAAATTATTGTCCAAAGTTCAAAAAATCATCAAAAAGACAAAAAAAATGGATACTTCACGGCCTCATCTATCAAAGATTTTTTAATTTTTATTTTTGAATCTGCTTGTTATTTTGTTCAAAATTTCTAAATTTTTTTTAGTATTGTGGGTGTTGTTACAAGTTATCAATTCATTTACATAACAGTAGTTATGTATGTGTCTATCATATAGATATCATTAGTCTGTCTATTACTTGTACTAGACTATGTATATGTGTTTGTCAGTTATGTAAATAATTTTCATATAAACATATCTATAAGCCAGGTATGCGTAAGTTATATACATAGCAATTATGGCAGAACATATGTAACACATTGTGTATATGATTTTTATAAATGTATCTGCTCCTATATATAAGATATGTATATGAAAGTTATTCGAAATGTATCTGAGCCTAAACCTCATATCCTATGTATATGACTTCATATACATATAAGTTAATAATATGAAATAAGATATCTTATAAATATATATGAATTGTTGTGTGTATAAACTAAATTATTGAAATATAAAAATTGTTGTGTATATATACCGAATTGTTGGGATAAAAAAATTATTGTGTATATGAACTAAAAATTTCAGGGTAAACAATATACAAAACACTTTGCTATGTATATGGTATCACATATCCCACTTGAATGACATGTTCGTATATATATGCATATCATATAATGATCTCAGATATCCCCCTCACATAACTTCATAATGTCACTGGAATAATGTATCACCCATAAATGAATGAAAAAAAATAAATTTCATTTTTATGTGTATGACTTTATAAACAACAATATCATGTATTTGATAATCACATACATAAATATTGTTATGTATTTGTTTGTATATGTGTATGGTTTACCTAGCTACACAACAATCACATATTCATCAAAGTATTGTTTGGTATGTATATTTAATTGTTCTAGGCTATGTGTATGTGTTTTTCAATTAAGTCATCAACAAACACTTTAAGTTGTCCTAAAAATTCACTTGAACCCCCCAACTAAAGCCTGTACCTGTCAGACCCCTCAAGTATTAAAATTGGTACCTATCAAGCACAAAATGATGATTTGACAAGGAAAGTGTGCACATTCTCCTTGGGCGTGTGAATAGAGTCTAAAATGGTATTTTTTTTTTGTTAAAAAAATCACATTTCAATTTATTTAATACATTTCTAATAATAACAAATTTTATTTTATTTTTTAAAAAAGAAAAAGTAGCCCCCTCCTCCCCCCCCCCCTTATTCAGTAACTATTATTTTGTAATGAATAATTTTCCGTCTTTTAGTTTAGGATTAACTCACTTCGAGCATAATGAACAAATAAGTTAGGGTATTAAATTTGTTCCTGAAAATTTTGATTACAAGGACTCTAATTTCAGTAAAATCGATCAAAACATCGCAACGATCCCGTTAAGATGAAAAAGCTGAGAAAACTTGTTGTCCAAAGTTTAAAAAATCAAATAAAAATATTGTCAAAAAGACAAAAAAAAGAAGAAGAGGATACTTCACGACCTCATCTATCAAAGATTTTCTTATTTTTATTTTTAAATCTGCTTGTTATTTTGTTCAAGATTTCTATTTTGTTTTTGTATTGTGGGTGTTGTTACTAGTTGTCAATTCATATACATAACCATAGTTATGTGTGTGTTTATCATATACATATCATTAGTCTGTCTATTACTTGTACTAGGTTATGTATATGTGTTTTTCAGTTATGTAAATAATTTTCATATAAACATATCTATAAGTCAGATATACGTAAGTTATATACATAGCAATTATGGTAGAACATATTTAACACATTGTGTATATGATTTTTATAAATGTATCTGCTCCTATATATAGGATATGTATATGAAAGTAATTTGAAATGCATCTGAGCCTAAACCTCATATCCTATGTATATGACTTCATATACATGTAAGTTAATAATATGAAATAAGTTATATATATATATATATATATATATATATATATATAATATTCTTATATGCACACACACACATTTTTAAAAATTATGTATAAAAAAAAAATCACACAACAAGTGTGTGTGTGTATATATATATATGAATTATTGTGTGTATAAACTAAACTTATTGAAATATAGAAATTGTTGTGTATATATACTGAATTATTGGGATAAAAAAATTGTTGTGTATATGAACTAAAAATTTCAGGGTAAACAATATACAAAACACTTTGCTATGTATATGGTATCATATATCCCACTTGAATGACATATTCGTATATATATGAATATCATATAATGATCTCAGATATCCCCCTCACATAATTTCATAATATGTCACTGGAGTAATATAACACCCATAAATAAATGAAAAAAATTAAATTTCATTCTTATGTGTATGACTTTATAAACAACAATATCATGTATTTGATAATCACATACATAAATATTGTTATGTATTTATTTGTGTATGTGTATGGATTATCTAGCTACACAACAATCACATATTCATTGAAGTGTTGTTTGGTATGTATATTTAATTGTTCTAGGCTATGTGTATGTGTTTTTCAGTTAAGTCATCAATAAACATTTTAAGTTGTCCCAAAAATTCACTTGAACCCCTCAACTAAGGTCTGTACTTATCAGACCCCTGTACTAAAATTGGTACCTATCAGGTACAAAATGCTGATTTGGTAAGGAGAGTGAACACACTCTCCTTGGGCGCGTGAATAGAGTCTCAAATGGTATTTTTTTTCTTTGTTAAAAAAATCACATTTCAATTTATTTAATACATTTCTAATAATAACAAATTTTAATTTAAAAAAAAAAAAAATAGCCCCCTCCTTCACCCCCAGCCCCCAGCCACCAACCATCTTCTTCATCTCTATTTTTTTCTTTTTAAATTCTTAACAATCTTGTTAATACAATTAATAATTTTTAATTAAAAAAAATAAAAGCAGTGAAGGCCATGAACTTTAGCATATTAATACATTTCTCTTTGCAAATAAATTAAATTATTGGATAAATCACATGGCCCTATTTATAACTTGCACTGATTTCATGTTGGAAGCCATGAACTTTAGCATAATAACCGACAAATGTTGTACTGAAAACATGCATATATATCATGAAAATAGTGGGATACTTGACAAATTTTATTTTTGCAGAGTAAATTTGATTCCACGAAATTTTATTTTTTCGGGCTAACTTGATATGAATCTAAGATTACTTTATTGATATTATTAAAGAATTTAAATTCTAAAGAACCCACAACACAAGAAGAAGAAAAATAGCAATAAATATGAATTAGATTGCAAAAGAAATAAGATTTCTAAAAAAATATTGATTTTTATTTTCAGAAATAGAGAAGAAGATAATAAGAGGGGGGCGGGGGTCATGTGGGTGGGTGGGAGGGGGGGAAGAAGGTAGTGAAAAACATTCTTTTCTTTTGATTATCTTCACTGATTCTCAAATCAAATATAAAAAAAATTAGAAGATGGAGAAGAAAATGGAGAAAAGATGAAAGAGCGGTCGGGGTGGGGGTGGGGTGGGGTGGGGGGGGGTTGAAGGAAACCAGTTTTTATTTTTATTTTTTTAAAAAATTTATAATTAGTTTTTAATAATTATTGGACCCACAATGCCACGTGTCATCTTTCAATTAGCCCTTTATGCCATGTCATCGCAAGTGTATTACACACACTTTACAATAAATATCCGATAGTGCCTAAGTAGAACCATTTTCTATACAGTGTAAGTGTTCAATAGGTACTAGTCTTAGTTGAGGGGTCTAAGTGAATTTCGGGACAACTTTAAGGGTCTGTCGATGACTTAAGCCTAAACATATTTATAAGCTATGCATAAGAATTATTTTGTATATAAATTAAAAAATTTAGGATAGACCATATACATAACAAGCACATATCCCACTCAAATAAGATATATCGTATGTATATGACTATGATAGAATGATCTCGGATATCCCACTCACATAACAACATGAAATGTCAATGTAGTAATATAACATCTAAAAATAAATTGAAAATAATGAATCTCATCCTTATGTGTATGACTTTATACATAGCAATGTCATGTATTTGATAAACACATACATAAATGTTGTTATGTGCATGGATTGATAACTGAATCTCATTATTATGTGTAATCCTTCATACATGACAATAGTTATGTATATGATAACACATACATAAATACTGTTATGTAAGTGAATATGTATGTGTAGCTACACGTCAATCGCTTATTCATCAAACTAGCAATTAAATATAGAAACTACACTAAACAAGTTAAGGAAATTAATATTATTGACATAACAAATTGTAAAGTAATTGCATGTCATCGTGTTATTATCAAATTAAAATTATTCATTCAATATTAAAGAAAAAATAGACAATGATCAATGAGTGATTAACCATCCATCATACATTCCATTACAAATCAACTCTCTTTCGAAAAAAATTTACAAGAGCGTCTATTGTGATCCGCTTGTCTGCACCGTCCACAACAATTTGTATTTGACGACAAAGTTTCGCTAGATCTCTTAATCCTCTCTTTCTTTAGTCTTTCAGGTGGTCTTTTTATATTTCGGTGGCAGCACTTCTTCCTCATCCACACTTTCGGAAACATGCCAATCCTTCTTATCTGACATAGAAACAATTGAAAGTTCGTATGAAAATAGTCATCTTTTCATAAAACAAAAGTAATGTTTTATATACATAACATTATACCGTATCTGTTCTATACATAGAAGCAGTCATTATTTAAAATACATTGACATCAAAAATTGAATTGATATACAAAATAAGTAAATATCAGTATAATAAAAAAATTTGTATTTGGTATTAACATACAAATATCTCACTCTTTATGTATGATTATATACTTCGCTGTTTATTAATATATGAATCATAAATGCCTTTACAACATCAACAAATTGACAATTTTCATCACAATGATCTACTTAAATTAAAACACAAAATAACCTGATTAAACTCATAATAGAACCATCAAATCAATATTCATAACACATACATAACAACAAGAGCATTCATGCTACATTAATCTGTTAATGCCGGCGAAAAATTAATTTTGTGTCACAACTACAGAAAGAGCCAAAGCATCTGTTTTCATACCTTCCACACAAATCACAGCTTCAATTTCTCTATCAAACTGTATATCCTCTCCAATTTTATCCATCGTTGTTATGCACAACAGATACATTATGAAACTTGAAAGCAATTTCTTCAATTTGACATATAGCTTAAGACCATCATCATTCCTAATAACAATTAATGAGTCATTACCATCGACAAC
Organism: Capsicum pubescens; assembly: GCA_030864215.1. Classification (NCBI taxonomy): domain Eukaryota; kingdom Viridiplantae; phylum Streptophyta; class Magnoliopsida; order Solanales; family Solanaceae; genus Capsicum; species Capsicum pubescens. The sequence continues at coordinate 247,472,384 of CM061541.1, read as the reverse complement.
ATAACAGACATCAATTATTTTAGAGATTAGTCAATGTTTTATTCACTAGGAACTGACGAAATCAACCACAAATAAGTTATTGATTTTTCAACAACAATTCTTCACTTTTGTATCCTGCATATTGTATTTCAGCTTTTCATTCATCAGGGCGCCTTAACTGAGTTGCAATATTCATCTTATATATATATATAGTCAGGTTTTTACAAAAAAAGAAAAAGAAAAATATTGACTTTGATCGATGTCAATTATGATTCCTCTTTGTATTTGTATTTTCAATTAGAAATTGTATAGTTGTTACAAATTTTAAGTGATACAGGAATCAACATTAATGAAAGTGACGTTAATTTCGTTCCTTAACAATGGGGACAACAGTTATTGGCCTTTTATAATGTCGCCATAATTAGTTCATAAACATACATTCATGATGTATATAATCTGCTTGTTATGTATAAGAAAAGGGAGAGAGAAATTTTAATTACAGTAAGTAGGAGAGAAGGTAATAAGTTTTAAAAGGATGAGATTTATGTTATTTATACTTATAGGCTTAAGATAATGACCTTTTTTGTTAGGATAAATTACACAAATTCCATACTTAAGAGACTATATTACCTAATATCCCTTACTTTTTAAAAATTTACATAAAATTTTATTTTTTAACTTTACTCTTGATACATATCAAGAAAACTCACATCCTATTTTTACTCCACCATTAACTCATTCAAGATTTTCTTCCCTAAAATATCCCTCTAATTATCAACAATTAAATCATCTTCCTTCCAGATTTTTTCTCTTCCATTAATTCTTAAATCATCTTCCTTCCAGATTTTTTCTCCTCCATTAATGCATGCAACTTTTTTTTCCTCTCCTAAAATCTCTCATTTTTTCTTAAAACTCTATTGATACATATATAAATTTATTTAGTTATTCATACATGTTTATTTTTTTAATGGTGATTCATATGAATGATAAATATGATATCATTATATGAGTATTATGGTGATTCATACGATAAATACATTTTGTATGATTTTAACGGGTGATACATATGATATTAATGGATGATACATATTGTATTATGGTGATTCATATGGTAGATACAATTATTGGGTGATTCATATGATATTAATGAGTGATATATATGATATTATGGTGATTCATATGATATTAATGGGTGATATATATGGTATTATGGTGATTCATATGGTAGATACAATTATTTATTTCAATTATTATATGATTCATATGATATTAATGGGTGATATATATGGTATTATGGTGATTCATATGGTAGATACAATTATTTATTTCAATTATTGAGTGATTCATATATATGGTATTATGGTGATTCATATGGTAGATACAATTATTTATTTCAATTATTATATGATTCATATGATATTAATGGGTGATATATATGGTATTATGGTGATTCATATGATATTAATGGGTGATATATATGGTATTATGGTGATTCATATGGTAGATACAATTATTTATTTCAATTATTGAGTGATTCATATGTTATTAATGAAAGGTAATGGTGTAGTCAGTGTAGGAAACAAAAGTAATAATATTTTTTTTAAAAAAAGACTAACAACAGAATTAAAACATAATTAAAATTAAATCTAAAAAAAATGACTAAATTAAAGACGAAATTAAAGGCGAAAAAGGAGAAAAAAGACCCAAAAAAATATATCTTTTATAATTAAAGACAAAAAAGAGAAACATAATTAAAACACCTAAATTAAATCTAAAAAAAGTAAAAAATTAGATATGTTTCCTTAAATAAAAGAATACAATGAATAAAAGAAAATCTATTATTTTCTTAAATAAATATCTTGTTAGTTTCAAATGTATCACTTTTTATATGTATCACCATATAACATATGTATCACCATTTTAAAAACCGGGATAAAATGTAATTAACAAAATAATCAAAATTTTATGTAATATCACTTAAAGATTTAGGGATTTATGTAAGTTAACCTTTTTGTTAAGCTGTCCAGCCGACCCTGACTAGAATACTAATTAAAGATATAATATTTAAAGACCATTTTATAGTAATAATGTATGTCGTAGTATGTCCCGAGTATTAGCCTAGACAACAGAAACAGATTCAGAATTTGAATGATATGAATTCAATTGTTAGAGATTTTTAATTGTCATAAGTTCACAGTATCTTTGTTATAAGTTCATATAGATAGAAAAGTGTAGAGGATGTGAATTACGATAGAACGTTAATAGGAAGGGGTGCACCCATCCTAGTAGATACAAGTGCTTTGTTTGTTATTTGTGTTAGTAGTCATAGTACTACGCTCGTAATGTATTGTTCTTGAAATTTTGGTGATGTGTGTTGTTTCGAGTAAATAGTGGCGGACCCAGAATTTAGGAGCCGTAGAAATTTGCGAAATTTGAACACACATATTGACACCCAAAGCTTTAAGGTTTCACCTGAAAATCAAACCACCCAACTATTTTCTTGATTTCTTGGGTGTTTTTTTTGAAGCTTATACAATTTTTTGTATATTACATCTGATTTAACGGATGTCAGAGTATAAAAAAATTCATATAGGTTCATCCACCCCTGCTGAGAGATTGTTGATAGTATTATTTTGTGATAGTCTTATTTTTATATATTAACACATGTTGTTTGGTTACTACCTGTTGTGTTTTTCTTCTTATATTATGTTCATTTTTTAATACGATTTTGTCTTAAGTCGGAAGTCCATCGAATTTTTTTTTTCTTACCTCACCTTTCAAATAGTGTTAAAAATTGCAAGCACTTTGTCTTTCCATACTTACTTTATGAAAATATACTAGGTATATTGTTATTATTATATAAGTTCATAATATATATTATTTATTATAATTCTTGTGAGTCTTTTACAGAATTTTATATTTTACGTTAAAATTATTGAATTCAAATAAATTCTATATAAAATTTTGAATCGCCACTGATAAGTTCGATGTCAGTGCAGATGGCCATAATATATAAGATTACTACTAACAAAATAATCACCTAGAAAACACAGCTACTACCACTGAAGGTATGTAGTTGGCATTTCAATAATTATTATATCTTTTATTTTATTAATGGTGAAAGCAGAATTTTTAATAAATGTCACATATAAATTTTTATATGCACATACAAAACTTAATTATGCATGCTGATAAAACTAAAGATATAAATATTTGTATTAAAAAAAAGTAGAGTTCGGAGAAACTTCATTTTCATAAATGAAAAAGAGGAAAGTATTTTTTTTTTTTAGGATATTTTTACTTTTGATCTCACGCACACATATATATATACACACACACGAGAATGACACAACATGCAGAAAAAGAATAATAATCAGTTGATGAAATGAAAACTTACAAGAAAAAACTTAAGAAAGGACAGTGGCATGTGGGCAATTGTTAATTTGCTGGCAATGGAGTAGATGGTTGGATTTAACAAGTGATAATCATGATGATGAAGAAATTTTTAAAAATATATAAGTATATATTTCAGAGAATAAAGTATTATGTTGCACATTGAAATTGATTAAATAAAAATTGGTACAGGCAGTGGCAGAAATAAAACATTTCTTATAGAAAAGATCTCAATTTCTATGGTTTAGAACTCATAATTTTAAATTCCTTTTAAAGAAAAAATTTAATGATTCATTTATTTTGAAACATCAATAAATACCTCAATAATTCACTTATTCCAAAACGGAGAAAGTAAAAGTTTAAAAATTATTTTTCAAAAGTCGAAGTCATTTCATGGGACAACCCCATTTTGTCCATTGAGCCATAGTATGAGGTTAGGTTTGGTACTTTTTTCTTCTTTCTTTCAACCTTTTGTTACATCTAATTAACTTGCAAATTTTTTCACTGTTCCTTTCATGTCTGTCTTCTGTCAACAACATTGTGATTGGGATAGAGAGAATCTTATCATCATGAATAATTGAAAGAAAATCATGAGACCTATTAATACTTCCTTCTTAAAAACACAAATATAGTATTTACGAAGTCGAAGCAGAAACTTGACGTAACTGATAAAATTATCATCATGTGATTAGAATATTTACAGATAAAACTCTGTAGAGAACTTCTTGTAGAAATGCAGGATAAGTACGTCAGACCTTTATAATCTGACACTTCTCCAAACTCGATCGATGCATATAGAAAGCAGTGGCGGAGCCAAGATTTTCATTAAGGGGTTCACAACTGAACATACGAACTAATCGAAGGGGATTCGACATCTACTATATATACCTAAAAAATAATTTTAACCATGTATATATTGTATTATTTTTCGTCGAAGAAGGTTCGATGAACCCCTATCCTAAGTGTAGCTCCGCCCCTGATAGAAAACTTGACGCATTAGATTGTTTTTTTTTTTTTCTTTTAATATGTATATATGTGATCTAACACCTTAGTGCTAATCTTTTATTTTTATTTCCCCTCGATATCTGATACTCATATTGGAGTCCGACTATTATTTCTTTTCTTTTTGCTTCCAAATCCTTTTTCCTTCCAAATGGTGGGAAGGGAGGAGGATATGCTTTCAACTTCAAAATATTTGGAGAGATTTTTGTGGCCAACAGAGATAGAGATGTGGGTTCAGAAATCTGATAGATTTTTTTTAATTTGATAAATATATATGTATAATCTATCTATGTCTATATCTATATCTATAATCTATAATTTATAATATATTAAAAATGTGAAAATCTTTAGAAAAATAATTTAAACTTTTTGTCCTTCACTAAAATATCCTGCAATAGACAAAATCGTCTTTTCACTATTTTTTTATATTTAGTAAATTAAAAATCAACTACATAATTAAGGTCCTAACGTTTATTACCAAATATATTGTAGTTTCTCTATTGTTACTATTTGTTGTTTTCTCTACTTAATACAGGTGGAGATGAATGTTCAATTGGAGTTTGAGGAATTATTCTGCAAAGGTTAGATTTAATGATATGTATATTATCATATTATTTTTCTTGTAGTTTACAAGTAGTAGACGAGCGTTCAGTCGGGTGTTGAGTAATTTTTGTATAAAGACTAGGTTTAGCTGTATTATTTTGATATATCGATTATCGTACTATTTTGATGAATGTTCGGTTGGACATTGATGAGATATTGTGTAAAGGTTAGGTTTAGTACTGATATCTCTATTATTATCGTATTATTTTTTGTGTTTACATGCGATAGACGAATGTTCAGTCGGCCTTTTAGTAATTTTTGTATAGAGGTTAAAATAAATCGTATCGTCAGATGTCTCGATTATCATATTATTTTGTTATAGTTTCTATTCTGATGCCATCAGTTGTTTTTGTTATTATCGTTTGTATTTATACTTTCATTATTTTTGTTAGGCTGCAGCTTAGTCTGGTACAATTTTTAGTAGGGTTCTGATTATTATTTTTCTCGATCTTTGCCTGTAGGCCACAAGGAATGATAGAGACTAAAAGTTTTGTAAGTAAGCTTACGTTTATTTATTTTTAAAGTTTGATGCAGGATTTTGTGTTACATATTTGCTGAATATATATATCTTTGAGTATGTGTGTGGGTAGCTGGTTGGTGTTGACAGGTGAATATGGTGTCTAAGATTATATTAAAAGTGAAGATGATAATTGTTTTGGCAAGAAAGGGGCAAAGTTACTTTGATATATCAACACATATTACAATTGAAGCTTCGGTTCAAATCAAATTGCATCAAACTGAGGACACTGATGCCTATAATTGAAATTAACAGTTGACATGTTGATCAGTGATGGAGTTAGAATTTTTACGACGTGAGTTTAAATATAAAAAGTAAACATACCAAGAGGTCTAAGGAAGTTCACCATCTACTGTATATTAAAAATAGTTACAACCACATATAAATGTGTAATTTTTTGCCAAAGGAATTTGAATAAATCCCCTGGATCCTTGCTGGCTTTGGCTATGTGGTTGATGATGTAACTGGTGTATTAAAGTTTTTATAGGTAATTACTTAGTCCTAACGCTAATGAGACAATGCCATTAGAGGAAAGTTGGGAATTCAGCTTCTTGTCATGGTCTTGCAAATATTTTTGCACTAATGATAATCAAAAGATTTGTTTTTCCTTTAAACTATATAACATTTCTACCATGCAATGCAGTTTTTATTCTGAAAAAAAAAGGTACCGTTATTGAAGCAAAACAATTCAAATATTCAGTCACTTAACTATTTTCTTGATATTTAGTACTTCTTTCTACCTATAGGTTGCTGGGAAGACACGTGCGGTGTGACAATATCACACCATGCTAAGAGTATTTTTGGGTTGTTTCAGGCGAACAAGTATTAATTAATCATGTTGATTCATAACAATTATTTTAAGATCTATTTCTCTCTTTTAATTGATTCTATTATTTTATAATACATTATTTGTAAATGATGTTATTAAGAGTAGATATCCGACCTCATAATGAAGTGAAAGTTCATAAACATTGGACGTTTTAGTCTCATAAAGTAGTACCAACGGATATGATTGTATTAGTCAAATATTTTTAAATGTATTTGTTTATGCGCTAAGAAAAATTACTAAATAGAAGAACAAGTACATCATGTTATCTATAGAATATTGCAATACAGGTAATTGATTATTTTTCTATATCTACTTTTTTTCAATAATTTTCATAAATCACTTTTGATATTATAATATCTTTTGTTCTTTTGCTTACCACTTTCATGCATCATGAGTTATTATTAACTTTTGATATTATTTTTATTCTTAAAAATTAGTCTGGGCATGCAAATAGATATAAGACGTCAATAATGAATGTTAGAACAAAGAGACACATTTTAAGAGCGAAAGAAAGTAAATTTATCAAAAATTTATCAAAACTAATTGTGTGTTACTTAACTCAAGTGAATCAATTATTGTATATTATGACATCAATGCATACACTAAGAAAATTTTCCAATTTAAGTGAATCAATTATTGTATATTATGATATAAATGCATACACTAAGAAAATTTTCTAATTTATTCAATCCTTAGCAAGGATTCAACTCTATATTCATCGTTCATTCTTATTCCAAATTTTATACACTTTTTTATTCAATTGAAGTAAAATCCACATGACATAAATAGTATCAGAAAACACACAATATTTGTAAATTAAGATCTCTCTCATTCAATAACAATATTAGCTTTTTGTTGATGAGTATGGCAGCAGTATACATCTTATATAGGAACACTAGTTCCATGAGAAACATCGTTCTGCTTAGGTGTTCTATACACATACAAATACACTTATAATAGATATCCTTTAGAGTGATATTATTATCCAACTTCATCAGATAAGAATGTCTTAATACACCCTTGCAAACGGAAGGTGGGTAACTAACTTTAAATTTGTCCCTTAAGAATTGGAAACGAGCCGATGACAACGACTTGGTGAAGACATCGGCTAGCTGATCTTTGGAAGAGATGAACTGTACAAGTAGGTCCTTCCTTGCCACTTTGTCCCGTACAAAATAGAAATCGATTTCCACATGTTTGGTACGAGCATTAAACATAGGATTAACAAATAAGTATGTAGCGCCAACGTTGTCGCACCATAAAATAGGAGCTTTAGGCAGAGAAACTCCAAGTTCAAATAAGAGTGATTGAATCCAAGTTAGCTCGACAGCGGCATCAGCTAAAGCTTTATATTCTGATTCAGTTGAAGACCTAGCAACCATACGTTGCTTCTTTGACGACCAAGACACTAAAGCAGATCCCATGAAGATAGCATAACCACTGATTGATTTTCGATCATCCAATAAGCCAGCCCAGTCAGCATCCATAAAGGCTTGAAGAAACTGAGTGTCAGACTTAGTATGCCGCAAGTATCGTAATATCCTTTTGACAACAACCCATTGATTTATAGAAGGATTATGCATATACTGACACACTTTGTTCACCACAAAGAAAAGATCCGGGAGAGTTAGAGTTATGTACTGAAGGGCTCCCACAATCTGGCGGTATAGAGATGGATCATAAAAATGAGGACTATCATTTTGGTGAAGTTGCATAGATGTAGACATGGGTGTCACCATTGGCTTGTATTGCTGCATTTTGGCACATTCCAATAAGCTTGAAATATAGTGATTCTGGGACAAGACGAGTCTAGCCTATGCATGTGCAACTTGGATACCAAGGAAAAGACTTAAGGGACCAAGATCTCTAATAGAGAAGGCAGAACCCAATCAAAGAATAATCGTCTCCAAGAATGTAGAATCACTCCAAGTAAATGTTATATAATCGACATACACTAGCATGCAAGCCATGATTCAATTTGAATTATAAACAAAAAGAGAGGCGTTTGACTTTTGAGCTAGCAAAACTGACGCTACCAGAAAGCTTAAAAACTTCAAATACCATGCAAGGGGGGATTGTTTGAGTCCATATAAAGACTTGTGCAACCTGCAAACATGATCAGGGAGATGAGGGTGAATAAAACCAGGATATTGAGCCATATATACCTCTTCACGAAGGTCACCATGAAGAAAAACGTTATGAACATCAAGTTGGCGCAAAAGCCAGTTATGAGATGAAGCAATGGTTAGGATAACTCGGATTGTGGTGGGTTTGACTACTGGTCTAAACATCTCAAATAAGTCGTGCCCTTCTTGTTGATGAAATCCTTTAGCCACTAATCAGGCCTTATATTGTTCAATAATACCGGCTGAATTTTTTTGATTCAAAAAACCTATTTGCACTATAAAACATTTATCAAGGGGTTGCGAGGAACAAGAGACCATGTTTTGTTATGCAAGAGAGCAGTTATTTCACAAGCCATGGCATCACGCCACTCCAAATACTTACTAGCAGTAGTGAAGCAAGTTGGTTCACTAGTTAGAGGAGCCATTGGGGACGACGCAATGGCAAGGTTGGTGGATGGTGGCATATTGCGTAGCTGCATGGTGTGAGTCCTAATAGTCGACTTAGGGTCAGAAAGAGGCTTAGTGGTATTTGATTAAGGGGTTTAGGATTAGTATAAACAAGAGGAAATGAAGAGAGATCAACAACCAGTGGTATGGATGGAAGAGACGCGGCTATTCGGGAATTAATATGAACTGGAGACGACGGGGCAGGTTGGACTGGATTGATGGCTTGATTTTGAGAGGAATTTGGAGACACTAAGGACGGAGTTAATTTTGGAATATCGGGTAATATAGGAACATGGGATGCGAGAGAGAAAATAGGTAGTTGAACAGGGGTTGAGAGCTAAAGAGAGTTAGGCTGGACCGTGTGCGTTGGAGGTGGACCCAATAGTGAATTTGAGAAGAAAAGAAATTGGTCCTCGTCAAAATGCACATGATGGGCCAAATATAACCTGCTCGTTTGTGGATCAAGGCATCTATAACCAAAATATTTCACACTGTAGCCTAGAAAAACACAAGGAGTTGTTCGAAACTCAAACTTATGTTTATTATAAGGACATAGATAGGGAAAACAAAGACACACGAATGCGTTAAGAAAGTGATAATCAGGAGGACTTTTGTGAACTAATTAAAATGGAGAAAAATCATTATTAGATCGAGAAGGGAGATGATTGATTAAATAGACAGCAATCTCAAAGGCAAATTGCCAATATTTTGATGGAGTAGAGCTATGTGCCATGAGATTAAGACCGGTTTCAACTATGTGGAGATGCTTTCGTTCTACTTTTCATTGTTGTTAATGAGTATGAGGACAGGAAAAGCAATGAAAGATTCCATATTTATTTAAAATTAGAGTTAGTGCACGAAATTCACCGCCACCATCCGTTTGGATAACCTTTATGGTGGTATGGAATTGATTTTCAACAAGTGCCTTAAATTGAAGAAAAATAAGTGAAACATCTGATTTCTTAAGCAATGGAAAACCTCAAACAAAGTTACTATAATCGTCCACAAAAACAAGAAAGTAACGGTGACATTCTGAAAAAAGAAAGGAAGATGGTCCCCAAACATCCGCAGACAATAATTGTAAAAATGAGGAATGTTTATTGCCACTAATTGAAAGAGTTAATTTTTGCGACTTGCCAAGTTGGCAAGTACTACAAGTATTATTCAACTTAGATCTAGAAAGCGGTAAAACATGTTGGTGTAGAACTTGATAAATGACTCGTTTGTGTGGATGACCCAAGTAAATATGCCAATGATTTTGAGAAGCCTTGACTGAAAGATATGCCGAGGGACAAAATACAGAGGCGAGATTGAGTGGTAGAGTGTAGAGAACATTTTTACTCAGACCAAAAAGGAGAACCCTCTTGGTAGCTTGATCTTTAACAAGAAAATGAGTAGGGTGAAATTCAAAGAAGGTTTTATTATCATAGGCAAAATGCTGGACAGAAAGTAATGGCTTAGTAATGGATAGAACATTAAGAACATTAGTAAGATAGAAATATTTATTTGGTGACCGAAATAAAGAATTACCAGTATTGTGGATAGGTAAACCAATACCATTTTCAACCTGTAATTGATCTGCCCCTTTGTATGGTTCTACTTGATGAATGTCGGAGAGATCTGGTGTAACCTGGTATGTTGCTCCAGTGTTCGGGAACCAAGATTGAGTCAATAAAATGGGTGCTGATGAGAGAGATACGCAGAAAGATTGATCGTGTGACTGTAACACTTGAAGCATTTGTCAGCTAAGTGCTTGTTTCCATTGCATATTTGGCAGCGAGTCTTGTTGTCAAAATAGTTCTGCAAGGGTTACCCATTTGAAGTATTTCGAAAGGATGAGAAACGACTACTTCTTCTACCTCTTCCTCTAGATTTTCTTCCACGACCATGAGAACTAGAGGTATTATTATGAGAATGATCATTGGTGTTGGATCATTGAGTGAAGTGGGCAACAGGTTGATCGGTGTATGGCAAGGGTGATATAGCGAGGGAATATAAGGTGCGTCTATGTATGAACTCATGATTTAGTAGCAAACTATGAAGTTCGTAAAATGTCACGGGTTCAGGCCTTGCCGAAAGAGTGGTGACAAAATATAACGCTCAAACTATACCTCTCAATGAGAATGTAAGCGATCGTTGTCAATATATAACCCAACTAGGTTGGGGTCGAATCCCACAGGGAATATAGTGTGAACGTAAGTCGTTTACGATTTAATCAACTGATAGTTGGATGTTTCCAAAAATGGGGTTTTTTAGTTTAACAAGTAATTGTTTGATAACTTTAGTTTCAGTGTTTGAAATCAAGAGTTTATGAAAAACCAGAATTATGTTCACTAGGGGTTTTGGTACTTGACAGATGTTAGTGGTTCAAGATTCTCACAGTAGATAGGACAATAAGTTATCTTTATCGAAGTTATGCCTAAATGTCTCTTGACCTACTTAAGCATTTAATTTCCTAGTCCTCTCGGACTTAGGGAATTTATATTCATGACTAGATTTTACCTCAGGTTAATCAACCTTGTTACAACGTCAATTATTAAACAGAAGTTCTTAGTGCTTCCAAGTCCCTGTTAATAATTCGCTTCCCACTATATTTTATTTCTTTCTCAAGCAAATCAAAGCAGGTGCTATCTATCATTTGCAACCAATAGACGTTAATTAAAACCTCAGAATTATCAAGAAGTCCTATTACCCTTCGAATATTGAACACTTAGTACCTTATCAAGGTGTGACCCTAGATCCCATAATTTGGGTTAAAGGAATTTAGCCGCTCATAATGCTAAAATCGAAACAACTAGTTGTATTCATGCTTTGAAAGATAAACTTACCATAAGAAGAATAATAACTAGTGAATCTCGAATTAGATCACAATAGGAATCCCAAAATAATGATAAAATCTCTTCATAGTAATTGCTTTTTTCAAGCCAAGAAACTAGAGAGAGAAAATATCAAAATATACATTTCAAAACTCAAGTTCGGAACCCGTAAGAAAACCCTAAACAAGACTTTAAATAGTTAAGCCTAAATAAGAAAACAAAATTATAGAGTTTAATAATCCCGCGAATTAGGTGACGCCATTCGTGACAACCTATCTGGAGAATGACGACTTATCACAAATGTCGTCAGCTCCTCTTTGCTTATGATACTCACTGCCTTAGGCTGACGACAAACTGTGACGTCCTATCAACTCCTTGAAGACTTATCACAAATGTCGTCACGTCTCTACCTCAGCTCTCATGTTCTGCCTTAGGCTGACGGCAATCTTGAGACTTATCAGCTCCTTAACGACCTATCACAAAATATCGTCACAACTCTCAACTCGGGTCCATTCTCTGTCTATGACTGACGATGAAACTGATAGCTTATCACAGGGCTGACGACTTATCAGAAATGTCGTCAGCCACACTTCTCCTTTATTTTCTTCAGATTTTAACTCTTTTGCTTCGATCCTTGTTGGTTCTCTAGCATCTTAGCTTTTACTGCAAAATCAAAGATAAAACAATCAAAAACGACAAAAGTTGCTTAAGACTTTGCAATTATTCTTAGTTAAAAGCCTCAAATGTGTTAGAATTAGCTCACACATCAACACCCTCAACTTAAAACAATTGCTCATCCTCAAGCAACCAAAACACAACTAAGAGAATACAAAGCACATTTGGCAGTCAATCATCCACATTATCTCAAAACACTTTCACCATCTCCAAGGTCAGTCAATTCAAGAACAATGAAGAACACCAATGCAATACACAAAAATCAAGATAGGGCATTAATTCAACTATAACAACCATGCATAGACCAGTATTACATTCTCTGAACAAGTTAGTAACTACCAATGTAACCAGTGTGCCCTTACTACAAAGAAATCCCCCTCATATCATATCAGTAATTATATATGTAACCATCGGGACAATCAAAACACTCACTCTCAGAACGAAGTTCCAATCAGTGTATGCCAAGTACCATAAACTTGCCCTTATTTTCATCACCCAGATCTTTTGATAGGTCAGCTAGGATCACTATAGGTTTTCTCTTTGGCTTGTAATGTAGGTTAGGGGATGGTATAATACTCGATGGTATTTAGAGTGACTAAGCCTCCTTAACACTATACTAGCTTTTTGGGGTTTCACTCATTAGCCTTTTCCACTCTTCTCTGTTTTTTATCACACTTATTTATGATGGGTGCGGTCTTTTTCACAATCACTTATTCTTTTTCACAATTTTTTCTTTTCTTGCTCTTTTCTTCCGCACCCAGCTTTTTATTCTTTTCTTTTATTCTACCTTTCTTTATACTCATTTTGTATCACGCATCCCTATGATAGCCACCCTCAACTTAGGTTATTTGCCTAAGTCAAGGTGCACAGTGTCCAAGAAGAACCAGGGCTAAAACAGGTTCATTGTGATATAAACGTGAAGGTGACAGGTATCATAAAAAGAAATAGGCTAATCAGGCTCAAAACAGGGATCAAGGGATATTCTACACATAGGGAAAGTCATTTAGGCTAAAGTGAGCTAATATCAAAACGGCCTATGATCCTTTCCTAACCCCTATCCTTCAACCTAGGTAAGACTATCCGGGCAAGTTTTCGTTTCCGTGTACAGAGGGAACTAAGTAACATCTCACACACACTTGGCACACAGGTATATCACAATCTACTATTCATTCAGTTCATGAAGCTGTTTGGAAATAATCATTATGTTACTATAACTAATGCCATACAAAGATACACAGTGGTCACACTTAAATGCAAATCACACAGTCAAAGAAGTAGACCACTTGAAAAGGTGTACAAAAATCACAAAAATGATTTAACTACCTCAAGTACATGTATTTCTCCTAGTTGACTACACAATTTTTTTACAACAACAATTTACCCTACACCCTCAACTTAAAATCAAAGAAAAATCTGAACTAAGGGTTAGAGTATACTTGGAATGAATCAAACACGAGAATCATGGGTTGTCTCCCATGTAGCGCCTAATTTAACGTCGTGGCACGACTCAGGTGTCTCGATTACTTCAGAATTTATTGAGATAGATAGTAGTGATACTTTTCATTGACTCTTTTGGACCAATATAAAGTTTGACTCGTTACCCATTTACCTTGAAGGTGCTGCCGTCTTCATTTTCAAGTTCCACTACTCTAGATGAGTAGACTTGGCTAACTCTAAACGGGCCTGACCACTTGGACTTAAGCTTACCTGGGAACAGTTTGAGTCTGGAATTGAACAGAAGCACCAAGTCACCCTTTTGGAATTCTCGTTTCTCTATCCTCCAATCATGATACCTTTTCATTCTTTCTTTATTTAGGTCTTCTCATTCATAGGCCCTAAGACGGAATTTATCCATCTCATTCAGTTGTCCCAGTCTTAGCTCTACTTCCTTCTTCCAACTCAAATTCAACCTTTTGACTGCCCATAAAGCCTTGTGCTCCAGCTCTATTGGTAAGTGGAATGCTTTTACATATACCAGATGAAATGGTGACATGCCAATGGGTGTATTGAAAGCATTCTGGTATGCCCACAAGGCATCATCGAGCTTTCGAGACCAGTCTTTCCGACTAACATTCACCGTTTTGGCTAGGATAGCTTTAATCTCTCGATTTGACACCTCCACTTGCCCACTAGTTTGTGGGTGATATGGAGTGGCTAATCTATGCTGTTTTACCCCATATTTTGCTAACGCCGCTCGAAACACTTTGTTGCAAAAATGAGATCCTCCATCACTTATAATAGTATATGGTACTCCAAAGTGAGAGAAGATGTTCTTCTTGAGAAAAACAACAACCCTCTTTCTTTTATTATCAGACAAGGCAACAACTTCGACCCATTTTGAGACATAGTCAACAACAACTAAAATTACTTCATCCCATACGACCTTACAAAAGGACCCATGAAATCGATGCCCCAAACATCAAACAATTCCACTTCAAGCATCTTAATCAAAGACATCTCATGTCTTTTAGAGATTGAACCCTGCCTCTGACATTGGTCGCATTTCAACACAAACTCGTGATCATCCTTGAACAATGTTGGCCAATAGTAGCCGCTCTGCAACACTTCCTAGCTATTCGGTGACCTGCATGGTGACCTTTAACCGGGGAAGCATGACATGCCTCCAATATGCATAATACATCCACCTCTGGCACACATCTCCTTATAGTATTATCAGCACATTGCCGAAAAAGATATGGCTCATCCTAAAAGTAATGTGTCACATCATGCAAGAATTTCTTTCTTTGATGGAAAGACAGATTTTCTGGAATGACCTCACTCACAACATAATTTGCAAAATCAGAGTACCAAGGCAACTTGTCCACAACAGCAACCAAGATCTCCTCATCAGGAAACACATCATTTATCTCCATTTCATCACTGTTTACCTGCTCACCTTCCATTCTAGACTGATGATCTACATCGTGATTTTCACAACCTTTTCTATGTTTGACTTCAAAGTCAAACTCTTGTAGCAGCAATACCCATATAATCAGCATTGGTTTTGTATCCTTCTTAGCCATAAAATACCTTAAGGCTACACGGTCAGTGTGGACCACCACCTTGGTCCCAAGCAGATAAGCTCTGAATTTCTCCAAAGCATACACTACAGCCAAAAGTTCCTGCTCAGTGACGGTGTAGTTCTTTTGTGCTCCATTCAGTGCTTTGCTAGAATAATATATTGGATGAAATAGTTTGTCCTTCTTTTGTCCCAATATAACTCCAAGGGAAACACCGCTTGCATCACACATGATCTCAAACGGTTTTGACCAATCTGGTGCAACAATAATAGGGGCCTTAACCAACTTCTTTTTAAGGAATTCAAATGCCTTCAAGCACTCACCATCGAAGGAAAACTTCACATCTTTCTCCAAAAGTTTGCAAAGTAGAGTTGCAATCTTCGAGAAGTCTTTTATAAACCTCTGATAAAAGCCAGCATGTCCAAGAAAACTATGCACTCCCTTCATTGAAATGGGAGGTGGTAGTTTCTTAATAACTTCGACCTTGGCTCAATCAACTTATATCCCATTTGCTGAAATTTTGTGCCCGAGAATGATGCCCTCCTTTACCATAAAGTGAAATTTCTCCCAGTTAAGTACCAGATTGAATTCAACACATCGTTGCAGGGCCATACTCAGGTTTGCCAAGCACAACTCAAATGAGTCTCTCACCACAGAGAAATCATCCATGAATACCTCTATGGTGTCCTTCACCATATCCGAGAAGATCAACATCATGCATCGTTGAAAAGTAGCAGGTGTATTGCACAGCCCAAATGACATCCTCTTAAATGTAAAGGTACCATATGGGTATGTGAATGTCATCTTCTCCAGATCTTCAGGAGAAATATAGATCTGATTATATCCAGAATAGCCATCTAAGAAGCAGTACCATCCCCTTTTGGTCAATCGATCAAGTATTTGGTCCATAAAGGGCATAGAAAAGTGGTCTTTCAAAGTCCATGAGTTTAGTTTCCGGTAGTCCATGCAAACTCTCCACCCAGTCACAGGTCTAAGTGAAATCAACTCATTCTTGTCATTTGCAACTACAGTCTTACCACCTTTTTTTGGCATGCATTGAACCAGGCTTACCCATTTGCTGTCTGAAATAGGGTAAACCACTCCTGCATCCAACGAATTAATAATTTCCTTATTAACCACCTCTTTCATTGGTGGGTTAAGACGGTGCTGGTGCTCAATAGTTGGAACACAATTTTCTTCAAGTTGTATTTTATGCGTGCAGATACCAGGGGGAATGCCAATAATATCTGCGATCGTCCATCCGATAACTGTCTTGTACCTCTGAAGTACGGAAATAAGTGCTTCTACCTACTTCTTACCCAAATCAGCCGCAATAATAACGAGTAACGTGTTTTCGTGGCCCAAAAATACGTACCTTAAATGCCCAGGCAGTTCTTTCAATTCCAACACCGGTGGCTCTTCAATGGATGGTCTAGCCAGTGGTGTTGGTCGGTTAGCAAAATCAAGGTCCATCTTCTTAGGAGCATAAGGGTTTGATCCCATTCCTTCCAAAGCATAAACAGTCTCTTCATACACCCCAATGCCTTCACTATCAAAATTCATCACAACTGCGGCTAAAGGATTGACAACAAGTTGATCCGCTATTAACACCTCCTATTCACCCTCATAATATACATCAACTACCGAGAACATACTCATTTCTTCATACTGCTTCATCGATTTGCACACATCAAATTGCACCACTTCATCATTTATCCTGAATAAGAGCTCATTAGCTCTCAAATTAATCAACACACTTTCGGTTGCGAGAAAAGATCGACCCAAGATTATGGGCACCTCAAAGTCCACCCCGCAGTCCAGCATGACAAAATCTGCAGGAAATATGAAGCTAGCTACCTTCACCAACACATCATACAAAATACCAACAGGTCATTTTATCGACCTATCAGCCTTTACGAGTCGCATGTTGGTGGGTGTGGGATTTTCATGGCCCATCTTTCTATATACAGCCAGCGGCATCAAATTAATGCTTGCTCCCAGATCACATAATGCCTTAGCGAATTCCATGGACCCAATTGTACAGGGAATAGTGAATTCTCCTGGGTCTGGCTTTTTCTGCACCAAGTTCCTCATAGAAATAACGCTACAGTAATGGAAATTATCCTTCAGTTGCAGCTCACCGCTCTTTTCTTAGTGACAAGGTCCTTCATGAACTTAGCGTATCCTGGCATTTTCTTAAGTGCCTCAACCAATGGCACATTCACTGTCAATTATTTGAGCATTGCTATGAATTTGCTGAATTTTGCATCATCAAGTTTTTTCTTCAATCGTTGAGGAAATGGAGGTGGTGGTCTTGGGATAGTTTTCAACGCTACCTCCTTCTCCTTCTCTTTTTCTTTCTCCAGAGCATCATCAGAATTATCCAGCTTCTCAGACGTCACTGGACCACCTTTTTATGGTTCAGTATCAACTACCTCATCAACTACAGGTTTGCCCACAAAAGGTCCAGGTAATATCTTACCACTTCTAGTGGTAATCGCCATACATGAGCCATTATTTTGTGGATTTTGGACCGTATCACTTGGTAACGTTCTGCTTTTCCTCTGGTTAAATGCTGTGGAGAGTTGGCTCATCTGTTGCTCTAACTATTTGATTACGGTGGAGTGTGAGTTTACCAACTGACTAATGGATGTCAGATCGGTCTTCATGGTGGTCACACCAGAGTTGGTAGCCTCCACTCCCTTCAACAACTTAGCCATCATGTCCTCCATGGACATCTTTTCAAAACTTGTTGTAGCAGCCTCACGATTTCCAGGAGGAACATACATCGTGCTCCTATCATTGTTATTCCTTGAATTTCCCTGCTCCCTATCTTTATAACTAGGATTATCATAAAAGTTCCAACCTTGATTCCCTTAGCTATTGCCTCGGAAACCCCCCTAATTATTAACATAGTTTGCGTCTTTTTCTGCATTAACATCAACTCTGTCTTGAGATCCCACAACTTTTACCTTCTCAATCTTGCCTGATAGCAAGTGCTTGGTTAGCAAGTCCATCTGCGTTTTAAGGTGAGCCATGTCTTGGTCACGCTCCTCTTCTCTTTTGCGTTGTTCTGCAATAATACCCATAGAAGCAGTGGGACTGGCCACCACAGAGTACCTGGTATGCCATGCCCGACTCTGTTTGGTCATTCTTTCTAGTATCTCTGAAGCCTCTGGGAATGTAAGATCAACAAACGAACCACCAGATGCATTATCTACAATTGGCTTTGTAACAGAGTTAAGAGCCTTATACAAAGTCTCCATTAAATATATGTCCGTCATATTGTGGTTCGAACACTGTGTCAGCTTCTTCTTGAATCTCTCCCAGGTTTCAGTTGGGAGCTGCCTAAAGTTGTTGATCTCATCCCTCAACTGTACCCTCCTAGAACGCGAAAAGAACCTTTCTAGAAAATTTCCTTTCAACTGCCTCTAGTTGGTTATAGAATCGGGTGTCAGCTCATTCAACCACAATATTGCCTCCTCAGACAGAGACAATGGAAACAATCTCAGACGTATAGCATTTTGACCTACTCTTGGGTTGTCAAAAGATTTACAGATGGTGACAAAATTCACCAGATGCAAGTTCAGGTCATCCCCAGGAAGGCCACCAAACAACCCCTTCAAATTGATGAGTTGAATCATAGTACTCGTAATGTTGAATTTTGTCCCAGATTCCAACGGTGGAGGGATGATTGCACCCGTTGCACCTGCTCTTTCCATCCCATTATCATCATCATTGAGGTCATACTGGACCGGCTAGTATCCTTGCCTTTCTCGAAACGGATGGTTCCAGTTAATATTACGCTGTACTGGTGCAGCTACTTGCTCTGCACGCCTTGGGTTACCAGGATTTAGCTACTCCTCATCTCCCAAATATTCATCCTTAGGATTTGGATGTCGTTCTTGTTGCCCGATATTTTACACATTCACCTGAGCTCTAGCTAAGGCTGCTAATTTGTCAGCCTCTTGCTGTTCTGCCATTTTTCCAATTCATTGCGGTTCTGGATTAAGTGGTAATAATAATTTTCCGAAACTTCTGGTTCTTGGCATACACTATAAACATCCTGAAATAAACAAAAACAACAAATAAACGTAAACTTAGGAAACTTGACTGACAGTCAATTAGCGCACACAAACTTTAGTTTACAACCGTATTCTCCGGCAACGGCGCCATTTTTGATAATGCTCAAACTACACCTCTCAATGAGAAAATATCAAAATATACGTCTCAAAACTCAAGTTCGGAACCCGTAAGAAAACCCTAAAAAAGACTTTAAATAGTTAAGCCTAAATAAGGAAACAAAATTACAGAGTTTAATAATCCCGCGAATTAGGTGACGCCATTCGTGACAACCTATCAGGAGGCTGACGACTTATCACAAATGTCGTCAACTCCTCTTTGTGTTTGATACTCGCTACCTTAGACTGACGACAATCTGTGACGTCCTCTCAACTCCTTGATGACTTATCACAAATGTCATCAAATCTCTATCTCAGCTCTTATGTTTTTCCTTAGGCTGACGGCAATCTTGATGACTTATCATTTTCTTGACGGCCTATCACAAAATATCATCACAACTTTTATCTAGGGTCCATTCTCTGTCTATGACTGACGATGAAGCTGATAGCTTATCACAGGGCTGACGACTTATCAGAAATGTCGTCAGCCACACTTCTTCTTTATTTTCTTCCGATTTTAACTCTTTTGCTTCCATCCTTGATGGTTCTCTAGCATCTTAGCTTCTACTGCAAAATCAAAGATAAAACAATCAAAAACAATAAAAGTTGCTTAAGACTTTGCAATTATTCTTAGTTAAAAGCCTCAAATGTGTTAGCATTAGCTCATATATCACAAGATCATTAAAATCGATGCGAAGACCCTTAAAAATATAGATATTAAGATCTGCAAGGGAGAGAGGTCTACCGACAACAGATAACTCATCAGAAATAAGTTTAGCCTTTTGAAGATATTGGGTGACAAGAAGATAATTATGCTTGAGGTTTTGAAGGGACATATGGAGATTGAGAATCTGAGTATTGGAGGGGGAAGAAAGGGCCTTTTCTAGAGCATCCCACACTTGTTTGGAGGAAATGAGACCAATAACAATTGGTAAGGTCTCTTCAGAAAGAGAAGACACAAGTAAACTCAATACGAGTTGATCCTGTTATATCCATTGGGCATGATGGGAATCAATTTCTGGGGTAGATTTTCCTTCTACGATAATATGGGATGACGGACACAGAAAAGAACCATCCACATATCCCAATAAATTTTGACCATGAAGAAAGGATAACAACTGAGTTTTCCAAAATAAATAATTGGTAGTATCTAATTTGATGGAAATAAAGTGGTGAGAATGGCTAAGAGAGAAGGGAGTAGAGGGAGAGAAAACGTTGACAGAAGAAGAAGCGGCGGTAGAAGAAGAAGTGGTCATGATGGCTTTGATACCATATCAGAAAACACACAATATTTTGTAAATTAAGATCTCTCTCATTCAATAACAATATCATCTTTTTGTTGATTAGTGTGGCAACAGTATACATCTTAGATAGGAACACTAGTTCCATGAGAAACATCGTTCTGCTTAGGTATTCTATACACATACAAATACACTTATAATAGATATCCTTTAGAGTTGTATTGTTATCCAACTTCATCAGATAAGGATGTCTCAATAAATAGAAGCTGTTTTTAAAAAAATTATTTACTTGACATAAATACACATGCAAATTAGAAATGTTGTTTGAACTTTTTGCCTTTCATTAAAAGTCTTTGTAACAGATCAAATTTTCTTTTCACTATTTTTCTAATTTTTAAAACTTAAAATTTATTTAAATTTAATAATTAAACCTTTCCTAATTTAAATTATATACCTTAAATTTAGGATTTTAAAATTATCTCAAAAAAAAAATCCACGTACATTTAGCCCCAGAAGAAAGAGAAGAAAAAAATTACTAAGAAATTACCTAATTTTAGAACACTTGCCAAAAATTATCTTCTATTTTAGTCAAAATCAAATTCTACCCTTTAATATTTTTTTAGTTTATGAATCATTTTATTTGTCTATTTCAAAACTTTTATTAAAAGAATTAAAATTTCACCTTAAATTTAGGACTTCAAATACCAACACCAACACCCACCCCCACACACCACACCCCAAAAAAACACGTACATTAAGTTTAAAGAAAAGAAAAGAAAAAACTTACTAAGAAATTAATTCCTTTAGAACTCTTGCCAAAATTGTATCCTACTTTTAATCTAAATCAAAAACCACCCTTTAATTTTTTTGGTTTATGAATTCCTTGATTTGTCTATTGAAAAACTTCTTTAAAAGGAATTGTAATTTTAAATTCTTTTCATTAATTTTGTCTAGCTTTTTCGAGTTTTATCTGTGTACAACGTAACTTTATTAGGGAAAGTGAACAAGATATAATTGAATTTTGTTTCAATGTTTAAATTACTCCTTAAATATTTCGACATTCCCTTGACATATCCTAAGTTGAAATTGATGTGTTGAGCATTGTCATTCCAATATGTGATTGAATTAAATTTCTTTGCAGCAGTTGTGATGTATGATTTGCAACTATTATTTCTATCTCGAATGTCAGTATTACGTGCCCTTTCTAAACTGATAGAAGAGTGTATAGACACATCGTGTTATCAATCGTAGCAACTACCCTTAAAAATGCGTAATAGTCTACTGATTGAGCGCTTTTGCACCGAAGATGAACGGGGCTAAGTGATCTGCCTAAGTACTGGGATGTAAAAATACATTGGTAGGGGAGCATTCCACCTTATAAATAAACCTCCATACGAGTGGTGGTAGACGAAGTGAAAGCGAGAATGTCGGCTTGAGTAATACAAACATTGGTAAGAATCTGAGGCCTCCAAAATCTAAGGGTTTCTCCGCAAGGTTCATCCATGGATGGTGAGTCAGGTCCTAAGATCATGCCGAAAGGCATAGTTGATGGACAACAAGTAAATATTCTTGTACTACCCCTTATTGATCCTGAGGGTCGGAGGAGGTTAGGTTAACCGAAAAATATTTATCGATTCAAGAGCATAAGGTGCCCTTGTCTTTTTTTTTAGAGAAAGAAGGGGTAGAGAAAATGCTCTGATCCAATGTTCGAATACCAGGTGCTATGATGCCAAAGGAACCCATGTCATACTCCCATGAAAAGCTTGAACGACTTTGGACAAGAGTGTACCTGTACCCAAAATCGACACAAATGGATAGGTAAAGAATACTTAGGGGCACGAGACAACTCTCTCTGAGGAACTCAACAAAATAGCCTCGTAACTTTGGGATAAGGGGTGCCTCCTCACAAAGAGAGTCGTAGTGACCCGACCCGAATGACTGTTTACCAGAAACACAGGTATCCACAAAGTCGTAAGACCATGTATGAGGGATGACTCCTTCCTAATGCTAAAAGGTAAAAAAAGTTGGTGACCTGATGATAGGGAAGCCGACGATTGTAACAACATTCATAACTATAACGGTCCTAAGGTAGAAAAATTTCTTATCGGGTAAGTTTTGACCCACATGAAAGGCGTAACAATTTGGGCACTGTCTCAGAGAGAGGCTCAGTGAAATACACATGTTTGTGAAGATGTAGACTACCTGCACCTGGATAGAAAGATCCTATGAAGCTTTACTATTTCATGGGATTGGCTTTGGGCCTTTTCTACGCAGCTTGGGTGGAAGGCAAAAAAGGACTCCTTCTGAGGTGGGTGGGAAGACGAGGCATCAGTAAGATACCACTCTGGAAGAATTAGAATTCTAACCTTGTGTCAAGACCAACGGGTCAAAGGACAGTCTCAGTAGACAGTTTCTATAGACGGTAGGCCTCTCAAAAGATAACGAAGGCGTGCAAAGACTTCTTCAGACGGGACGAAGATTGAACCTCGAGTGTAAAGGCAGAAGGAAGCTTGACTCTAAGACCCACCTGCCAAGAAGGGACAAAAGTTAACCTTAGTGATTTGATGGTGCCGAGTGAAAAGGGTCGTCACTCAACGGATAAAAGTTACTCTATGGATAACATGTTGATCTCCCCCAAGAGCTCACATCGATGAGAAATTTTTCCACCTTGATGTCGGCTCTTCACCACCTGGGGTTGTAGTATGTTCTAAGGGTTGTCGCCCATTAAAGCGTTACGTGAGATGAGTTTAGAATGTTGTGAGACAAATCGAGTATCTGAATCTTTTTACTAATTTTGTACTTAATAAAATATCATGCACACAATAATTTATTTTTTATATACGTTTATTCTTAATTAACGCTTAATACACGTGCAACACACGTATCCTAAATTAGTATTTATATATATATAGAGAGAGAGACATGTACATAATTACTTCATTTCATTTATTGATAGTATATAATTATTTCGTTTTACTAAAATTTTCTTATATTAGAATAAACTAAATCATGAAATAAAAATTACAAAAAATAACTAAAAAGAAAAATAAATAAATAAATAAATAGTCAAGCTGAAGTGCATTATATAAAACCTATATATATATATATAAAGAGATTAAAGATTACATGAAAATTTTCAAATGAATATCACATTCAATATATATTAAATTCACAAAAAATAAATTAAAGTGGGAAAGTAGAGAAAAGGGACTTAAAAAGGAATTAAAAAAATTAATATTTGAAATGGTTTCATTTCACATATCAAAATATTTAGTTATTGGGGAAAAAAACCTCTTATGTTAGGATTTTTATTTAAATTTTGATTTTTCTTAATCATTTGTTTCATATTGAAAAGTTTCTTTCACATTAATTAGATTTTAAAAGCACTTAAATAATTATCCATGATGCAACGTGCATTAATCTTAAGTAAAGACTATCAACATATACTCATTATAATTTTTTTAGTTTTCTAATTTTTCTATAAGTGGTTTGTATTTTTGTACATCATATTTTTACACATAATTAAGAAATTTAAAAATAAATATATTTTCTTCTATTCAACGTAGAGCTGTTAATATGAGTTGATTTATTTTATGGAAAAAGTACCTAAATACACAACATAAGTTTCTAAACTTCTAAAAATCTCCCCACTTCTAAAAAATTACTTAAATCCCAACATTTCATAATTTTTGGTAAAGTTGAGATACAAGTTAAAACACCCAACTACAAAGCCGATTCTTTACCAAAAAATAACCCACTTCTCCCTCTCTGTACGCCACAATTTGAGGAGCGGTTTTTATCCAACTTCTTCATTCAATTCAAAACTTTGAAGCAAGGTAATTTTCCTCCCTAAAATTCATTTCAATTTCTTCTAATTGTCTTTACGGTTTTTTTCAAAAAATTTATTTTGCGCCTAAGTTTACAAAGTAAAATTTGGGTGATTTGATTGTGCAATTTCTTTGATTAATTATTTTTTAGTCTTCATTGTTTGAATTGTTATTATGAATAGAGATTTGAGATCTTTCTTTAGTCTTGGGGTTTCTCAATTAGAAAGTATCAAAGAATCTCATGAAGTTGTTAACTTTGTTCCCGGAAGTTTTGATTATGAATTTGTTGACTTTGATGAAAATAGATCAAAGCGTAGAAACGATTCCCAAATTATGAAGAAGTTGTGGCAAAAGCATTCTAAGAAGGACAAGAAAAAAGAAAGTGATTCTAAGAAAAGGGGATTCAACAGTCCTGAAAGTAAAGCTCCCGCCAAGAGAAGAAGAATTATCGAAGCAATTTCCAGAGATTAACTTTCCAAGGTAATTGCATGTTCAGATCTATTGACTATTAGGCCGAGATACATATTTTGGGTTGCATGATACGTTTAGAATTTCATTACTTATCTGTTTTTTTGTTGCTAAGTTATTTGTATCTTGTGTGTTTTATGTTTTATTGAAATTAATATAACAAAAGATACAAATTTATAAGTACATAGATACATGTTAAGTGGACTTGTATCTATGAGTGATTATTAATGCTTTGATTTGTAGCTAGTTTTGTTCAATTTTACTTAAAGTCTAAATGTAATGGATACATGTTTTTATTTCTATGATACATGTTGTATTAACTTGTATCTGTGATTTACTGATAATGCTTTGATATGTTTTTTGTGTTGTTTAAATGGTATTGAAAGTAGAATTACATAGGATACATTTTTTCACGCTGAGATACATGTTGTAAAGATTGAAGATACATTTGTATAATCTTGTATCTAATGTATTATGTTCTTAGTGCTTTTGTATATATTGTACTGTCTTAGAGTAAACTTGTTGCATCTCAAATAATTTTTTATTTTATTTTTTGTTTTTAGGGATTGAATTACGTTATTAAGGAAATTCCAACTCATTCTCTTAGATTTGTAAGTTCGTGAAACTTAAGATTTGAGGATGAAATTAAAGTAGTCGGCCAAGAAGTTTTAGAATTATTTGAGAAGATCATTTTCGGATGTTATCTCAACATACCCCTTTCCAAATATATTGGACAAATAACAAAATGTCTTCTTATGCTCGAGATCGAGCAATCAAATCAAGAAGAAATATATGTGTTTGTCAAATGCTAGATTCTTAGATTTTTCATATATAAATATGCTTTGATAACTGGCTTAAACTGTTATGGTAATGTTGATGATTTCAAAAATGAAGATTCTTCTTTGAGTCGGCTAATGAGAAGGTCTTTTCCCCAATCAACGAATGGAGTTGATAAGGAAGCATTGGTAGACCGTTTTCTGAAAGAAAATTTGATAACAAAGAGAATGCCCTTCAGATGGCAATCCTATACTTCATCCACACCTTCATCTACTCATAGCTGAATGCTTGTCCCGTTCTATTTTTTAATTTCAAAATGGTTGAAGATGGAAAATATAAATTTTTTTCTTGCGGTAAAGTATCTTTCTCCAAGTTGATGGCCTCAGTTAGGCGATAATTTTTCGTGGAAGAGAAACTTTATAGGTTGGGTGGTATCCCTCAGGTTCTAAATGTGTGGATGTTTGAACTATGTTCAAATGTTGATACCAAAGTTGTTGTGAAAGAGGGTAATAACATACCTCGTTTATTGAATTGGAGGGTTGTTGCAGTCCGACCTCAGTATAATCAGTTTATGATCAGAATGTTTAGCAAGGTATGATGCTGATTGAATTTTTTTCATACATTGCGTTATATTTTTTTAATTTTTTATCATGATTATTTTTAATGTATAAAATTTATGTACATAGTGTTCATATTCCAACATTGTTCTGAATGCGGAGGAGCTGGAAAAACTCAAATTGCCACCAAATAGTTTCGCATCTGATCACCCTGGTACATCTTCGATACCATCAATTGAAAATCTTGAGCAGAGGAGTTACCAAGTCAATTTACCCCATGTTTCTATAGATCATGATAGTTTTGATGACTTTAGTATGATGCCTCCATAATTTTTGATGAGGAAGTGGATACACGTATCGGGTACAATATCTGCACATCTATCAAAAAGTAAAAAGGATGTTCCTGTAGGAAGAAGATCAGAAAATAAAGAACAAAGTCAGACTCGGGCTTCAAAAGAAAAAGAAATGGCAGGTATTTTCATATCAACATCTGTTATAGTATTTTCAAAATGAAAATATTTTTACATTGTGTTCTTTTTTATACTTAACAAATACTGGGTAATCCAATAAATGCAGAACAAAAGAGTAAAGAGATTGATGACTCTACATGCACAAACAGGAAAAAGCTTTTGGTTAAAACAGACTTATATTCGTTAGAGTCGAACATAAAGACATATGTGAAGACATACGTAAGGATCTATTTTGTTAACCCGTATAAATTTTTTGTTAGTCTACAATATAACTAATCAACTACGCATATATATTAGATTGATATGAAATTCAGTGATTTGGAGCATGTGTGAATGACAGATTCACTGATGTTTTGAAATCATTGCAGTCGAACAATGAGACTGTTGAGAAGGTAACATAATTTTAAACAACATACATTTAGTAACGAATATATTCAATTTATTCTTGCTACTATTTCATATGTTGCATGAAAATGTTACAAAAGAAAGCCACAAAGAGGGTTATCATTCAGATGATACTGCTGATTTTGAAGGCAATAGTGATCCCGTCAGTTCGAATTTTGTCATGAAAAAATCACATAAA
The DNA here is from genome assembly GCA_030864215.1 of Capsicum pubescens. NCBI lineage: Eukaryota > Viridiplantae > Streptophyta > Magnoliopsida > Solanales > Solanaceae > Capsicum > Capsicum pubescens. Next base: position 247,444,873 of record CM061541.1, on the reverse strand, counting down.
ATAGAGGTGTTCATGGATACATATTTACCATTTTATAACTCATATATTGTTTGTTTATCTTAATGTTTATTGACATTTCATAAGTGTTATCTATTGTTTCATATATTTTATAATATTGTTCTACAACAGATTCGACAAGACGTTGATTCCTCAGAAAATATTGTTCATGTTGCGATACCAAGTTGTGCAGACAATCCAGTAAAAGAAATGGATAAATCAATTGAAATGGATGAGAATAAAGTTAACCAAGCACCATCACCTTTCACAAGTTGTGAACAACAAGAAAAGGTAATTAACTTTGATTGTGTGTTTTGTAATTGACATGACCATATTTGCATTTACATTACGATAAAATGTTAACTCAGAACTACATGTAATAGGTTTGTGCCTGTCTGGTATTTTATAATATTTTCAAAAAAGTTGAAATTTTTAATAAATACTAGCATACATGTCGTTATATATGTAGTTTTTAATATTATTTATACTTTGATTTGTATGTAGTGTTGTTTGAACTTTACTGAAATCCTTATTACAAGAGATACAAGTTTATTAGTACATAGATACATGTTGTGCTAACTTGTATCTGTGACTTAATGTTATTGCTTTGAATTGAATGTAGTGAAGTTGCATTGTTATTGAAATTCGTATTACACAAGATACATATTTTTTTTATTAGATACATGTTTTTAAGCTTATAGATACATTTATATTATCTTGTATCTAAAGCATGATGTTCTTAGAGTTTTTGTATACATTTTACTGCATTAATGTACATGTGTAGCATCTCAACTAATTCGATCATTTATTTTTTATTTTTTATTTTATGTAATTAACTTTCATTAAGTATTTTGTAATGAACTTGACCTTTTTTGAATTTACTTTACGATAAAATGTTGACTAAGACATGTATGTAATATGTTTATGTCTGTCTAATGTTAATCAATGAAAGATACATATTTTTATCTTTTTTATCTAATTTATAATTTATGTATGTAGTATAGTATCAGTAATTCAGTGGTAACAATATAATTTAGTAAAAAAAATAAATTACTGACAGTTATGAAATATTTGTTAATTTTTCAAATCATATTCAGGATGATGGAATTGAGAAACTGAGTGACATTGCTGTTGAAGAAATGATACCAATTGATAGTGTTTTCCCAGTTCAAGAGCATGAAATGGCATTGACAATTTACAAGCCTCCACCAACAACTCCTGACGAGTATATGATTAGTGACACCGCAATTGTGTCTGCCTTTCCTACACCAAAAAAGACTGTGTCGGAAGTTAAAAAGACACCCGCACAATGGAATAGGAAGCAATCAAAGATTTTTCGTTCACCTTTCCTGATCCATTTTGAATCAAGTACAAAAAGAAAGAAAAAATTTTCTTCTACATAGCGGAAAATATCCATTTGAAGGTTATGACATTAATGGGAAATCACCAAATGTAAAAATGGAAGTTTTTGAAGAATGGATTAAAGAAGGCCTTTACAGGCAACACATGAAAAAAGTACGTACACAAATTTCTTATTATAAATTTAAAACTAATATTTTTTTTATTACTATTTTTTTAAATGTACCGTACTGTTATGTTTCAGGAAAGATAAGGACGATCATTACAAGGTTAAATGTTCAAATATTTAATTTCGTCATCTTGATTTCATAGTTTCTTTTTCAAAATTCAAGAACTGGTTCTACCCGATGTATCAACAAAACAAGTGCTGAAATAATGAGGTATTTTCATAATGTATATTCAAAATGCTAAAAATGGGACGTCTAGAAATAACATTTTCATTGACATATACATTTTGGACGTTATGACGTATAACATGTATTAATGTCTATAACATGATGATTTTTGATGGACTAAATAAGTTAGATGACATCTTTAATATAAAAATCATGCAAACTAACTTGTTTCTAGCAAATTTGATTATCTGCTGCAGTTTTAATGTTGGGTTTTTTATTTAGTTCTTATCCTATATAATATACATAATATAAAAAGTTCTATCATCATATATTATGATGTATCTAAGTCAAATGTTGATCTTTCATAGCCCATGTAGAAAAAGTTATCACAAACATAAGAAAAGAGGATCACCACTTGTTGTTATTTATTGGTTCATCCTTACATATAAATTTATGAATGTAAAGAGAGATTGTGATGTCACTTAGTCTTAGTTATGTAGATTGAGAAATAATAGCTTTCCGGTAAAATTAACTAAGGTATTCGCAGACCCTTCCGAACTTCATGTTATATCCAAAAATAAATAAAAAAGAAGTCATTATATTCTTAGATGTAGATATTTGTGTTAGTGCTCAATTATGACACAAAGAAAATGAAGTAACAGAATTTAAAACATGTGCTACATAGATGAGTTTCTATAATTAGTACAGACAAAGTAAAAGTTCTCCTATAAATAATTTTCACTAAAATTTGGACTGATAACACACCCACAAAAAAGAAGATAAGTGACAAGTATGTTATAACAAGTTAAATACATTGATAATGTAAAAATATTTTTACATTATTTATTTATAAAAGTTAATGTAATCTTAAATCCTTAGATGTGAAGCTCCTGTGCATCCTTAATTCTGTACATGATCAGACAGTAGCTAGACTAGCCCCCATTTTGTATTAGATACATAATAATAAAACATGTACTGTATTAATATGTATCTTGTTCATTATCTGAAGTAATTGTCTATTACCTACATTAATCACATTAGATACATAAAATATTTAATTTGTACCTCTTTCAGTTTTAATGATTACGGTAGGTTGATGTAACATATATTTCATTTGTTTGCAATTTGAACAACATCTGGATGTCATCATGTACTACTTGAAGAAGAAGTACAAGATCAAGAATTTTCTAAGCAAGAGATACACTATCATAGATTGCTTTTTCAAAGTGTACATTGATAAGGCATATGTGAATTACTATGATGCTAACGCTGGCAAGGAGCTTGACACACAAAATACATCTATAAAGACTAATAAGGTTGCTCATATGGAGATGAAATTGATTAAAACCATCAAGGGATTCAGTCCACGCGCAAGTAAGCCTTGGCATTTAGTTGATGAGGTATTTGTCCGAATTAACTGTGATGGTGTCTTTCACTGAATATTGACAGTCATTACATTAAAAGATTGATGCATTCGTGTGTACGATTCAATGGCCTCTTCACGAAAAAGAACAAAAACACGTAAGATTGAAAAGTTGGCTATAATGATTCCTACTTACCTTCTGTACAGTAACTTTTTTGAGCAAAAGGTACAACCTAACTGGGCTACACTGGCATGCTACAAGGAAAAGATCGAATGTGATCCATTTGAAGTGGAGTACGTATCTGAGATAGTATAACAAGAAAGTGAAAGTTTTACATTACTTTTTGAGATGGTTTCATTAGCTTATAATTTTATATTATTTTTTTAATTAAATTAATAATTTTTATGCAGGAATTATTATATATTTGTAGCTGTATATGCCGAGTATCTGAGCGAGGGATTAGACATTTCATCTTCGGAAATTGATGCTCACTACCATCGTATGAGATATGCTAGTATTTTGTGCAAGTATGGATCTATAAAAGTCGAGAATGGATACTTTAGTGAGAATGAAGATCCACCAAGGTCAAAGATGAAGTTCACACCAAAAGAATCCGATCGTGGTTTACGTATTCAGTAGTTGTTGATTTTTTTGGCTAGTAGACTATTAAAAATGTTGTTGATATACACTTTGATGATATTAGTAGTGTTTAGACAATCATACATTAAGTTTGTTTAATGAATAATTACTTCTATTTGCATTAACATTCTAACGCAATGCTAAATAACATGAAGATATACTTATGTTATCGTTATGATATTTTTTCCACGCAACATACATAAATTGTATTGGATACATGTTTTACTGTATTTTATAATTTTATGTATCTAAAATAAAGAAAGATATATTACAATATAGGTATTAACCATCACGACATTTCCGTATAATGTATCTATAATAGTTTTTTGTTATAGATAATTCATGTTGTCTCTTACATGCATACCAAATTATATCATAACTTAATAGAACTAAGTCCTAAAAATATTAACCTATTACATTTTACATGTGAAATAAATTATTAGATCTTGTATCTATAACTTTATATGAGATACATCTTCTCTAATTGTATGTATCTATTATAAGGAAACTGTTTTACTATATAATCATAGTAACCAACAAATTATTACATTTTTATGTATCTACAACCTTTTAATTAATCAAAAAAAGATATTGACTATAACCTGCATAACAAATTCTAGCAAAACTTATACTACTAAATCTTAATAATATTGACAAATTATATTTTACAAACGATACATATTTGTTAAAATTGAATCTATAAATTTAATGGAGATACATACAATAAGAATGTATCTATTTTCTATCGTTCACTAAGGAAGAACTACTAATAAAATGTATAATAACATTGCCAGTTCAATATATCTAAATTTCTATTTTATGTGTCATGACAAAATACACCATCAAAACATATATAACTAAATAACAAATTAACAAAGAATGCTATTTGTTTCGGTAAAAGTCTTTTTCTAAATTTCATAAAAAACCAAGAATCTCATCAACTAAAATGTCGAACAAAATAGATAAAAAATCCAGCAACATTCCAAGAAACTATTCAACATTATTCATTAGTCAACTGAATTTGTCACTCCTCCTTTGAAAAGAAGTTGCAAGTGCGCCTGTTGTGATCTTCATAAACACATCTCGCGTAACAATTACTGCTTGATGTCATTGTTTCACTTGATTTCTTGTGCCTATTTTTCTTTGGCCTTCTAGGTTGACGTTTGTATTTACGTGGTAACACAACTTCGTCTATAACTTCTTGTGGCACAATCAATCTTTCTTATCGGGCATTGAAAACATCAACTGTTCATACGTCATCCTTAATATTTCAGGATCGTAATACTCAGAGCAATAAGACTTCATATAAACTAAATGCTGGCTTTTTAGAACTGCAATTGCGTGGTCACATGTTATCTCATTCAATTGGAATCTCCCGCAACTGCAAGTCCTCCTATCAAGACATACTATGTACTTTCTGCCTTCATCGTAAATCGAATAAACATATGTCGATGATGCACTAACCTACAAGATTAAACATTATATGTTAACATATAGATACATCTTGCTCTTCTTTATAATATATTTGTATCAATTAAAAAAAAGCTGATGCATTTACTGCAGTATTTTACAGAAACAAACTTTTAAAATATATACTACTGCAATATCAAGAAAACATTATATAATATGTAAAATAAAATTAAACATATAAACTTACCTTAAGCCTTGAAAATCTTGAAGTATTTAGTTGAAGAATTTCTTCGAACCTACTACCCAGTGACGTTTTTGCATAAGATGCTCTTTCTCTATTTTTGCAGTTTAGCTTTCCAAATAATTTTCTGGCCTCTTCTAGAAATTTGATTATCGGCAACTCACATGCTTGCTTCAACTTACCATTTTTACACTCCGCTATGTTAGAGGTCATCATTCTACCTCTGTTGACAGGTGCATACACCCGTGCCCACTTTTCAAATCCAACAACCTCAAGATAAGACTTTACCCTCTGGTCAATCATTCCAACTTGATTTTAAAAAGATTCAAATTCATCTTTACGGTATGCCTTCGCCATAGCATAGTAAATATCACTAAGACTATCTTTACTCTATCTGAAGTTTGTGCAAACATTCTTCCACAAGTGCCAAATGCATACAAGGTGCTGCACATTTGGATATACAATGCTGGCAATCTTTATTATGCTTTCATGACGGTCAGACACAACACACATACTGTCACGATCTCCAAAAGCAATTCTAAAATTCTCAAAAAATAAAGTCCACGAATTGTCATTTTCACCATCAACAACACAAGATGTAATCGGAAGAATACATCCTACAATTTTGATAATAAAAACCAATTAGGCTGATACATGTCAACTATTTTTCAACCAAAAAAAAATACTTATTATTATCAAAATGACAATACAAAATAACTGTACTTAAAAATAAATATTAATTACCTGCTCTATCAAGAGTGCTAGCAAAAATAAATTATAATACCCCGTACAATTCTAAGTCCGAAATTCAGCTCATTTGGCTTTACAAGCCTCAAGACTTAGAAAATTTCATAAGTGTTCAACACTTAGTCTCATTTTAGACCTCCAAACTTTGGAAATTTATTTGATGACCTTTTCGACCTTCGTTTTTAGATTTTCAAGTTGTGTTACGATGGAGCAAGATCGTAGTACATTTCGGGTGAGTGTTGGAATTTTTAAAATCCATTTAGAGCATTTTTGGATTTTGAAACAGTAGCATCACGCGATTAGCATGCGGCGCATGCTATATCACATGGTCCTAGCATGCTATAGAGCATGAGACGCATGCTATTCTGTGGAGGAATGGAGCATGCGATGCGCACTCCATCACACGCTCCCAAAATTTTCTAGCGTCCAGGTCACGAACTTAAGGACAAAATGGTCCTTTTTCCTACTACTATATATACTCAAAACATGGGATTAATGCCATTTTTTACCAAAATATACTCCTTTTGCTGAAATTCTCTCAAGAACAACCAAGAACAAGCCTAGGGTTCAATTGGGGGTTTCAAGTTTCAAGCAAATTCAACCGTAAATTCCACGAATTCTTAATTTAAATTATGCGTAGTGTTCATCCACGGATTTCTTTCGTCTGTGGAGTTCAAGAATCCATCTTTAACTACTAAATCATGAATGTTTTGTGGTGATATGATTGTACTCATGTTGGTGGTTGTTGTTTGTGCTATAGAGTAGTAAATTGATGAATTTTCATGAAGGTTGTGATCGTGTGGTTGGAACCCATGAATTTGGGTGGCTTAATGTGGTGTAAATTTGTGAATACACCTATTCCTTAAGAAGTGCATGCAAGGTGTTTGATAAAATTCTTAGAATGCTATAAATCAAGTTTTCATGACTCAATAGTATCTAAATGGCAAGCCCATGTTAACCATTATAATTTGATATGAATTCCATGCTCTATGCTTTATGATTTAACATGAATTCCACATTGTTGTTATGTGTTATGGTTGTGGTATAGAATGAGCATGATGTTGAAGCTATGCAAGTATATACATGTCATATGGAATCCCCTTTCGATGTACAAGATGTTGAGAACCATGATTAGCGTGAAATCCCCTACTTATGATATTGTAAATTGTGGTCTCTACTCTTATGATCAAGTTAGTTATGTGTGTAAGTTTCCTTCTATCGAGTCATGGGGGTATTCGTACCCAAAAATATAGCTATGTTCCTAGAGTCATGTCATGTTATCATGATAATCTCAGTCAAGCCATGATCTATAGAACTCAGTCAGTCATGTGACTCAGGAAACCTCAGAAATCTTATGATCTCAGTAAATACTCATATAGTAGTACTATTCTGTTAGTCAACGGAAGTCAGATACTCAGTCCATGCACAGTCAGTTAAATCATGTTCAGTATCTTCAGATGGGAGTAGAAGTTAGCATCGAGTGAACCCAAGGATGGGAACTCACCTACCAGTTTAGGGTGTAATTCTTGTGTTCCAAAACTATGTAGCCAGCGTAAGTTGAGACATCTTAACCTATCAGATTAGGGTTGATGAGGTGGCTTAACCTATTATTTTAGGGTTCCCACGTTCTTATTTGAGTACCTGCCAGATAAAGGTCGCTCACAACTGTCCTTACCAGTGGCGTGGTATTGACACCCCTCCAGTCGAGGTAGAGATTGGACCCCAACTTAGCTATTTGCGTTATTGGGGCATGTTAGTTAAACAACTACCTCTCACAGTTTCAGACCCAGTCTCAGTAAAAGAACTCAGATAGTTTTTCAGATATCATATACCAGGACTATCAGATACAGTCGAATTCAGTCATGGTATGGAACTCAGATTGTTTTATCAGATTTAGGTCTGTCAGGCACAGTCGCCCATGTTATGAGAACTACAGTATCAGTCATGTCACTTATAAGTAAATCATGTATTAGTGTTCAGATCTAGATATCACATGATCACGAACTCAGTTACTATGTATGCATGTTTGCGCTCTCACCTTCATATTAGTCAGTTAGTTAGTATTGTTCATGCATGTAAACCCATTTGCATTTAGCCTACCCCACTCATATACTCAGTACTCCAGTTGTATTGACGCATTTGTGCTACGGTGCTTTTTTTTTTTCTTCATATTACACCATAGGTTCAGAGACACAAGTCCCAGATCAGTAGTAGAATTCCAGTTGCAGAGTTGCAGTGAGTCCTCATCCATCCAAGGACAATATTAGTTTATTTTATTTATTATTTCAGTTCTGTTTTGCTAGACGGAGTTAGTTGGGGACATGTTCCTTCAACTCCTTATTCAGACAGTATTTAGAGACTTTCAGATTTAGTTCAGTTTTGATTTAGACTTCAGTTGTTTTGGGTATTTGTCACCCATATAGATGTTACGTTTGTCAAATATTTTATTCAGTTGAACCTTATGGCCTATTGTTCATGTTTTCCACATTACTACATCATATATAGCAGTGTACAGGTACAAATATCAGTCATGGGTTAGTTTGTGGTCCTTCGGGGTCATAAGCACCGTGTAGCATTCCGGTTCAGAAAATTGGGGTATTGCAAACTTGGTATCAGAGCCTAAGATTCAATAGAGTCCTAGGAAGTCTGAAAGCCGCATCTAGTAGAGTCTTGTACATGGGTGTGTTGCGCGCCACATTTATGTGCAAGAGGTTATGAGATGTTTTAGGAACAAATTCCCTTCTTTCAGTATTCATGTCGTGCTAGTGAGCATAATCTCAAGTTAAACTCTCAGTCTAATCCGTTCTTCTCTTATTTCAGAATATGCCTCCAAATAGAAGAAACCAGCCAGCTTCTCAGCCCGAAGATCCTTTGGGCGAACATATTTCTCATACGGAGTTTTGGGCCGCATTTACCACACTTGCTCAGTCTGTGGCTGCCCAAAATGAACGGCCACCAGTTATCCCGGCCAATCCAGTGGCCAATTCTGTAGCAGCTAGAATTCGGGACTTCACCCAAATGAACCCTCTATCTTTCTTCGGGTCTAAGTTTGATACCCTCAGGAATTCATTAACCAAGTCCAGAAGGTCATAGACATCATGGGAGTTACTTTTGTTCAGAGGGCCGAGTTAGACGCATACTAGTTATAGGATGTTGCTCACACTTGGTACAAATAGTGGAAGTTCGAGAGGTTAGAGGATGCAGGTCCTATAGAGTGGGAGGAATTTGTCACGACTTTCTTAGATAGATTCTTTCCGTAAGAGCTGAGGAAGGCAAAGGTTCTTGAGTTCATCAACCTCAGGTAAGGAAATATGAAGGTTAAGGAGTATTCACTCAGATTTACTCAGTTATCCAAATATGCCCCTCATGTGGTTGCAGACAACAGGGCTAAGATGAGCAAGTTCGTGTCAGGGGTGAATGATAGCGTGGCAAATGAGTGTAGATCTGCGATGCTGAATAGTGATATGAATTTAGCCAGGCTCATGACCCATGCTCAGCAAATAGAGGAGCAGAAGGTTAGTACTAGGGAGAGGCAGAACAAGAGAGCAAGGTCAGGCAGTTTCAGTTTTTCCCAACCCAAATTCGAAGGAGGAAATCATTTGCAGTTTCGTCCTAAGCCAGCAATTCTAACACATTCCTCCGCCAGTGCCCCAGTTCCAAAATTCAGAGACGGCAACAGAGATCAAGCACCAGGCTCTAAGTCTCAGGGCAGTGTCAGCAGTGCCCGAACTAATCCCCTATGTCAGACTTGTGGTAAGAACCACAAGGGTACCTGTAGAGCTGGTAGCGATGTTTGTTTTGGTTGTGGCAAGCCAGGATACAGGATTAGAGAGTGTCCGAAGTCAGGTCTACAGGATCAGTAGAATCGTTCCACAGCCCAGTTCGGCCGCCCAAATCAGCAGGGTGCCACTTCCAGTGCTACTAGTGGGCAACGCCCAAACAGACTCTATGCTTTTCAGAACCGATAGGATAAGGAAAATTCTTCTGATGTCATTATTGGTACATTACAGATTTTCCATGTTCATGTTTACGCTTTGCTAGGCCCAGGTGCATCCTTGTATTTTGTTAATCCTTATATAGCAGGCGATTTTGGAATCAGTCCCGAAATTTTAGCAGAGCCCTTTTCAGTCTCTACCCCAGTGGGTAAAGCCATCATAGCTCAGCAGGTATAAAGGAACTGCCCGATTATGATATTGTAGAAAGCCACATCAGCAGATTTAATCGAGTTAGAGATGACTGATTTTGATGTCATTATCGGCATGGATTGGCTTCATTCCTGCTATGCAATAGTCGATTGCAGAAATAGGATAGTTCAGTTTCAGTTCCCGAATGAGCCCGTCCTAGAGTGGAAGGGTAGACTTCATCTTTCAGGGGTTAGCTTGTTTCCTATCTTCGGGCAAGAAAAATGATTTCTAAGGGATGTGTACATCATTTTGTGCTAAGGATTCTAGTTCAGAACCTCCCAGATTTTAGTCAGTCCCAGTGGTTAATGAATATTCAGACATCTTTCCCGAAGATCTTCCAGGCATTTCTCCCAAAAGGGAAATAGACTTCAGCATTAATTTGTTTCTAACTACTCAACCTATTTTTATTTTCCCATACAGAATGGCACCAACAGAACTTAAGAAACTAAAAGATCAGTTGAAGGATCTCTTATATAAGGGATTCATCAGGCTCAGTGTATCCCCATGGGTTGCACCAGTCTTATTCGTGCGCAAGAAAGACGGTTCTCTCAGGATGCGTATCGATTACCGTCAGCTCAACAAAGTTACAGTCAAGAAAAGGTATCCACTTCCTAGAATAGATGACTTGTTTGACCAACTTCAGGGTGCTAGTTATTTCTCCAAGATAGACATCAGATCAGGATACCATCAACTCATAGTTAGAGAGTGTGACATCCCAAAGATAGCTTTTCGTACTCGGTATGGTCACTTCGAATTTTTAGTCATGTCCTTTGTTCTTACCAATGCCCCTGCAGATTTCATGGACTTGATGAACCAGGTGTTCAAGCAGTACTTGGACATGTTCATCATAATCTTCATAGATGATATTCTGGTCTATTCTCATACAGAGCGTGATCATTCAGACCATCTCAGAATTGTTCTTCACACTCTCAGGGATCTTAAGTTATTCGCCAAATTCAGTAAGTGCAAATTTTGGCTAAGATAAGTAGCATTCCTTGGCCATATTATCTTCGGTGATGGCATTAGAGTAGATCCTCAGAAAATCGAAGCGGTAAGAAACTGGCCTCGCCCCGTATCTCCATCTGATATCAGGAGTTTCTTCGGTTTGGCTGGCTATTACAGACGGTTTATCAAGGGATTTTCTTCTATTGCATCTCCCATGTCTATATTGACATAGAAGAAGGTCAAGTTTCAATGACAGATCCTTGCGAGAAGTGTTTTCAAGCGTTGAAGACTCGACTCACTTCAGCTCCAGTTCTAGCTCTTCCAGATGGTTTAGATGGGTTTGTAGTATATTGTGATGCATCCAGAGCGGGTTTAGGTTGTGTCCTCATACAGCATGGTAAGGTCATAGTCTACGCCTCCAGACAGTTAAAGCCCCATGAGAAGAATTATCCTACTCATGATCTTGATTTAGCAGCCGTAGTATTTGCCTTAAAGATTTGGAGGCATTATCTATACGGAGTTCATATAGATGTCTTCACAGACCATAAGAGTCTCCAGTATGTCTTTTCTAAAAAAAATCTCAATCTTCGTCAGAGAAGATGATTAGAGCTCTTGAAAGATTAGGACATAAAGGTTCTTTAACATCCGAGAAAGGCCAATGTTGTGGCCGACGCTCTCAGTAGACTCTCCATGGGTAGTGTTTCTCACGTGGAGGATAGCAAGAAAAAAATAGCTCAGGAAATCCATCAGATTGCCAGACTAGGCGTTCGCTTAGTCAACTCTTCAGAGGGTGGTGTATGTGTTCAGAGTAGCTCAGAGTTATCTCTAGTTTCTGAGGTGAAAGAAAAGCAAGATAGGGATCCTAACCTTGTCAATCTAAAAGAGGAAGTTCAGAATCAGAAGGTAGAGGTTTTCTCCCAAGGAGGAGATGATGTTCTTCGTTGTCAGAGTTGTTTGTGTGTTCCAGGTGTAGATGACTTGAGGCAGCGAATTCTGGCAAAAGTGCATGGTGCGCAATACTCTATTCATCCAGGGGATACTAAGATGTACCACGACTTACGGGAGATCTATTTGTGGAGTGGGATGAAGATAGATACTTCAGAGTTTGTGTCTAAGTGCTCTATATTCATCAAGTTAAGATAGAGCATAAAAAACCTAGCGATTCCATGCTAGAGTTCACAGTCCTACTTGGAAGTGGGAAGAAGTGAACATGGATTTCGTGATGGGTTTGCCTCAAACTCCTCATCAGCATGATTCAGTTTGGGTCATTGTAGACAGAATGACCAAGTCAGCTCATTTCCTTCCAGTTGGTACTTCTTATTCAGCTGAGGATTACACCAAACTTTATATCAGGGAATTAGTTAGATTTCACGGTGTCCCATTATCTATCATCTCAGACAGAGGTACCCAGTTCACCTCTCACTTCTGGAAAGCATTCTAAGAAGGTCTTGGTACCCAAGTCCATCTCAGTATAGCGTTTCATCCTCAGACAGATGGGTAAGCAGAAAGGACTATACAGACTCTTGAAGATATGCTAAGGGCGTGTGCAATTGATTTCAAGGGAAGTTGGGATGACCACTTGCCTTTGATTGAGTTTTCATACAACAATAGCTATCATTCCAGTATCCAGATGGCTTCGTTCGAAGCTCTCCATGGTAGGAGGTGTAGATCTCCAATCGGTTGGTTCAAAGTTAGTGAGGCCTCAGTCATAGGTCCTGACTTGGTATTCGACACCTTAGAGAAAGCTCAGTTGATCATAGAGAGACTTTGGAATGCTCAGAGTCGACAGAAGTCTTATGCTGATGTTCGTAGAAAGGATCTAGAGTTCGAGGTCAATGACTATTTCTATCTCAAGATCTCTTCCATGAAGGGAGTGAAGAGTTTCGACAAGAAAGGGAAACTCAATCCTCGCTATGTTAGTCCCTTCAGGATTCTCAGTTGATTCGGCAAGGTAGCTTATGAGCTCGAATTGCCTTCAGATCTAGCCTCAGTTCATCCAGTCTTCCATGTATCCTTGCTCAAGAAGTGCATAGGTGACCCAATAGTTGTAGTCCTAATTCAGAGCGTTGACATTCAAAATAGCCTCTCTTATGAAGAGATTCCAGTCAAAATCTTAGACTATCAGACTCGTAGACTGAGGAACAAAAAAGTCCCTCTAGTCAAAGTTTTTTGGTGAAACTAGTCCGTTGAGGAAGATACTTGGGAAGCAGAGGTAGATATGCGTACCAAGTATCCTCACCTCTTCTCCGCCAATTCAGATCAAGCTCAAGGTATTAGTTCTTCTTAAGCTCATTCAGTTTTATGTTCATGCTCCCAGTATAAACTTGGTATCTACTACCATTGCATACTTAGTCCTGCATTCATATGTCTGTTCAGTTATAAAATCATGCACCAGCTATGCATTCTCATCTTGAGAAACTCAGATTATCAGAACACCCAGTCACGCATTCATGTATCAGTTATCCATGCATCAGATATGCATGAGTTCAGTATATTTAGCATGTCAGTCATGAAGTCATGTCTAAGTCGTTCAGGTTCAGTTCATGTTCAACTTATCTTTTCCCCTCTCAGTTGATTCTTATTCGAGGACGAATGTTTCCAAGGGGGAGATATTGTAATACCCCATACAATCCTAAGTCCGAAATTCAGCTCATTTGGCTTTACAAGCCTCAAGACTTAGAAAATTTCATAAGTGTTCAACACTTAGTCTCATTTTAGACCTCCAAACTTTGGGAATTTATTTGACGACCTTTCCGACCTTCGTTTTTAGATTTTCAAGTTGCGTTGCTATGGAGCAAGGTCGTAGTACATCCCGGGTGAGCTTCAGAATTTTTGAAATCCATTTACAGTATTTTTGGATTTCAAAACAGTAGCATCATGCGATTAGCATGCGACACATGCTATAGAGCATGAGACGCATGCTATTCTGTGGAGGAATGGATCATATGACACATGCTCCATCGCACACTCCCAAAATTTTCCAGCGTCCAAGTCATGAACTTAAGGACAAAATGGTGCTTTTCCCTACTACTATATATACTCAAAACACGGGATTAATGCCATTTTTCACCAAAATACACTCCTTTTTCTGAAATTCTCTCAAGAACAACAAAGAACAAGCCTAGGGTTCAATTGGGGGTTTCAAGTTTCAAGAAAAATCAACCGTAAATTCCACGAATTCTTAATTTAAGGTATGCGTAGTGTTCATCCACGGATTCCTTTCGTCTGTGGAGTTCAAGAATCTATCTTTAAATACTAAATCATAAATGTTTTGTGGTGATATGATTGCACTCATGTTGGTGGTGGTTGTTTGTGCTATAGAGTAGTAAATTGATGAATTTTCATGAAGGTTGTGATCGTGTGGTTGGAACCCATGAATTTGGGTGGCTTAATGTGGTGTAAATTTGTGAATACACCTATGCCTTAAGAAGTGCATGCAAGGTGTTTGATAAAATTCTTAGAATGCTATAAATCAAGTTTTCATGACTCAATAGTATCTAAATGGCAAGCCCATGTTAACCATTGTAATTTGATATGAATTTATGCTCTATGCTTTATGATTTCACATGAATTCCACGTTGTTGTTATGTGTTATGGTTGTGGTATAGAATGAGCATGATGTTGAAGCTATGCAAGTATATACATGTCATATGAAATCCCCTTTCGATGTACAGGATGTTGAGATCCATGATTGGTGTGAAATCCCCTACTTATGATATGGTAAATTGTGGACTTTACTCTTATGATCAAGTTAGTCATGTGTGTCAGTTACCTTCTATCGAGTCCTGGGGGTATTCGTACCCAAAAAATATAGTTGTGTGCCTAGAACCATGTCATGTTATCACGATAATCTCAGTCAAGCCATGATCTATAGAACTTAGTCAGTCATGTGACTCAGGAAACCTCAGAAATCTTATAATCTCAGTAAATACTCAGATAGTAGTACTATTCTGTCAGTCAACGGAAGTCAGTTACTCAGTTCATGCACAGTCAGTTAAATTATGTCCAGTCTCTTCAGATGGGAGTACAAGTTAGCACCGAGTGAACCCAAGGATGGGAACTCACCTACCAGTTTAAGGTGTGATTCTTAGCAGTCATCCTTGTGTTCCAGAACTACGTAGCCAGTGTAGGTTGAGACATCTTAACCTGTCAGTTTAGGGTTCCCACCGTTCTCATTTGAGTACCTGCCAGATAAGGTTCGCTCATAACTATCCTTACCAGTGGCGCGGTATTGACACCCCTCAAGTCGGGGCAGAGATTGGACCCCAACTTAGCTATATGCGTTATTGGGGCATGTCAGTTAAACAACTACCTCCCACAGTTTCAGACCCAATCTCAGTAAAAGAACTCAGATAGTTCTTTAGATATCAGTATACCAGGACTGTCAGATACAGTCAAATTCAGTCATAGTACGGAACTCAGATAGTTCCATCAGATTCAGGACTGTCAGGCAATGTCGCCCATGTTATGAGAACTACAGTATCAGTCATGTCAGTTATCCGTAAACTATGTATTAGTGTTCAGATCTAGATATCATGTGATCACGAACTCAGTTACTATGTATGCATGTTTGCGCTCTCACGTTCATATCAGTCAGTTAGTTAGTATTATTCATGCATGTAAATCCATTTGTATTTAGCCTACCCCACTCGTATACTCAGTACTCCAGTTGTACTGACGCATTTGCGCTATGGTGCTTTTTTTTCATGTTACACTATAGGTTCAGAGACACGAGTCCCAGATCAGCAGTAGCATTCCAGTTGCAGAGTTGCAGTGAGTCCTCATCCATCTGAGGATGATATTATTTTATTTTATTTATTATTTTAGTTCTGTTTTGCTAGACGAAGTTAGTTGGAGACATGTTCCTTCAACTCCTTATTCAGACAGTATTTAGAGGCTTTCAGATTTAGTTCAGTTTTGATTCAGACTTCAGTTGTTTTGGGTATTTATCACCCATATGGATGTTACATTTGTCAGATATTTTATTCAGTTGAACCTTATGGCCTATTGTTCATGTTTTCCGCATTACTACATTATATATTGGAGTGTACAGGTACAAATATCAGCCATGGGTTAGTTTGTGGTCCTTCGGGGTGATAAGCACTGTGTAGCATTTCGGTTCAGAAAATTGGGGTGTTACACAAATGTACCTTTATATGCTTCACTCAAATGTGCACCATCAACAACAACTACAGGCCTGCAATACTCGAATCCACTCTTCAGAGGTTGCAATGCAACGAACAAATACATGAATTTATTATCTTCCGCTTTATGCATTTTAATATGTGAACCTGGATATACCGAATTGAACCTGTAAATATATCTAGCCATTTGTCGATAACCATCCGTAGATTTTCCCCTTAACATCTCAACCGCACGTTCTTTAGCCCTCCAAACCTTCTAATAGTTAATGTCCACACCGAAAGTATTTTTAATATCTTCGATTATATCATTCGGAGTATGCATTCTCTTATAATTAACAAGTTTTGGAGTAGAAAAAACACTAACAAACCCAACTGTAGCTTGAAGTTGAGTAAAAACTCGATCTTTCAACAGGCAAATATGCATATCTTGAAAAGTTCTAACTTTAAAAAGTTCAGTCCCCCGCCGACATAATGCTTTAAATATCCAAACACAATCTTCTGAACGACATCGTAAGACATAACTGAATCAATGAAAATAAAACTTCAACTTTTTAAACTTCAGTTACTATCAAACTGTATAATAAGACATCAATATATTCACCGAGATACATAATTACACATCAATATATTCACCGAGATACAAGATGATCAAAACGTATCTTTTATCATAAAGATGTATCTCGACCAAATTAACATAACGTCATGACTAAAATACAACAAGATACATAATTACACATCAATATATACACTGAGATACAAGATGAGAAAAATGTATCTTTTATCATAAAAATGTATCTCGTCCTAATTAACATAACGCCATGACATTTCTGTAAAATGAGAATCTTCCAAATGTTAGATACAAAATTAGATTAACGTCAAGATTTTTAACAACAGCTCATACAAAAAATCCATAAAATACCTTTTCTTATCCGATCTCTTAGCATAGAAGTTGAAGGAATGATGAATTGCAAACCTTGCCATAACCGAAATCAAAGTACCCTTGTTCTTGTAGATTTGCCCAACCTTAACATCACTATGTTTGCAGTCAGTAATGATCTTGTTCCCCTTCTGATCTAACAAAGGCAAAGGAGCAGTAGAATTAGATTTGTAACTAATTAATTCTGCACCTCTTTCTTATGGACTCTCCAAATACATTACTGCACCAACATTCCCACCAAACAATATTTCACTAGCAGACTTATCTAATGTAGTAATGATGAGTGGATACGTCCCAAAACCACATTCAGTTTTCTTAATCTCGATATACAACTTCACACTCATTTCGTTACGAATCAACAACGGACAAGCATTTCCTTCGACAATGTTACGTGCTTCAATTTTTTCCTAGTTTCATCGATTTTCAGTTCTCCGACAATTTTTGAAATCAGTTTTTCATAAGTAACATGTTCACTGATCACAATTTCATCGCCCTTATAGCCCACATAATTGATTTCGTTAACCCAAACACCAGAATGACGTAGCAAGACTGAAATATTCATTTCAGATAACCAAACAAAATTAACAAATAAAAAAAATGGAAGTCAATTTTTTTTGCAAAAGTCGTATTTTTGCTTTTGATTAGAATGGTGAAATAACAAGGTAATAGCCATAAATCGTGGGATTTAATTGTATTTTAACCATAATTAGTTAGATTAATTGCATTTTTAATGCGGCTTTATCTGTTAAATCCATTAAAAAGTGCCAGTTAGTTTACTTCAAACATGCATCCCTAATATGTATCTAAGTTAATTAACATGTATCATCAATGGCCAAATATTGGAATTTTATGAGATTTTTGAAAAAGTTGGGACTTTTAGTAATTCCTAATAAACATGTCATTACATATGCAATTTTTACTTATTTTATTTAAATTCATCAATGCAGATTCAAATTTTGAAGATCAGGTCGAACTAGCCCATCATTTTGATGGACCTTAAAATGGCTAGTCCAATCCACTATTACGAGGGTTGCGGCTACGCCATGCCATCTTACCTTTTTAAAACATATATTTTTATAATTTTAAAAATTCAATTCCAAGTTATAAATGCTACATAAATATTTTCAAAATGATATTATATGTTATTCCTAGTTGATAATCAAGTCCCAAATTTATAAATAAAATAATCCTTAATAGTATTTGTTAAGTTTAGCTTCAAATAAATATTTGGTTGTATGACTTCAATATGAAATTAGTGTCATTCTAAACAAATACCTTGTATCAAGTATCTTGGTCGCAACAGTAAAAATAATGATCTTGTTTGGTAAAGCATCGGCAAAACTTAATAATTTTTGACATGATATCACTTTAATCAAATACAAATATTAGCAAACAAACTAAGCAGTTAATAACTAACAATATCTTTCGTAAATACTTGTCGTCTTTTCTAAAAATAGATATTCCATAATATTTGTTATTTTAGAAAATCAAGACATCATTAGTTATTTGTTTTCATCTTAACCTTTAGTCATAAACATGAAAAAAATATTAATATAGTACAAAAAAAATATTAAATAAAGGTGAGTAATAAATAAGGGTAATTTAGTCAAATTACCTTCTAGTTAATGCTTTTCTTAAGGAATATGTGGTTTAAAAAGATGACAACTAAATAGAAATGGAGGGAATAGAAATATTAACCTAATTTTGTTTCAATATATTATAATGAAACACACAAAAGCAATCACAATAAAAAAATAAAAAAACACAATAAATACACAAAAAAATGTCAATATTCCATCAATTAAAGTGATGATTTAAGTGGACTTTAAGTTTGAATGCTTCAGCTTTTTAGTACACTATTTCATTTGGGTAAATTAACTAAATAAACTTATTAGATTATTTATTACAAGTTATAGCAAAAATTTTTAGTTTTCAAGTTATAACAACTTTCATTTTAAAAAAAAACTTAAAAATATATTTTTCATTTTTTAAAAAAAGGATATCAAAATAATTTCAGAAAAGAATTTTTTTTTTAATATAACTAATCTACAATATTCCATCCTTAAGTATAGTTAATCTTAATAATTGATATAATTTCACCCCCCCCCCCCAATTCTATCTAACCGTTTTTGCTTCTCCTAGTTTAATGCGTCTATTAAGAGTTTCCATCTTCATACACTTTCTTCTTTTTTCTACACAATTATATTATTCCAGTAAATAAATTTCATAATCAATTTTGACCGGCAAAATTTCGCTTTGGTTATGCAATATAGACTCACCTTCAGTTACCTTCTTCTTGTTCTTTGATAGCGAACTATTTTCTTGTATTAACCTAGGGCTTTTTCTATTAGGAGTAAAATCAAATTTGCATTCTTTTGACATGTCTCAAGAAAAAAAAACTAAAGTGAAGAACTCTTAATCCAAGCGCATGAGTGAATGTTGGGAAACCCAAGTTTCATACACATGAAAATCAAAAGAAGAGCAAAAAAAAAAGATGAAGAAAAAAAATATGGTAAAGAGTGAAAACTTTTACCAGTAAAGAAACACTGCAAAACGTGATAAAGTGTAGAAAGTAAGTTAATTATTAAAGTTAATAAAAACTAAAAAATTAAGTATCAATGTAAAAAAATATATTTACCATATTTGACTCATTAAAATTGTGGACAAACTTTAAAACTTAATTATTAAAATTAAAAAAATCATTGATACCAATAATATAACTTTCCATAATTATCAAAAGATTTAATGAGGAATGATAAATATTAAATGCTATAAATAAGGAATAATATGAATATTAAATATTAAAAAAATAATTTTCGGGTATGTAAGTAAAATATTTTTTCTAAAAAGTTGCTATAACTAACAATTATTTCTTTAGTCTAGTAATTATTGAAAAGTGTTGCTATAACTTGTAATAAACAATCTAATGGGTTTATTTAAGATAATTTTCACATTTTATTTTTATTTAATAACATAAATACGAACCTTTTAGAAGTAATTACACTCTCTCCCACCTTTTAAATTAGTTTACTTTCTCTTTCTATTAATATACATCAGTCAACCGACATATACATAGCAATGTATGTATAGTCGAATCTACTCATGTCCTTCAAAATAGGAAGTAACGGATATCCAATAATTATGGACGTAAATACCGCAACTAATTAAATAAGTGAATTACTGCATCCCTTAAATCATATTAGAGCAATTGAATTTCAAAATTTGAAAATCACAAATACATAAAAATTAATTCTGATGAAAAATCATAAATCAAATACAATTTGAGCTCTGTTTTTGATTGTTTTCGGAAGAAAAAAATTATTTTGAATTAAAGAACATGAATCCTGCTATTCTTTTGAGTCACTCTGGTAAATGGAGATCCGAAACAGAATGTGTGAATTATAAAAGTGAAGGAATCGTTGTTGTCGAATCAGTAAATTATTTGAGGTTGATTTCAACAATTGCCGCGGAATTAAACATTGACGAAGCACGAAAAAATATTGATGTACGTTATGTTGTTGAAGGCAATGGTTCACCTTTTCATATCCGTAATGATAATAACATATGGTTTTAAGTCGAGTTGAAGAAATCTCAACCAACGTTCGTGATGTATCAGTTGTGCATATCAACTATCAATAAAAGTGAAGAAGACATAGACTTCAATAGAGAAACAAGAGTTGTTGTTTGCCTGGATGGTGTTGAATCTGATGCTATGACTTTCGCTGTTGTTGAGACACAAAATTATTATGCATTGTATGTCCCGGAGGTTGAAACAGATAACTTGATATGTGATAGCAAGAGCATTGATGTGATGGTGAAACAAATGTATAAGGATAAAAGTACGCTCATTTCAATGGTGTCGAAATATGTGATGACTAATGGATTCAATTCTGGGCAAAACGACCAGACAAAAAAAGGTAATATGTTATCTTATTTTGTGATGTTTTTTTCTTGTTCATGTGTCTAAATACTAAATCGAAACATATTTTATAGTTATAACTGAGTAACACGTAATGTTAATTGTTGTATGTCATAAATTGAATTATTATTTTTTGATTACAATGTTATATAGAGTTTGATGATATTTGTAGTTGTTACGAAATAAAATCAAAATAAACAGAATCTGTATGTTCATAGGAAGAACAGACTGTAACTTAACATATACATTACATGTCTTTTGTATATGTTAATGTATGCTACTGTAAACAGAGACATGAAAACAGTATTTACAAGTACAGCTCAATAAGTTGCTTACTGATTGCATATAAATATAGATTTTCATGTGTATTATAGTGTAACAAACACAATAATTCAATCAATATTCTCTATAATAAAAAATATTTTATAATAAGTATCATGTACATGGACTGTATTTGTAAAATATGCTCGATGAAACAAATTTTTTCCTTCTGATTTTTGTATACACATTGTTTAGCGCCAACAATAATGTAAGTTTAGCTAGTTTATAATTGTATAGTAGATTTTATGTGTTGTATATGTTTTTGTATATAGATGATTACATAAATTGTGATGTGTATGTGTTTTTTAATACTGAAGTATAATAGAGTTGTAACAATTAAATCATAAAAATTTATGAATTGATACAAATTCTAATCATTTGAATGACTTAAATATTTCAGCTACGTCCTCCGATGTTACAATGAGGATTGTAAGTGGACGTTGGAAGCATCTAGTTATAAAAAAATAGATGTTTTTATAATTCAGAGATTTGACCCAAAACATACATGCAATTTGAATGATAGGATACTGAAGAATATATTGGTGACTACTGCTTTTGTTTGTGAATTCACTGCTCCTAAATTAGTTAATCATAAGTGAAAGCACACACCCGGGGACATCATTTAAGAAATAAAAGTTGTATATGGTGTGGATATAAGTTATATGAAGGCATGGCGTGAAAAGGAGCATTCCATAGCAATGCTTAGGGGAGGTCCTACTGATGGTTATAGATAGATGTCGAGATGCATTTATATGTTAAAAAATATATATACTAATTAACACATTGCTATGCACAAGTCATGGGATAATCGATTCATGTATCTGTTTATAACTGTGCATCCCATGATAAGGAGTTTTGAGTATTGCATACCTATTGTTGTTGTTGATGCTGCGCATTTAAGTGGACCATATCAAGGAACTTTTCTCTCAACAAGTACTCTGGATGGTGCAGGTATGTAAAAAGATAACATACATTGTTATTTTTTTGAACATATATTGTTTTTTCGTATAAATAGTTAGTTAAGTGTATGAAAAAATAGTTTTTATAATTTTTGCATTTTTTTCAAAAAAAAACCTTGTGTTATCTTTTACTAATATAGTTTATGCGTAACGTAGGATGCATATTACCGCTTGCGTATGGCATTGTGGATACTGAGAATGACAATTCATGGTCATGGTTTTTCAATCATTTCAAAACTGCATTTGGAGAACGTGGCAACATGTGTGTTGTATCTGATAGGAACGAAAGTATTATCAAAGCTGTCAGTGTTGTATATCCAAATGTCCCACATCTTGCATGCATTTAAATGTTTGTAATTACTTTCGTAAGAGCAAAGAAAGTATTAGTAATTTGTATTATTCAATGGCTAAAGCTTACAAAAAAGATAATTTTGACTACTTAATTACAAAATTCAAAAAGTTGATCCGAGAGTGAAAAAATATCTACAAGAAGCTAGATGTAAAAAGTGGAGTAGGTGTCATTCACCAGTAAACAGAGGTCGGATGATGACCTCAAATATTGCTGAGTGTATTAATGGGTGTTTGGTTGAGGCCCCGGTATTGCCAATATATGAATTTTTAGAAAAGGTCCGAATGTTATTTGGTTTTTGAAATTGTAAAAATAGTGAGATAGCTTCTTATACAAGTATGACTTTGGGTCATAGATTTCAAGAAATTTTAACTCTCAACGGTGTGAAAACTTTGAGAATGACGGTATGTATAAGATTTTAATTTTTTTTATTATGCATTTATATGTAGTATTTGATTGACTGTAAAGAAGTGTATTTAAATTTATTTTTTCAAAAAAAAATCGGTGGTTGATTTTTTTTTTAATTGTTCAGGTGAAGGTTTCCTCAACCCATAAATATTCGGTTTATGAATCAGGGAGAAGATACATTGTTGACCTTGAAAGTGGCTCGTGCAACTGTGCGAGGTTTCAAATTGCTCAAATACCTTGTCCTAACTCTATAGCTGTCTTGAAGTCTAAACATGTAAAGAATTTTGGATCATACTGTTCTGAATACTACAAGTCAAACACTTTTGGTGAAAACTTATGAAGTTCCAATCATTCCGATGCCAGATAAGAAAGATTGAAAAGTTTTCAACAGTGTATATGAGGAAGAAGTGTTGCTACCGATATACAAAAGACTTTCAGAAAGACCGAAGAAAGGGAGGAAGAAGAAATCCAGCGAAACACTTTCATCAAGCACAAATCGTTGTGGACAATGCGGACATGAAGGACATAGTAAAGCGATAAACAGATAAAAGATTGGATGTGAGGGAAGGGACGTGGTGAAGGGTTGAGAGATGAAATTTACCATTTGGGGTATAGACATACCCAGAGCCGGTGTTTGTGATGGGAAGGGATTGACCATTGCCTACTGTAATAGTTTCTGAGCCATGATACGGATGAGGAGCTTGAAGTTGTGAATAATCCGACGTCACATGGGTGTTAGCACCTGTGTCTAGATACCAATCGCCAGATTGAGCGTTTGTGGACGCATGCATCGCCCTTGATCCTCCGGACTGGCTATTTACATTCTGCGAGTCATCATAACGATACCAGCAATTAGTCGCAGAATGGCCCCGTTTAGCACAAATTTGGCACGTCGGAAGATCTCGTGTGGGCATCCGCTGGTTTCCTCGTCCCTGTCCGCGGCCTGACTGGAAGTCGTCCCTCGGTGGAGGCCCGCCTCTGCCTTGCTGCCCGGTGTTTCGACGGTCACCGCCGCCGCTGCCTCTCCCTTGGTTACGGCGATCGTCACCGCGACCCCTGGCCGAGCCTCCGCTGCCAGCCGAGTAAAGAGCCGTGACGCCAGGGGTGGAACTGGCTTCTCCGAGCAGTAATTTGTGTTCCATGTCTAGATTCAATTCTTCTGCATTAAGCCATCCAGACAGTTGATTCAGAGTGATTTCGACAGGCGAGAGGCGAATATGCTGTTTGAGAGAGGAATAGCCAGCCGGAAGACCACGTATCACGGCATTCACCACGTCTCGTTCAGGAATAATCTCGTTCACAGCATCTAGGTCAGACAGAATAGAGGCCACATCATCAAGGTATTGAGTCATCGTCTTCGTTCCCTTCCGAAGAGTATGCAATTTGTCACGCAACTGAAAAATATGAGCCGTGGACACAGAGTTGTACCTTGTGGCTAGTGCGTCCCAAAGTGAAGCCGATGTGAGAAAACCCCGGGCGTGTTTGTGCACAGAGGGGCTAATAACTGCGAGAAGACAGGCTCGGATCTGAGTGTCTACGATCATCCACGGAAGGTAGTCGGGATTTGGGAGCTTGACGCCGTCCTTCTCGGCTGTCTCGGGCTGCGGCTTCTCCGCACCGTCAATCCATCCGAGCAGCAAGTTGGCTGCGAGGGCGGTGCGGACGTTAAGTGCCCAGGCCGGGTAGTTGTTGTCAGATAATTTTTCGGGGATGAGATTGTGGAGATTCCTGAGCAGTAATTTTACTCCAGACGGTAATTTTGACAGAGGATCAATAACCTTGTCCATGGCGCCGACCTACGGCGGAGGAGGGAGGCCGTGCGGCGTGGTGTAGACGGTGGCGGCGGCGCACACACGTCGGAAAAGAGGAGAGATTAGGGTTTGGGCGGAAGAAGAAACCCTAGCTTTGATACCATGATACAGATTTAATAATAATTGATCTCATTAATATTGAAGGGGTTACAGCTGTATATATAGAGAACTGAAGAATAACTAATTACAGAATAACCCAGATGTATTTAATAATTATATATGTAGTCTATTACGTGCATTTGTTTTAGACATCAAATTCAACATTCAACATTCCTAATTCATAGAATAAAAAGTCTCCATAATATTCATCACTAAAATTCAATTCTTATTCTGCCATTCAGAACATCTAAAGTACTTTAACATTCAACATTCCTAGCAAATTCATGAAAAAAAAAAGATTTCACCATATTCATCACTAAGACTACTCAATGCTAACTATTCGACTTTCATCAGGAATTGATATAGTTTTTGTCTTTGGTCTTGGAGGGTCATCATTTTCACTAACATAACCTTTCTTTGCTTTCCAAATACCATAATTCCTAAGGAGTGATGCGTATCGCGTTCGATGATATTCTGCTTCAAAACTAACAGAAGGCACGTCCATTTCTTCACTTAAGTATTCTGCATACCCAGCAACAAAGTCTGTACAGTCCCTGAAATGCATAAAAAAAGCTTACACATTATTCCGTATAACACATGTATAGTAATAGGTCACAAAAAAATATGAAAGTATACTTACACGCTGTCACATTCTTGTTGTATAATGTTTTACACATACTCAACCTCAAAAGAATGTTGATTAACAAACTGTGTTTTTTGACTCATATTATCCCTACATGCTTCAAGATTTGTCCAATTTGTACGAGATGTTTCTTCAAAAAATTCGTTATCAGATAGGCAAGTTGGCAGCATCACAACCAACTTGTGAATCTCATTAATGGATTTCATATTCCTTATATTGAAAAGTGAGTCATAAACGCGTATGCATCTATCCTTTAAAGCAATAACAACTAGCACCCAGTAAAAATTTTCATTGTAGTTGAAGGGAATATACACTTCATCAATTAGGTGCCATGGCAATCAAGATGGCATGCAATATCCCTTGTTTATGTTTGGTATTGTCTTTTTATTTTGGGCCACAAAAACAGACTGAGCATAATTCTGTTGTGTAGAAAGTACTGTATCTGTATCACCTGGATAATATCTATAGTACGTCTTCTCAATGTAGTTTTTTTAAAAATAGTTTGTTGTTGTGAATCTGTATTCTTGAACTTCCGTTAATTTTAATTTCTTTCTCAAGTGATAGAATATCACATCAATATGCTACAGAATTGAAAAACAAAGAATACACATTATGTCGTAGATAATTGTGTAGATAATATACAAGACATGTAGATTAAAAAAATAAATTTGGACATACATCTCAATAAGAATGCATATACATATAATATGTAAACATATAGCAATTAAATAAAAATAGTGCACTTTTTCACACTGACAAATTGTGAACATATTAATATGTTTGTAATAAGTTATATGAGAAGAAAATATTACACATAACTGTTAAGGGTAATGTACATAACTCTGGTGATTTGGCATTTATAAAATTGATATTGCATATACAGAACAATGCTCTAATATACATAGGTAGCAAAACATTATTATTTGAACATACATGTTAACTAGCAAACATACGCATAAAATAAGGCAAACATATAGCAAATACAAACATGTATTGTAATTTATAATTAGGTATATATATAGGTAAATGTGAACTGTAGGCATGAATAAGCTTTTCAGGTAGGCATCTATTTAAATTATGTTAATTCACATACATAACAGACATACATATACGTAACTGTTATGTGCAAAAAAAATCATTCTATAACTGACTCTATCGAAAAATTTAACAAAATTTTGTATATGTAAGTCTTATGATCTCAGTGATATGAATGTAAATATGAAAGATTATAAAATTAAAAATTTTAAATACCTCATCATTCCAACATGCATTCGTTTGAGACATCAAGTAAATTCAATTCTTTGATCGTGCATGAACAACAACAAAATCGATATCTTGAACTCTAAGAATAGAAGCTTTTGCTTTGTAGTGATCATCATTCATTTTTCTATTAAAAAAATTAAATTTTGTTAGTACGAAAAAAAATAGTAGTATACTCATATTGACAAAAAAATTTCAGTTTAGTAATGATAAAACTTACTTTTTAACATGAAATTTGAATAGATCTTTCTCTACCCACTGCTTGTATTGTTCAATTACACCCCTTAACATATCGTCAGATATTAGAAAATCATCAAATAAGAATTTTTGTTTTATTTCTCCGATTTGAACCAGAAGCAAATTTTGTCAAGTATGGTAACTTTAAAATTTTGAATTAAGTCCTGGTTCTTTTAACAGGGGTTTTTGCAGATTATGAGCTGCAACAAATGCATCAGAAAAATTTAGAGGAAACTAACTATCAGATATGGGGTGCTGGATAACGATTTATTTAGACGAGGAAACGACTTCTAGAGATAGTTCATTCACCGATGCTACAAGACCTTCTATTATGGCATCTAACTCACCTTGAGTAGATTCAGGAAGTCTACTCGAGTAATCATCCTAACATTAAATATTATGTATTTAGTGTTAGTTTTGGTTAAACGTGTTAGTAAAAGTAGTGTCATGTGTGAAAATTAGACATATAATTTGAAAAAATTTACCCGTTGA
Organism: Capsicum pubescens; assembly: GCA_030864215.1. Lineage (NCBI taxonomy): Eukaryota > Viridiplantae > Streptophyta > Magnoliopsida > Solanales > Solanaceae > Capsicum > Capsicum pubescens. Next base: position 247,417,073 of record CM061541.1, on the reverse strand, counting down.
TCTTTATGGCTATTCACAGTACTAGATGTTCTAACATTAAACATTATCAGGTTTTTGATTTTCCACAATTTTGACGAGAGCATTTAATTTGACAGTTTCAATATCCGCACTACCTCCTTCAATATTCTTGAATAGATCACATAAAATATATACAAAAGTAAGTCATCTTATTGTTTTAATTGTAAGCATTAAAATATCAAATTTCTAATATATTTGATCTATATATGAAAAAAATGATTGTATGTATTTATCATGTGATTTTTATGGATATGTACTGCACTAGATGTTTCAATATTGGGGTCATTCGATTTCTGATTTACCACAGATTCGATCAGAGCATCTAATGTGACAATTTCAATATCCTCACTACATCCTTTAATATCCTTGTAGAGATAACATAAAACATATACATAACTAAGTCAATTTATTATTTTAATTGTAAGCGTTAAAATATGAGATGTGTAACCTTGAAATGTTGATGTGCAAGACTGCGATTTCAATTAAAATAAGCATCCTGCATTATAGCATCATCAGACTCAATGTCTATTGATTTATCAGTGTTGCCGACAACCTACAAATAAAAAATGTGAATTGCATTATTTAATAAAGCTGTTTAATTTTTGATGTGTTGCATATGTATATTATAATAATATACATATAACATATGACCCATACGTTGTAATGCTAATAGAACTGCCAGACACATCATTCGATTTGCACCACATTCTCAGCTTAAAAAAAATCATAACAGTAAAGAATTAAAGGTAAATTCATATATGTAACAATCTATGTATAACTATTATTTATGAAAAAATATCTTTTTTTTCTTTGTCTTTCAAGCTTGTGACGATAGCAATTTCTTCAACATCGTCTTTAGATGGTATATTTTCTGTTTTGAAAACTCCTACTTCCTGATATTGTTGAAATTAGTATGGTATATGGTTAAGAATAATTTTGATAACATCAATCTATGATAAGTAAAATGTGTATTTATAAAAAAGTACACCTTTTTCTTTGTCTTCAACAATTGGCATGATATCCATCTCATCAAGTCGTTGTGATGATTTATCTCCGATTGTTGAATCTTCTAAATCATGATCCTTTTGATTTTATTATAGAAGATATGTAAGATTAAATTTGAAACATCAATTTGGACTAAAATAATAGGCAGAAATAACCTTAATTTGATTCTAACTTATACTTACTTTGACTGCTCTCTTTTCTGTCGGAAGGTTTGATTCTTCACCATCCTTATATAATAACACAAACATTGATGACGTCTAAAATAAGATTGTTGTTTTTAATATGAAAGGACATATTTTATCTAAAGATATTTAATTATGTACTTTTGAAAAAAAAATATTCATCACCCAGTTATGTATATCCTCTAACACAGGTAATATGGTTTAAGTATGTTATCTAATATACATATCAGTGTTATGTGTATATGTTACAATATACACATCTAATTGTATTTTTATAGCGTAATATACATAACACAGTTATGTATGTTAACTAACATACATAACATAAGTCACTGTTGTTATGTAAGCATACATGACATTTTCATGTATTATATATAATATACATAACTCATTGTATGTATTTGTATGACATAAGTTAAACATTTATGTACATTATAAAATATGTATAAAAATAATAAAAAACACATAAGACAGTTATAATTCAAAAAATGTATAAATACATAAATATAAATAAAAAAGAAATACAAATTCGTTAATTATATAACGTAAATCAAATTTAGTTTACTTTTTTATTTTTTTGTTTGTTGTATTTTAACATTTGCATGAGTTCGGCGTGTTGTTTATCCATTTTGTCATTTGAGTCTTCATGTTGTTTAGTAATTAGATCATGAAGAAAGTTGAATTTTTCGTCAAGCTGCATAAACAAAGCCAGTAAACATGTTAATGTTTTGTAAAAATATTTTATAGTGTTCATCATATGAATAAACTTACATAAGAGTGTAAAGACAACTTTATCTCGTCCCACTTTTTATCGGAACTATCTTGACGAACAGATTTACTGAATGATGATAGAGTTGTCTTTGCGGCATGAATACGCTCTGAACCAGAAGGTGGTACTTTTTCAGTTGGCACAGTTCTTATTGAAACAGTAGATGGTGTTTTCTCGCGATCTTTCTCCTCGATAGTTTCAGCATCAAAACAGAGTGTCCTACGCCTCTTAGTAGGTTGTGATGCTGATGCATCTGTAATTAAATCTGCCTTCTTAATAATTTCTGTAGGTGAGATTGTACTAAAATCCTCAAAATCTTGTATGTCGAGGTCCGAATGTGAATGTATGTCGACAACAGGTCTTTTACCAGTACGATCGGCAACAGTTTTATGTGAAAATGCAGATTCAACATCATTTAATTCAAAGCCTTCAGTCATTGGCAAATCAAATCTTTGCACTTCTTCACGAGTTGATCGTTAATTATTATATACAACCTGTTAAGTAATGAAAAATGGCAACATTAACACTCTTTTAAAGTCAGCGCTTTGAAATATAAACATAAACTCAAAATAATATAGTACATGCTTACCTTGCTGAACATACCACACGTTAACTTATCATACTATACTTTGATTTCAACCACCTTTCAGTTAAAAATACGTGAAATTACATTTTCCACCCGCTAAAAAATAGTACTTTCTATCTCAGAACAACATTCATACATTCAAACATTCAGCACATGAGGCATTCCCCCCATCGAGTATAACTGTTTCTCAACAAAAAAATTCTATCTCCACATTGCAAGAAGCTTTTTAAATGAATTCTTCCCCCATGAAAATTGTTTGTACCTACCATCCTCAACCATCATAAAATTTGATCTGCTAATAGTAGTATCACGTATTTGTGAATATAGAAAACTGTGGATGAAATAAAGTACTGACATATTTAAAACATCAGTATTATTGTCAAAGTTTTCTAACTTGAATCGCTGTATAAAAAGACACCTTTTGACATAAATTTTTGAAGATGGACTTCGATGATTCAGTATAAATGTGTTCCTCGATTCTCCCTGTACATTTAAGTCCAGATATAATGGTAAACTCAAGAATAGAAAACTTGAAAATGGTTCCCTGCACGTATACGTGAATTTTCTCCGAATTGCCTTTCTCTATCTCAAGCATAAGTAAGCATTTGGATATTTGACCCTGATAATTACTCTGCGGCATGTCTAGAAATGAACCAAAATTATTTGTCGAAATAGATTTAGAACTTCTTCACCAATATAATTATGTCTGCTCCAAAATTTTAATTGCAATAACTATCGAAATGTAACGGATGTGCAAGAATATTTTTTATCTTGTATTTCATACCTTATTAAAAATAAAATAAGACATCATTTATAAGGATATGTTGTCAATACATATACCACACTTGTGTATATTAATAACAAATACATCAAAAATGAAGTGTATGAACTATGGATTCAATAACACATCTAACAATATATCACAACTGATGTATATTTAAACATATACATAGCTAATGTCCATTGCATCAACTGTCCATAGCAAAATTGAGAACATATACATAAAAAAACATATGTATATAAACTAGAAAACTCACTAAAAGTGTAAAATCATATGGCAGTTTTTGTATATGTAAGTCGTATACACATAAAATGTACAGTAACGTAAACTATATAACAAAACATATAACCAAACATAACTTATGTATATTTACTGAATAAAGTATGTGCAACACATACATACTTATTAATGTCCAAACACCCATTAATGATTTATGTATATGAACTATATAGATAATTGTAGTTCAAACAAATACATCATCACATATGTATATGTCCAATATATACAAAGATTTATTTTGTACTTGCCTATGCAATTTCTGAGAGAAATTCAAACTGAGAAAAAAATTCATAATCTACATAACAACTAACAATCATCCCATATTAATTAACAGATTTAAATCTAATATTACTGGGAAAAACAAAATAAAAAAAATAAAAAAAAATCATAAATACCTTAGGAAGACGTGGACGTGCAATATAATCTTTTTTGACTTTTCTTGAGGATTCACCAATTGATTTTTTTGACTTTCCAGTATCAACTTTTTTCGACTTTCTAGAAGCAATCTTTTTAATTTTTTTCATCTTGTTGGGGTTGTTACGATATTTAGATCTGTTTTCATCAAAGTTAGGTTCTTCATAATCAAAAACTTCAGGAACGAACCCAACTACGAAATTTGTTTGTTCATTATGCTCTAACTGAGTTAAACCTAAACTAAAAGAAGGAGAATCATCCATTTACTAAGAAAAAAGGAGAATCCAGATATAACAACTAAATTTGGTAAAGTAGAAACTCAAAAATTTACTTAATCAGAACATCCAACAAAAGGTTCAATCGAAAATTTTCAAAATCCAATTAATTAAAGATAAAAAAAAAATTACTAACCTCAAATCTTAAAAATCAGAATGATAAAAGGAGATCAAGTTAAAATGGTAACGTTTCCTTGATTGAAATCTTTTTTTTAGAAGAAAAGGCAGTGAAAATAGGAGGAAAGAAAGAGGAGCACTTTTGTATATGTAGTTTTAGATAGATAAACATAAAAGATGGGATTTTTGTAATATTTTTAGGGAGTTAAATTTTTTTATAATATTAACATAAGTTGTATATTTGTGTAATTTTTAATTTTATTTTTTATTAGTATTTTAGTTGGCACACAGTCCGACCCAGTCTGTATCGTTCAAGTCTCACTAGCTTGTGCGACTTATTCAGGTTGGGCTAAAAGTTACGTACCTAAATGGGCTTCAAATATTATAGTCCAATTCTATTAAATCACAGACTAGGCTAGACTAACCCAACAAGCTTAGCTCATACTAACGGCTCTAGTCTCTACGACACTGGGCAAATAACTAGCATATAGTCCTTAGGGGTCGTCGGTTAATGTGATAAAAATAATAATTTTGAAACAAAATATAAAATTATATTATTCATTAAATTATGTTGTCTTAGTTAATCTGAGAATTATTTTATTTTGTCATTTATATTGAAATTATGAATTGACCAGTATTAAGAACCAAATTCTAATAGTTAATGTTCATCATTTGAGTATTTTAATAGGCAGAAAAACTATTATTCATCCTCTCTAGTGTTTAATTAAGTGGCGTACCAGACTAGCACTCATCATCATCAACAAGAACTAAGCTACTAATATCAAATAATGATATTATTATGTATATCTTAACCCTAGACTTCATTTATAGAATTACACCAGATTCAAAATTGATGTTGTATTCTCATAATGTATATAATCCTACATTCTCATAATAGATAATTTAGTTCTGCCTATGTGAGTTTGTTTACATTGTTGGTCCTGATTCGAATAAAGAAAGAGGGTTGTCGATGGTTCAATTAGAAATAATGTCTCTACTTGTAAAGATAAAGATACGATTATGTATATCTTAACCCTAGACCTCACTTATAGAATTACATCTAGCATATTCACTTGTTTTTTCTTTCTGATAGGCCAGCTCAAAGAGGGAAATGCAAAGGGTTTGAGCGGTCTTTTTTTCCTCGCCTGCTACCGGAAAGAAAGAATTGTTGGACTTCAGACAAGCTGTTACAAAGCGCCATCAGCTCAGGTCAGGCGACCCGAAAGGACCAGACATAAATCACCTGCTAAGAAAAGGATAAATACAACACCTCTTTCTAATTAAAATTTTAGAACAACTACGCTTGTTACCCGTTCTCTACCTAGATCCCACTCATGAGATTTGGAATTTGTTATTATTGTTGTATTCTCATAATAAATGATCTCACTTCTCATGATTTACCTAATACTTTTTGTGGTTTAAACAAAGGGGAAAATAACATGAGTTATTTTGGAAAATCTTGGAAAAGACAAAAAGAGATGGAAAAAGGTATAAAATCAATCAGTAGTACTACTTATTATTAATTATTAAATTAAACTTCTCTTAATTCTGCTGCAGAAGTGGGACTTTAAAATAAAATTACAAGTCAATATTACTAGCTGTATTAATCATTAGTTTAATTAGGGAATCATTAGCACGTCAAGCCACTCGTGCACAACTAATTACATCTGTCGATTCAATACTTATTTAAATGATTAATTCGATTGGATCTCTATTTGTTTAGATCTCAAATCTTTAATTTCTACTAATATATATATATATATGTATGTTCATAAATCAAAACTTTTACTAGTAAAGTAACATAACATAAATATACACCTTAACTGATTATATTTACATAAATTTTCACCCTTATAAAGTAATTACAAAAATCTCAACTAGCGATGTATCTTTTATGGATGTATCTGGAGCTAATTATATATCTCGACAGACTCAAAATTGAAAAAAGTGTATCGAGAGCTAATTATGTATCTTTACAAAAGAAAAAATGTATCTTCGTTGGATTTATTATTTATCTCAACAATCCCAAAATAAGAAAAAATATATTGAGAACTAATTATGTATCTTTACGAAGGAAAACATGTATCTTCGTTGGATATATTATTTATCTCGGCAAATCCAAATAGGAAAAAAATATATCGAGAACTAATTATGTATCTTTACAAAAGGAAAAAATGTATCTTCGTCGGATGTATTATTTATCTCGACAAATCCAAAGTAGGAAAAAATATATCGGGAATTAATTATGTATCTTTACAAAAGAAAAATGTATCTTTGTTGAATGTATCGAGAGCTGATTATGAATCTCAACAGATCCAAAATTGAGATTTTCAATAATTATGCAAATATCAAAGTTTTCTGTAATTAATATTCAAACTGTCGAAATTTAAATGGTTTACCCTTACAATTTTACTAAGAATCAATCAATCCATTATCTATTGGGCTCTCAATAATGCTTCAAAATTGGGATAGACATTTAACAATGACCAACATTAGTATATTAAAACAGAGGCGTCTTAATAAAATTTATGGTCCGAAGATAAATCATATTTCCCTTAAATTTATTTCATAAAATTTATATTCTAATGAGGCACGAAATATCATGTTTATGATTTATGGATCAGTCAAACGAGACAAAGAAATAACTAATTAAAAAAATTAAAAGAAATAACTAATTAAAAAAATTAACTTGAAACTAAAATCATCATAAATAAGAAAAAAATTAATGTATACATGATACAAAAATGATGACATCAGAATTGAAGTAAATTTATTAATTTATGACAGACTTTACCTGCACAACCACAACTAAATTAAAAAAGAAGAAACATAAAAACTTAGACCTTACATTAATATTAGGTAAACCTTACGTAAATTTTAATAAGTTTACCCTTAATTATTCTTTATCTCTAGTTTTTGTTAAATTATAAATAATCTCTTATTTTACAATTTTTAGATACATAATTCTAAAGTTGAGATATATAATTTTAAACTTAAGAATGTAATAGTTAATTACTTCATTTTTGATCGGATACATAATTACCATCCGGGTACATAATTCTGAAGTTGAGATACATAATTTTGATTACTGAGGTACATTTATTTTTAAAACTATTTGATCGAGATACATAATACATTAATTAGACCAAAGGGAGATACATAATTAAAATTATGTATCCGAAAATTTATGTGTTTGAGGATGTATTTGGCTATTTTAAAAAAAAATAAAAAAATTTAGGTAATTAATAAAAATATTTTTTTTTTTTTGTAGTTTAATAAAGATAAATTATAGCGTTATGTAATTTTTCAAATACTATTTCTTACAGATAGGGGTATATAATAGGAGTACATGGTATTTTAGGGCCTTTTTAACTTATTGGGCCTTAACGGCCCACTTGCTTTACTCTTGACCCGTCCATGAGTAAGAGTACCATGTTTGAAACATCAAAGAATACGATAGCCAAGGTAAAGAAACTAATATATAAAAATGGAATCGAAGAACAAAATAGTAGGAGTGTTATAATAACAAAGCACACAATGGGACTAGAAAATATTCGACTACCTGCTAATTAACTCTCAATTTTAATATTTAACTTCCATATCCTCCTATCTTTGTCATGTCTTTTGTAAGCGGCAGGTTTGTTTTGTATTATCTAATCACATCTCTTCAATACTTCTTCGCGGTTTATCCTTGTCTCACGCATCCTCATTAGGACATCTATGCATCTTTGTTTTCATATATGTGAATCATCTCCACTACGGAGGCAACTCCTATCTTATCTCGAATATCTTCGTTCCAAATCTTATTTTAGTAGGCACACACTTCCATCTCAACATCCTCATTTTTGCTACTTACATCTTTCGGACATGTGAGTGCTTGACCGACCAACAATCAGTCCCGTACAACATAATTGAGCGGTCAACAATTGACAAACAACAACATATATATACTCATTAAAATCCCACAAGTGAGGTTTGGAGAGGATAAATTGTACGCAAATCTTACCACTACCTCGGGGAGGTTGGTAGAGAGATTGTTTTCAAAAGACTCCTGACTTAAGTGTAGAAAATTCAGGTACAAAGAAGAGGAAAATCGTGAATAAAATATGACAACAAATAATGCAAAATCTATCAAAAAATAATAATCAACCACGAAATAGTGTGATAATCGACCTCCCCCCCCCCAAATCTAAAGACATGACCTTGGTAACTACCACGTGCATGATAACACTCCTATCGACTAACCTTCTACTCTAATACGCGTCCTCCACATCCCCTATATAAAGTCATGTCCTTGATATGCATCACGTCCTATCTACTCATCTCTCCTCAACAACAACCATTTTATAAAATCGATCTTTAAACCCTAGCGACACATACGTCGTAATAACATGACGTTTACTCGTAGTAATAGATTGATCTACCACAATATAATTACACAAGTAAATGTTAGGTCTTAATTAATACTAAGAATACACATGGCCAGCCATCCATACATGCACAAATATAATATTTAATTTATTTGTGAATCTCCATTATGAAACAGATTATGACTTATTATCCTTCTGTTGCGCTCTCTCCAGCTCACACCACCTCAGTAACCCATGTTACAAAATTTAATGACAATGTAAAGATTAAACAAGTGGAAATTATTATACACCTTTGCAGGCTAAATTTGTAGCACCTTACCAAATTCCAAGAAATGCTCATGTTACTATCATATGCAATTGATAAGATTCTTATTCCCAACACCCATTTTCTTAATTTATTTAATTTTTTGGTCTTATAAATGACATTGCTATAGTGTCGTATTAATTGTCCCCATCACAAAATATTTTTAGTACAATTTCAAACTTCAACTTCCTCTGAAGAAAAATTAACACACCAACAATGCCTCCTACCACTCCGAAATCGAACCACTTTCGATCAATCAGTTTGCCTGGACGATCACATTCTAACCATGTTAGGTCAATCAGTACGTCTGAATGTACACATCAAAGCACAGAAAGACTTAAAGAGGCGATCAACAATCTCAGAGCGTTGGAAGTGTCAACCGCGTCATCAGCAGAGGTGATGTACCGCGGTCTGCTTGGTCTAGAGGAGTTATACAAGTGCGTGAATGTTCTACTTAACTTGCCACAAACCCTTCACGCATTCTCCCAGTATCGCCTTGGGAGGATGGTTGAAGATTTATTGGATAAATCGGTGAGACTACTCGATCTTTGTGGCACCACAAGGGAACTTGTCTTGCAATATAAAGAGAATGTTCGCGATCTTCAATCCTCTCTGAAAAGGAGGAAAAAAGATCCCACAACGGAAACTAGCATGACCAAGTTCGCCTCCTTCAGTAAGAAGATTAAGAAGGAGGCTAAAAGATTAGTCGTGGTTCTAAAACAGATGGATCAAGAGACTGAACGAGCATTTGTACCCAAAGATGCTGATCAGGATACAGTAGATATGATTAAAACACTCAAGGAAGCCAACGCGATGCGCATTTCCATGTTCCAAATGTTCTTGACCTTCTTATCTGTCCCTCTTCTGAAGCCGAAGGTATCTAAATGGTCATTGGTTTCTCGATTATTGGTAAACAAAGGAAGATTGGCATGCGAAGGCGAAGAAGGAAAGATGAATTTGGAAACCAGGCTTGAACCATTCGAAGTTCACCTCGACAACTTTGAGAATGGTTTGGAAGGAATATATAGGTGCATGAGTAGATCAAGAAGCTCTCTCTTGAATATCTTGAAGGAACTCGGATTCAGTACACCCATGTGGTTCAACCTGGAGTTATGTAAAGAGAAAAAAGAGACCACCGTTGAAAAACTCTTTGGAGAGTACATGTGTCTCTTCAGAAAAAGTCCAAATGTTAGAACTTCTCGTTATAAAAGTGTACGTTCTTTCTAGATGAATAAAAAAGGAAACACCCTCTCACTCTCACACACACTCGAACGATCTTTTATATAGGTACGATCATTGACTGTTAATTTATACAGTGTAATTCGTCTTTGAAGCACGCGATTGCACTATTTGAGTAATAATGAAACAAATACCGTAAATTTTTTAGAAACTGTGTCATCTTATTGATTCTTGTTTTTTTTTTCTTTACTGGTATCAAAGCCATAGGTTATTTGTTTCCTATAATTAAAAAGGATGGAAGAGCAATCCAATCGATGATCAATTGTTCATGTTCAGCATTTGCTATAGGCTTAAATTCACAAGTTCTTTAAAGAACTTACATCCCAATAGACATAAATTCTATTTCTAGGACAAAAATAAAATACCACCAACTCATTTGAAGGGCAAATGTTGAAAATCTATCACTTTTGAAGGGCGTACCGCGCAATTAACTGCACGATTTCTTCTTATATTCTCTTTTGAATATATGTAAAGGGCTACAGTAGTCAATCAATCAACATATTAGAGTAGAGCATCTAATACCTACCCGAAATATGATTAAATTTGCTATGACACATTTCAATGTCATGTGGTCCTATTATTCTTTGTTGGTGATATTGCAATAAAATTATAATAATATTACAATTGTTACAACTGAAAATTACAAAATGAATAAAGAAAATATTGTTTTCTTCTTCTACGGCTGAGGCGCGGATATCTCGCTCTCTTTAAGGAGATTCAAGCCCACTACGGTAATTATTTCTCCGGTCCAGCAGTAACACACTTTGACTTGTCCCCTCCAGAATACAACAGCCTTCTCAAATTAACTCAATACTCCGGACTCGAATTAAATTCAAAACTCCACACAATTAACACCTCTCTTCAACTAATAAACTCTCTTTAATATAATGTATAAACTCTCCGTAGTATATAATTCTTCTGTTTTTTCTCACCTGCAGGTTGCCGTGCAAATCTTCTTATATAGAAGAACATGCAAATATAATGAATCATGCATAATACATTATAAAAAATTAGTGGGAAAATTAGGTTAAGTTGGGGAAATTAGGTTAAGGCACTTACTAGTGCCAAAAAGATAATAATAATATAATAAATATATTAAATATGTAATATCAATCCCCCACTCATATTTAATATTATCAAGAGAGTCCAATAGTTGACGGAAGATTATTATGCATAATGTAGGTGTGCTCCGCATTGAACCTCCACTTAGTAAAACAGTCATTTTTACTCCAGAGTCGTAGTGGTCTCAGACTTGAACTATGACTTCTTTGGGAAAATAAAAAGTTACTGCTTACACATAATAATCAAGGTGTTGAAATGAGTGTTTTTAGAGAATGAGTCTAATTCTCAATAGGAAGCGGCATACCTCCACACTCACATAGGTGAAATCCGTCGAGAGTGCTCCTGTAATTTAGCACCCCACTCATACGAGCTACAAATATTCATTAAGAGTTTAATAAATTCAACCTCACAATCATTACAGGCAAATGCACTTACATCATAGGGAGAGATAAATAAATAGTGCATTTTTCACAACAAGTCATCAGGTGATTCATTTTTTCCATTTAACCTAGTTATAAGATCTCTAGTCCCCAGGTTGGGTTTCCTCACATATGACTGATGATTTAATAGGCTTCAATTCCATCCCCCTCGATGTGATCCAGACCTTTTCTCTTGCCAAGGCCTTGGTCAACGGATCTGCAAGATTATCACAAGATTTGACATAATCAACATTAATGGTACCATTTGTCAGATATGATCTCACATTACTATGTTTTCTCCGTATAGGTCTGGATTTACCGTTATAATAACGATTTTGAACTCTACCAATTGCAGCGGTGCTATCACAATGAATTAATATAGGAGGAATTGGTTTTTCAAAATAAGGTATTTGAAATAATAAATCTCTCAACAAATTCGCTTCCTCACTAGCTGAAGCTAAAGCAATTAGTTCAGCCTCCATGGTAAAGTTAGCAATTATTGTTTGCTTTTTTTACTTCCAACAAATAGAACCACCACCCAAAGTAAAGAGATAACCAGTAGTGGATAAGGAATCACCTGATAATGTATTTCAGTCCGCATCACAAAAGTCTTCAAGTACAGCAGGATATTTATTATAGAACAAACCACAATTTTTCGTTCCAGTTAAATATCACATTACTCTGGTTATAGCATTCCAATATTCATTAACTGGCTTGCTAGTAAACCTGCTACGTAATCCTACTGCATATGTAATATCAGGCCTAGTGCAATCTGTCACATATCTCAAACTTTCAATTATGCTAGCATATTTCTTTTGATTTATTACATCATTTTCACTTGCAACAGGAAACAAGTGAACACTCGAATCAAATGGAGTTACAACATGCTTGCAATCAAGGAAATTATATTTTTTTTAATATTTTCTCAACATACTGTGACTAGTCAAGGAAATTCCATCACATGTTCTAGTAATTTTTATTCCTAGAATAAAATTTGCCTCACCAAGATCTTTCATTTTAAAATGGCTTCTAAGAATATTTTTAATTTCATCAATAATATTCATATTAGAGCCAAAGATCAATAAATCATCAACATATACGCAAATAATCACATGCAAATTATTCCAAGACTTATGATATATGCACTTATTACACTCATTTGTTTTAAACTCATTTTCAATCATGCAGGAATCAAACTTTTCATGCCATTGCTTTGGTGCCTGTTTTAAGCCATATAGGGATTTATTAAGATTACATACTTTGCTTTCTTGGCCAGCCTCCATAAAATACTCGGGTTGTTCCATGTAAATTTCTTCATTTAGGTCTCCATTTAAAAAGCAGTTTTTACATCCATTTGATGAATTTGTAAATCAAAAATTGCTACAATAGCAATTAAAAGTCTAATGGATGTAATTTTCGTTACCGGTGAAAAAGTGTCAAAAAATTTTAGGCCTTCTAGTTGTTTAAAACCTTTAGCCACAAGCCTAGCTTTATATTTATCAACAGATCCATCCGTTTTTAATTTTTTACGTAAGACCCATTTACATCCAATTGTTTTACAACTCGGTGGTAAATCAACTAACTTCCAAGTTTTATTAGAAATTAGCGATTCCATTTCATCATTTGCAGTCTCTTTCCAGAAAAAAGCATTATGTGAAGACAAAGCTTTTTTTAAAGTGATAGGGTCATCTCCAATGTTAAAAACGTAATAATCAGGACCAAAGTCTTTTTCTACTCTAGCTCGTTTACTTCTTCTTAACTCAAAATCATCATTTTCATTATTATTTAAAGTAGAAGTAGAAGAACTAAGTTGTGTCAAAATATCTTTTTCAGTCCAATGACCCCCACTATTTTTAGAATCAAAAGGAAATTTATTTTCATGAAAAATAGCATCACCTGATTCTATTATCACGCTATCTTCAAGATTAAAAAATTTATAGGTTGTACTATTTGAAGCATAACCAAGAAAAGTACAAGTAGTAACTTTTTTACCCAACTTAGAGATTTTAAGATCCATTAACCTCACATAGGCTAAACATCCCCAAACTCTTAGATATCCCAAATTTGGCTTATGACCTTTCCATAATTCAAAAGGCGTTAATTTCGTCATTTTGTGAGGCACACAATTCAACACATAACAAGCAGTCAAAAGAGTTTCACCCCAAAAACTTAAAGGTGCACATGACTCAATTAACATGACATTAGTTAACTCAACCAAAGTTCTATTCTTCCTTTCTGCTACACCGTTAGATGCAGGAGAATAAGGAGGAGGAGTTTCATGAATTATACCCAATGATCTTACAAAAGAATTGAATTCATGTGACTCATATTCACGGCCTCTATCACTTCTAATTCGTTTTATCTTTTTATTAAATTGATTTTCAACTTCATGGAATTTTTTTTTAAAATTCTCAAATGCATCACTTTTATTTTTCATTAAGTAAAATATGTAAACTTAGAAAAATCATGAATAAAAGTGATAAAATATCTATTTTCTCCACAAGTTAAAATTCCACCAAGTTCACAAATATCAGTTTCAGTTTTTCTTTCAACTTGGTAATGAGGCCTTTTAGTGATTTTAGCTTTACTGCAAGCTTCACATTTTTCAAAATTCTTTTTTATCATTGAAATTAATCCTAAACTACTCATGATTCCCACATAACGTTCATTTATATGACACAAACGAGCATGCCAAAAATTAGTAGAAAAAAACATATAAACAGAATTAGATGTTTGATGCATTTCAACATTCAACTTAAACATACCATCACATGCATATCCTTTTCCCACAAAAATATTATTTTTCACAATTATATACTGATCAGATTCAATAATCTGTTTGAAGCCTGCTTTATTTAGAAGAAAACTAGATATCAAGTTTTTTCTCATGGAAGGAATATAAAATACATCTTTTAAGATTAACACCTTTCCAGTAATAAATCTCAACTTGACATACCCCACTCCAAGTACTTGAGTTGTGTGTGAATCTCCAAGCATGATGATTTTGGGCTCCTCAAATTTTTTATAATTTTTAAATCAGTCTTTGTCATAACAGACATGACGGTTTGCACCAGAGTCAACCCACCATCCATCAACATTCTCCACCATATATATGTCTGTTATCATCGCCACAAATGGTTCTTCGATAACATTTGCCTGAGGTGTAGGCCCACGTTTCCGAAACCTGCAAATTCGAGCAATATGCCCACTCTTGTCACAGACATAGCATGGTCCTTTTTGTTGTACATGTTGATGTTTTGCTTGGTTATTTACACCATTATTATTATTGGGATGTCTATCATTATTTTTCTTGAATTTCTTCTTCTTAGGCTTCAAAGTAGTATTATTGTTATTTTCATGGGTAGCATTACTTGAAGTTAAATTTACCTTCGAGGTGATGTTCTCTTCTGTTTACATAAGTGCATCTTAGCCTCTAGCCGCATATTTTTTCGCTCCCGCCTCCTCAGTGTCATACTTATTCTGCAAGGCGTTGAACTGGAATGGCTTATTGAGATCTCCCAGCTTGACATCCGCGGAATTTTCAGTTGTTGCCATCTTTAAAATCTCCTTAAAAATTGTTGGTGATATTGCAATAAAATTACAATAATATTACAATTGTTACAACTGAAAATTACAAAATGGATAAAGAAAATATTGTTTTCTTCTTCTACGGCTGAGGCGCGGATATCTCGCTCTTTTAAGGAGATTCAAGCCCACTGCGGTAATTGTTTCTCCGGTCCAGCAGTAACACACTTTAACTTGTCCCCTCCAGAATACAATAGCCTTCTCAAATTAACTCAATACTTTGGACTCGAATTGAGTTCAAAGCTCCACACAATTAACACCTCCCTTCAACTAATAAACTCTCTTTAATATAATGTATAAACTCTCCGTAGTATATAATTCTTCTGTTTTTTCTCACCTGTAGGTTGCCGTGCAAATCTTCTTATATAGAAGAACATGCAAATATAATGAACCATGCATAATACATTATAAAAAATTAGTGGGAAAATTAGGTTAAGTTGGGGAAATTAGGTTAAGGCACTTATTAGTGCCAAAAAGATAATAATAATATAATAAATATATTAAATATGTAATATCATCCTTGAACTTAATTTTAACGTATTTTTGTCATCCTTTTTAGCTGACGTGACACCTTCGACGTGACCTCCATTTTATATAGTAAAGGTGTCACGTCAGCACAAAAAGATGACAATAAAATTGAGTTCGGGGGGATGGGGGGATGGGGGTAATAGGACCATAACCCCGTGAAATTGGAGTGTGTCATAACAATTTTAGTCATAGTTTGAGGGGGGTATTGAATGTTTATCTCAATATATTATATAGTAGTAACTTCTATCTATGAAAAGGTGATGTGACATCTTTTAATTCATGTTACGCCTTCTGAATTACGAAAGTCAATCTAAGTTTTTTTATTTTATCGCCGGACATATCCCTAGGATGGGTATTCTAATGAGTTCGTCATAGTTAAGTAAGGTTCAGTGAACACTCAATAGTTTTGATATGAAACTCGCGAACCTTCATTACCAAGGTAGAGAATTAAGGTAAACACATTGTACAAAAAGTAAAATGAAAAGAATGTTGATTAATTTACAGACCTAATTAAGAAATTCTATTGTTTATCATCATCATCATCATTCTTTGAAGGTCTATACTGTTGAACAACAAGAACTGAACCACTAATATCAAATTCTGGAGAAGCCAAAAAATCTCCTACTTTACCAAGCTCAGGACATTCTTCCCAATCACTCATTCCAGTTGTTAGTATCGAATGTCCTCGTCCGTTCTTTCCTACTATGAACAATGAATACATTTCAGCCATGTCTCTCAGCGCAGACGCCGTCTCTCCACCATTTTCTACAACCTTTTCCACATACCCTACTTGACCTGTCACCACATACCTGCAATTGTCACACCAAAATGAGAGTATATCAACTTAGTAACTACTGCTTTTTACTATTTATGGAAAGGATATTCACTTATAAAGTAGGTATAATACATAAACAGACGCTCAAACTTGGCTGTGTCTAACTTGTATCCAGCTGGCAAGTAAGCACTCCAGCTTTTAAAATGCACGTCTAGCCATCTCAACTTTAGTCTCAACGAACAATTAAATACTCCAACTCGTCCTCATTTTGTTTTCGCTGACATGACGACACATAAATTTTGAGGATGCCTACACGTGCATACTAAAATTGGATTGTTTACTTGTCAGCTGAGGCTAAATTTTAAGTGTCCTAAATTTTAAGTATATACAGACTAAATGAGCAGCAACAACAACAACAATAAACCCATTATATTCCCACAATAGTGGGGTCTGGGGAGGGTAAGTGTACACAGTCCATACCACTACCTTAGACGTGAGATAGAGAGGTTATTTCCGATAGACCCCTGACTCAAGACACTATATGCAGAGTAAATGTTAGATGTGTAAAAGGCTTTCTTATTACCTGCTATGGAAATCTGCCAAAACTGTGCTATCTGCTTCTTTCTCTACTTCATCACTTGATATTGCCATCAAGACATCATCCGTTTTCTGAGCAACATCGACACCTGATATTTGTCCTCTCGAAGACAAGGGAAGGAACCTAATTATGGTGAGATTTATGTGATGATCCATACCAAGACGCTTACTAAATCCTAATGCTTCGCGATCATCAGGTCCACCGAAAAATAAGATAGCAACATGTTGAAGAGAATCAGAACCCGAAGGATTTAAAGATCCGGATGTAAGTCCTCTGTCAATAAGAATCGCGACAGAACATGGGGCATGACGAAGAACTTTCTGATTAGTAGGCCGTATTCCTTGTTTACCGTTTTCTAGCTTCCCATCTATTCTCTGGTGTTTGTGGAATGGAAGGACAATGATAGATGCTCTTATGTCTTCAGCAGTGTTACAAACATCTGTATGCATACGTTTAAAGGGAGATACGGTTTTAATCTGGTGAACCAACAACCCCGTCTCAGCATTGAATATATCCATCGCGTCATTTATCTCAACAACATCATTCCCACCATAATCATCTTCATCACTTAATTCATCGTCTTCTTTTTGATTGTACATCAAATTAGTCTTTTTTTTACCGGGTAACTCAACCAGATGCATCAAGTAAGCGGTTATTGGAACTTCTCTTGGCCCTCTAGAGGCTGCAATAAGTCCTAGCATAGTTGCCACTGGACGTGGACTATGCACACAAGCAAGTATTCGTAGTTCGCTTTCTGGATTATGTGATTCAAAATATATTTGCCTGTACCCAATGATATCACTTTCTCTTCTCACCATGAAAGCTACTATCGGTCCCCATATCAACGTATTCACAATAATTGTTGCTATCATCACATCATAGAAATTCTCGCTCAAAACAAGCTGCAAAACTTAAACTTTGTAGGTTCAAAATCAAGAAAGGCATCAAAACCATAGATAAGCTTTAAGTTGTATTTCATGCAAAGGAAAACTTACTTCATTTGCCAAACCAATCGTCAATGCTAGCATATCAACATGACCTTTAAGGTTCATCATAAAAGCGAGAAGCACCCCTTCTCTGTAAGGAATCTTTAGGTGAAAACAAGCTGCCAATGTTCCAACAATCTTCCCTCCAATGCTCGACAAAATAAGGATAGCGAATACTATAATGTTACGCAAACTATTCAGCTTAGTCACATCTGCCCTGAAACCATGGTTGCCAAAGTAGATTGGAAATATGAAATTATGAATTGGATATGTTAGTTTGATCAACAACGTTCGAGCTGCTTTCCCCCCTCTAGGGAACATTGATCCAATGAGGAAAGAAGCTATAATGCTGCTGAATCCAAGCTGTTCGAGAGCCATAGCAGCGATATAAAGAATCGCTACAAGTACAAATATTTCAGTATTTCCAAGGTACTTTTTGTTCCTATTCCTCCTATTCAACCAATTAGCTAGATACATATTGATTACAATAACTACACCAACGATAATAAAATAGAGAATAAGGAAACCAATCCATTTCACGACTGATGTTGTCTTGAACTCCGTAAGTATAAACAACAGAAACACCGAATATGCATCCGCTATCAAGGATGAAGATATAGCTAACTTGCCAGTCTCAGAAGTTGCAAACTTAAGGTCTGCTGCGACACGTACAACAATAGGGGATGCTGCATTGGCTAAGGTTATTATGATCATTAAGGCCATTAAGAATGAAGAACCATGAGAAGAGGTCTCTTGAAATACCAAGAAAGTAACAGCACCAGCAAAGATAGTACATGCTAAACTGCTGCCACAGGCAATAATGCTTGCAGGCCGTATGTTGCGCATTAGATAAGGGAAATCTGTCTCAAGACCAATCAAGAACATGATTATAGTTCTGAAGATTAATGCCATGAATTCATAATAACCCGAATTATAACTTTGAATGAAGAACTCCTCCACTTTTTTGATTCGTGAAAACCCCGAAGGACCCATCAAGAACCCCGCCTGTGTAGTGAATTAAACATAAAACGTAAGAACAAGAAACAAGTTACCCAATGTCCAATCAAAAAACAGAGTTATCTTTTGACAAATAGCATGTTTATATACTCCAGCACTATGTCGGATCCTTCAAAAATGCACTACTCTTGAGGATCCTACACATGTCTATCTGACATTTTTTAAGAGTCCGAGTAACATATCTTCATCATACTTGTGCTTTAAATGCAACATTAGGCCATCATATGACCGTTTTAGCTATAAAGTAATCCCCCCCTCCCCCCCCCCCCCCCAAACCACCACCACACACACATTTCTTGTGCACTTGTTGCCATACTTGTGTCGGATCCTTCAAAAATGCACTACTTTTGGAGGATCCCACACACATCCGTCTACCATTTTTTAAGAGTCTAAACAACATAACTTCCTCATACTAGTGTTCCAAATGCAACATTGAACCACCATATAACCTTTTTAGCTATAAAGTTGTCTCTCCCTCCCACGCCACCCCCATTTATGGTCTTTCTAATATAAAGTGTGAATTGATTACAAGTTCAGAAAATCAAAACATAGGGATGTTTGTTATGAAGGAAAATAAGTATTGGATTCTTACTTAGTATTTATTTTGTTCAGTGCATAAGCAACAAATATTATTCGAAAAGCATTTGTATATAATCCAAACAAAGATATAGGACCTTGTCCATGGATAAAATATTTTTCAGAAATTTTAACCAACCAAGAATGAGAAAATCGAAAAACATTTTTTCATACAAAACATACCCATAAAATTAACAAATAGCTAGTATACAAGATCCCTAATTCCTAATTCATGTATATATAATAAATAGAATAAAACAAGATCCTACACATTTAGACAATCATATTTTGAACATAATTATGCATGCACACACAATATGTAATTATGAATGCACACACACAATATGTAATTATGCATGCATGCACAAATGTGTGAAGATGACATACTTACGAGAATTTGAACAATGGGTGAAGCTTGTCCTAATGGCTTAAGCAAAATTTGCAAAATATGAGAGATCACAAGAATCCCAGAATATTGCCATCCCATACTAATAATAGGGTTAAACAATTCTTTATTACAAGCACCATCTTCTTGGTCTCCAGCAGCCATTTTTCAATAATTTTTCTTGATTTTTTTTTTTTTTTTGAAAATAATTTTTTTTTTCAAGAATTTGTTAGAAATATCATGGTAAGGTTAAAGGGGTGAAGGATAAGAGAGGAAGGATGAAAAAGATGTATAAATTTTCTTCTCCCTTCTTCCCCCCCAACCTTCCTTCTTCTTTGGCCTTTTGGTGATGAATTTTCTTCCTTTGTTTTTTGTTTTCTTTGTTGTAACCATTTGTGTAAACAGAAAATAGAAATTTCATGGATTGCTATTTTCCTTTTTTGTCTTGGTTTCGACCGTTATTAGCGGATGTGCCTCGTGTGCTTGATTGCTTTTGTGTGTATTTATTTTTTGTTGCTTGACTAGGGCTGTCAAATGGGCGGATCGATCTATATTTGGGTGGGTTAATTAAAGGTGAAATTTTCATAAATAGCATTAGTTGTGTCTTGGAGGTCACATGCTCAAGTCGTGGAAACAGCCTCTTGCAGAAATGTAAGTTGAAGCTGCATACAATAGATTCTTGTAGTTTCGTCCTTTTCCGTACCCCGCGCATAGCGAAAACTGTAGTGCACGGAGTAGCCTTTTTTTAGCACTATTGATATCCTTAATAATTTAAATTATGATGATAATATGAGATTTTTAAACCTAGGAATAGTTTTGCATTAGTAAATCAACAGTCGGCCGACTTCTGTTTAGATGATTGTTACATATTGTTTCATAGATGTATCGTATTGTGTTGTGTTTTTATCATAATTTATCGTATCATATTATTTTAATGAATTTTCACGACTCGATTTCTCAAGTCATGATGGCGCCTATCTTATCCCCCAGAGTAGGCAAATCAAGTCATAGCCCAGAATAATATGTAATGGGCTAATGGGCAAAAATCAGAAGAGATCGCGTATAATGATAGCAACAATAATAATAATAACAAGTAACAAATCAAAAGTAAACATATATCATATACTAAAACGAGGGAAGAAAAAGGACCAAATATACAAACGAATCCCTCTTAAGACCTAGTAAGTCGGTACTAAAGCCACTACTAAAATACATCACGAGTACTAGACACAATCCAAAAACATACCCAATATATACAAGCAGTCTCGAGTACAAAAGATTAAACTGGAGTAGATAGAGGAGGATCAGCCTTGGACGACAATAAGCTCACCCTGCTTCGAATCAGCACTGGAAGGTAGAAATCACATCAATATCGGCTGCTACTACTCGGATCTGCATTAAGGAAAGGATGCGGAAGCGTAGTATGAGTACCAAAGTAACGGGTACTCAGTAGGCATCATCGGCTGACTGAGCTCAATACAGAAAAGGAATAACTACAATGCGAGAGTGTAATCTAAGTTAACAGTAACCAGGGACAGAAAGGTAAATAACTACCAAGCTACGCCGATGTGATAAAGGAATAAATGTAAGTGATACAGAAAATAAATGGCGCAGTAGTAACAGACAAATCAAACATAAACTAACTAGGCACCCAACATAACCTAACTGGCCCCCCATAAGCCCTCTAGGCACACTGAAGAAGACAATTAACTCAACCGTACCCCCATAAACCGGTGGGACGCACAAGTAATAAAAATAAACATAAATAATAAATAACTCCGCTAATCTCAATAAATCATGATAGTCATCCAGATGTGCACCGGACTTGAACCGGTATCAAAGGGTAATAACGAGAGG
The DNA here is from genome assembly GCA_030864215.1 of Capsicum pubescens. Lineage (NCBI taxonomy): Eukaryota > Viridiplantae > Streptophyta > Magnoliopsida > Solanales > Solanaceae > Capsicum > Capsicum pubescens. The sequence goes on along the minus strand of CM061541.1, from coordinate 247,394,946 downwards.
CAAGACACCAGACTCGAACCGATAGTGATGGATAATAACAAGAGGACACGTGCCGGATTCGAACCGGACATAGTGGGTAATAACGATAGGCCACATATATAGAACTCATAATCAGGTGCCGAACTCGAACCGAAACTCAGCGGAACCATAATCATAATTAAATGCCGGACTCAAATCGAAACTCATAATAACAATAATAATCAAATACCGGACTTGAACCGAAACTCATAGTAATCATACCAATTGTAATATTAAAATCCATACCATACCATAGCAATGTCAACATGGTACAAAAATTCACAATTAATGACAAAAAATAGAGTATATACTCCTGAACAGAAGGTAAAATAAATCTAAATAACCATTCGTTGATCTTAATTAAAAAGGGATAAATTCAAGGTTTTGCAATTTAATTTTTCGTCCTAAAGTAATAGACGCTATATTATATTGAAAATAAAATATTAAAATTTACTAGAACGGGATCCTAATTTGGATAAATAAGACATGTTATATATATCAAATGATACGCAACTACAAGTACTTATCCAAAGATAGCATAATAGTTCACAATTTAAGTAAATAAGTTCAATCTAAAGGTAGGGTAAGACTAACCTACCTGAACGCCAAAGCTAAAATGTATTTCTGCGAGGCCTCCAGATAATGCTACTAGAACCCGAACTTGAATAAGTTGATGTTGATAATTAACTCCTTGTTAGTGACTAAGTATGGCAATGAAATAATTTTCTTATCAACTCTCCAACGTGCTAAATATAAATTAAAGCAACAACTAAAGATAACTTTTCCTCTTAAGAACGTTTTGATGACAAAACATTTACCAAATAATTTAAATGACTAAATGATTAAATACATGCAACCACTTAATGTGACTTTTAACATTTGTCACATAATATATCCATATTCATTTTATTGTCCCACGTGGACATGGAATTTGTACAGTTACTGTGACATATGTCACATGTACACACCTATTGTTATATGTTCATTAATAAATTTAATTTCGTTATATATATATTCGGGTATTGCATAAGTTTGTGATAAAATAATTACAATATTTTAAATATACCATAATTAATAGAAAATTATTTTTAATAAACCTCTATTATATAATAATAATAATAATAATAATAATAATATTTAACATTTTTGGATTTACTATATTCGCTTATAATATTAATACACTATAAAAACTATTATAAAGTAATATAAATATATCATCACTTAAAATTTTTTACCAATATCAAAAATATTTTAGAAGGATACTAAATTATATAAAAATACAGGAAAATTACCATAATGATCATTACAACATCCACTACTAAAAGGACTTTTGTCCGTGAAAGTAAAAGATAAGGTCATATCTGAAGGCTCAAAAAGGTAGGGATATTGGGCGCGCATAACACGCTCCAGAAAAAAAAACCAGATAGGTCGGACGAAAACACATCAGAAAACTCACAAACCACAGGGACGGAGTCACGCGATAGACTCTCAACATTTACATCCCAAACATAAGCATGAAATGACTCATAACCCATAGATATCAGTCTCCTAGATGAAACGTAAAAATAATCCCCATCGACACACAACTAACAGAATCCTACCTCACAATTAGATCAACCTGAGTATCAAACTCCCGAACGATCACCAAACACGATTTATATATCCGATCCACTACTAAAGAATCACTCATAGGGATAGTTATATGCAATGGCACAGATAGAGACTCTGAACATGAACCTAACCGCCATGTAAAATAAGCAGAAACATATGAAAATGTGAAATCGGGATCAATTAATGTAGAAGCTGGTTGATGACATATGAAAATCATACCTGTGATCACAACGTCTGAAGCCTCATCCTCGAGTCTACCTGGTATAGCATACAAATGACCCTATCCACCATTGGACTGGGTGCCTATCCGACCACCTCTAGAACTCTGAGGGACATCCCCACGACTTTGCGACTCACCCCTACCCAACAGTGGCACTGACCTGATCGGGTGTGCAGTCAAAACTGAAGGCTCAACCATCCTACGCTGAGGACACTTACGGGCGAAGTGACCAACAACCCCGCAGTCATAACATGCCCCGGGCACCCTGCTCTGTCTAGAAGGTCCGACGGATTCGAAATGGCCACCCTGACTGGATGATCCTGACTGAACACCTCTCTGTGGCTGGGTGTTGCTCTAACTATTGGAACTACTAAAAATGGGTTTACCCCTATTTGATATCTGAAGCGATGCCTGGACTGGCTGACTAGCCTGACCCTGATGCTGAGAAGGCTGTTGCTGGGGGTATGTCACGACCCGAATCGAGGCCCTAGCCGCGACGAACATCCCGAACCATGAAGGCCCGAAAGTCCCTATCTGTCTGGTAATCATGCACAACATTCATATAATAGAGGAAAAATGTGGAAATATATGACAAGGCAGAATCATGGTCATAAGTCTGAAATAAATTCAACAATGGTGAAAGACATCCAAAACCAACTTACAATATCTGAAACCCGTCTGCGAAATATCTACTACATGATCAATGACAACTATCTAAAATTTGGGACAAGGCCAGGCCCCCAGTAGACCAAAACCATAACTAATAATAAATGTCTGAAAATAAAAAAGCCTTCTGAAATATAGAAGGCTCACCACTGGACTCTGCACTTCTGACTGAAGAAATCTACTGCTTATCTGGACCCTTAGACTGTGCCTCAGAACCTGAAAGGTAGAGGGTCAATACAATTGTACTGGTACGCAAAGCAATCCAAAATAATGTGCTTTTATATAAAACATAAGTGAGAGCAAGTCTGAATTATCATGTATGAAATAACTAAAACACATGCGCATTTCTTTGAAAGTCATAAAAGGAAAACATTCTTGTCAATGCACTTCTATTCTTTGTATTACTTCTGAGTTAGGTGGCACTCCCCTACAAGTCTAATATTCCACGGGCTATATGAAATCCGTCATTGACTCGGCGGGAAAGCCCCCAACCCAAGTATGCCGCAAGGGTTGGAGTGTTTGAGTCTAATAAGCCACAGGGCACTAGGCCAGCATAATATAATATACCCGGATCGGCAAATCACGATTTTACGCAATGAGTTGTCTGAACTCGTTCCTTCTTCGGGGAACCATCTAACATCTCTTTATGCCTAATTTTAGTCTGTTCTGAATATGAGTCATTCTGAAATCTAAATCACGAAAGTTTGATAAAGTCTGATTTCTGTATTAATCTGAGACTGTTATGGCATTGTCTGATTTGGTATCGTCATACCAAGACTTGCAATTCATGTTTTCAGAGCCATAATACATTAAGTGAAAACTTTCAATAAAACGTAGTTCAGACCACCAAAACATGCAATTAGTATAAGAGATTTCATGTTCCGAAACTCAAGTCAAAACTATGCAAAAACTTTCATTCTTTCATCAAACATATGGTGGTCATGTATTTTTGGCAAGTATGCAACTCTTTTATTAAAATAATATTCATCCTTTATCAACATGCACAACTCTCTCGTTGAATTCCAAAACGATAAATCAATTATAACATAAATCAAGATATTTCATATCATGTTTTTCAAGATGCATTTCAAAACAATCCATAACATATCATAAGTAAAGAAAAACCATAACAAGAGAGGAATTTTACAAGAATCATGCTCTCAATTCAATCATAAATCATAAAACACATGCATACGTATATATATATTTTCAAATCCATTTGGGGGAAATCCAAAATACCAAATCAATACCGTCAACACTTCTAAAACATGGGTATATTCATAGATCCAAAACCCATCCTTTAAAATCATGATTTCTATGCCCATAAGATTTTTAGGAAAATCCCGCATACCTTAAATTATAAGATCTAAAAGATGGAACCTAGATCTTGATAGATGAAATCCGGATCTTGATTTGTTTCTTGGAGATCTTGAACTTAAGGCTTGATTTTCTTGTTCTTGGAGAAAACCCTAATTTGATCTTATTTTGAGAGTGAAGAAGAAGTTTTTTTTTTTTTAGGTTGTAAAACTGATAATGATTGATTAATAACACTTAAGGGGTGATTTAATTCGTGTGAAAGGTTTTTGGAGTGAGGAAAAGACCAAAATACTCCTACGAAATCACTTTTCAGTTGCTGAAATTCTCAGCTAACGACCAAGGCTGACAAGCCGTCATATCTGTGACAAGCCGTCAACTTTTGTCATCACCTGGGAGATGAAATTTATGGGTTTCTACCTAAGGCTGACGACATTTTCTGACAAGTCATCAAATTTGTGACAAGCCGTTAGAATTTTCATCACTCAGTTGTTAGGCTGATATGCTAGAGTAAAATGGGCATAACTTTTTGCTTCAATATTGGATTTTGGAAAAATTGGTGGAGTTGGAAAGAGGACTCAAAGACCTTTCATTTGATATATAGTAAGCCACCCAGTTCGTCATATAAAAGGAGTTATGGTCGATTGAAGTTGACCCAAGTTTCGATGCTCACTCAAACTCGAACGATAGGAAAGCTTTCAACTCGTCCTTGAGTTAAGGGACCTCTATGATCTCGACTCATGCCCAACTAGATTCACACACTACATAAATGATTAACACACTATATTTTTATTGGATTTATGGCTTTTGGAACATCTACGTGTAGGAATGACAATTTATGTTCTAGCCCAAATTGCGGGTTGTTACAGGGTACCTACAGTGAAATCCTCCTGTGAACTATGAATCATTGTAGCTTCCCTGGTAACGTGATCTCTTATTGCTGCCCCCTTGGGCCTCACGATCCATCTCCTCTATAGAATAAACATGCTCAACTATCTCTGAAAAAGACTTTCCTAAAGTCACCAAACTCTGTGTATCCCTACGAAGTGATAATATTAATCCCCTGACGAAGCATCGAATCCGCTCATACTTTGTAGGCAGAATCATAGTGCCGTACCTGGCTAACTCAGGGAATCTTCCCTCATACTTAGCCACAGACATAGAACCCTGTCTCAATGATGTAAACTCATCCCGAAGACGCTCACGCACGTTGCGAGGCATATTGTAACGCCCCAAAAATAGGTCCCGAGACGTCACACGATGCTTAGGGTCACAAGTGACCCCAAGCTAACCCTTTTTACTGGCATAACTCATAAGCAACTGAATAAAAAGTATAAATCTGCACAAATTAGTAGAAAATAACCCTTTTCTGAATCTGATCAATACAAAATTGGAATTACAAGATTACAATTCTGCTTTTACAAATAAAGCTGAAATTAAATATATCAACTTGTACTGACTGTCTATGAAGTTTCTACTAGTACTGACTATGGATAGCCGGGTCATGACTCCCAACTATCCTAACTCAAGGGAATAAAAGTAAACAACTCATAAAGAAGTTGTAAGTCTGAATAATACGTCCTCGGATCATGAGGACCCACCACTGCAAAACATGTAGATCAATATACTCGAAAATCACTGTCGGGTCTGGAACTGAGCACCTGAACCTACATTACGAGAAAATGTAGCCCACATACGAATATGTGGGTCAGTACCGTGGAAATGTACCGAGCATATGGGGGTGTATGCAATTACAATAATCAAATATCATAATTTTTATAAAAGACATGCATTCTGATATAAATGACTCGCTTAGCTTGAATTAAATCATCAAAACCATGAATGAATAATACAAGTAAAGTGAAAACACGCGAGTCATTTCAATAAATTCTCCATTCACTTTCTTCTTGGTATCAAACTTGTAAAATAATTAAGTCTTAAAACGACTCTCTTTAGAACATAACTTTTCAATCTTTCAGAAACAAGTACTTTCTCATAAATCATAGCTTTCATAACATACACACTTTCCTTAGATAGTGTAGGGACACACCTTGGTAGTTTCTCATAACCGACGTAAACCATGTGAGCTACATGGAGTCCAACGTCTTACCTACGTTGGGAAGAGCTGTCCTATCCTTGCCATCAGAGTAGGACCTTAATCTTTCATTCACTAGTGATCACTATATCAGCCTCAGGCTCACATCCTACGGGGGCATGTAGTTCTAGGAAAGTACCACACTTCCCACTCGGTGCTAAATACTACTCCCGAACTTAGCTCAGAATTTTAAAAAAAATCCACAATAAACAAACAATTCAACAATTTGCATCGGGAGCCAATATTCTACCCCTTTTTATCATAAATCAATAATGTGAGGATTTATTTTCTCACTTGGATTCAAAAATCAACTCTTTCTTGAAACTTTGATAGACAATCATATGCCAAGCTTTAAAATCTTAGTAACAAGGGGTTATCAATACTATTCTTGAAACATATTCAAACAAATAAAATTTCATCCATGAACATAGGACATGTATACAATTTCAAGATGCTTGAATTTTCAAAGTGAACCAAAAATCATGACTTTAATTTCTCAAGTGCTCAAACATCAATCCATGGTAATGAAATAGAGTTCATAACATAAATTTATGAGAAAAACATCTAAAAATCAAGGCTTGTACATTCCATAATCTCATGGACTTGAAAATATAGCATATTAGGCATAAATTCAACTTCAAATAGGAAATTCTTTAAGAAATTCAACTTTGGGCACAAGAACGAAAGAGTGTTCTTGTTGAAAAACCCCACATACCTCGAAATTAGAGCCTTAGGATGAACTCTCCACTCCGAAACTCTATTCGCGGAATTTTTATATGCTTCTTGTAGCCCTCAGAATGGGAATTTCGAATATCCAAAAATTATCAAAAAGCTAGGTTGGTTCTTGAGATACTTGGGTTTTTATGTTGAAACCCTAATGATATTTCTTGAGAGCTTTTGATGAAAATAGACTTGTTTTGGTGTTATTGGGATGTCATCCCGTGTCAAAGAGGATAAGGGTTTCGAAAATTACCATTATGCCATTAATGAAATGGATGAAAACCGAACTTGGCCGGGCGCGATAAGGCAGGCGTCGCCTGCCCTAAAGCAGTGGACTACCCCAGGCTACACGGGCCTATCGCCCGGTGCTACTGGAATTGAAATTCAAACATGATCTTAGGTTGATCTAAAAATTCCGAAACTCACCCGAGATATACTACGACCTTGCCCCATTGCAACGCAACTTGAAAATCTAAAATCAAAGGTCGAGAAGGTAGCGAAATAATTCAACGAAGATTAAGGGCTCAAAATAAAACTAAGTGTTGGAACACTTAGCAAAATTTCTAAGTGCTTAGCTTCAAGTGACTTGTTTCGAAGGCTTAAACGATGAGAAAGGTTTTACGGGGTCTTACACATACACTTCCCTAAGAAAACCTCAGAGAAATGAGTCCAAGTAACTGGTGGAGATCCAGAAGGCCTGGAATCAAGATAACCTCTCCACCACCTCCTCGCTGTCGTGTCGAACTGATAAGCAACAAAGTCCACTCCCCGTGCCTCAACCAATCCCAAATTCTGCAACCGCTCTTCAGAACTGGATAGGAACCCATTAGCATCCTCTCCTGGTGTCCCAACAAATCTGGGTGGAGCCAATTTCAAAAATTGGCTCAACATCTTCTGCTCCTCTAAAGACATAATTAGTTGGGCTACTGCCGGTTGTGGAACTACTAGTGCTGGTGGAACCTACACCCTAGGCGTCGCTGCTGCAGACTGTCCCCCTAAATCAACACCACCTTGTGCTGCTAGCTGAGCTCCCTCGGTCGGTGGACCTCCAACTAACCCCAATAACTTTACCAATTCATCTCGAAGAACCGAAGAAAATATAAAGTCGGGTGAAGCCTGGGCTACCTCCTGGCCCATCTGCTGTCGTGGCAGAATACCTGGAGCTCTCTCAGTCCCCGGAGCTATAATAGGATCAGGTGATAGATCCTTGACCTGATCTCGAACATGGCCTGTTGTTTTGTCCTACCCTCGACCTCTGGATCGACCTCAAACCCAAGCTGGAACTCTAGCAGTAGGATCAGGGTCTCGATCCCCAGCTCTCGAACCTCGCATCCTAGCAATCTGCGTAAAGAGTACACCAGTAAAAATTATAACCAACTCGGACCCAACGCAGGAAAATGGAACAAAAAAATGAGATAGTTCCTTAAAAATGCTTTGTAGCCACCCAAAGATAGGATACAGACGTCTCTGTTCCGATCCACAGGACTCTACTATACATTAGCTCTAGTACCAATAGTACTGGTGAAGCCTAGGCTCTGATACCAAGGTGTCACGATTCGATTTCTCAAGTCATGATGGCGCCTATCTTATCCCCCAGTAGGCAAGCCAAGTCATAGCCCAGAATAATATGTAATGGGCTAATAGGCAGAAATCAGAAGAGGTCGCGTATAATGATAGCAACAATAATAACAAGTAGCAAACCAAAAGAAAACATATATCATATACTAAAACGAGGGAAGAAAAAGGACCAAATATACAAATGAATCCCTCCCAAGACCTGGTAATGTCGGTACTAGAGCCACTACTAAAATACATCCAGAGTACTAGACAGAATCCAAAAACATACCCAATATATACAAGCAGTCTCGAGTATAAAAGACTAAACTAGAGTAGATGGAGGAGGATCAACCTTGGACGACAGCAAGCTCACCCTGATCCGACTCAGCACTGAAAGGTAGAGATCACGTCAATATTGGCTGCTACTACTCGAATCTGCATTAAGGAGAGGATGCGGAATTATAGTATGAGTACCAAAGTAATGGGTACTCAGTAGGCATCATCTGTTGACTGAGCTCAATACAGAAAAGGTATAACTACAATGCGAGAGTAGGGTTGTGCAAATTTCGGTTCAAACCGTTAACCCGAACTGATAATTACTTTATCGGGTTAGCGGTTCGATTTTTTCCACTATCGGGTCGGGTGTCGGTTTAATATTTTCAACTAACGGGTTATCGGTTTGGGCCTCGGCTCTACTTATTTTTTTATCGGGCCACCCGATAACCCGATAAAGAATGCACAGTATATCCGTTACAGGTAGTAGCATATCCATTATTGACAATGCCCAGACTGGCCCAAAACAACTCTAAAAGCCCAATTCCCAAACGGCCCCAAACCCGTTACTACTTAGAGACCTAGGGAGACACACATTAGTAGTTAGGGTTTCATTTCTATATTTCATCTTCTTAGTCCTTAGAAGTTCCGCCTTCCCAAATCTCATCAATACCATCTTCAATCTTCATTCTTCTCCTCAATTTTCTTGGTTTTCTTCTTTGAAGCAAAAGGTGGATCAACGTATTACACTCGTGGAACGTCTACCGGAACATCATTCAAGAGAGAAATTACACTCGTGGATCGCTCTAGGATATTCACCGAGTCCCATCTGCATATAACAAACTGCTATATTACTACGGAGGTAAGACTGTTAGAAGTCTTTTTTGCGAATTCTTGCTATGGTCTGCCTCAGTCAGACACTCACGCTGCGATTTTTTTCAATTTTCACATCTGCGAATTGCGATCTGTCTGCAGTCTGCCTCACTCATACTCATCGGCTCAAAGACCGCCTCAGCCTCTCCCAGTCAAGTGGTCAACACTCAACAGGTAAGAATTTTTGTTTTTGCTCGATTTCATTCTTAGATGTCTTCTGCTAATCGGCTTCATCTTCAATTCCTGCATGACTATAGAATACTCCTTAAAAACACCAAGATTGAAGATTTCATGATGGGGCAGTGTTAACATAAGATTTTTTATTAAAACTAAGGCTACCGCTAATGCCTAATCCTATTAACAATTTAACTGCTTGAAATTATTGCCTATTGGTATAAATGAGTAAATTGAAGCACAAAGAAGAAGAAATTTGTCTTACTGTTGTCTGAAGTTAAATATTCAGAAGAAATTTTGTTTTATGGATATTAGATTTATTATTTATTGTTGAACGAAATATGATTGTCAGTTGAAGTAAAAAATAGATGGATTTTTCTTATAGGCACTTTAGTTGCTTTGTAAGGTATGTATAAGTTTGTTATGAAATTGGCTGTTGTGAAGTCTGTTAGTCACTCTGTCACTGCTCAGTACTTAATGCTTATATGTTGATATTCTGTGATCGTGTGTTCTATCATGCTCTATGCACAACTGCACATTGTCAAGTTTTGGTGATTCGGTCATGTTATGTTGTAATTTTGTTGTTGGCTTGTTGTTTGATTATTTTTATTTTAAAATTACAGTCACATTGATACAACATGTCACAAGATACTAGAGTTGATAAAGTGATTGGTGAGAGTGTAGCTTCTGATTCGAATGTAGTGAATCAAAATTCAATAGTTGAGTCTAAAGCAAAGAAAGAAAGGAGAAAAAGATCTGTTGCATGGGATCATTTTACTAGTAAAGTTGATTCGGAAGGAATTTAAAAAGGTGTGTGTAATTATTGTAAGAAAGAGTATTTAGCTGATACAAAAGAACATGGTTTGCACGGCAATGCTTGGTCATATAGGAAAATGCAAAAAAATACCTTGTAATGTTGATACTAGGCAATCAAAGATAGCATTTCAACCGGTTACGAGGGGTAACAAGGGTGATGTATCAATTGTTTCATGGAAATTTGATCAAGAAGAGTGTAGAAAAGCATTGTGTCGTATGATAATTCTTGATGAGCTTCCTTTTAGATTTGTTGAAAAAGAAGGCTTTAAACAATTTATGAAAGTGGTACAACCTTTGTTTCGAATTCCTTCTCGTACAACTGTTACTCGTGATTGTTTTGATCTCTTTGATGAAGAGAAAAATAAAATGAGGAGCATTTTTAAGGAAACTCAACAAAGAGTGTGTATAACGACTGATACTTGGAATTCTGTGCAAAGAATTAATTATATGTGTATCACTGCTCATTGGATTGATAAAAATTGGACTTTGCATAAAAGAGTTATCAATTTTTGTCCAATTTCTAGCCATAGAGGTGAAGATTTAGCAAAGGGCATTGTTAAGTGTTTGCATGAGTGGGGATTGCATCGGATTTTCACGGTTACTGTTGATAATGCTAGTTCAAATAGTGTGTGTGTGGCTGAGTTGTCTAAGCAATTGACTAAGTGGGGGACCAATCTTTTAGGTGGTAAGCATCTTCATGTTAGGTGTATGGCGCATATAATAAACCTTGTCGTTCAAGATGGCATAAAAGAAGCAAATATTTCAATTGAACGAATTAGGCAAGCAGTGAGATACATTAGGCAATCTCCTGCTAGATGGAAGAACTTTCAGGAATGTTGTGTCGATGAAAATCTTGCAAAAAAATCTTTATGCTTAGATGTTCCCACAAAGTGGAATTCCACCTACTTGATGTTGAATAGGGCTATTGAATATGAGGGTGCAATTTTGACTTATGCTGATCGTGATATTGGGTTGGCACATCATCTCGAGTTTGGCCATATCTGTGTGTGTGATGGTGATAGTGATATTGTGGATGAAGAACAACCTGTAGGTTCACTTTTGTGTAGTGATTGGGATAGCGTTAAAAGGATTGCAAAATTTCTTGAATTATTTTTTAAGCTCACTTTGAAGGTTTCTGGATCATTATATATTACATCAAATATTCATTTTCTTGAAATTTGTCAAGTTGGTTTTTGCTTGTCAAAATTGATATCAAGTGATGATATTGTGTTGGCTCAAATGGAAACAAACATGAAGAAGAAATTTGAAAAATATTGGGGTGATCCAACAAAAATGAATAAGATGCTTTTTATACCTTGTGTTTTGGATCCTCGTCACAAGTTTACCACTCTTAGTTTTGCACTTAAGAAGATGTTTGGGGATAATGGAGCAACTATAGAAAAAGATGTGCGAGAGTACATGAAATCATTGTTTAATGAGTATTCATCGTCTGCTTCAAAAGACAAATGTGGTAAACTATCTTCAGAAGTGGAGGCTTCTAGTTCAAGTTCTATGGTTGATATTGGAGACTTTTATGAGGAGTTGAGTAGACACACATCTGGGAGTGGAGCCGGGAATTCTAAGTCGGAGTTGGATAAATATCTTGCAGAAGATACTGAAGTTGGAACGTCCGATTTTAATGTATTACTTTGGTGGAAGTATAACTCGGCTAGATTTTCCTTTCTTTCTGAGATGGCTCGAGATATTTTAGCTATTCCTATTTCTAGTGTAGCATCGGAATGTGCTTTCAGTACCGGAGGGCGTGTTCTTGATTCATTTAGGAGTTCATTAACTTCTAAATTGGTATAAGCTCTAGTGTGTCTACAGGATTGGCTTCGAAGTGAATCACAACCTATAAGTATCGAGGAGGATTTAGATTCTCTTGAGCAACTTGAACAAGGTAAAAAAAAAACCTTGTATTTGGTGAATTATTTATTTAATATTTTTGTTGCTTGAGTCTTGACTTGTTCTTTTAATTTATTTAGATTTGGCCAAAGTTGGAAAAGAACCTAGCATTGATGACATATAGCAACTTGAACAAAGGTAAGAAAAGACTATTGCATTTGGATTCTAGTTTATGGAATTTGCACACTGGTCACTGAATGTATGGTTTCTGGTTTCTGAATTTTTTGCAGTTTTGTGCACTGATTATCTGTTTTCAGTGATTTGCACAGATTTTTTATTTTCAGTGATTTGCACTGATTTCTGAAATTTGCAGTATGTATGTACACTGATTTGCAGTTTTTGTTTTGTACACTGTTTTTCTGTTTGCAGTCATTTGCAATGATTTTCTGTTTTCATGAACTTGCAGTATGTATGTACACTAATTTGCAGTTTCTGTTTTGTACATTATTTTTCTGTTTGCAGTCATTTACAATGATTTTCTGTTTTCATAGATTTGCACTAATTTTTGGAATTTGCAGTATGTATGTACACTGATTTGCAGTTTTTGATTTGTACACTGATTTTCTGTTTGCAGTGATTTGCACTGATTTTCTATTTTCATGAATTTGCACTGGTTTTTAGAATTTGCAGTATGTTTTGTTCACTGATTTTCTGTTTGCAGTATGTTGAATATATGTATGTATGTTGAAGGCATGTATGATTTTCTGTTTAAGGCATATATCATTGCCTCCCACGACCCACATGACTATACAGTAAATGATTTTTTGAGTAAATCAAAACCAGCTCAACTGAAACATAGGATATAGGGGTACTAGTTGAGACTTTCTGTTTTTTCTTTTTTGGGTTCATTGGAACCATCAAGGCATTTTGTAAGTCTCAATGTATCATTAGCTGCTGTGAATGTGAGAAGCAGCACTCACTCCCTACAAGCTAATTTGAAAAAAAAAAAATATATGATACATTAGAATAGTTTATTTTCTATGCACAACTAGGTAATCTAAAGACAACTATCCTTAGAGACCATGTCCATCATAGTATTTTGGTTTTGGTTTTTTCTTTTATCTTATATAGTTAAAGTTGTTTGGGGTATTTCTAATATTTTTGTTTATCTATTAATTAGGTTTCATCATGTCTCAACGTCGTGGTCCTAAAGTTCGATCACCTGTTTGGAATCACTATCAAAAGCTTGAAGAAGATGATGATGGAGGGTGCAAAGTGAAGTGTATTCATTGTGGTAATGTTTTTAATTACCATCCACGACATACTGGGACTATGTGCTTGAGGAATCATGTTGATCGTTGTTTGGAGAGGATGCAGTATCGACTATCGTGCTCAGACTTGAGTAGTAATTAGTATTGTTACTATGTTTGGACTTTGGAATTTGAACTTAATTTTCAACATCTGTGAGCATGTGACTTGTAACTTTGAATTTTTCTATTCTGTTTGTACTAGCAGTTTTAAATTAATTTGTGACTTAGAGTTTTAATGTTTAATGTTAACGGTTAACCTGATAACCAAACCGATAACAATGAAAAATCGATAAACCGATAACCGATTAACCAATATCTTAACGGTTCTTTAACGGTTTAGCATATATACAAACCGATAATGAATAAGTGAAACCGATAATTTTCAAAACCGAACCGAACCGACCGATATGCAGCCCTATGCGAGAGTGTAATCTAAGTTAACAATAACCAGGGATAGAAAGGTAAATAACTACCAAGCTACGCCAATGTGATAAAGGAATAAATGAGCGATACAGGAAATTAATGGCGCAGTAGTGACAGACAAATCAAACATAACCTAACTAGGCCCCCATAAGCCTGCTAGGCACACAACATAACCTAACTAGGCCCCCATAAGCCCGCTAGGCACAGTGAAAAAGACAATTAACCCAATCGTACCCCCATAAGCTGGCGGGACACACAAGTAATGAAAATAAACATAAATAATCAATAACTGCGCTAATCCCAATAAATCATGATAGTCATCCAGATGTGCACCGGACTTGAACCGGTACCAAAGGGTAATAACGAGAGGCAAGACACCAGACTCGAACCGGTAGTGATGGATAATAACAAGGACACGTGCCGGATTCAAACCGGACATAGTGGGTAATAACGATAGGCTACATATATAGAACTCATAATCAGGTACCGTACTCGAACCAAAATTCAGCGGAACCATAACCATAATCAAATGCCGGACTCAAACCGGAACTCATAGTAACAATAATAATCAACTTCCGGACTTGAACCGAAACTCATAGTACCCATACCAATTGTAATATTAAAATCCATACAATACCATAACAATGTCAACGTCGTACAAAAATTCACCATTAATGATCAAAAATAGAGTATATACTGAACCTGAACAGAAAGTAAAATAAGTCTAAATAACGATTCGTTGATCTTAATTAAAAGGGGATAAATTCAAGGTTTTGCAATTTAATTTTACGTCCTAAAGTAATAGACGCTATATTATATTGAAAATAAAATACCAAAATTTACTAAAACGGGGTCCTAATTTGGATAAATAAGACATGTTATATATATCAATGATACGCAACTACAAGTACTTATCCAAAGATAGCATAATAGTTCACAATTTAAGTAAATAAGCTCAATCTAAAGGTAGGGTAAGCCTAACCTACCTGACGCCAAAGCTAAAATGTCTTTCTGCGAGGCCTCCAGATAATGCTACTAGAACCCGAACTTAAATAAGTTGATGTTGATAATTAACTCCTTGTTAGTGACTAAGTATGGCAATGAAATAATTTTCTTATCAACTCTCCAACGTGCTAAATATAAATTAAAGCAACAACTAATTATATGCAGATGTGATTATATGTAAAGATGATAAAAAGATAACTTTTCCTCTTAAGAACGTTTTGATGACAAAACATTTACCAAATAATTTAAATGACTAAATGATTAAATACATGCCACCACTTAATGTGAGTTTTAACATTTGTCACATAATATACCCATATTCATTTTATTGTCCCACGTGGACATGGAATTTGTACACTTACTGTGACATATGTCACATGTACACACCTATTGTTATAGGTTCATTAATAAATTTAATTTCGTTATATATATATTCGGGTATTGCATAAGTTTTTGATAAAATAATTATAATATTTTAAATATATCATAATTAATAGAAAATTATTTTTAATAAACCTCTATTATATAATAATAATAATAATAATATTTAACATTTCTAGATTTACTATATTCGCTTATAATATTAATACACTATAAAAACTATTATAAAGTAATATAAATATATCATCATTTAAAGAATTTTACCAATATCAAAAATATTTAGAAAGATACTAAATTATATAAAAATATAGGAAAATTACCATAAGGGTCATTACATGAATATAACGTTTGAATAGATTGAAGGGAGCCTTGAAGTATCCAGTAAAATTGCCTCCATATAATCTGAAGGGGGCGGGTTCAACCCGTGGAATTCAACCTCTTGCAAAAATGCAAGGTAAGATTGCGTACAATAGACTCTTGTGGTCCGACCTTCTAGGACCCTCGCATAGTGAAAGCTTTAGTGCACTAGGCTGCCCCTAACGTTTGGATAGATTATATTATATTTTGTACTATAAAAATGTAGGTCAAAGGATAAAATAAAATTATTAAATAATAAGATAAAATGAGAAAAAAAAAAAAAGATAACAACGTGGTCATACAAAATTTATTGTTATACAAAATGAGATTTTTTGTCGTAACTTAAATATGTATTTAATGATACTATAAAATAAAATTTAAGTGACAATTAAAACAAATATTGTATTTAAACTAATGATACAACACAATACAATAGGTAACTGTTAATTATGTCTTGAATTTTTTCATTGTATATTTTAGAAAATTCATAATTCCTATTGGTTTAGGAGATTTTTTGTCCTAATAGATTTGAGAAAGGATTGGGAGACCCTTTTCCCTCTAGGTTTGAAACTACTTGGGATCTATACATAGGGATGTAGTTGGGGATATAAAGCCTTGTACACTTCTTCTTTTCTTTCATAGTGGAAAACTCTCTCTATTTCTGCTTGAAGGATTAGGCCTAGCCGAACCTCATTAAATCCTTGTATCATTTTTCTTCTTTATTTTATTTATTTGTGATTGTGTGTTAGTTAACTCCTGATATTTTTGTAATAATTGGTATCAGAACCCACGTTTGGAAAGATGAGTACGGTGATGTGGCAGAGTAATCGGGTGCAGGGCTTAGTTTACTCAAGCTTAAAGATGCACACATAAGAAGAAGCTAATTGTAGGCTTTGGTTGCCAAAAAATACTTATGACAATGTGGGTGACACATAATGAATCTCGAAAATGGCATGTGGGTTGTGGTGTTGGGCCATGTGAAACTTATTTCAAGAAGGAGATTGTTTAATTTGGGTATCTCGGTGAACTGTGGATCATAGTAATGGGCCACGTGAAACTTAGTTTAAGGGAAAGATTCTTGAGTGTATGAATAAAAGTCTCAGTAGTTGAATGGATGAATGATAAGCTACATACAAAAGTGTAAGGATATCTCTTAATAGTGTGAAGCCTTTTAGAAAAAAAATATGTTAGCTTGATCCAAAGTGGACAATATCATCTCATGTAAGTATTTTTGGGTTGGTTGAGCCCAAAGTAATATGTTGGCTAAGTCAATAAGTAATATGTTATGTTGATTCAAATTATGTAGGAAACTTGGATAAGAGAAGATCTTTAACATGTTATGTTTTTACTTTCTAGTAGTGTCATCAAATGGATAGCAACTTTACAATTTGTTGTTGCTTTGTCTACCACAGAGGCTGAGTATATGGCGATTATGAAAGTAGTGAAAAGGCTAAAGAGATATAAGGCTTGGTAAATCATCTTATACTAGTTAAAGAGAATACTTTAGTGTTGTGTGACGGTCAAAGTGTCATTCATCTTACCAAGAATCAGATGTTTCATGAGCGAACAAAACATATTAAAGTCACATGTCATTTTATCCAAGACACTGTATCAAAGGGGTTGTTGGTGTGAAAAAAGTGTCTACACATGATAATGCGATAATTATGATGATCAAGGCAATCCCGACCAATAAGTTAGGGATTGCCTAGACTTGATTGGTGTGTGTAGTACTCAGGGAGTCCTTTCGAGGGCCGATGACAAGACAGAGAGACATTGTTTCTATTGATAAAGGAAATTCAAGTCAATGGAGAGATTTATTATATGTTTGGAAGTTTTCCATTATATATTTTAGGAAATTCATAATCACTATTGGCTTAGGAGATCCTTTGTCCTAATAGATTTGGGAAAGAAAAATATAGTCCTCGTAGGATTGACGGAACCTTTTTTTAATAGGTTTGGGACTATTTGGGGTCTATATATAGGGGATGTAGTTGGGAATTTTAAAGTATTATACACTTCTTTTTTTCTTTAATAGTGGAAAACCCTCTCTGCTTTTGCTTGGAGAATTAGGCCTAGCCAAATCTCATTAAATTCTTGTATTATTTTTCTTCTTTTTTATTTTTCATGATTGTGCGCTAGTTAACCCACGATATTTCATCAACAATAATAACCATCCAAACAAGAAGTTGTCAGTAAATTACATTTAGACACTCGAACCACAGATTATTCGAATTGATTACCTAAACACATAATAAAGTATCTCTTTTAGACAATTTCAGTTCAATTTTTGAGAAAAGTTTGCCCATGTTCTTAAGCTTAAGCGTTTATTAGATAGTTGTTGAATCCAAGAAGATTTTAGTGATTGACAAAATTGTGAAACATATGTAGGGAAAAGGTTTCTACTACATTATCCTTTTACGAAGAGTCCACCAAGGATAAGGTGAAAGACAACTAAGCAAAGTCCTAAATAGCAAAAAACATTGAAGTGTATGGATGGAGGATGTTCAAGACCATAAGATTAAAAAAAAAATTGATACTTTTTAGTCTTTACATATTTTAAGTTACGACTACAAAAATCAGAAGTCTTTTTTATTTTCTTAAACATTTCATGTCAAATCACCAACAAATAAATTAAAACGGAGTGAGTAATATTATTGGTTTATATCCCTATATATGCGTTTTTCTTAATTAACATCTTAACTTATGAAGGAATTAATTAATGTGGATGCAGATTACAGCTATAGACATGAACAAGGATACATATGAGATGGGATTGCCACTAATCAAAAAGGCTGGAGTTGAGCATAAAATCAACTTCATACAATCACTAGCATTATCAGTCCTTGATGAACTCTTGGAAGATGTAAGTGAAAATTATTGTACACGTGAATTCGTGGTTTCTCCGTAAAACTTGATATTTTCTAAAGTTGATAATTTTTATCTGTTGGCATTCATGCTATAAAAAGTCTATATGATGTACCTGGTTAAATGCCGAATATTTTACCTAGAGGACTAGGAATGAATTCTCACGTAATACAAAATTTTCTTCTATTTTTAGTGGTACACCCATGTTGTAGAAATAATGCATTTGCCTACTGGTTACTAAATACTCCAACTCGACTCTAAATTTTGCATGTGTCCAGATGAGCATTTTGTAAGTTGGAATGTTTAACTGACACACCGAAGATGAGTTGAGGTGTCTAAAGACGATATACACAAAACTAGAGCGTTTACTTTATGTATGAAAGCTTACTTATGTATTTTATTGTTCTACTTTAATTTGTTGCAGCATGAAAATAGAGGAAGTTTTGCTTTTGCTTTTGTTGATGCTGACAAAGTTAATTATCAAAAGTACCATGAGAGACTGTGGCAGTTGTTGAAGGTGGGTGGTATAATAGTATATGATAACACACTTTAGTTTGGGACAGTTGCTATGCCAGAAGAATCTACTAAGGAATAATTGAAACCAGGCAGACTTCACACCATTGAATTTAATAGGTTTCTAGCTGCTGATAATCGCTTTCAAATTTCACAAGTCCCTTTAGGTGATGGAATCACCATTTGCAGACGACTCTGAAGATTCTGTCATCTAAAGACAGATTCATGATTTAAAGTTTTGTGGGTTTTAGATGTTGATAATCACTTTCAAATTTCTCTCGTCCCTTTATGTTGTCCGACTTTGAAGATTCTGTGATAGATTCAGGATTTAAAGTTTGTGCGGTTTTAGATGTTGATAATCACTTTCAAATTTCTCTAGTCCCTTTATGCAGGCGACTTTGAAGATTCTGTCTTCTAGAGACGTGTTCAAGATTTAAAGTTTGTGGGTGTTGACACCTAATTTTTGTCCTCCACATTCCAAATTAATTTTTTAATTTCTCAATTTTAAATAGGAAACAAGGGGTGCGTGCGAGGCATACTCCACACACGGCCAAAAGTCTCCTATTATAAATACACAACTTGTACACTTTGTAATGCACCTTGGACGCCTTGGATATTTGGGAGAAGGTCAGCTAAACACTTATTTTACGGTTTATATCTCTTTACTTTAGCTTTTTAATGGTTTTAATCATGTATTCATTGATTTGGATTACGGTTATGTCTATTAGTGGCTAAACGCTCCCTTTACATGGTTAAGGCCAAGAACATGTTTCCTTTCGCTTTGAATTGAGTTTGTTTGGATTGCATATCATATTTGGTTGTTTATTTCTCCTTGTTTCAACTATTTTAAGGAGTAGCTAACCTTAGAGAACATTTATTGTCGACCTTGTGAGCTTGGGAGGGGGAATAGGAAGATAGAACGTGGGGATCAATAGAGTAGGGTTCTTATTCTCTTATAAAATAAGAAATTTGAATTAGCGTCTAGGATAGAGCTATACCTAGAAGCCTTGCTTGGTTTGCTGCGGCATGAAATATAAATGTGTTTAGCTTGGTTCTCACATCCCTGCTCAACGATATAGTTGTGGGTCTAAGTTAGATAGGTGATTAGAGGTCGGGAGACCATGATCATAAAATCAACCCAGTGAATCAACAATCAAGATAAGTGATATAACGAATGAGGTTCAATAGCATAGTATGAGTGTTTGTAGTGCTTTAACCCCGGGCTTTCATCCATTGGTTGTCCAAAGTCTTTACTTTTACGCACTGTTTACTTTACTTTTAGTTTATAAACTTTCAAAACTCTTTTGGTTACGGTTGCACTGATTAATCTCGATAGTTGAACTAAAGTTGGATAGTTGTTAAAACAAGTCTCTGAGGGATCGATATTCGGTTTTGTAGAAGGCCACTTTATTACTAGATGAGATCACGTACACTTGCGTGTGCGCTTGGGCGCAACAGGTCATAAGAGTGAAAATACATGACCTACACATCTGCAAGATTTGTAAGTATGAAAATTTGGTTCGCTCTTAGTATTTCATACTCTATTTATGGCTTATCTCGTACTACATACTTTTAGACTCTAAGATCTATCATATTACATACTTTTAGACTCTTCAATTTTCAAATGGATGAAGTCGATGCCTTGCAATTAAATTTGCATAGAGTAAATATTGGATGCGGTAGTAATGTGACTATTTCTTGGAATTTGTTAAGAGCTGCTACACATTTGGCCTACAAGGCCCCTAATAAATTCCACTTCTAAACAGCATTGCTTCATTAGTATTATACATTTAAATTCTGCATAGAACAAAAATAATGGAGGCGAATTTTTCTTATTTGGTCTAAATTTTTGTGGACAGATTTATCCGATACGTATATTGGTGGGAGGTAGCAGCGTATGTTGAGATGTGTGCAAGTTGGTTCAAACATCAGTATTACATATTTTTTTCTTATTCGTCCAATTTTTTGCGGACAAATTTATCCAATACGTGTGTTGGTGGGAGGTAGCAATATACATCGATATGTGGACAAATTGGCTCAAACACCACTATTACATCATCAAGAACAACAACATGCCCTGTATATTCCCATCAAGTGAGGTATGAGGAGGGTAAGTGTACACAGTCCATACCACTATCTTAGAGGTGAGATAGAGAGGTTGTTTTCGATAGACCCCCGACTCAAAATAAAATAATCTAGAAAAGGAATAGTAAAAGAACAAGATACAATAGAAATTACCACACTCAATAATAACATAGACATGATTCACCAAGTAATACAACAAACAATACAACAATTTGAAATAATACTAGTACTATCGCTACTAATACGGATAACAAAATCTTCCTACCTACTAATACTGACGCACTCGTTTCTATTATCCTTTTACCCTAATTCGCCTCCACCTCCACTATTACATACTTTTAAAATATCTATATTCCACCCTATGATAAAGGTATCATATCACTATGTGCATTGGCTAAGATTTTGTTTCCTCTTGTCTTACCAAACATATCATAATTTTTAAAATACCAAAAAGACGTGCATGATTGAGATAAATTTTTGAATGTGTGCACTAATGTGTTCTTGGCTGTTTTTGTTACATGATTGGCTTCATAATTGATATTCATCCTTCAACAAATTGATGCTAACATAATACAAATTCACCCTTTAGTAATGTAGATCATGGACTTTTAGCTAAAAGTATAACTTATTCTAGTTAGAGAAAATACTCAATTACCCCCCCGAACTAAGGGTGTCAAATGGGCCGGGGTGACCCGGCCCGACCCGGCCCGGCCCAGCCCTATTAGCTAACCCGGCCCGGTTTGACCCGGCCCGGTAAGCCCTAGGGCTTAAGGGTTCCGGGTCCCGGGCCGGTTTTTTTGTTAAAATGGGCCCGGTTAACCCGGTCCAAGCCCGCCGGTTAACCGGCCCGGCCCGGCCCGGAATATAAAAAAAAATTGATTTTGGGCCAACTAGCTGTTGGCCCAACGGCTATATAGCCGTTTTTGGGTCCAAACGGCTAGTTTGGGCCCATTTAATTAAAAAAAAAACTTTAAAAAATATTTTTTAATCCCCAAAAAAAATCTATAAATACCCTACAACTTCAAATCATTTTTCACACAATTTTTCACTCTCTCAAATCTCAATTCTCAATTCTCTAATATTCAATATATTTAATTTCTTAAAGTGTTCACTTTAATTTTTTAATTTTCGTTTACAAAGTACGAGCGGAAGTTTCTAAAGTCGCAATCTTCGGATACTTCCAAAATTTGGTATTGTCGTTCCATCTCTTACGTTTAATTTTTATTTATTGTATTAATTGTTTAATATTTAATTTTATTATATTTGTGTATTTTGAATATTTTTAGTTTAATTTAATTTATATTATGGATAAATTAAAAAACCTCGCTGCTAAAGGTGTTAAAAAAATTTGTCCCGGAAGCGGTAGTGGTAGTAAAAAGCGAATTACTAGCGGTAGAGGTAGTTCAAGTAATAGATATACCCGTGTGCCTTCGCCTCCGGTACCGCTTGGTACACCTTTTGAGGAAGAAATAGGTGTAGGTGCTCACGATATGGATTATGTAGAAGCTCAGGAAAATTATGGTATAGAAGAAGAAAATGAAGTAGATGCAGTTAATTTAGACGAAGATAATGAAAATATTGCTGAAACACCCGCAGTAGGAGATGCTAACGTTAGATCTGAATCAGTTAATCTCCCTTCCCGTCCTCCCAGTGCCCCAAAACCTCGTAAAAGAACTAGTATTGCATGGCAATTTTTTGAACGTATATCAGATATTGAGGTGCAGTGCAATATTTGTCAACAAATATATAAGCATAGAAGTGGAGGCAAGCAAGGGGGTACGGGTACGTTAATGAGACATATAGATGAAGATCACAAAAGAGAGTTAAATATTGCAAAAGGTGGTGGGGATGTTGGTGGGTCAACGCAAACTAGAATGGACCCAACAACCGGTCAAGTAGCGAAAAAGTATAATAAATTGAGGGACAGGGAAGAAATAGCTAAAATGGTAGCTGTGGGTTGTTTGCCTTTTAGTTTTCCTTCTTCTGATGCTTTTATTCGTTATATACAAGCAATTTATAATCCTATGTTTAATGGTATTCCTAGAACTACTTGTCGGTCTGATATTTTTAGACTCCATTCACAATATTGTTTTTATTTATCAACATTGTTAAAAAATATTCAATGTAGGTTGTCCCTAACTTCTGATCTTGGTCGTGCTGTAAATAAAAATGATTATTTAACCGTTACTTGTTATTGGATGGATAGTAATTTCGTGATGCAAAAACGTATTCTTGCTTTTTTATATGATGAAGATCGTAAACATACTGGACAATTTATTGCTGATTCTATTGTTAAAATTGCCGGATACTATGGTATAGAAAATAAAATTTTATGTATTGCTTTTGATAATGCTTCTAACAACAAGACTGCTATAACAAAAATAAAATCTACGCTATCTCCGTCCTTGCCTGAAATTTTTCATATTAAGTGTGCATGTCATATATATAATTTAATTGTAAAAGATGGTCTTGAGTTTTTTGAGCTTTATATTGAAAAAATTCGTCTTGCCGTTGGTTTTATTCAAGGAAATAATCGTAGATCGAGAATTAGAGAATTTAAAGTTAAATGTCAAGAAAATGGACTCACACCGATTTTGATGTCTGAGGAAATTGATACTAGATGGAATTCTACGTATGAATTTTTAAAAACTTGTTATAAATATAGAATTCCTATTACACTAGCTTTTAACCAACATTGCGGTTCATTTGCTGATTTTGCTGATTGCATGCTACATAATTCTGATTGGATTGTAATTAATGATCTTGTTATGTTTTTAGAAAAATTTTATGTAGCTACGGTTGAATTTTCCGGTGCTTACTATCCTACTGTTTGTAATATTTTGGCATATATAGCCGATATTTCTGGTTTGCTCCAACAATATAAAAATAAAGAAGGTTATAAAGAAGCTGTTGGCGCCATGTTTACAAAATTTAAAAAATATTTTTTCCCGATTCCCCCTATTTACTTGGTTGGTGCTATGCTAAATCCGTGCATGAAATATAATAATATGTGTCACTTTAGTACTCTTATTTATACTAACTTAGAAATAAATACTAACCATGATTCTGAACAAGTACAGCCCGATTTGTGGACGGCTACGGCTGATGCAAAAGATTATATAGAAAAATTATATAATCACTATGCTGATTTATTTGATTCAGCCGTACCTACAAATATCACTCCAACTGTCGCTCCTCATCCTCCCGAGGAACCATCATCTTCTAAAAGGCCGGCACATAGTGGTTTTTCTGATTCGTTTTATGATTTAAATTGTTGAAACAGTGTTGATGAGAGAACTTACACATCAACTTATCGGGAAGAGCTGAAATATTATCTTCGGACGGCACCAGAGGATCGCAGACGACGGATCAACACGCTGGATTGGTGGAGGAATAATGAATCACAATATCCTGTGCTTTCAAGATTAGCTAGAGATATCTTGAATGTTTCAATGTCAACCGTTGCATCAGAGAGCGCCTTCAGTCAGGGACGACAGCAGCTTGGAGACAACCGACACTCATTGGGAAGCAATGCAATGAATGTTCTAGTTTGCCTCAGAGATTGGATTAGAGCGGAAAGAAGAAACCAAGGAATGGAACCGGAGCCGAGCGACGATCTGAAACTAGAAGAAATTATGACTTCACGGGAGAACTCAGCAAAATCAAGTCCAATGCATGGTTTTGCCCCCGTTGACTTTGATTATCCTATGCAAGTTCCCATTAATATTAACATGAATGAGTTGGAAAAAATGATGCATAATTTATAGATTTTTCATTCATGTAAATTATAAATTTTGGATCATTTTGCAATCAATAAAATTCCCCAAATTCATTCAGTCCTTAGTCGTTGTTTTTTATTTTTTTTTTGAATAAATTTTGAATATTTGTGCATATATCTTCTATAGAAGTGTATATTTAACGTATACATGTGTATATGTTTTATAAATTAGTATATAAGTATATCTATACATATTGTAATGTATATATAATGTAGTATATTCTATAAGTAGTAGTATATATACATTTAATGATGCGTATACACGTGTATATATCTTCTATAGAAGTGTATATTTAATGTATACATGTGTATATGTTTATAAATTAGTATATAACTATACAAATATATATTGTAATGTATATATATTGCATATATCTCATTTAAAGTATTACATATACATAGAATAGAGTGTATATATGTGAATAGATCTTCTATAGACGTGTATATTTAACGTATACATTACTTTATGTTTTATAAATTAGTATATATATTGTAGTATATACTTTTTTTAAAGTAGTACATATATATTGAATGGTGCGTATATATGTGTATATATCTTCTATAGACGTATATCTTTAAAGTATACAAGTGTATATGTTTTATAAATTAGTATGTAACTATATATATATACATATTATTGTATATATATATATGTATATCACTATATTGTAGTATATATTTTTTTTAAAGTAGTACATATATATTGAATGGTGCATATATATGTGTATATATCTTCTAAAGTAGTATATATTTAACGTATACATGTGTATATGTTTTATAAATTAGTATATATATATATATTGTAGTGTATATATATATATATATTATACTATTATAGCAAATGTTTTATTTAAAGTAGTACGTATAGTCATATATAATTATATATTGAATGGTACGTATATATGTGCATATATCTTCTATAGAAGTGTATATTTAACGTATACATGTGTATATGTTTTATAAATTAGTATATAAGTATATCTATACATATTGTAATGTATATATAATGTAGTATATTTTATAAGTAGTAGTATATATACATTTAATGGTGCGTATACACGTGTATATATCTTCTATAGAAGTGTATATTTAATGTATACATGTTTTATAAATTAGTATATAACTATACAAATATATATTGTAATGTATATACATTATAGTATATTTCATTTAAAGTATTACATATACATAGAATAGAGTGTATATATGTGAATGGATCTTCTATAGACGTGTATATTTAATGTATACATGTGTATATGTTTATAAATTAGTATATAACTATACAAATATATATTGTAATGTATATATATTGCATATATCTCATTTAAAGTATTACATATACATAGAATAGAGTGTATATATGTGAATAGATCTTCTATAGACGTGTATATTTAACGTATACAATACTTTATGTTTTATAAATTAGTATATATATTGTAGTATATACTTTTTTTAAAGTAGTACATGTATATTGAATGGTGCGTATATATGTGTATATATCTTCTATAGACGTATATCTTTAAAGTATACAAGTGTATATGTTTTATAAATTAGTATGTAACTATATATATAAACATATTATTGTATATATATATATGTATATCACTATATTGTAGTATATATATTTTTTAAAGTAGTACATATATATTGAATGGTGCATATATATGTGTATATATCTTCTAAAGTAGTATATATTTAACGTATACATGTGTATATGTTTTATAAATTAGTATATATATATATATATTGTAGTGTATATATATATAAATATTATACTATTATAGCAAATGTTTTATTTGAAGTAGTACGTATAGTCATATATAATTATATATTGAATGGTACGTATATATGTGTAATTGTTTATACTTTATATATTTTTTTAAAAATATATATTGTATATTGGAGTGTATATAGTGTATATTGGATTTTTTATTTATTTTTTAAACGGGTTTGACCGGTTTTTAACCGGGTTTGATCGGGTCTTGGTGGGTTTGACCGGATTGGGTTTAGTGGGTCGGGTCCGGGTGGGTTTTAATTTTTTTACTGTTTGGCCCGGCCCGACCCGGCCCGGATAATGCCAAACCCGGCCCAAAACCGGCCCGGAACCCGGGTAAAATGGGAGGGGCGGTTCCGGGTTGGCCCGGCCCGGCCCGTTAGACACCCCTACCCCGAACTATACCCAAAAAGGTTATGACACACTTCAACTTTAAGGGGGTCCTATTACCCCCGAACTAATCAAAAGTTGAATTTTCAGCCCCCCCCCCAGTGCCTATGTGGCACATACGTGGCACACACATGTGCCTACGTGGACACTTCAGTGTGTTGTGCCACGTAAGTACCACGTATGTGCCACATAGGCACTAAGGGGGTAAAAATTCCACTTTTAATTAGTTCAGGGGGTAATAGGACCCCCTTAAAGTTGAGGTGTGTCATAGCCTTTTTGGGTATAGTTCAGAGGGGTAATTGAGTATTATTTCTTCTAGTTATGAACATGTATCTTTCAACGTTTCCTCATGCGCGAGTTTGATTCTTTTTCACAAGTCGAACATGTGAATTTTTTTTTCTTTTTTTGATAATTGGTGGCGGTGCAAGTTTCAAACTCTATTGTCATGTTAAAGAGCGTGGTCATCTCATCTAAATATTTAAGTTGTTAGAGTATAATTTCATTTATGAGTTAATATCTTCAATAACTTGGAAATGCAAAAACACCTATTAAAATAGTAGAAGAATAAGTTATATATATATATATATATATATATTCTAAGGATACTAACCTAGGTTGTGGTGGGATGATTTGAGATCTCTCCATCCTTAATCGGAAGTCTCGGATTTAAGCCCTTGGGAAATGTAACAAAAATCTTGTTGGACGCATTGGCCCAGAAATGGACCCTGCAATAATGTATGATTTTAAATTTAATCGGATTCAATACAAATACCGAACATTAAAAAAAAAACTTGAAAGATTTGAGATCTAAACAAATTTAATCATAGTAGATTAGTGCACGAGTAGCTTGTGTGTTACCAAGAGAATCTATGCAGAAGCTGATTAAATTAATGTTTAATACAGTTTAGCTAATTCCAATTTTGAATTCCAAGATTGTTTTTGTTTCTCATGTTATTTCTCCTATGTTTATGTCATGACCTATAGTTATGACACTTATTGTCTACTTTGGCATAATAAATTTTACGAATTTATCTTTTGGACTATAATATCATTGAACTCAAAGATGTGCATATCATGTGAACTTATGTTATGACTTATAAAACTCTTCACTGCCTTCTCTCATTCTAATACGAAATTTCACCTAAGATATGATCATGTGCATTCCTTCGTCAAAATCTTATCAATCTAAAAATATGTTAGTCCTTCTAAATGATCTGCTCTCGTTGGTTTGCCCTCCACATAGGCATCACATGTACCTCCTTAGGGACTCAATAAGGTTTGCCCCATCACTGAGAAGTCAGAGTGTCTGACTCTGATACCATATTTATTGCGATTTAAAGCTATGACATATATTGTTCACTTAGCCTAACAGACCTCACCAATTTATCCCATCAATACTAAAATTGTATGCACCATGTAAGCCTATTTACACCTTACAAAGTTCTGCAGTTTTCTATCATATATTGATATAGTATCCACCTATGGCATCATGTGTACCTCTTTTTCAGAATCTTTCCAACGTAGAAGTATTTCAGTCTTTCTCTATAACCCACACTCAGTCATGGGCGCCATATCACTCCCCTAGGGACTCAGCATCCTCGCGGTGGTTAGCCCACCACTGTACTAATTAAGTGTTTGGCTCTAATATAATATATTTCATGACTCAAGGCTATGACAGCGTTTTGTTTGCTTTAATTTGGTCCAAACCACACGGAATTGTCTTTGTGTTGTGCCATCATCGAACCCAGAAATGGATATACTCGTGCAAACTTGTGATATGACTTATAAAGGCTCTTCGTTGTCCTCTTTCATTCTTATAAGGAATATTTTCTTAAGGTATCATGTGTATCCTACCTTCATAATCTTAACAATTTAGAAGCCTGTCAGTCATTTCATGTGATTCCCCCCCCCCCCTTCCCCCCTCGGGTCATATGCATCATGTAATATATTTGTCATGGCCCAATCCTGTAAGAAATTAGTACTGATCCTGAGAAAATTGGATCAAGAAACTATTGAAAGATCATCATTATTCCTGGATGAAGACCAGGACACACTAGATATGATTGAAACCCTAAGGGAAGCCAGCGCGATGCGCATTTCCATTTTCCAAATGTTGTTGTCCTTATTTTTTGACCCGATTTTGAACCCAAAGCAATCTAAATGGTCATTGGTTTCGAGGTTAGTAAATAAAGGAAGAATATCATGTGATGGTCAAGACGAAAAAATGAACTTTGAAGTTGGAGTAGAATCATTTGAATCTCAACTTGATGATTTTGAAAATGGTTTGGAAGGACTATTTAGATGTATGGTTAGATCAAGGAGTACTCTCCTAAATATCTCCCCTTGTAAATCTTGAAACTCTAGTTTAATTAAAAAAAAAATTGTAGTTATTGTTAGAAAAATACAATTAGTGAAAGATTTATCCTAAATTTTCTCTCATGGATCCTTGCCTTCAATTTAGAGTTTATGGATTGTCATTTTTCTATCGAACTTATTCAAACATATTTAATAGATTTTCTAATATAAAGATAGAACCATTTGTCTATATCATTGAGTTGTGCTGAGGCGGAGCAAAATTTAGAGTTTGTGAATTCTAATATTTTCTATCGGGACTAATAATTATTTATAGTTACTATGTTCACAATCAAATACTTATACATATCTAATGGATTTTCTAATACAAATACACGTTCTAAATAATCTCCCTCCATCTGAGGTCCTATTAAGAAAAATGAGGACATCATAAAAATAAAAAATTAAAGTGTTACATTGGTCAGAAATTTTCTCTAAGTCCCTTTTTGATTGAGTTGTTTATTAAATGATCTTATTTTTATTTTCCTGTAACTTATAAACCTAATTAGATCAAGGTCTAAAAATTTCTTTTGATTAAACTGAAAAATTTGATCAAAAATATTCGAAACACATCCTAAATTTTATAAATTATTACAAACGTTAGACGACAATTTAATGTGTATAAACAACATAAATTTCAGCTTTAATGAAAGTAATTACATAGGATTCCAGATTTAGTTTCTATCTCCCAGATTTAGCAAAATATATCTACATGTCTTTGTATCTTATACGTTAGTGCAATTTATGAGCTAACCGTTTTGCCTAAAATTAAGGAGATAAAATCAAATAAGGTCATCTGTTTTTCCTATAATTAAGGAAATCAAATCAACCACCATTATTCTCTAACTTAATTAACGAAACTCATTAATTTACTGATTTGGTGGATCCTTTAAAATCAATAACATTAATTTAAATTGAAAAAAGATTTGGTAATGTATAATATTATCATTTCTAATGTATAAGGTTAACGCAATCAAGGTAAGTTGTGCTATTATTTTTAATGTATAATATTACCATTATAATATATGAGGTTAAGTCAGTCAAATTAAGTTAATTTTTTTAATTCGAATGTATCAGGTTACAATTCTAATGTATAATGTAAAAAGTTATTTCTCCATTCTAATGTATGAGGTTACAATTCCAATGTATAATGTAACTTATGTATAGAGTTAACACATTTCACGCAAGTGATATTAACATTCTAATGTATAATGTAACCAATCTAATGTATAATGTAATCAATTTAATGTATTATGTTAACACCGTTAAGATAAGTTTTGTTATGTATGGGGTTAACACAGTCAAGGTAAAGTTATATTACCATTCTAATGTATAATGTAACCAATCTAAAAGGATCGGAAGAAGCTGAAGGAGGTGATTTGAGAATTTGGGAGATTCTACAGATTAGGTCACCGCGGGGAAAAGCGTATCCTCGGGAATCGGTTTGGAGTGTAGGGGCGTCGAATTCGACGGTGAATGAACGGTTGTTTTCGGCTTCTACCACAACTCTGTCGCCGTATTTGATGGCGAAGTGGCGGAGTTGTTGCTGGAAGGCTAGCCAGAGACGGTGACAGGAATGTCGGAGTCCATGGACGTTTTTGTTGTATGCAGTTGGATTACAAAAAAATTGAAATAATTTTTTATTTGATAAAGTTAAAAAAAAAATAAACAAACCTCAAAATTAAATGAAGAAGGTGATGAAGTTAATGACCTTGTTCAGTTAATGCTTGAAAAACTAAAAATTTTGAAACTCCCCAAATCACTTAAGCTAGGAATCAAAATCACTTAATCATGATAAACTACATTACTTTAGTGTAGAAATCAAAATGTACATATGATAAGGAGCACTTTTGAGGGGTCCGACAGAACCTAGGAACTTTGGCTTAAATTTTACGATCCAAAATATATAAATAAAATCCCGACTCCATCCTATAATGATTTTGATTAGACGTAAGAATTTATTCGCACCTGATATTACTGTTCAAATTGTAGTTTCTTGAGGTTGTAGATTGACACTTGCAATTCCTCTTAGTCTAATTTGAACTTAATTAGTTAGTACTAAATGAAATCCATCCCTCCACGTTTATCTACCATTGTCCAATTCTTACAATCATGTTGTCCACACTCCCTTTATTAATTCAAGAATTAACAACACTAAATTTGCCTAATTAAAGATGCTCAAAATACAAATTCAAACACAACATTATAGAAAACAACAAACTTTATCATCAAACACACAATATGAGAATGTCCAAGAAGAAAATTCTTAGGACAGTATGCAAGAAATTGTATCATCCAAATGAAAAAACAACAATAATTGTTGTACATAACAATACAATTAGTGCTAATAGGATTAGTAGTGCTAATGACCAATATTATTCTCAAGATCATAGTGGTCCTCATTTTATGTCTAAAGAAGATATGGCAGCAATTTCTATTCAAGCTTGTTTTAGGGGTTATCTTGTAAGTTGTACTGTACTTGACCCTCCTCATACTTTCTTGAGAAAGTTGCATACATATTTGTCTGTTAAATAATTACAATTACCAGTCGAAAATGGCCTCTCTACTTCTTCGGAGATAGTGGTATGAACCGCGTACACTTTACCCTCCTCAGACCCCACTATGTGAGAAAACACTGGGTATGCTATTGTTGTTGTTGTTGTCGTTGCAGTCGTATATACAAAAAAATATACACTAATTATGTATAAAATGTGTATATTAGATGTATATATACATAAATATATTATTTTAGGGGTTACCTTGTAAGTTTGTACTTAACTCGACCCTCCTCATTCCTATTCCTACTTTTTCCTCTTACTTTCTTGAGAAAGTTGCATACATATTTGTCTGTTAAATAATTACAATTGCTAGTCGAAAACAACCTCTCTACTTCTAAGGAGGTAGTGGTATGGATTGCGTGCACTTTACTCTCCCCAGACACCACTATGTGGGAATACACTGCATATGTTTTTATTGTTGTTGTTGTTATTAGTCGTATATACACAAAATATACACTAGTTATGTATCAAATGTGTATATTTGATTTATATATTCATAAATATGTTATTACTTTAGATAAGAGGGAAGGCTATACAATAAATTCCTAATTTCTTTTTCGGGGTAATTTTGTATATGGTCATTTGACGCTTCACATTATTGTATCATCATCATAAAACTAACTTTTGTAACCGAAAAGTCATTCAACTATAAAACGCCGAAAATGCTAAATTTTGTCACAAATGTCAAGTAAGGTGTCATGCATATAAAATTATCGTATAAGTATAGCCAATTCAACAACTCAAAATTTTATTTTTTCTTTGATCCATTTATTGTTTGTATAAATAACATAAATACCAACCCTTTTAGAAGTAATTATACTCTCTCCCACTTTTTTAATTACTTTACTCTCTCTCCCTATTAATATACATAACATAGCTGACATATACATAGCATTCTGTGTATATGTTGAGATTTTTGTAATATGTTTAGGGAGTTGGGATTTTTTGTAATATTGGAAACATAAGTTGTGTATTTGTGTAATTTTTAGTTTATTTTATTCTCACATTTTCTTCATCCATATTCATATACTCCATTAATTAATACTCTCATCCATTTCTGTACACATCCTATACATATACATATTATATAAATATTTTATACAACAATGATAGATTTTTTATACATATTTGACACCTATACATAATTTATACACCACAATAGGTATTCATAAACATATTCTATACAACAATGGTACAATTTATATACACATACATATTTTATACAACAATTATTCCATTCTATACACTTCCTATACAACGTTTAGCTAGTGTTATTATTCAAATACATATCCTATGCAACAATTATACAGTTTCTAACACTTCTTATAGAACTTTTAGCTACAATAATTATTCAGATACACACTCTATACAATAATTATACTATTTTTATACACATCATATACAACCTTTAGCTGCAATAATTATTCAGATACATATTCTATACAACAACTGTACAGTTTCTATACAATTATATTTAAAAAAAAAATGCAAAATTTTAAAGTCAAAAAGATACAACCAAAAAAAAAAAATGAATATTTTAAAAGGGGCTGAAATGACTTAAATTTGGAATGGCCATTTCATGAAAATACTATGACCGAGTGGCCTCAATGGCGAAAACTAACCATTTTATGTATTTATTTTTTTATTTATTTATTTATTTATTTATTTATTTATTTATTTATTTATTTTACCTTAAGACACTTTCATATGTATGAAAAATATGTATTTGGTTTTATTAATATATATACATTTTAATTTAAGGCAAGAAGGATGATTAAGGCTCTAAAAAGCCTAGTGAAGCTTCAAGCACTTGTACGAGGAGCAAGTGTAAGAAAACAAGCTCAAATAGCTCTTCATTGTATGCAAGCCCTAGCACGTTTGCATCTCACGGTTCGAGATCGACAAATCCGATAATTATTATCTACGGAGGTTTTTCATTGAACTTTATTTTTGTAGGAAAAATTATCGAAAAATAAATTACCTGTAAGTTTTCATGTATAATCTCCAGAAAAATCGAATGTAGTCTACACTTTTATTGTAGTGTCATCGGCAGTTGCGATGACCGCGCATGTAATTTTTACATTATCAATGTATTTCAATATGTTATGCTAAGTTATATATTTATCTTGTATGTTAGATTATTGCTTTCATTTATTATGAATCATTACTTATATTTTGAACAACGTGATCGGATGTATAAAGTCAAAAAGAAAATCTTTTTAATGTTTATTATCAAATAATAGCTTCTTCTTTTTTTCTTTCCTTTTTTCTTCTCGACACGGGGGGTTCGACGTCGGTTATTAACTTTCTTGGTCATGGTATCAGAGTTACACCCATCCAATTATATTCCTGATTCATTTAATGTTAAGCTCTTATATTATCTTGTCCACACTTCAATAGTCAGGTTAAACCATATGTATGTGCCCATATATATTCCTTTGTTTTCTTAATTAAATGTCCCAAATTCGAGTTTGAAATCAAACTCGTTATTCATCTTTAATGCACTTTATGGTGTGAGATAGGGGAGGAGTTGGGAGATATTATTGTTAGGATATACTATAAATTATGCATTTTGATATAGTATTATTTATTGAACGATTATTTATTCAATTCAATAAATTATTAATTAAATAGATCATTGTCATATATGTGTCCTCAACTTATACAGTAGATGATTTGATTTATAGAGTATAAGCTTATACACAGAAAATTAAATTGGAGTTAGTTAAAGTTATAGTTCACAATCATAGATAAAAATTTGGACAAACCATCAGAATGATTGTAGAACAAGATTAAATATAAGGGAGAAGGATTAAAATAGCCTCTTGGCAAAAAAAGACACGAAAATAGTCGATGTTTTAAAATATCATTTTTTAGCCATTTCGACAGTTGAACAGCTTTTTATGACTTTTCCCTCTTCTTTAAAAAAAAAATTTTGCTGATTTTGTCTTTGTTGTTTTACTTTTGTTGTTGCTCCTTTTGCTTCTTTTATTATTATTATTATATAAAGTGTAAAAATTGTATTTGTTTTTTGTGGTTTTTTCGTTGTTGGTTAATTTTTTTTTCCTGGTAGTTGTGTTTTCTTCCTTTTCCCTTCTTTTTTTTTGGCTGTGCTCATTTAAAAAAAAACAACTGACATTTCTATTTATATTTTTAATTCTATCAATAAACAATCAAATAAAATTTTGTAGTTCTCTTTTAAAATAATCAAATACAAATTTATAATGTCGTAACCAAATAAAATTTTATATTTTTTTGAAATACAATTTTTTAAAAATAACATATTTTAATGACTCATATACATGTTTTAATAAATGATGATACAATTTTTACACGCATTTTGTACATATACATATTCTATATAATAGTTATACAATAATGATACAGTTTTTATACACATTGTATATATGTATATTATACAACTATTATACAGTTTTTATGCATATACAAATTTTATACAACAATGGTACAGTTTCTATACACCTTATATATATATATAGTTACACATTTTATACAATAATTATACAATTTTTATACACATTTTATATAATAATTATACAGTTTCTATACACATTTTATACATGTACAGATTTTATACAACAATGATACAGCTTCTATACACCTTTTATATATATATATATATGATTTTGCTAACATACTACATGAAGGTAGTATGTTAGCATCCTCCCCCTTTTTAAATTTCCTTAAAAGCCCTCCTACCACCTTTTTAAAATAGGTTTTATTAAGGGCTTTTTGGTCTTTCACTTTAATTTTCCTCCAAAACCTATCTTTTTCAATCCCCCCCACGCCCCAAGCCCCCCACCCCACACACTTAGACCCATCTTCTATAATATATATATATTGTCGACTTTTTTCATTTTAGGTCGACTTTTTTTGTTTTAAGTCGATTTTTTTCATTTGAGTCAATTTTTTTCATTTTAAGTCGACTTTTTTCATTTGAGTCGACTTTTTTTCATTTTAAGTCGACTTTTTTCATTTTAATTCGATTTTTTTTCATTTAAGTCGATTTTTTTCATTTTAAGTCGACCTTTTTATTTTGAGTCAATTTTTTTCATTTAAGTCAACTTTTTCATTTTAAGTCGATTTTTTCATTTAGGTCGACTTTTTCATTTTAACTCAATTTTTTTCATTTTAATCGACTTTTTTCATTTTAAGTCGACTTTTTTCACTTTAAGTCGACTTTTTTCATTTTAAGTCAATTTTTTTCATTTAAGGCGATTTTTTTCATTTTAAGTCGACTTTTTTTTATTTTAAGTCGATTTTTTTTTCATTAGTTACATTATTTGCATGATGCATGTGTACTAAGATATAAAGTCTAGTCTAGGCAGTGACTGATCCAAAAATTTTATTGAGGGGGTTCAGAAGTAAATATACGAACTAGTCGAGGGGGGGGGGGGGGTCAACTCTACTATATATAAATAAAAAATATTTTTAATCATATAAAAATAGTATAATTTTTCATCGAAGGAGTTCGGATGAACCTCTGAAGCAAAGATGGCTCCGCCACTAAGTCTAGATATATATTATTTGACTGCGTCGATCCAGAAAATCGAGTAAAATCGAGGGACTACGTTGGTCTACAAAATCGAACAAAAACTAACTCAATCTATCGAAAATATTTATGAAACTTTTTTTTCGAAAAGTTATTTTCTTTATTTTAAAATAATTTTCAAAGAATTTTAATTAACCAAATATCAAAAAAAGAAAAAAAAAACTCTTTACTTTCCTATCAATATCATAATCCCATATATGATAGGAAAGTAAGAGAACAGATAGAAAGAAAATGAATTGGGTGTTTTGATCATGAAAAGACAAAAAGATCCCTTGCTTTAATGAGTTGGCATAGAATGGTAGGGGCTTTTAAGGAAATTAAAAAAGAGGGAGGATGCTAACATTCTATCGTCATGTAGTATGTTAGCAAAATTCATATATATACACACATTTCATACAACAATTATATAGTTTTTATACATATTCTATACAACCTTTAGCTGCAATTATTATTCGAATGTGTATTTTATACATTAATTATAAATTTATATACACGTTTTATACAATTTTATATATATATTTTATAGAATTATATAATTTCTATACATATATCTTATAAATTATAAAAGGTGAATAGCAAAGAAACAAAATTGTAGGACATAAAATAGCTGAAATTAAAAAAAAAAAAAAAACAAGATTAATAAAGTGAAACAAAAAGTAGCATTGACATTTGCATAATGTCATCCAGAAGCCGACCAAAGTGTTAGATTGTGTTATATATATTTATATAACAATTATATTATTTTTATACAATTATACTTAATTATTATTTTTAAGCAATAAAAAAAAGTAAAATGTTTTTCAGTTTAAAATTTCGTAGCAAAAAAAAAAAGTAAAGGGCCGAATGGCCAAGGGAAGGGCTGAAAAATGGTCCAATGGCCATAAAGTGACATTTCTTTATCCGACAGGACACTATGTGTCCATATGCCCAAACTTGAACTATTTTTTTTAAAGGATACACAATGTCCTTTTCCCCTAAATATAATTTACCTTGATTACGAGAATGGTGTAGTTCTAACTTTTTTGTGCTGGTATAATTTGTACGTATTGAAGAGGATCGAGTAGAGATAGTTGTTACCTGCAAACTGGTCCAAATCGCCTTCTCCTAGCCCTGAGATGAGCTTCTGGACAATGGGAATGAAAAATGTTATTTTTCAACTTCAACTGATTTTTTTGCATTTTCGTCTCTGCAACGATGTTGGCGCAACTAGGGCTGTGCATTTTTTGGTTCAACCCGTTAAATCGAACCGATAATTTGGTTATCGAGTTATTGGGTCGGTTTATACAATATTCGGGTCGGGTCTCGGTTGTAATATTTCTGTTAATGGGATATTGGTTCGGGCCTCGATCTAATTAATTTTGTTATCGGGCTACCCGATATCCCGATAACAAACCAGGTCACATTCAAATACTCTACGACCCAAAAGGCAAAAGGCGAGTAGGCCACCCAAGCCCATACTGAATTTCACCCTAAGACTTAGCGCCTCTCTCTCACTCTCATCTCAGTCTCTCTTTCTCACTACTCACATACTGAATTTCACATTTCACAAAAGCTCAAAATTTGCTCAAAACTGTTCAATTTAGAGAGACGAAACGCTGCTCGAAATCACAAACGTTGTTGTTGTTACGACTTACGCTGAACAAGTAACGATTTTTGCTCGTTCTTGTTTCTTAGATAGTCTTCTTCTTCATCTTCAATTTCTGGCTAGTGTTGAGTGTCCAGTCTTCTATGTTTGTCCAATTTTTGTCCAATCGATGTTGTTGTTGTGCTGCTAACTTGCTAAGGACTATTTAAGTTTAGAAAATTTTGTGTTTTTTGTGTTTTTGTACATTAGTGCAACTGTAGTGTTACTGGTTATGACCTCAATTTGGGGCTTTTTGGTTCTTTGTTAGAAACTGGATTCAGAATATTAAGATTTACCATCTGAAAAAATAAATTGTTGCGTTGTAATAAGATTATATCTCTCCTTGTGTTTCCTTTTTATATTGTACAATTTTGTTGAATTGAAGTGTGGCTAAAGTAATTACCTGAGAATCGTCACATAGAAAACCCTCCACTATGAATGAAAATTGTGGCACTGAGCAAACCTTGGCTTAGAGAATAACCAAAGTTTACAAAATCACAGGGAGTTACAGTTTAATGGAAGCTTAACCCAAGTCTTGATTATGAACTGTGACTACAATATCAGCTCACACTCTTTTACTGGTGGAATCTTTTAGTATGTCCTGCTAGATTTATGTTTGTGTCTTCTTTTGGTTAATGTTTGTGATTTTTCAGTTCCTAATTCTTTATTGAATGTTAAATTGTTGTATACTGTTTGTATTCTCTTGCCATCTCTTCTGTCATTTTTTCTCTCTTTTTCTTTTTCTCAATTACAGAATTTGTA
This sequence comes from Capsicum pubescens, assembly GCA_030864215.1. Lineage (NCBI taxonomy): Eukaryota > Viridiplantae > Streptophyta > Magnoliopsida > Solanales > Solanaceae > Capsicum > Capsicum pubescens. The sequence goes on along the minus strand of CM061541.1, from coordinate 247,356,014 downwards.
TTTTCTCTATGCAAGACTAACATGGTGATTAGTGGATAGAAAGAATAAGTACAACGAAGAGAAACATGAAAGAATAAGCTTTTACAACACTCCCAAGAATTTAAGGACGTGTTACTTGAATAAGCTCTATATTCTTCTGAAAGTTATCAATTTCATTAGCAACTGGTTCTTGATGATTACGTTGGTTGCTTTTGCTCTTAACTCTTGGAAAGATAGTTCTGTTGCCTCTAAGGTGAAGTAAACAAGGTAATTTTTGAGAAAATTTTTAATCTTTCAATGAACTACCAAATTCAAAAGTATGTAAAAACTGCAAATGTTCTCATCAAGTGCTCCAAAAATAGCATGTAGTATATAACTTAGCTTAGCTATAGTAGAAAAGCTGGATTTCACATCTGTTGCTTGTGTTTAATCCCGTAGAATTAGTTGAGATGTGTGAAAGCTAAAACGCAAAACAAAGTTATGTTTCTTTCTAAATTTCTTTCTCTTGTGTTCTTGATTCATTTAGGAGTTCATTAACTTCTAAATTGGTAGAAGCTCTAGTGTGTCTACAGGATTGGCTTCGAAGTGAATCACAACCTATAAGTATCGAGGAGGATTTAAATTCTCTTGAACAACTTGAACAAGGTAAAAAAAAAAATCTTGTATTTGGTGAATTATTTATTTAATATTTTTTATGCTTGAGTCTTGACTTGTTCTTTTAATTTATTTAGATTTGGCCAAAGTTGGAAAAGAACCTAGCATTGATGACATATAGCAACTTGAACAAAGGTAAGAAAAGAATATCACTTCTGTGAGCATGTGACTTGTAAGTTGTAACTTTGGATTTTTCTATTTTGTTTGTACTAGCAGTTTTAAATTAATTTGTGACTTAGAGTTTTAATGTTTAATGTTAATGGTTAACCCGATAACCGAACCGATAACAATGAAAAATCGATAAACCGATAACCGATTAACCAATATCTTAACGGTTCTTTAACGGTTTAGCATATATACAAACCGATAATGAATAAGTGAAACCGATAATTTTCAAAACCGAACCGACCGATATGCAGCCCTAGGCGCAACAGAGGATCTATCATTGCAGCGATACCTAACCAAAAGGGTCAGTCGCTGTGGTGGTACTTTTGTCGATGCAACGACACCAAATCACTAGCTCGGGATCCTTTTGGGTTGCTTTTGCGGGCTAGGGAAGCCATTTTCAAGTCAAACGGGTGAAACGACAGGAACTGAGTATTTTTTTAGACTATCGATGGGTGTTAGCCCACGGTTTGAGGGGTAGGCTCAGGCTTTGAAAGAAATTTTTAGCAAAACGTGGTCCCCTTATGTCCTATTAAATGGATCGAGTTGCTTTGGTGGGGCGGAGAGAGTCATTTTCCAAGTCAAACGAACGAGGAAGAAATTGTGGGTTTTTTGCAACTTTTGGTGAGTGTTAGCCCATGGTTTAGGAGGTAGTCTCGGATTCCAAAAGAAGTTTTTGGCAAAACTTCTCGAGCGGTCCCCTAACAACCTATTAAATGGATGGAGTTGCTTTGGTGGGGCCGAAATAGCCATTTTCCAAGTCAAACGAGTGAAATGGTAGGAATTGCGGGGTTTTGCGACTTTCGATGGGTGTTAGTCCACAATTTGGTGGATGGGGATCGGGTTCTGGCAGAAATTTTAGGTGAAACTTCTTGGGCAGTCCTCTGACGGCCTATTAAATGGGTTGGGTTATTTTAGCGGGGCCGGGAGAGTCATTTTCCAAATCAAACAAGTAAAATGACACAAATTGTGAATTTTTTGCGACTTTCGGTGGGTGTTAGTCCACGGTTCGTGGTATAGGCTCGGGCTTCAGAAGAAATTTTAGGTGAAACTTTTCGAACAATCCCCTAATGGCCTATTAATAGATCGAATTGCTTTGGCGGGGATGGCGGGGATGGCGGAGCCATCTTCCAAGTCACATGGGGAAAATGGCAGGAATTATGGTTTTTTTTCGACTTTCAATGGATGTTAACGCATGGTTCAGGGTGGCTCGGGCTCCTAAAGAAATTTTAGGTGGAAATTCTTGAGCAGTCCCCTAACGACCTATTTAATGGATCGAGTTGCTTTGGCGAGGCTGGCAGGACCATTTTCCATGTCAAACGAGCAAAACAACAGGAATTATGAATTTTTGGCGACTTTCGATGAGTGTTAGTTCAAGATTCGAATAGGATCTCGAGTCTCTGACGGGCTTTTAAATGGATCAGGTGGATGAATATTTATCAAGTGTTGGTATTCTTTTTTTTTTTGGTTTCTCATCCGGTGTTCGGTGTCCGCATTAGAGCCCCGACTAATCTGGATCGCGCGTTGCAGGGCCCATTAAGGTGACAGTGCTCCCAATAGAGTTTTCTCCATACTCAGGGCCAAACCCTGAACCTCTGGTTAAGGGTGGAGCAGCCCCATCCACTGCACCACAACCTATGTTGGTAAGTGTTGGTATTCACTTTGTTTCAAATTGTATGATATAGTTAAACTAGGCATGTCATTTAAAATAGAAAGTAATATTTTTGAGTCTAGTATAGTATGCTATAATATTTGTGTAGCTAAAGTTTTCTGTCAAAGGTGGAAATAAAAAGTTTAAGTTATTTTTTAAATATATAAATTTGATATGATCATGGAACTCTTTTTCTTGCTATAATATTTGTGTAGCCAAAAGTTTTTCGTTAAGGACGAAAGAAGTTTAAAATTAAATTATTTTAAAAATATATAAATTTGATATTTTTGTTGGAACTCTCTTTTTTTGAAGAAAAAAAAAATCGAGAACCTTCTAAATTCGAAAACGTATACATGACATAAATATTACCTAATTAGGAACCTATCAAAACTTCATATTCCTTTTTCTTAATTATTATGATTTCGAAACTAACATTGACCTCCAATAATTGAATCTGAGATTTATAATTAAAACTGAAGAGATCTTATTCAAACTACAATAACATTCAATGTAATTTCACAAGTGAGGTTTAGAAAAGTAAAACGTACACAGATCTTATCCGACACTGTTTATAATAGATCCTCAACCTAATTAATATTTGTCAAATGGTCGAAGGGATCATATCCATCTCACTGAAAAAAACCAAAAAGATTAAAAATGTTAATCCCAATCCCTATCTAGTGAGAAACGTACGGTGCTTCTCTAACCCAATTTCAAGCCAAAAGGTTGCTTTGTAGATAATATTTTATTGCTTGAGATAGACAACTTAACCATATTATTCTCTATATAAAAAAAATATTTTTTTTAAAAAGAATAATTGCATTTTTTTTATCCTTCATTTATTCATAAAAGCATATAATGAAAATTTGACCAAGTATATATAAATTTTAATTCATCAAAATATGCATTTTTTAGTTTTTTTTTTATGTGAAAAGTACTTTACATTTAGATAATATTGCTTGAGATTTACAACTTAATTCACATTATTCTCCGCATATTAAACAATATTTAAAAAAGATATTGCACTTGTAATATGTTGATTTTGATCCTTATGATATTTGACTTTAGCATATTTATTTTTAAAGTGATTAAAATTGTAAATTCTTTTGTCTCTTTATGTGAAAAATATATTTGATTACTCTTGGAACTTTATATTATCTTGAAATGTGAAGTAATTGTACAAATTTAATATAAGTGAAAAGATTAAAAAAAAAAAATCACATTTCAATCAATTGAAGGTTAAATACGCTTCACTAAATATTGCAAGGGCTAAAATTAAAAATTGATGAATACTTCAGTTAATAATTGATTAAATTATTAAAAACTCACAAATTGATGGATAAAAATGTACATTTAATTAATTGAAAACAAAATATATTCAATCAAACATCATACATAACAATGGCATAATCGTCTCTGAAGACTGTAGGATATACAAAGGTATTATCACTAGTCCACTACATTGTGGAGATGGTGAAATCGTTTTTGAAATATCTTCGGCTCAAGTGTAACAAATCCTGAATGATCAAATATCGTAGAAATCAAAATTAGAAGTTGACAATAACTCAACGACTAAAAGATAAAAAATTTCTATTTCCTCCTATTTAAAAATTATTTTTGTCAACATCATATTTAATTAGTTGCACAAATAATTGTTGAAACATCACACTCCATACACACGTATACACGTACACTACATATATATAGAGATAGAGAGAAAAGATCTTTAAATAGTTCTAGATGTAGGTGGCTCAAAAGTAGGACCAAAGAGATATTATTTTGATTTGAAATATTATTTGAGATGGGCCAATGCGTTTCAACTTTTACATGTCAAGAAAATAGAAGGGCAATTCCATGGAGAAATAAAGATGATAGACAAAAATTGGATAATCATAATAAGAAACATAAAGTTTCTTCTTGTTATGCTATAATAAAAGAGCAACGTTCAAGATTCTATATTTTTAGAAGATGTATCATCATGCTTATCTTTTGGCATAGATATAGCAAGATTTGATATTTTTCTTGGTATCGATTCAAGATTGTTTGAAAGTACAGAGGGAATTCAAGATTCAGAGTCGATAGATTCAAAAGGTACAGTTCGAGCCGAAGGTAATTGGATTCAGTTGAATCTACTTTCCTAGATGAAGGACTCGAAAACGGATTGAATAGAAATAAAAGTAGATCAAGAAATGACAGCGTTCATATTTCAAGATTTGATTTTCTTTCTATCTCCCTCAATTTCTCCATCCTTACTTCTTCTACTTCTTGGAATCAATTCAAGATTTGTTAAAAGCACGGGAAAATTCAAGATTAAGAGTCGATGAGTTCAGGATACACAATTCAAGTCGAAAGCAATTGACTTTTGTTGAATCGGCCTCAAGTGAAAGGCTCATGAGTAGGAAGGAGGTTGGAACGGGTCGAAAACAGGTTGAACAAAAAAAAAAATCAAATTTATCTCCCTTTATATTTCATGCAAAAGTTGAATTGAATGTGTGTTGATTCAAATTAGACGAGTCAAAGCTATGATGGATATGAATTTTCCATCAGTAGACTAAGGTTCAATAGGTAAATTGTAAATTATTAAGTTGGTTCACAAGAAGTGATATTTTTTGGTAATTAAAACTTTTATTAATCACCAGTAAATTTACAATAAGTAAATTGTAAGTGATTTTGTAACCTTTCAATGTTGATCTGAAATAAATGATTTTTTGAAAATTAAGAGGGCCTTTCAATATTTTTTTTACATTTCAAAGTTGAAACAAATTTATTTTTAATTCTTGCTTTTTTTTATCTAATATTTTGAATTTGACATATAATGAATCAAAAAATAACACGTAAGAGATTTGAAAGATACTTTACCATTTTGTCTTTCCCGTGTATGATTAGGATAATTTAGTCAAATAACTTTCTTAGTTAATGTATTAAATAAATTTTGATGGATGTGTAAAAAAGAACTAATATGGTAACTTACCAATAAGACTTGTGGTGAAGTGGTAAGTACCAGTTTATCCTTAACAAAGATTTCAATTTGAGTTCCTCATATACGAATTCGTTTTTGTTTGGAGCATGTTAGACCCTCAGCTTGATGGTTCGAGCAGCTAGTACATGGCTAGGGATTACGTAATGAATATAATCTAACCATAAGTCAATGACTACGGTTAAGATTAAGTTCACTTGAGGCCAGTTTGTCGGCAGGCATGGCACATGTCGGCAGGCATGGCACATGTCGGCAGGCATGGCACATGTCGGCAGGCATGGCATGAAAAGACCTTGGTAGTAGCGTGACTAAGGTATGCAAGGCAATGAGTAGCTGAGGCGTGACAAGAGCTGGACGAGCGGCTAAGGTAAGACAAGGCTATGATCGTGGCTGAGTCAAGTTCGTGGGCTATGTGCTCAGCAAGTAAGATGGTTAAGGTAAATAGGCACCAACGACAAGTTGTGCAGGGAAGGACCAGTGTACTAGGAAGGCACGTGGCCGTGGGCAAGCAACAAGTTGGGCGCCAAAGTGGGTGTTTGGCGCCAAGATTGAAAGTTGCACTCCTATGCCTCGCATGTCAGCAATAGGGCAATTTCCTTATTTCTTGGCCTTTTTAACTTGGTCAGCAGTATCCTGTATTGGATGAACTTGAAATTTGAAATTTATATTTGAATTTGAATTTAAATTTGGTCTAACAGTTGGGGTTGTCAAATGTTTTCAGGATAGACATGTGTCTGACATGTGACTGAGGCGTGTGGCCTATATGTTGTTGGAAAAAGTACTACAATATTGATATGGAACTTGAAATTAATAATTATAATAAAATAGTCACAAATGTTGTGTCGTGGCAAGCCACTGCCTTGAAAGCGATTTCGGTCGGACTCCGGTGCAAATTCTTCTAGCCGGTCGCTCCTTAAGGTTCCACAACTACTTTCAAACACGTGTACTCGTGGCTGAAAGTTTGGAGGTTGCTCAAAACTATCGCCCAAAAGTAGAGAACTTAGGAGGAAGATTTTGTTTTCTTTTTGTTGGTGTTAGTTCTTTTGTTCTCAAATAGAGTGGTTTATATAGGTAAAGAACAAATGATGTTACAAGAGTAGTTAATGGTGAATTGAATGAATTAACTCCTCACCAAATGAATTCATCCGTTCAAGGAATAAATTAACTCATCAAATGAATTCTTACGTTCAATGAGAATTGAAAACACACAATTACAAAAGAATTAAGAAGTTACATTATTTTCTTACAATGTATCTTGTAAATGTTTTTTGATAGCAATGTATTTAGACTTCTCTTTTTGTATAAGTTTAAAGAAGCTTTAGACTTTGACCTTGCATTCTAACCATTAAAATTGCTTTCAATCCCCCACAAATGCAAAGACAAAAGAATAGAAACACTTTTAGGCTAATAAAAGGAACATGTACTTAAGTGTCAATATCTTTCGATTTGAATTAACACGTAGTGATATGAGGCAATGAAAAATATCCAAAAAGTGAAGTACTCTTGAACTAGATGGACATAAGTTGAGACCCCCACAACACATACCATATCCTTGATTTTAAGCAACCTCCGTGATACTACAAAGTGCTTTTATGGTCATATACACAAACCTTGGGTCTCATGAGTGCTCTAGAAAGATAACCCAAGTCTTTCGTAAAAAGGTAACCAACCTTTTACACTCACGTAAGTGATCCATCAAGTTTATCTCATAGACCACCTTAAGTCTATGGATCATTAAGAGCAAAAATAAGTCCAACCTCATAATACACTACCTCACGCCATAGGGATAGGATATATAGTGTTTATTGAAGGCACATATGGCTTCGTTTGACCACGAATGGGTATCAACCATATTCATTCCATGGGCTTTAGCCTCATCCCCTCGACGATTCAAGGGCCATTTTTCTTGTCAAACCCTTGGTCATAGGATTCGCCAAATTTCTTTCGGATCTTACATATTCCAAGAAAATAACACCATGTTTAAATAATTGTTTAATTGCACCATGTCTGATGCAAATATGTCTCTTTTTACCATTGTATACACTATTTTTAGCAATTTCAATTGCCACATGTGAGTCACAACGTAAAGAGACTGGTGACATTTGTCTTCCCCATGAAGGCACATCTGTCAAAAGATTTCTCAGCCACTCAGCTTCTTGCCCTGCCAACTCGAGAGCAATGAATTCAGATTTCATGGTAGAACGTGCTATACAAGTCTGCTTTGAAGACTTTCACGAAATAGCACCTGCATCCAAAGTAAACACATAGCCACTGGTCGAGCTAACTTCATCATTTTCAGTCACCCAGTTTGCATCACAAAAACCTTCTAAAACAGCAGAAAATTTATTAAAATGCAAACACTAATCTATAGTACCTCTCAAGTACCTTAACAAGCGATGAAGAGCATTCCAATGTTCACTACTGGGACAATGAGTATATCTACTCAATCTACTTACAGCATAAGCTATATCATGCCGAGTATAGTTCATGAGAAACATTACACTCCCAATTATTTTAGCATATTCAATTTGAGGAACACTAGAATCTTTATTCTTTTTCATGTGTATGCTAGAATCATAAGGAGTTCTCACTGAAACTACATCAAAACAATCAAACCTTTTCAACATCTTTTCAATATAATGAGACTGACACAAAGAGAAACCATTAACAGTTCTTTTGATTTTTATCCTTAAAATCACATCAGCTTCTCCAAGGTCTTTCATTTCAAATTTAGAAAATAAAAATTTCTTAGTCTCATTTACAATGTTCACATTATGGCCAAAGATTAACATGTCATCCACATATAAGCATATAAACAGAAATACGACCTGCACCTCTACAGGATTTAACCCCAACTTCGCTAAATAACTCTGAGCCTCAACAACGACTGATTACAAAACTCTTGTAACCAACAAATAGGAATTATAAACTCTAATTCCTAAACCTCAATAATTAGGAATCATAAACTCTAATTCCTATAACTCAACAACTAGGAATCATAAACTCTAATTCCTATAACTCAACAATCACCCTTGCCTGTTGAACCCACTTCGAGTTATCCCAAACTTGAAGTTAACTCATCTCAGTGTTGTTCCTAAACAATCAATCTAGGAAAGCAATAAATTACAACTCAATAAAAATAATACATTTAAATTGACTCATGAACTGTAAAGTTTAGTCCTATGAAACATGTTCGTCAATCTTTTTCTTTGTACGGAAACACTCGAATCTTCAGTGAGAATTCTCTCAATTATGAACTTTCTCAATTTGCTCGTGTTTAGCCTTCTCTCTCTCAATAAGTGCGCAATTTATTCTGACTAATGTATCTTCTATTTAAGCACAACTCTTCAAAGAGTCATTCTTTATTTCAAACTCTCATTTCAATCAGAACTCTAATTGCATAGAGTTCTACTTCAAGTGAGACTCCTTCTTCAATTCCAACTCTTGTCTCCTTAGTGTTGTAGTCAAACTTCAACTCTCCAAAGAGTCCTTCAAATTGTACGTTTTGCATAGACTTCTTCAATTTTCAGAATCTTTCGCATTCTACACATAGGACTCCTAAGGATATGCTCAGAAGTGAAACTCCTTCTTCACATAAGACTCCTTCTTCAACTCAACTTTTTTTTCCTTATCATCAAGTGTTTGAATCAAATTCAACTTGTTCTATTTTCCACGTGATCAGTAAGTTGAAGTTTCCAGTTGTACTGATTTACTCATTCTGATTTTTAATTATTTATATTGTGGACTGCACTCTTGAACTTGTCGGGTCAGTGGAACACGTATATCAACTTGTTTCATTCATCAAAACTTCAAGGTTCCAACAAATTCCCCCTTTTAGATGATGACAAACATCTTTTCTTTATGCATTAAGACATCTTTACCTGTAGGTACTGAAGTATGAAACACTAGAATGAAACAAGTTAGTAAATGAGTTATAAACACTGCACAACTCTTATCTTCCCCCTTTTGGCATCATCGAAAAACCAATTCAATGCAATAATATACTAGCTAAAGTGATTTGTTATGCTATTCATGGCCACTGGGGCTATCACCAAAATAATCAGACAATGACTTTAGCCAACATAGTAATGTATTAAATAGAGGAAAAATATGAGTCAAATTAGCAAAGATAACCATTCCATTTAATTGCCAGAGCATATTCCACATTAACCTGAGCTAGTACTGAACAAAGTAAAACAACTGAGCATTTTAAAAAAATATGGTATAAAAGTGGGACATGACGAAGGATATGGATAGTGATGAGAAAGGAGGAACAGGTGATATCAACAGTGTCAACTGACGAATGACTTCAATATTTTCATCTCTCTCTCAATCAAGGTCAAGCTTCAAAGTCATAATCCTAGCTTGAAGGACCACTTATTTCGCTTCATGACTGTCTTGTGCAGCTTCTATTTCAGAATTTATCTCAGCTGAATCATTTTTTATTTTTATTTTTTTTGCAATGAGTTTTAGCCCTCCTTATTGAATCAGGTAAAACATGATTCATCTGTTCAAAAACATCCATTGTTGTTTGAAAATTCAAACCTAAACTAGGACTGAGAAATTCTAAAAGATCTGAGCCAATTAGGAACTAAAAGGGAGAGTATGTCTCTTTTTATTCTTCAGAAATATATGCTCCATGTGATTGATGATCAAGCTTGGCAAATCTATGGTACACAACTGATATTTTGGTTGAGAGAGAAGAAGGAATTTCTAGTGTAGAATCAACATATTTGTGCACAACCATTTGGATAGAATCAAAGAAAGTTTGGTCAACCAATTCGTCAGCTTTATAAGACAAGGGAAGAATGAAATGTGAGGAATTGAACAAGTGTACTCAACTGTTTCAATTTAGACAGTCTATGCTTATGTCAGTGTAGAACATACCTGATAAGAAGAACTTTGTAGTCAAAATTGCTTGCTTGTACCTATGTTTCTGCACAATCTAATACAAAATTAGGTTAGAAGAGTCAAAAATCTAGAATTGGGACACACAACTAAATGTGCAAGACTGAATCGAATAACATTTTAGATAATAATATCAAAAAGGAAAATGGTTATTCTAGTCAATCATTGAGGGGAGTTCATGCAATTTTAATCATCCCCAAGTCTAACCTATTCTTTTCAAAATGCTATCTACTTAGTGCCAGTGGTCCATTTTCAGTTAATTAAATAATCAACATCTTTATAGGCCACAAGAGTGAAATTGCTTTCCTTTGGATATCATAGTTCCAAGTTATTGATTTTTTATTCCCCCTGTCGATATTCCCTCAGTCATGGAATAGGTGGTACAATATATTTCTGTGCATGCTCATCAGTTTTATTGTTCTCCTCTTAACTTCTCTGTTGCTTACATTAGTCCACAAAGATTCATACGAACCAGGTTAAGCACTTGGTCGTACTTATATGATTCTTTGTTTTGAAGAAGGGTCTCCCCTGCTTCCCCCTTACACTAACACTACAAATCTGGTCAGCTTTTAAAGGCTTTTGTTTTAGTTCTCCCAATCTTTCCAACTCCAGCAATGGTGATCCCTTTTTTTTCATATCCAAAAGATTCATTCCCCCTTTAATGTGGTGAGTGAAAGAACCTTTAATTGTTTCCAGTCTTATGGCTTGAGCAAGCTTTATTTATGTACACATTTTGCTTGTCTCCTTTCACTTCCACCTGCAAAACAAATTAGGGGTTAACTTTAGGCACCCAGAAAAGCTTGGGTCCTTTCTTATGAGCAAATGGATGAATCAGATTTCGTCTAGCCCATGGAGGAAACAGGTTACATGACATGTTTCTCTGACCAGGTTTACTTATCCTTTTCTTGGTCTGAGATAGTTTATTTGCCAGATTTAGACTGCTAGATCTGCTTTTGGCAGCAACTGAACATTCAGTGGTTGGATGTCCAAGGTTACCACAAATATAACATAAATCTTTAGGAACATCAAAATTTTTGTGGAATCCTAATCCTGTCTTTTCACTATAATTTCTTCCCCCAATTTGTGAACAATTCTTGAGGATTTTGTCCACCTATTTGCCCTTTCAAGATCAAGTTTTAGTTTAAAAACTTCTTGACTCAACTTATTCATTTTTTCAGTTAGATCATGGCATTCTTGTTTGTATCTAACTAGCTCAAGTTCAGCATTTTCTTAATATTTACTCATGGCCTTTTTCCCATTATCAGTTAGAGTTAATTTGAGAACTTCAGACTTAAAATCATTATTTGAAGTCTCAAGTTCTGCAACCTGTTTCTTAAGAGTGCAGTTTTCCTTGTCAACTGTCCCTGTGCTAGCCTTTAAATCTATGAGATCAAACTTGAGGCTTGCAAAATTGTTGAACAATTCATCCCTATCAGAGGTTAACTCTTGGAAATCATCAATTAGTGCACTCATCAAGGAAATAAGTTTTGTTTTAGAAAACAATTGCAACTTTTCTTTGAGTTCAAGTATACTTACCTCAGAAGCATTATCTTCTTCCTCCAAGTATGAATCTCCAAGAGCCATGAGTGCTGCTTCATCAACTTCATCATCATCTGAGTCAAATCTCCAAGCTGCTACCATTGCATATTCTTCTTTTTTTTTGTTTTTTTCTTTCAATTCCTTCTCAGCCCTTTCCTTTCTCCATTCTATTTCCCAGATAGGACAATTCCTGATCTGATGATCAATCTTACCATACTTGTAGCATCTATTTTGATTGTCATTGGACCATTTCTTGCTACCTGTTCCCTTCTTCTTTTTGAAGAATTTGCTGAAGTTCTTAGCTATAAATGCAACTTGTTCTTTATCAAGTTTAATTTCTTCATCACTATCAGATGCCTTCAGAGCTAAGATATCCTCAAGGGTTTCTAGCTCATAAGTTCCATCAATTTCCATTTCATAAGTCCGCAGATTCCCTACTAGTTCATCTAGAGTCATACATGTGAGATCCTTATTTGCTTCCCCAATAGCAGTCACTTTAACATTTCATTTTGATTTTGGTAGCACCATTAACACCTTTTCAACTTGTTCCTCATCGGTGATGATTTTTCCTAAAGAAGTCAACTCATTTGTCAAGACAGTAAGCCTTGTCATCATTTCATGCAAGGTTTCATTCTCCTTCATCTTAAAAGCTTCATATTCAGTAAAGAGAAGAGCAATCCTGAATTTTCTTACCTGAGAGGTACCCTCATGTGCATTCACCAGTGCATCCCAGATTTTCTTAGCAGTGGTACAATTTGAAACTCTGTTGTATTCATCCGATCCTAGTCCACAGACTAAGATGTTCTTAGCCTTAGCATTTTTCTTTAATGCTACTAAGTCAACAGCGGTAAACTCAGTTCTTACCTTCTTGATTTGTTTACCATCTTCTAACTTCATTGGAATAGTAGGACCATCAGTGATCCTATCTCATAACTCATAATCTTCTCCTTGAATGAACGTTTCCATCTTATATTTCCACCAATTGAAGTAAGAACCATAAAAACGTGGAGGTCTAATAGTGGATTGACCTTCACTGTGACCAGTAGGTGGTACAGAATTCATCATATTGATCTTTGTCTTAGGTGCTAGCCCTTTTTTAAGACAACCTGGCTTTGATACCACTTGTTAAAAATTCATGCCCTACTGATTATCTTATTTTCGCCTAACTGTTGCTTATTGATGGAACGGGTTGCCTGACGTGTTCCACTGACGTGTTCCAAGGAAGCAGTAAAACAGAAAGTAAAGAACACAATGATTTTTACGTGGAAAACATCCGGCTCAAAAAGGTGTAAAAAAACACGACCTGCACCTCTACAGAATTTAACCCCAACTTCACTAAATAACTCTGAGCCTCAATAACGACTGATTACAAAACTCTTGTAACCAACAAATAAGAATTATAAACTCTAATCTATATACCTCAATAACTAGGAATCATAAACTCTAATTCATATAACTCAACAACTAGGAATTATAAACTCTAATTCCTATAACTCAACAATCACCCTTGACTGTTGAACCCACTTCGAGTTATCCCAAACTTGAAGTTAACTCATCTCAGTGTTGTTCCTAAACAATCAATCTAGGAAAGCAATAAATTACAACTCAATAAAAATAATACATTTAAATTGACTCATGAACTATAAAGTTTAGTTCTGTGATACATGTTCGTCAATCTTTTCCTTTGTACTGGCAACACTCGAATCTTCAGTCAGAATTATCTCAATTATGAACTTTCTAAATTTTCTCGTGTTTAGCCATCTCTCTCTCAGTAAGTGCGCAGTTTATTCTGACTAATGAATCTTCTATTTAAGCACAACTCTTCAAAAAGTCATTCTTTATTTTAAACTCCCCCTTCAATCAGAACTCTAATTGCATAGAGTTCTACTTCAAGTGAGACTCCTTCTTCAATTCCAACTCTTGTCTCCTTAGTGTTGTAGTCAAACTCCAACTCTCCAAAGAGTCCTTCAAATTGTACATTTAGCATAGACTTCTTCAATTTTCAGAATCTTTCTCCTTCTACACATAGGACTCCTAAGGATATGCTCAGAAGTGAAACTCCTTCTTCACATAAGACTCCTTTTTCAACTCAACTTGTTTTCCCTTATCATCAAGTGTTTGAATCAAATTCAACTTGTTCTATTTTCCACGTTATCAGTAAGTTGAAGTTTCCAGTTGTACTGATTTAACTCATTCTGATTTTTAATCATTTATATCGTGGACTACACTCTTGAACTTGTCGGATCAGTGGAACACGTATATCAACTTGTTTCATTCATATTGTCATTCATCAAAACTTCAAGGTTCCAACAGTTGACCTCATTACAGAACGCTTTAATACCTCAATATGGAACTTTCAGACGCAAATATAAATTTGCTCGGGCTTCAATATATGAAAAAAAAACTAATGTAGTATAGTACCTTAGGAAGTAATTAGCTAGCACTCATCTATCATAAAGATATTTAAAGAGCGCGTTTTATAATAATCAATTGTCATGATGACATAATTATCACTTTCTAATGATTAGATTAGCCACCAAATACTAACCAAAACAATCAACAAACTAATTGTATTCACATATGTTACACACAGAAAACAAATCTTTTTAAAAAGAAATAATAGTATGTATATTCTTCCTTATCCAACCATATTTACAACTCCAATTTTGGACCAATCATTAATAAATATACAGCTAAACATTGTCCTAGGCTTTCTCCTAATTATAAAAAAAAGTAAATGTTTTTCTGTTAAACCTTCTAAGCTAATTAAATTCTACAAACTATTTAATTTCCTCCCAAGAAAAGAGAACATTTATGGCTGCTTAGGAATTAAGTTATTCATGTATTGAATTTTATGTAAATAATACTATATTCGTGGTGTTTTTGCAATTTGAAAATTACCATAACTAATATATATATATATATATATATATATATATATATATATATATAAGTTATGAATGAATTCACGTATTATTAATGTAGAATAGAAGATGAAATAATTAATAAGAAATGTCCTCATGATTAATAATATATTTTATTTCTTCAAATTGATATGAAAAAGTTATAATTTGAAATGCTACCCTTTTTTTATTTTTAAAATTTTGAAACTAAAGTTGACCTCAAAGAATTGAATGATTGAGAGTAAATTGTAAGTCATGGAACACACATATCATCCATCCAAATTAAACCATAATAGCAACATGGATTGCGGTGAGAAAATCGAGATTACTTTAATTTTTATTAAAGTCTCAAATTTAAGTTAGATAAATGAATTCATAATTTAATTTTTATGGACTGAATCCTAAAGATTTAGGATTGAACTCATCACGTTTTTATTATGAGTTCATATCTAATATTTATTGCAATTTTAGTGAATTGTGACATATAAATTTACACTCCATGTCGAAAGTACAGAATTTAGATGAACTTAATATAATTACTGAAAATTTTAATTTTGAATCTATCATGAAACATCTAACGAAGGTATATTTTTTTTTTGTAAAGACACATAATTAACTCCCGATACATTTTTTTTTTTATTTTGGGTCTATCAAGATACATAATATATATCCAACGAAGATACATTTTTCCTTTATAAAGATACATAATTTGCTTTGGATATTATTATTATTTTTTATTTTAGGTCTGTCGAGATACATAATTAGCTTCCTATACAATCAATGAAGTTACATGATTAGTTGAGATTTTTATAACTAGGATGAAAATTTATATAAATATTATAAGTTAAAATATATATTTATATTATTTTTTTATATTTTATCAAGCGGTAGCGAATACCAAACACCAAATAAAAAAATATATTTTCAAAAAAAAAAAAAAAGCCAGAAACGTACGGTGTTGGTCTAACCTATTTCCAATCCCCATCCATGAGCCAAAATCAACTAATCTATGTAGTATATGCATTAAATAAGAAGAAAATAGAAAGATACTATTAAGTAAACCTGTGAAATGGGCCGGTCTAAACCGGTTCAAACCGGCCCACTTAATAAACCCAGCCCGGTTTGACCCAGCCCGGCAAGCCCAAGGGCTTTAGGGTCCCGGGCCGGTTTACTTTTTGTTTTGGGCCCAATTAATCCGGACCGGATCAAATCCGGTTAGGGCTCGCGGTTAACCGGCCCGGTTCAATTTTATTTATTTTTTTAAATCTAGTTTATTAATTGAATTTGTAGTTTAAATTAAATACTTAGTTTTAGTATATTACTAATTTACTACAAGTATTATTAATTTATTATATTAAGTAGTATGTTTTATTTAAAGACGTATATATTTAATGTATACAAGTGTATATCTTTTATAAATTAGTATGTAATTATATATATATATATATATATATATATATATATATATATATGTATGTATATTGTAGTATATATTTCATTTAAAGAAGTACATATATATTGAATGGTGAGTGGTGAGTATAAATGTGTATATATCTTCTATAGACGTATATATTTAACGTATACAAGTGTAAATATTTTATAAATTAGTATGTAACTATATATATATATACATATTGTAGTATGTATGTATATATATTGTAGTATATATTTTATTTAAAGTAGTACATATATATTGAATGGTGTGTATATATGTGTATATATCTTCTATAGACGTATATATTTAACGTATACAAGTGTATATGTTTTATAAATTAGTATGTAACTATATATATATACATATTTTAGTATATATATATATATATATATGTATATTGTAGTATATATTTCATTTAAAGAAGAACATATATATTGAACGGTGAGTATATATGTGTATATATCTTCTATAGACGTATATATTTAACGTATACAAGTGTAAATGTTTTATAAATTAGTATATAACTATATATATATATATATGTATATTGTAGTATATATTTCATTTAAAGCAGTACATATATATTGAATGGTGAGTATATACGTGTATATATCTTCTATAGGCGTATATATTTAACGTATAGAAGTGTAAATGTTTTATAAATTAGTATATAACTATATATATATTGTAGTGTATATATATATATATATATATATATATATATATATATATATTGTAGTATATTTTATTTAAAGTAGTACATATATATTGAATGGTGCGTATATATGTGTATATATCTTCTATAGACGTATATGTTTAACACATACAAGTGTATATGTTTTATAAATTAGTATGTAACTATATATATATATATGTATATTGTAGTATATATTTCATTTAAAGCAGTACATATATATTGAATGGTGAGTATATATGTGTATATATCTTCTATAGACGTATATATTTAACGTATCTAGATGTATATTGTAGTATATATTTTATTTAAAGTAGTATAGATATTGAATGGTGCGTATATATGTGTATATATCTTCTATAGATGTATATATTTAACGTATACAAGTGTATATGTTTTATAAATTAGTATGTAACTATATATATATATACATATTTTAGTATATATATGTGTGTGTGTATGTATATTGTAGTATATATTTCATTTAAAGCAGTACATATATATTGAATGGTGAGTATATATGTATATATATCTTCTATAGACATATATATTTAATGTATACAAGTGTAAATGTTTTATAAATTAGTATGTAACTATATATATGTACATATTGTAGTATATATGTATGTTTATTGTAGTATATATTTTATTTAAAGTAGTACATATATATTAAATGGTGCGTATATATGTGTATATATCTTCTATAGACGTATAAATTTAAAACTTACTTTTAATATATTATTAATTTACTATCAAGTATTATTAATTTATTATATTAAGTAGCATATGTTTTGTATATATGTGTATATATCTTCTATAAATGTGTATATTTAACGTATACATGTGTATATGTTTTATAAATTAGTATATAACTATATATATATATATATATATATATATATATATTGTAGTATATTTTATTTAAAGTAGTACATATATATTGAATGGTGCATATATATGTGTATATATCTTCTATAGTTGTACATATATAAAATGTATACATGCGAATATGTTTTATAAATTAGTATATAACTATATATATATATATATATATATATATATATTGTAATATATATATGTTGTAGTATATTTTATTTAAAGTAGTACATATATATTGAATGATGCGTATATATGTGTATATATATATCTTCTATAGATGTGTATATTTAACGTATACATGTGTATATGTTTTATAAATTAGTATAAAACTATATATATATATATATATATATTGTAGTATATTTTATTTAAAGTAGTACGTATAGTCGTATGTATTGAATGGTACGCATATATGTGTAATTGTGTATATATTTTTAAAAAAATATATAGTGTATATTGTAGTGTATATAGTGTATATAGGAAAAAAAAAAAAAAATTTAAACGGTTTTGACCGGTTTTTAATCGGGTTTGACCGGGTTGGGTTAAGTGGGCCGGTTCCGTTTTTTTTTTTAATTTTTTACTGTGCAACCCGGAACCGGCCCAGCCCACTTAAGCCCAACCCGGACCTGCCTGGCTCCCAACCCGGTTAACCTAACCGGGCCGGATCCGGTTTGACCCGGACCGCCCCCTTGACGGGTTTACTATTAAGACTTGAGAGGGAGAGAGAGTCACGTCCAATCCTTAATAATGACATTGAATTCATAATGCGTGAGAGAGGTTCATGTGATGACATATATAAAACACAAAATTAAAGAGATACTAGTAAGGCAAATACGTGAAAAAACACTCCATATGGACTAGCTAGTTCTTTACTTTTGGGTTTTGAGTAACCTTAATTTGGACAGATCATGAACAAATATCAAGCTTAGTAGGTACCTTTTCACTGGCTTAATCGTTTCTCCTAGATTAATACTATACTATAAATGAAAGAATTATTTGCTTGCTCTGTTCACTTTTGCTAGTTCATAAGTAAAATATGTGTTAGAGCCCTTTTATTTCAGAATGTTTTATTTATCCATTTAATTTGTCAATTATAGTAGTTCTATGATTCCATCTATTGAAATAATTCATGAGCCAATTCTCTAGTGATTAAACACCTAGACAGAAAGTTATCATGGATGATATAGGGCAACATATATAA
Source organism: Capsicum pubescens (assembly GCA_030864215.1). Taxonomy (NCBI): domain Eukaryota; kingdom Viridiplantae; phylum Streptophyta; class Magnoliopsida; order Solanales; family Solanaceae; genus Capsicum; species Capsicum pubescens. Next base: position 247,337,029 of record CM061541.1, on the reverse strand, counting down.
CTCCAGAAGAAGAAGATTAGATTAGAATAGAATAGGCCTCAAATTAAACTAGCAAGTTTACTGTCAAGGACAATTGGAAATTTTTTTCATTTTCACGCCATTCAACTTGACATTGTTGACTATAATGTTAAATTTTGGACCTACTCTTAGGGATGATAATAATGCAGGATGAAAATTGTTAGGTTTGTAAGAGGTGTGAATGAAAAATAAATACGTGTTCTTTTCGGAAAGACACCAAGAGAAAGGATGCAATTAGTATAGACACCTTTTGAATTTGGATGGTTATGACATTTCCAATGGGTTGTGACTTATCCAAAGAGTTGCACCTTTTCAAAGAGTTACACCTTTATGAAAGGGTGAACCTTTTTGAACCATTGTTTCTCTTTATGAAGCAACACCGTGATGACTATAAATACCTGAATTTTTTCTCAGGTAAAGACATGATTTTGAGTTGAAAAACAATCTTCTTCTTCTAAAAACTCTTGTGTGATCATCAAATCGTTGAATGAGTTCGAAGTTTCTGAAAATTTGAGTTACCGCTATTTTCAGAAAGTAATCATTTTATCCTTGGAGGAAAGATTCCATTAACCTCGGGTATTTGAGGGAAATAAATTCCTTAAGGACATACCGTGAAGTCAGAGGACTTGATTCTAAACTTTTTTGCTTCATCTTTATTTCTTAAAGTTGATAAAGACTTCATTTTGATAGTTCATTTGATTATTCATTTGAACTTGTGTTTGAAGTTGTTGGAACTTCATTGTAGTTCTTGAAATAGTTATTGAACTTAGTGTTGAAGTTCGTATTGAAATATACATATTTCGTACCCAGATATAACAATCTTAAGGAATTTATTAAAAAAAAATATTTATTGTGCTTGTTTGGTGAAAAAAGAAAAAAAAATCACCATATACAAAGAAAGTACTTTTGTAATCTGTATTGAGACTGATTTAATGGAGACTAAAGTCTTGTGATTTTCTACTCCCTTGATTGGAAGAATATAAAAAAATTCACCGAGAAATCGGTGTGAAAAATCGGTTTAAAGAATATAAAAACTTCACCGATTCATTGAACTCTCTGTACTTTTGTCTCTAAAGATTAAAGCTTTTGGATTTTTACTCTATTTGAACTTAATAGTGATTTGAAGATATAAAAATTTCATCACGAATTAAAGCTCATTCGGTTGATGATTAGAAGAACATAAAAACTTCATCGCTACACTAGAAACAAGCTGGTGTTTAAAGTGTTTAAAAGAGAAAAGACATTTTTTCCCTCCTGAACTTGTCCTCCGAACATACTTTAGCACTTAAACTTAAC